>CM035790.1:4526371-4813871 GCA_020466265.1 Siphamia tubifer
TTTGAAAACATTGAATAGCACCACGTACACAGACCAACCTATAACATCCAATGCAAGCTTTTTTCTGTAAGGGGAAATATATATATATACACACCACTTAACGTAGGTGTGGGAATCTTTGGGTACCCAATGATTCAATTAAAATTCAGAGGCTATACAATAATTATCGTATTCGCTGCCTCCCGCTTCATCTGGGTCCAGGTCGCGGGAGCAGCAGCCTTAGCAAAGAAGCCCAGACCTCCTTCACCCCAGCTACCTCAGCCAGCTCCTCCAGGGGGATCCCAAGGCGTTCCCAGGCCAGCCGAGAGATGTGTCCTGGGTCGCCCCCGAGTTCTCCTCCAGGATGAACATGCCCACAACACCTCCCTTGGGAGGTGTCCAGGAGGCATCCTCAAAAGATGCCCGAACCACCTCAGCTGGCTCCTCCCAACCTGGAGGAGCAGCAGCTCAACTCCAAGTCCCTCCCGGATGTCCGAGCTTCTCACCCTATTTCTAAGGCTGAGCCCGGCCACCCTGCAAAGGAAACTCATTTCAGCCGCTTGTGTCCGTGATCTCATTCTTTCAGTCATGACCCAAAGCTCATGACCATAGGTGAGGAAAACAATTATTGACTTATTTAATTTATGTATATGGATGCACTTTTTCACATATACTTTTTAATATTTTAGGGACATTTTGCATTAAAAAAAAAGATGCATAAACAATAAACAGTTCAATTATTTTCAAATATATTTTATTGAACATGAATCCTTGGCAATAAATGCTGCGATTGCCTTCATAATTCTCTTCTCTTTTTCTCATGTGGGTGGCAGCTTTCTAATCGCTTCCTGGATTGTTTTCTGGTCAGCCATGGTAACCGCAGCCTATCGTCTACCCGGCTTATCTGCCGGGTGACATCCAGTTATGTGTCTTCTCATATTTGTAGACAGCATTTGCACGACCCTTGACCCCAGTTTGCTTCCTCCATCAATGCTGTAGAAGCCCAAGTTTCTCCACACCTCTGCTTTTAAATTAGACGGAGCCATTGGGATGTAACATTTAGCCATATTTCCAATTGTTTCTGTGCATGTCTGCGTGTTCACAGCTCAAAGAGTCCCTGCCATTATGTATACTGCGCTTCGTAGTACTGCAATATATAGAATCGTCTGTAGAACTAATTAATAAATTTCAATAATCAGAATTTGGATGTTTGTCAATCGATTCAGAATCGTCCAATCCCAATTGAGGTACATCTAAGAATATGAAATTTTCCTCATCTCGGGCTTGGTGATATGGTCTAAAAATAAAATCAATCAGTAAAAATGACAGGGAAAGCTCATAACAATTTTTTAAGGTTATTTTCAAAACCTTAAAGGGATAAAAACTGAGTGCATCCCCACAGTCCCCAGAGTTGAATAAGTGTGTGGAAGTGTTTTCCTGGAGACTCAGTCATTGTCCCAATGTATCCGCACTGACTGCAGCTTGGTTTCGTGGCGTAGCTACAGTCTGATGGAGCGATCCAAAGATTTCGGACAAAGTAAATGCATTTAGTTGATTTTTTTTTAAAATTAATTTCCATATGTACATCGAGTGCAAATGACAGTGGAACTCAATGTGCTGGGCTTGACTTGGTCAAATTAGTTTAGGAACTAGTTTCCACACAGCTGAAGCACACACCAGTGGGAGGGGGTTTCCCAAGACGTTCATCTGGTGTGTTTTTCCACCCCGGAAACTAGTGAAAATGGAAAAAAGCAGCTTTACGTCAAAACTACTGAACCAATAGATAGTGGATGGATACACTTAGTTTATGTTACTTTCATGATATATTGAAAAACAAAAGTCACTTTTTATTCAGTTTTTTTATAGTGGTAGAAGTAACCAAGTAGAAGTACTTCATTATTGTACTTGAGTACAGTTTCTAGGTATCTGTAGTTTACTTGAGTATTCCTTTTTCTGGCAACTTTTTTTCTTTTACTCCCTACATTTTTGTATAAATATCTGTACTTTATACTCTTTACATCAGCGTTCCCCAATAGGCGGCCCGCGAGAGGACACAGACTGGCCCACACCAATTTGTGAGCAAAAAGATTATTTTTTTGAAATACTGTAACTTTGTGACATAAGCGCGCCTTTTTTCTCGTCTTTTTTGGAGTGTGAAAAGCACGGCTCTCCTGCGACATATGTTTAAACTGGACATTGTCATCTGGACCTTGCCTCACTACTCAGCGATTTCCCCATGTGGTGGGCTTCTGGAGGTGCGCGCACAGACACACACACACAGCTGCAGAACCGGACCTCTGTTATATCCTCATAATTAACAGGCTTCATAGAACACAATCAAACCATTGACTATAGCAGTGGACCCCAATCCCCGGGCCGGTCTGTGGATCACTTGGTACTGGGCCGCCGACCGCCTAATAATTACTTAATTCATTCATTATTTCTCTTGTATTTATCAATCTTTTATTTTGAAAAATGACCGGATTCTCTGGGTTACATCTCTGTCACTTGAATTCCAAAAATGTAACCCACATGTTAGCAAAGTAAGTAAAAAACAGATGTGTTTGGAACGTTTCTTTTCGAAGAGGAAAAGGCGACTGAAGAGACAGAAGAAGAGCCTCCAACTTCCAAGAAAAGGAAAGCTTTTAACAAACAATACCAGGAGTTGGACTTGAAATATGGATTTATGGTGACAGGTGAACCCCACAGATCAGACCCGCTCTGACCGATATAAGCAATCTACGTAAATGCCCCCGGTCCGTGGTAAAATTGTCAAACGTTGACTGGTCCGTAGTAATAAAAAGGTTGGGGACCACTGGACTACAAGACATAGACATTCATTCATTGTTTTGGGTTTTTCTACTGTTTGTGTTTATGTATGGAGGATAATTGGTGTCATTGTTTATACGAGTTAATATGATTTCAGTTTGATGTATTTTCCATGTAAATATTATAGATTGTGTGTTAATTAAATAATGTGGTAATTGGTATACCCATGGGTGGAGCTTAGGGGTAAATAAAGGGGAGTATTTCCCAATTTGAAGTTGAAGTAAGAGTGTGGCTGAAATCTGTTTTTGTAGTGCTGAATGGTAAAAGAGACCAACTTTATTTTATAGTGTTTTGAGATCTCTTATAACTATTTGTTTTTTTTTATTTTTGCACTGTAAAAACTGTGCACTCCTCATCACTGCTGGTTTTGGACTTGGGTTAAAATAAATGAAAAAACACTGAAGTCAAATGAACCTTTGACAAATATATATATTTAGTATTTATTATTTATTATTTATGTCCAACTGGCTGCTGTTACAACTGTATTACTGTTGATTTGTTACAGCAGACAAGCAAAGTATATTTTTAGAATTTTATTTTGTGTTAACTAGCTGCTGTTATAAATCTGTCAACTTTCCCAGCAGACTGTAATAACCAAATATTTATTTTGAGTAAATGGTTGGTTCTCAACTTTTGTTTCCAGAGTGAAATTTGTCTTTGTGTGACCCTGACAAATAGTATTCCTGAATCCCAGGCACAACTAATAATGTTATAATGCACTATAAGTGCAGATTCAACATTGTTCTCTGTACTGTCACTAGAGTGGGGCTGTTGTGGTGCCCCCTCCCTGCTGCCGTGTGCCCCACAGGTGCTGTGGCCCTCGGCTCGGTGCCCAGATCAGAATTTGGCGCTTGATGAAATCTAATTGGGGAACCCTGCTTTACATTATTAGAATAAACTCATTACTTTTTCAAACTAGACAAAGTAAGAAAAATAAGTCGTAAATCAGAAATTGTGACTTACTATATCATAATTAAATTTTTTAAATGTAATAATAATAATTATTATTATTATTATTATTAATTTAAGTATCTTATTTCTGACTTTTGAATTTTTCCTAAATGTCCTGTCCATACCCACTCAACTGAGTACCATGACCCAATAAAACACATAATCTACACTGTAACTCACTTTTAAAGGCTTTAATTTTGGAGTATTATTTTAAGTATTATTTCATCCGCAGCAAAAAAAAATGCAGTTTTATATTTACAGTTGTACTTTTTTACTTTTACTTCAGTAAAGGAGTTGAATCAGTACTTCTACTTTTACCAGAGTATTTTTTCACAGCAGTAGCTGTGCTTCTACTTCAGTACAGAATGCAAGTACTTTGACCACCTCTGTATTAGAGCTGAGGGTTATTTAAAAAACCAAAGTTCTATGGAAATCTACACAATCAATAAACCAAACAGAAAAATACCAGATTTTCACTTAAAAATACAAGATAGAGCAGAATAAGAGACTAAATGGTGATGAATGACTTCAGAAAAGTTATAAACTTATACAGAACTGACACTAATGTAGCCCTGTTTCTGTATTGGGTTAAGGAACATTTTTCTTAGAAGATGAAATTGGCATTTCTGTTCGTCTGCCTATCACGCTCGCAAACAGAAAAAAGAAAGAGTTCTATAGACTGACGAGTAACCAGGAAACCACAACTGCTCACCCCGATCAGAGAGTTCTTGGTATTCCCGATTGTGGTGAGGGTGCTGAGGTTGAAGATGAGGGTGAACTGGGCCTTCTCCAGGGGCAGGATTAGAGAGGCAAATGTTGGATGTTGGATGCTGGGACATGGGCTTTCCAGTGGCATGGCTTTTCCCAAAGTCCCCATGAGACTCGACAGGGCACACGCCATCTCGCCCAGTACCATTTTGTACGCCGCTTCCAGTGTTGGAATGTTTTTCAAACCCAGCAGTGCTTGGTACACTCCATGAACAGCTGACAACACCTGTGGACATACAGGAATATACGCATAAAAAACACAGATACCAGTTAGACATAAAATATTTTCCACACTATGAGGCACACTATTAATAAATGGTTTATTTTTTGGGGCTTTTCATAAATAAAGGCACACTGAACTATAAGGCAAATTAAGCAAAGCTAAACAGTCAATATAACTCCCAACCTTGTTCAGGTGTAATACGGAACAACCACTCTTATTCTGCTAAATAAAACTTTTATAAAGTTCAAATTCTGAGATAAAAAAGTCAAACTCGTGAGTTTAAAAAGTCCAAATTATCAGATAAAACCCCCAAATTTAGAAAAAAAAAGCCAAAATTATGAGATAAAAAGGTGCTCTGGATTATAAGGCACGCGGAGAAAATTATTAAGTACGGCTTGTAGTCCGGAAAATATGGTACTTTAAGTGGACTGCGTTGAACTTCAGTTTGACTTCACACCTTAGCTAGGGCTGGGTGAGTTCAGACTAAAGCTTAGAATTTAGAACACCAGACTGCGCATGTTCCACAGCCAGGATGGAATCAGACAAACTTAATAATGCAGCAGTAAAGTGGCTGCAGTTTCCTTGTATGAGATCAGACTTTTGGCCTGTAATTTTATTTTAAATACGGCTTTGACTTCAGTATCATAGAAGCAACAAACCGCTACTGCATTGGTTTGTGTCAGAGAGACTGTATATGGTTATCACTGTCACACGAAGGGAGTTATTTTAGTTAGTGTATTTTCTGGACTATAAGGTGCCCTTAAAAGTCTTTAATTTTATCAAGAATTGGCAGTGCACCTTATAATCCAGAGAGTCTTGTATATGGACTAATTCTCGTTGTGCTTGGTGACTTGGAATTTTGTCTGTTTATCTCCTAATTTTGACTTTTTTTATCTACTTAGTGACTTGGAAGCAATTTTGTGTTGTACACAGTGCTCCTGGCGTGGGGTAAAGCATACTGTACTTCACCATAATATTACTGTGTGTGTATAAGGACTGAAGTCAGTGTACCATTTCTAAATCGCATAATTAACTTTTTATCTCATAATTTTGACTTTTATCTCATAATTGTGTTTTTTTTTTTTTATCTCAAAGTTTGTACATTTTTAATGTTTGATTTAGCAATATAAGACTTTTCTGTTCTGTGTTACAACTCAACAAGGTTGACAGTTATTGTGAATAGGCTCATTAACATTTGAACAAAGGTGAGAGTTATTGTGAAGGTGTTTAATAAAGTTTATTCTACGGCCCTCTAGAATGTTGCGACAGCTCCCGTTCACTTTGAATTGACGTTGCCAGCCTTCAGCGGGCAGATTTTTTTCAATAACGGCCAGTTGCACCGTTAACGCCCGCTGCCCATGGCAACAGGTTTTGTCACTTCAGATTCACGTTACCATATCACTCCGCAGGTAGTTCGGCCACTTTAAAAGTAAATATTCACTACGTTGTAACAGCTATTTTATCCAATCTGTTAGTGTGGTTCTACGGGTTATTACAGCAAGCTGTACCAGGGCAGGCTGTTCAACCCCGTGGGGGACTAGTAGTAGCACTAATAAGCTGTAATAACACATAGAATAAGCGGGGCGGAACAACACTGTTCGACCCCGTCGGGGAATATTTTTCTGATACTAACTCATGGGGAATACATTATCCCTTCCTTGACTGACTGACTTATTGGACTATATTCTTTCAATTAATGCACCTTGTACTCCAGTGCACCTTATATATGGAGAAAACATTGATTAAACAATTCATTGGTAGTGCGCCTTATAATCCAGTGGCTCCATAGGGCGAAAAATACAGTACTTTTCCTAAACCCAGAAGGAATCCCGAGATCCAATTTTCTCCATTGTTGACAGTTGTACAGCTGTTTTTTTCTATTGTGTTTTTCTATTCTGTTGTGTTAGTTATTACTTTTTTCCTCTTACTGCATATTGCACTGTGGGTGATACCACAGAAATTTCATATGTGATTCAAGAAAACTTCATTTAAAAAAAAATAAGTTATTAAAAAAATGTTTAGGTGAAATGAAATGAAGCAACATTCCCAGACACCAACCTCCTTTTCTCGGTGGAAGCGCAACTCCAGCAGCTGAGAATCCGGTGCCATCAATTTCTCCACAAAGGTGGCAGGGATCTTGGTGTTAATCTGATCCACAATCTGAGCGCAAAGAAGCAGCAGATGTTACCTTCATTATAACCGTTGGTTTACTTCAAAATAACATCCACCAATGAATAACCTTCAGTTAACAAAGGATTCTGTTCGCATTTTAAGCACATTAATGACTAGGGATGTCCTGATCCAACTTCTTCACTTCCAATATGATACCAATATTGCAATAGTGTGAAATGTTAGAAAAGGGTTGATCAAGTGATATTATTTTTTAATCAAATCAAACAAAAGCAAATTGAGGTATGTGCATAGGTAAAGTTAAATGACATATGGGCAGGTAGGGGACAGGACGTGAAAAAATAAAAGCATGGATGAAACTGGTTGATCCACTACAGTTTGTTTTATTTTCAAGTGAATTTCAAAATAAAACAAACATCCACCCACACATGTGACTGAGCAGCTTTTGTGGTGTGTGTTTGATAGTACTATAGTAGTGGTAAATGGACAGTTTATTAGAGCGCTTATATTTTGAGATTTTAGATGTAGTACCATAAAATTAGACAATTGTCTTTTGGTCGATATTGGACCAATTTTTGATGTCAATATTGGATTGGGACATCGCCATAAATGACAAGACCAAAATGAGGGGGCTCAACCTGTTTAAGTGTATAAAAAGTGTACCCACCAGTGTGAGAAGACTGAGCACTGTCAGGCTGTAGTCGGAGCCACAGGCCCGGCAGCAGTCCAGCTGGTCCAGACCATACGCCAGGACAGCCTCCATCAGCTGGCCACAGGGCTCCACACTAGCCAACAACACACCCACACACTCGTTCCCTGCTGTCAGAACCATCTCAGAGAACTGAACCTGCTTTGCTGTGGTCACACAGGCCAGGACCCGGTTCAGAACCTGAGAAGAAAACAAAAGAACAGAGGGGCGGAGTCAAGGGAAGGTCCATATTTGGTAAAAAAAAATCTACACCAAGCTTCTATTTTAGAAAATGATGAAGTAAATATATACGAAAAATGAACAAAATTAAACCGTACCTCCTCACCCCAGCTCACCCATACCAGTACAAATAAATGGTTACTTAGACTGCGTTCACACAGCAGGTGGTAATGCACAATTTGGATTTTTTTGCGAAATCAATGGGAATGGAATGCATCCCTGAAGTGACCCCGCATGCACAAGAGGCTTGACATAATGATGAATGAGGAAATATGGCATAATACGCGACATATATGGAAGGCTACGACACTAGCAGTTGCTATGGACAACTGCATAGTATCGACGTCAAGGAAAGAGCTATATAAATAAAGATTTAATATGAAAAAAATGTATAAGGCAAAGGCAAAAGGAAGATGTTTATATAGAGAGAAGCTCAACCTGACGGACTGAAGGCATTTGGAGAAGATCAGATATATGAAGGATACGTCTATGCTACAAACTATCAAGATTCATCGGACCTGTACCCACGGGCCCCACTTCCTGGACCTGTACCCACTGGACTTGCATACATTTAGCTCACTGTCTGGTTTTGGGTGTAAGTTACTACCCAGTGGAAAAACTCTTTAACAGATATGAACAGATTTATGTGACTGGTTCAAGGTTTAGCATCAACAGCCTGATGACTGAAAACACTGTAGTGCTAAAGTCACATGTTTACTTGTCTGAGTGAATTGTAAATATATCAAACTCATGGTAAGTTTACATTATTGTACCTCTGGGTCTTTTTGTTTGTTGTGTCCATCACAGGAGCAACTAAAGTTGCAATATATCAGATACGTATCAGATTTAGTACCACATATGAAAGTGGCCAGGGTCGGATAAAAAAAAAAAAGTGATTTATGCCTTTCCGACTGTCTTTAACTGGTCAGATAAGTCAAATGGAAGAAAAAAAGGCAGATTTTAATGAGATGGTCTATTTTCTTGCAGTATTTCACTGTGGACGTCAGATAATGTCCTGGCCGACATTGTCATGCGCTTTTTCTGATGAGTGAATGACCTCACGTTGCACTCCCGGTATTCGCCATCATAGGGCGGGGATGTTGCGTGTGGCTATGACACTCACACACACACACACACACACACACTCAGTGTGTCAATCATTCAACTATCATTGTCTGCCTAACACTCTGTCTTTCCCTCACTCAGACACTCCCAGCTGGCACCTGCAGTAGGTTCCCCAATTATCCAAATGCTCCACCCCTGCATAAAAGTCAGGTCTTCCAGTGTCATAGCAGACACAGACCCAGCAACATCTTGCTCTTTAGTTAGCATGTTGTTCTGTTAGCCCTTTGTTTTACTTCTTAGTTTGTTATTCGAGTTTGGCCTAGAGATGGCCAGCACCCGTGGTTTTTGTTATATCTTTTAGTTTTAGTTAGCATTATATTGTTAAGTTCAACACCCCCCCCACACCCCCCCCATTCTTTTCCTTTGCCGGCATCTCCAGGGCCTCCTTTGTTTTCCCAATGTTTGGTAAAGTATTTAAATTACAATAATCTGATTTCATTCTTACTACCCCTTCTCTATTGCATAACACACAATTTGTACTGTATATAATGTAATCCAAGTTTTTTTTGGGGGGGAGAGGTTTTGTTAATAAAACCTGTTAAAACTTTTTTTTGTGTAATGTCTTTTCCTATGTTGAGTTTTCCATTTGAGCCATATATTTGTTAATATATTGTTTGGAAACCACAACATAATGAGGGCTCCTCAAATTAAGCATTTATTCTCCTTTTTCTAACTTTAAAAATTAATTGACTTTATTTGTGTGCACATTTAAATGTTTTGGTCAGGTTTAGATTTATTTTGTCCACCGTAATTGATTGTATTTAGGCTCTTTTCTAATTAGTTGTACTCAAGTTCTGACACAAATTATTTGCTTTGTTAAGCCTTGAGCTTGTGCACACCCCTGATTAGGGAATCGCTTAATTGAGAACCGGTTTGAACGTTTGGTTTTATTTGCTTGCTGGTCTGTGTCTCATCGTTTGGCTCTTTTGCCTTATTGTATGTTTTTTTTTTTTTGCGAGCGTTTTGGAGTGACTCCTGACTCCTGGGAGTTTTGGTGCTGGCTGGGCCGGTCGGGTTCGGGTGGGCCCACCTTCGCCTCTGGCCTCGGGGCTCTGGGGGCCCTCTGCATCAGTACCAGTGGTCTCACTACCTGTCTCCCCCGCTGCTCTGTCCTAATGGGCCAGACCCACACCAGACTGCCTCTTACTGTGCACTTCACACCTCACTGTATATAGCTACTCTTAGGCACATATAGGGACACAACGGTTAGGGCCTCGAGAGCAGGTGGGAGTGGGAGGGATGGGCAGATGACAGGGCTCTACGGCCTTGTCTCTTCCCCATCACCCCCTGCTTGCCTCCTCTGTTCTCTAATTTCTTTTTAATGCACCACACACATTCACACCTTGGGAGTAGGTCTGGGACGGCTCGGGGAACTTGGGCCAGTGTAGGCTGCAGAGTAGCCATCCTCTGTTGTCCTCTGGCCTGCCCCCTGGATGCCTCGCGGAGCCTCTCCACTTTTAATGCACCACATGACACTCAGGGTTACACTATCACGGTGCAAGGATAATGTCTCCAGGGTCGGGCAGGTCGGGTGGGGGGTTGGGGGGTTTGGTGGGGGGGTGGGGTTGGGGTGGCGGGTGGGTCTTCGTGCCCCGGGCCGTCTGGGTTGGCCTTGGTGTGTTGGGGGGGGTCTGTAGCTGCTCCCTCTTGCGCCCCGGGTTTGCGTCGTTCACGGTGGCCCCGGTGGCTCTCTGGGGGCGGCACCCTGTAGCTCCTACGACCCGGGATGGGGGGTGCCCTGTTAGCTTGGCCCTGCCTTGCCGTGATTGCTGTTCTGGGCTTCGGGGTCCTTCGCACTTGCATGTTTGACCGGGTCTTGCCAGCTACTGCTGAGTTCCATTTCAGTGAATGATGGGACCCGCCAGAATGTGCTGAGAATCTCTCCAGGATTTCTACCCTAAACTCATTCTCTTCTTGCACTGGTGTCCCCTTTTGGCCTGTTCTGTTCTGTTCTATTGCATTCTATTTTACACTATCAAGTCATCCACAACTATGATGCTCAGTACCGTTTTTGTTTAATTATTTATTTATTGACTCTCTTTTTCTTTTGTGCTGTTTTGGTTTTCTTCTCTTTTTTTCGATTTATTTATTTTTATTGATGGACAGTTAAAAGTTGGGAATAACACACCACCTTTCAATCTTTTAACTGCAATAGCACCGCCTATTAACTTCTTTCTCTGTCCGTCCTGTCCAGTCTTTGTTTCCCTCACACATCAGTGAGGTGTAGCACTGCCCTCCCTGGCTTATAATAGAGAGTTCTAATAAAGGATGTCTGCTCAGCTTTCAGGGAGGACCAGTGATGGTCACACACATGCACTAAATATTAAAATATTTGGCTGCAAGACTAAAAAATGCATTGATCTCAAACAATGTTGACACCCTCTCTGTGGTGTTAAACAATGAGAACAAATGCAGACAAAAAAAAAAAAAAAAAAAAAAAGGAAAGGACTGAGACGAGGGTGTCCATCTCCTCCTTTTTGCCGCTCATGAGGTGGTACAGGAGTCCCTCGGCTTTAGTCCTGCCAAACTGGTATTTGCACACACAGTCAGGGGGCCACTAAGGCTGTTGCAGGAGAAGTGGTTGGGTGATGGCAAACCTCAGAACCTCCTTGACTGTGTGTCTAAATTCCGCTTTAAACTTCACCGTGCTTGTGAATTGGCCAAAGAAAACATGGCCGTTGCGCAGGAAAAAATTAAAAAACTGTTTGACAAGAATGGAAAAAGCAGGAGTTTTAGTCCTGGCAACAAAGTACTGGTTTTGTTGCCTATTCCTGGCTCTGCTTTGCAGTCATGTTACAGTGGTCCTTATTTGGTCAAAAAGAGAATTGGTGATCGAGAATACATCATCAATACCCCTGAGCGCCGGGGTTGGAGTAGGCTATGTCATGTTAACATGTTAAAGCCTTACTTTGACAGAGATTATCAGCCTGGTTCCAACCCTTCTGATGTGGCAGTTGTCAGTGTTCCACCCAGGCTGTCTGGTGACATTGGTGATCCGGACAAGGTAGCCGTGGCACTGTCTAGTAACGCCAGTGGTCCTCTTCCTGAATCTCAGGATGACCAAGACGATATTGTAGATATCGCTCCTGATGTCACCCATAGAGAACTTAAAAATTCAGAAATGCTTGCTAACCTTCATGATTGCTTTCCAAATCTGGTTCAGTCTCAACGTGATGATGTGATGAGATTAATTGGCTCAAACACAAATCTCTTTTCACATGTCCCGACCCGTACGCATGTGTTGCAGCATTACATTGATGTTGGTAATTCTCTGCCGATTAAACAACACTCATATCACATTAATCCTGACAAAAGGGTTCGGCTCCAAAAGCAGGTGGACTACATGCTGGAAAATGGCATTGCTGTCCGAAGCACAAGTGCTTGGAGTTCACCCTGTCTTTTGGCTACTAAGTCTGATTACTCGGATCGGTTCTGTGCCGATTATCGAAAGGTGAACAGGGTCACAAAACCTGACTGTTTTCCATTGCCTAGGATTGACGATTGTGTCAATAAAGTGTATTACCTACAGTAACCTTGGAAACTGTGGTCCCAGCTCTTTTCAGGTCATTGACCAACTCCTGTCGTGTAGTTCCAGGCTGATTCCTCACCTTTCTTAGAATCATTGAGACCCCACGAGGTGATATCTTGCTCTGGGCTCCACTCCAATGGAGATTGACCGTCATGTTTAGCTTCTTCCATTTTCTAATGATTGCTCCAACAGTGGACCTTTTTTCACCAAGCTGCTTGGGAATTGCTCCGTAGCCCTTTCCATGCTTGTGGAAGTGTACAATTTTGTCTCTGGTGTCTTTGGACAGCTCTTTGGTCTTCGCCATGTTACAAGTTAAAGTCTTACTGATTGTATGGGCTGGACAGGTGTCTTTATGCAGCCAACGACCTCAAACAGGTGCATCTGATTCAGGATGATACATGGAGAGCAGGTGGACTTCTAATGGGTGGTCTTTCAGGGTCAGAATTCTAGATGATGTTCAAGTACTTATTTGCAACTGTATCACACAAATAAATCTTTAAAAAAATCATGCATTGTGATTTCTGGATTTTTCTTTTTAGTTTATCTCTCTCACAGTGGACATGCACCTACAATGAAAATTTCAGACCCCTCCATGATTTCTAAGTGGGAGAAATAGCAAACATATTTCCAAATAAAATATGTTATTAAAGGGTTGCCATCTATGGGAGCATTTGTCAGTACATCCTCTGAATGTAAAATCCATTTTCTCAAGTTTTAGAAGACATGGTGTCTTTAAGCCACCGGGAGCTGGAGGTAAATTATCCGATAATGTCTGAGGTGACTCATTCAACTGGTGCATTAATAAGTAGTTATTTCTATAGGCATTATTGACCCCATTTCTTTCTTTCTGCAAATTGCATTGCCACTTCAATCCAGTAGATGGCACCACATTGCATCTTTATCCTGTAGCTAGCGAGTTTATAATACATAATGGTGTACGGTTGTGAACAACATTCATTGTTGAGGAATAGTTTGACTCGGCAATAACCAATTACAATTCCACCCTATTTACATTATTTCAAAATTGTATAATGTCAAATACCCAAGGATATCTTTATAAAAGTTATGTTCAAAAACGACATATGAAGGGGAACACTTTTAAAAGTCTTTATAAGTCTATATTATTATAGTACAGTGTCAGATTTTCAAACTTCCTCTACAACTCAACTTCAGTATCTTCAAGTAGGAAAGTGCACTTTATAAAACAATTTTAAAAAGAAATTGCCTAGTTCAGAGGATTTAGACATTGCCATTTCAAGTATTTATCATGGATATTATACTGTAAATATTAACATGACAATAACAATTAAAAACATTTGGGTGGATATTTACATATTTATATGCCATTTTAATTGAGAATGTTACTAGGGATAACTACCTGTCAAAGCAAAATATGCAAAATACAAAGAAAAAAACCTGTGTGTGTGTCTGTGTGTACACACACGTTAAAATACCTTAAGTGTAAAATTTTCCTCGCTTTGATGAAACTTGTTTTATTTTGACATATGGCTGAGGTGGTCCCACTTGTTCTGAAGCCAATTTAGATTGATCTGAGCACTGGCTAAAGGGAATTTCTTTTAATGAACAGACCATTGCTTTACACCCCATCCATCTTGACAGAACTGACAGGATCATTCTTCCTTGGACCGCAGAAAATTTGCAGTGATGAAAGAAAGTTGGGCACGCAAAAATTGTGGTGACAAAAGTATGCTGGGCATGCAAAATTTGCAGTGACGAAAATACGTTGGGGCAAGCCCCTCTGGAAGCCACAGAGATCACATTGAAGGGACTGTTACATGAAAAAAAATGCATGAAAGTCTATCAGTGAAATTCTACTGGTAATTAACTATCTTTTAAGAACCACAGAAACAGTCCCAATCAGATGCACCTGTCCTGTAGCGTGTTTGCAAGTTTGAAAATGGTCGCTAGTAATTTACGTTATATGATCGGCTTTTTGATTGGCATATTTTTTTCAATCAGGCTATTTTTAGGCAACATCGGCCGATTATTATTGGCAGCTGATAGATCGGTGCAACACTAGTTGTAATGCCACAGCCTACCTGAGTATTGTTGCTGACCATGTCCATCCCTTTATGACCACAGTGTACCCATGTTACAACGGGCACTTCCAGCAGGATAAAGGCACCATGTCAAGAAGCTCAAATCATCTCAGACTGGTTTCTTGAACATCACAATGAGTTCACTGTATTAAAATGGCCCCCACAGTGACCACATCTCAATCCAATTGAGCACCTTTGGGATGTGGTAAAACAGGAGATTCGCATCATGGATGCACAGCTGACAAATCTACAGCAACTGCATGATGGACCAAACTCTCTGAGGAATGTTTCCAGTACCTTGTTGATTCTATACCATGAAGGATTAAGGCAGTTCTGAAGGCAAAAGTCCGCCCAACCCCAGGTGTACCAAATAAAGTGGCCGGTGAGTGTACAGGATGGATTAATCTGCATTAATGCATTTATTTTGAGAGCCCTAAAAATGAGTTTCAACAGTCATTAGCTATGAAAGTGGCTGGACTGATTTCAAATACAAAGAAGCTGAAAAAGAAACTAAAGCTTCTGGGCTGTGACGTCATTTTTCTGGACAAACGAAAAAGTGATACTGAAGAAGATTACAACAAAAGCCAGAAACTGAAACCAAAGACTAGCTCTAAGACATGAGATGGATATCAAATGGTTCTGAACAATTCTTGCCTTAGGTTACACCCTAGAGCAGGGGTCTCAAACATGTGGCCTGGGGTCCAAATGCGGCCCGCCAAAGGTTCCAATCCAGCCGGTGAGATGAATTCACAAAGCACAGTTTCCACAGTAAAGGCTGTGGACTAATATGATCTAATGTCAAATAATAACATAATAACCTACAAAAAATACTGACCATATTTTCTTATCACTTTGATACAAAAGAAACAATACATCATTACATAAATGACAACTTAACTCTTTTAGCGCTAGCATAGTTGGTGCTATAGAAGATTATCTATCAGTAAACAAAGGCATCAAATTTGTAAGCAGACATAGTAGGACGATGACACCACCCAGAGAAGATTCAGACCATAAGAACTGAACAAGAACTGTGGACCACAACCATGAAAGTATAGACAACAACCATTAAGGTATAGACCACAGCAACGGCAATACGAACCACAACCATGACGATACGGACTACAATCATGCAGTAGTTCAGTATATTTGGTACAAACTAGAGGTGAAACAATACTTCGAGTAACTCGAATTATACGAGTACAAAAAAGGTTCAAGACAAATTAATTACCTTGAAGATTCATATAATTCATGCCAAAGTTCATCAGGTTTTTATGATATAATTCTGGCACCTCCACTGTCATTGCTTCACCCGGAATGAAATGCATTGTCATTCTGATCACGTTCAAGATATATTCAGCGCCATAGTTCATTCGACCATGTCTATTTGCTCAACTGTTGGTAAAAACTATAGCAGAGTAGCAGTATAACCATTAACATTGCATAATTTTTTTCTTGTGCTGGTATCAACATGTCAAAATGTCAGCCAAATTCGTGCATAACTTTTTGAGTTATGTTTCTAACAAACAATGATGAACAAACCCTGATGATTACAGTAAAAATGAATTAAAAGCACTCCATCATAAAAAAACATGAGCCAACTAGCACTTTTGCGATTTGTTTTCTGATTCATCTTATTAAAATGTGCAAGATTTCGTACATTTAATGTCTGAACCAGATACTTTCTAAAAAAAATTGTTGAGCAGGTTTACAGTCCTATTTGAAAACTTCGATTTTAGCCAGACTAAGGCAAAGGCAATAATTGGAATTTTTTAATATGTGCATGTAAACATACTGAGTGTTTTCCTGAGTATAGCTCTTACATCAGTTACGTAGACCTCAGTGATGGGTGGTCCTCTGATGGGGCTGAAGCGTTCTCCGATGCTGCGGACCACCGTGCTGAAAACCCGGAGCAGAGCTGCTAGCTTAGGAAGCGATACAGAGGGAGGCGGGATGTCCTCATCTGGCACCTCGCCCAATACCACATGACTCAGATCCTAAAGGAGCACATACAGGTTATTAGGACAAGATTTCATCCACTCCCTTCTGGCACACTGAACACTGCTTTGGTTCTTCTCAAAATAGATTTAATGGCTAATTTGTATTATTTTTTTTATAAAAAGACATATCTTACTAAATGCACTTTTTTTTCCCATTTTCTTTTTATTTTAATTTGAATAGGACAAAGGTTACAGTGGAATCCAGAGTAGCAGCAAGGGTCTATTCAGTTTTACATCTCGTGCTGACAAAACAAAAACCAAAAAACAAAAAAAACAAAGAGGTCCAAGTTCACTTTTACAGTCTTCACATTATACAGCTATACAAGGACAGGCCTGTTTGTTATCTCCTTGCATCGTTAGTTGCTTTGTGTATTAGTTTTTAATTTTATTTTTTTGGAGCTTCGTGTTTGACGTCAATAGGCCAGCATGCCTCTGATTTTATCTGCTTGAAGTTTTGGATGTTTAATCGCTCCCTAAAAGTCTGAATAGACAGATATTATGTTTTATTAATGTCCTATAATGTTGAACTATATACAATTAAAGCTGCAAGCAACATTGGATCGGGACCTCGACTTTACGCGTGGATTTCGTCCCATGCCACCACTCTTACCCTTCGTATTTGTAAAAATAGGCAAATAATACTCTTAATATGGCATTTTCATCAAAGTTTCAGTCAAAGCAGCTCCTCTGCTGGAGCCAGACACACAGCCGTTGTGCCAAATATGGAGAGGAAGGGGGCGTGGCCGGAGCACTACATGTATGTGTAGAGCAGTGGGAGCATATTAGCCAATCAGCTGTCAGTATTAGAGGGTGTGGGTGTATCTGGGCAGAAAAGCAGAGTGAGAGAGGGCAAAAAGGAGCAAATATTATATACACAATACACTGTGTATATAAAACATGCATATACACTGTGTACATGCCATACACTGTGTATATGCCATTCCATATATATGTGTGTATGTAGGTTTGTGTAGGTGTGGGCACGTACACAGACCACTGCGGGCCGAGTCCCTATTGTATTTCGTTCGGTTTTTTATTATTATTAGGGACCGAGCACGCAGGGTCGAGGCCCTATGCATTTTCACACTATGTGGTCCAAGTCCCTATTGTATTTCGTTCGTTTTTATATTATTATTATTTTTCCACATAGTGTGCAAATGCATAGGGCCTCGACCCTGCGTGCTCTGTCCCTAATAACTGAAGGAGTGCTTGCCATTTAAATAAGATAGCTCTACAGATTGGTATTGTCATTAATGTACACGTATTTCTATTATTTTGGGTGTGAAGTCCA
Organism: Siphamia tubifer; assembly: GCA_020466265.1. Lineage (NCBI taxonomy): Eukaryota > Metazoa > Chordata > Actinopteri > Kurtiformes > Apogonidae > Siphamia > Siphamia tubifer. Next base: position 4,544,185 of record CM035790.1, read on the forward strand.
CAATTATGACATTTATACAAAATCTGCTCTTTTGGGGTTAATAAACACGATCCATTTGTTCCAGATCTGATAGAATTTGTCCAGTCTGGTTTCTAGTTGATATGAAAGCTTTTCCATCCTAAATATTTCAAGAGATATATCAAACCAAGCGTTGAGTGTTGGTGGGGTTGGAGTTAACCACCTTCTGGCGATTGTTTTTTTGGATGCCACTAGAAGAATTTGCATTAATTTTATCTCACTCCTATCTTGTAGGAGGGGGAAGTGGACCAGATATAACATAACAAAACTGAGTGGGATTTGGGTCTTAAATACTTTATTGATGGATGCTTGGACATCATTCCAAAATCTGCTAAGCCCGGGACACTCCCAAAAAATGTGGTAGTGGTTGGCTTCCGTTGAGCCACACTTTCTCCAGCATGGCAGATGTGTACCCTTATAGCATTCCTGGTATGGAGATTTGAAAGATCTAATTATATTCTTCCAGCAATGCTGTCTCCAGCTCATGGATATGGACGTCGATATCTGGAAAGACCAAATACTCCCCCACTCCTCCTCTTCAATCTTACATCCTGATTCTTTTTCCCCATTTCCTTTTAATATATAAGGTGTTGTGCTTATCAGCTTTGGATATTATTGTGTAGAATTTTGTTATCGCTTTGTCTACTGTACCAGTCTGGGCCTCCTTTAAGATCTGGAAGAATTTTGATTCAGCTTCTGAAATATTTGTAATTTTACATTCGTGCTCAATATATGATCGCAGTTGTAAATACCTTAGATGGTCCTTATTTGTTAAGCCATGATTTTCTTTTAAGTGGGCAAAGCTCCGTGTAGTATTTTTCGTGGTTAGGGAGAGAAGTGTTGTAAGTCCTTGTAGGGACCATGTCCTAAAGTTAGGGTCATGTTTGTTTGGGTAAAGTCAGAATCATTGGCAAACCATCTAAATGGTCTTAATATTTTTTTGTATTTTGCATATATTTATAACTTTCTGCCAAATTTGAATGGTATGTTTGAGCAAAGGATTTTTCAGTTCCTTTATTCGATTCATTAGACCTTTATCAGCCATCACTGCTTGAATTGGGAATTGTGTGGATAGACCAAGCTCCAGCTCTTTCCATTTTGCCTCATAAGATTCATTGTACCATTGTAGAAGGGGGGTTAGTTGTGCAGTGTAGTAGTAGTGTTTCAAGCAGGGCAGCCCCAACCCTCCGTTTTCCTTGGACAATTGTAGTGTTTTATATTTAATCTGTGGTTTCTTGCCTTGCCAGATAAACCTTGAAATCCATTTGTCCCACTCCCTGAATTGACTGTAACCCACTTCTATGGGTAGATTTCTAAAAAGATAGGAGCACATTTGTTTTCACTGCATTCGTCCTGGAACTAAGGTTTAAAAAGGGTATTAAATTCCATCTATGTAAGTCAGCTTTGATACTCACAGAAATTGGTTCACAGTTTGCCCTAAAAAGCTCAGAGGAGTCTCGAGTTAGATGTACACCCAGGTATTTAATATAGGAATTTCCAATTGCCAGAGTCAAAGGCCTTCTCAGCATCCAGACTCACAATTAGTGATTGGGTTTTCTCTGTTCTAATTTGTTCCATTATGTGTAGAATTCTTCTATTATCTGTTGTCTGTCGGTGGTGGATAAAACCAGTTTGATCTAAAATTATTATTCCGAGCATTAATTGTTCCAATCTGCGAGCAAATATTGAAGTGTAGTCTAAGGACGCTGATTGGTCTGTAATTGCAAAATGCACTTTTTAAATGTCTTTACAACAACATATATGTGTTGTCTGTATGTGAGGGGACACCTACATTATGACAGAAAAAAACATCCACTCTCCTTTTCTCCTGCTCCATTTCTTGTTGGACGGGGATGAAAACGTTCCGTTTTGGATTTTCTGTCCTTCATATGTCACATGCAGAGATTCATTTTAATACCCGGAGGTGGAAGTAACAAAATTGTGACAATCTCAATTGTGACTTTTTCCCCATTTTTCCAAAATTTTCTGCCCATATCCACAAAACTGAGTACTGTCCTGATCAAACACATAATCTACTCCATTTTAAAGGCTTTATTTTGGATCCTTTTGACATTTTTCTGTTTTTTCCTGCTTAAGTATTATTCCGTTCATGGAAAACAAAAAAGAAAACAAAGCAGTTGGACTTTTTATACTTTATTACAATTGAGAAGTAGTACTTTTTTACTTTTACGTCAGTAAATGAGTTGAATCAGTACTTCCACTTTTACCAGAGTATTTTTTCCCACAAGGAGCTGTACTTCTACTTAAGAATATAATATGAGTGCTTTAACCACCTCTGTGAATTCCCCACCCTAGCCCACCCCACAAGCTGTGGTAACCCCAACCACTGGACAACTCTGTTCAGTTCAGAGATCCATCATTCTCCATTGGTAGCCTCAACAACATAAAACATAACAGGAACTAGCTTTTAACACATATTTCCACCATGCAAGGTAGAGTGCCATCACATGACTCAGAAACACTGTAACTCAAGTGAGTCACAAGACTGTGTGGCTCCCTGCAATAATATAGAATAGACCATGACAAACGCCTCACCCCCTCAAATTAAAGTTTTGTAAACTTCAGAAAGTGATGAGCATCAAGTTTCACTTTTTACGTCTGTATGGCGAGAAATCTGTACCTTTGTCAGTCAATCAAAAATACTGTAATTTCCACACTATACGGCATATATATGGTGCACTGGATTATAGGGTGTATTAAGCAAAACGAGACAGTCACAATAACTCAATGTAGAGTTGTAACACTGAACAAAACACTCTAAATCTGCAAAATCAAACTCTCTGCTAAATCAAACTTTAAAAAAGTAAAAATTCTGACATAAAAAAGCCAAACTGATGAGAAAAAGTAAAAAAAAAAAAAAAAAAATAGATCAAAAGTCAAAATTATGATATAAAAAGTCCAAATTCCACATCACTAAGCACAACCAGAATTAATCCAGAAATACAGGGTTTCTGCACATTTCTGATAAGCAAATATAATGCTTTTAAGACCTTTGAGTATAAAAAATAAGACCACTACCACAAAACAAATATGTACAGTAAAAAAAAAAAAAATGCATAGGGCCTCCACCCTGCAGGCTGAGTCTCTAATAAAAAATGTTTATAAAAGCACACTCTAGGTTAAGTTCAAAGCATGTGGTCTGCAAAACCCGAAGTATTTCTGCCTTTAGTCTAGCAGTTGGGGCAAATGCAGCTATGCACACTCATCGCTGAACTTGAACTTCCTCATCTGGGTTCATGTTCACGTATGCCTGTTCCAACCACCACTTCTTTGTCTGTTTGACTCAAGGATGTAAATGCTAGATAAAAGGATACACTGCCACCTGCAGTATGATTCCTGCACTACTACACATACAATGGCTCTATGATAGAGCTTCCATCTACTTTTTCAGCATCTTGATAACAAACAATGCTAGTAAATTAACCAGCGCGGGAAAAAATCCAGACATATGTTTTTCATTAACCGTAGATTACCCAGCCGAAATACCTCCAATGTGTATTGTAATACCGTGCTTCAAAAAATAGTTAAATATAATGCTTTTTAAGACCTTAAAAACCACATATTATAAATAAGACATTTTAAGGATCCGCAGAGACCCTGATATAAGGTGCTCTGGATTATAAGGTGCATTGTCATTTTTGGTGTGTGCCTTACAGTCTGGAAAACACAGTAATGGATTTGTAATTAAAAAGAATAATTTTGCAACCAAAAAAAGACACACAAATCATGAAAAAAATGTGTAGCACAGAAAGTTTGTAATAAATAGGTCTTACTTTCAGTATATTTTGGACAGTGAGTTTGCATAAGTGCAGATAAAATCATCACATTCCACAAAAGTACATATACGTGATCAGCTTCACCTCTGCATATGCCTCCATGTCTTCCAAGAACTGTCCCAGCAGAGTGGTGGAAAAAGTCAAGTCTGCAACCCAGAACTGCTCCAAACTCTGTAACCAACCTATCAAACACATGGATAATGGCAGGTGGTAAAACATAGAAAACACAATTGCTAATTTTTTTTTCAATATTTACAGTAAATCAAAAAGCACAATTGGTACATTAACTAGTTAGGAGATGGACCCTGCAGTTAAACATTATACAGTCGTCCACCAAATTATTCATAGCCCTGCCATATTTAGGCTGACAACGAAAACAGAAGACGCTAAAGTGGTGTTTCGTCTTCAATCAGTGTTTAGACAAGCATTTTCAGGAGGAAATCTTTGTTTATATGAACATGCAACAGTGGGTGAATTCAATTGGATGTGCATGCCAGGCCGACGTAGGTAACTGTACAGCTGTCTCTGTTGGGTTATATACATTCTGTACAACTGCTGAAAGGACTTCTGTAATAGAGCTGTGAGAGCAGCTTGAAGATCTGTGGGACCCAGGTAGTCTGACATGTTTATAGTTTTAGTGGCTTGGCGCATTGAGTGTGCCACATCAACATGTTATGCATTTCTTGTCATTTAGATGGAAACGTGACCTGGTGCATCTTCAAAACTCCCCATTCTGGAAAGGGTCAGATCTTTGCATTTTCAGACCCTGATGCCATGCCATGTAAACGAAAGGCACTTCCGATAAAATATTGAGTTTTCAGCTGCAAACGTCCTCGTGTTAACAGTCCCTAAACTATAACTTCTGTCTCTTTATCACCTCTGATCCCATATCAGCGAGAAAATATACTGCATGTGTGTGATTATTTTTCACAGAAAACCACAAACGTGTGAAACTCTGTCCCATCTCATAATGGCCAAAAATTCTGATTCATCTTCTACAAAGACCTACCTTATATGAAGTATTCCGGGTGAAATGTGATTTTGGTTTTTAGTTTCAGATACAGACAAGTGGAGGCAATTAGGGCTCTACACTAACTTGTTTTTCCATGAGCACACATGCCCCTAAGTTAAAAAATTTAGGAGCACACAAAAAAAAATAGGGGCACAACTTCGTAGCATCGTACTCTAGCCACTCGAAGTCTTTGAGCCAGTCAGGGTTGAACTTGTAAACTTTCGCGAGCGTTTGAACTTCCCCCGATGTTCGAGCTTTCTTCACCGCTTGGCCAACACTTTCTTCTTTGTTCGTCCTTTTATTCTTGTTTTTGTCATTATTGCTTTTCAAAAATGCCGCTATACTTTGCATCTTAACGAGGTAATTTTCTGCTTTCCTTCTTTGCGGAGCTTTTCACGCTGTTTTAATATTTGATACATTTTAGAACGTTGTATTGGCTGCCTTGTTATTAGATACATTTTAGAATGATTAACCCTTTCACTCCTGAGACTGAGACACAGTAAAAAATAAAATAAGATAAAATAAGCAACACAATGAACAAAAAACCGTCAAAGTGATCAGTAAAATGAACAAAAATGAATAATAAACCAACAAAATAATATGTAACATGAACAAAGTAAGACACTAACAGAACACAATTGAAAAATAATAAAATTAAAAAAACAGAAAAATAAACAAAATAAGCAACATCAACAGAAACTAATATATATTCACAAAATAAGAAATAACGTGGAAAAAAGGGCAAAAAACCCACAAAACCCAAAATGAAGTAAAAATAAAAGAAATAAATAACTAGTGTTGTAATTTGGTTCCAGTAGTTTTAGTTTGGGCTTTTTCTTTTTCTTAATCACTTGCTTTTCGACACCTGTACATCAGTTCCATGAACAAAATTCTCAGTAAAATAACAGTTAAAAAAACACTTAAATTTGTCTGAATTTTTAAACTAAACCATCCACTCAGAACATGTCAGCGCTGACGCATCAGGAGTTAAAGGGTTAATCCTTTCACTGTTATGTGCCGTGCTCGTCTCGACTATGCGGAGCTTCATTTCTAGTAGGTTTTCATTAGCTCCTCAGGTCTGTGTGCGTGTCTTATTGTGTGCTGCAAGAAGCACTCACACATGTGCGCCTGTTTTTTTTTCCTCATTCGCATGATGAAATATTTGCTCGCAAATGCGAGTGAAATGGGCACACTGTAGAGCCCTGGACACAATTACAGGGTGAAAAACAAAACAAAACGCCATCTTAAGCAAAAATAACACATTCAACTGACCTGACACTTGCTGAGTGAGTGACTGCCTCTGAGTGTGATCTATGTGCCAGCCCACTAAGATATCCACGGTGTCCTGTTAAAAAAAGAAAAAAAGAAACCAAAAGAATAAACAAGCTAACAGCAACTACCATATTGTTGACATCACTGGTCTACGAGTCAAATGCTTCCAGAATAAAACTAATGAAATGTTCCCACACGTGTGTTAGTGATAAAGAAATCTAAAGTCTTAAATGCTGGCTGGCTCAAGTTTCCAAGATAAGTCTGGGCTCAAAACGTGAAATTGTTACAATGAACAATAGAATACGTTTTAGTCTCAGATCTACTTCAGAACACTGTCTGCACATTATGATCCATGCATTTTATAGGTTCCTTCGCGTGCAGGGATCTCAAACTCATTTAATTCAGGGGCCACATTCAGCCTGATTTGATCTCCAATGGGCTGAATGAAAACACACTAACAACTACACATTTTTGTTATTGTATTAGTGGGGAAAAAAACATTACATTCTGAAAATATTTTTATGAATGATCAAAATGCTAAAAAAAAAGTTAGATTTCATAAGGAAAATAAAGGCAACTTTAACAATATTCTGTCTCAACCCATCATTAGTCCATGTGTTTTATTATTACTGAATTCTTAGTAAAAAACAGAAATTGGTTCAAATTGTGTCTACTTTTCTTCAAGACATTTCAGGTTGTTCACATTTGTTCTGGTTATTCACATTTTATTGTTACAAGACAGTTTGTAAATGTAAAACAATGACAAAAATTTTAAGTTGTTATTTAGAAGCAGAGACAAACTGAGAAGAAAATCTGGAGTCATTTAATAGGTTATTATGCTCTTCAGCCCAAGGGCCACATCGGAACCATTGGCGGGCTGCATTTGGCCCCCAGGCCACATGTTTGAGACCCCTATTCAAGTGGAATATTGACAAATCCATTGTATGCATTTACATAAACCACCATATATGTGTAATAACTAGGGCCATCAAATCCTAAAACATTTTAATCAGGTTAAACATGGGAATGCTTCAAATTGCGATCAATCATGATCAAAACACTTTATCTTGGTCAACTGTTCTATAAACAAAAATACAATAAGAAACAAAAAATGTAGAGAAAAAAATATACAAAGCGTATTCAACAAAAAAAAGTGATGAAACATTCAAAACCTATTCAAAAAGTCTTCTAAAACACGGGGTAAAAAAAAAACTAAACTAAAATTTTGATAAAATATCCAAGACAGATGCAAAAATATGAAAATATTCGTGTGAAACACCAACAGTTTCAACAAAGCAACTGTAAACAACTGTTCCATTTAATTATTACAATTTTTAATAAGATTTATCTTGACGATTGATTAATCTGTGCTAATGTGTTAATTTTAACAGCCTTAGTAATAACACACCGTCATTTATATTAAGAACATGAGCTAACCTGCACTAAAGTCATTTGTTTTCTGAATTAATCTAATCAAAGTATGTAAGATTTAGTACAGGGGTCTCAAACTAATTATCTTCAGGGACCACATTTCACCCAATTTTATCTCCAGTGGGCCAGACCAGTAAAACGACATAATAATCTATAAATAATGACAACTCCAAATATTTGTTTAAGTTTTTGTGAGAAAAAAAAACCCATCAAATTATGAAAATACATACTTTTATAAACTATCCAAACAAAAAAGATGTAAATAACCTGAAAAAAAAACTTTTTCAGAAAAATGTGTGCAAATTTAACAATCTTCAGTTCTACAAAGCCAGTAAACTCTTAGTGGCAGAAGCAGGAAATGGATCCAATTGTGCTTAATTTTCTTTAGACATTTGAATTTGTTTATATTTCTTCAGGTTTTTCACACTTTATTGTTAGAGGATAGTTTGTAAATGTAAAAAAAAAAAATCATAATTTGATCTTATTCTTGGTGCTAAAACAATGACACACATTTGAAGTTATTATTTTAAGGATAATGTAATATTTTCCGCATCAAATTGAGAAGAAAATATAGTGTCATTTTTCATAGGTTATTCCATTATTGTTCTGTATGTGGAACCTGAACTAAAATGAGTTCCACTGCCTTGACTAGGATTATTGCACATTTCAAATTCACCCAATGGGCCACATTGGTGCCTTTGGCCATGTTTGAGACTCCTGATTTAGCACATTTAATGTCTGAAGCAGATACTTTCTAAAAAAAAACAAAAACATTTTGAGCATAGTATTGTGTGTCACCCAGTAATCATATCATGAGAGATTCTTACCCTGAAGTTGGTGCTGAAAACATGTGGGTAGCAGCGAGCAACTTGAAGAATACACTTCACACTTTGACAGAGAAGCTCTGGAGTGTCCACATTTTCTAGGATGGACTGAAGGTTGCTCATCACCAACTGAAAACACACAAAATACTACGCTCAGGCCAGATGATCTGAGAGTAGCCAAATGGTATATAGTACAGTATAGGGCTGAAAGATTTGAAGAAAAAATTAATGTAATTTTTCTGATAGATATTGCAATTTAGACTTCATTCACAATTTTCTTCAAATCAAGTTTCAGTGGTTCAACAACATTTGCAAACATCAGATAAACTTACATAATACCATTCAAACAATAAATACAATAACTGGACTGCAAGAATGAAAACTTAAGTCATTAATTGATTTAAAATGTATTCATATTTATTAACAAAAACATGCTACACATTGGCTACATTGAGTGCTTGAGTTTAGTTCAGTTTATTTGATTTAACTCAACATATGACCTGTCATCATGCAGCACAATGCTTCTGATTGGTTAGCTTGACAGGATGGTAGGGAGGAGCATACGTGTAAAATAGTTGACAAAACTAAATTAGGGCCACTTAGGAGCACTGCAAAAGACACCGCTTTGACCATCCCAAAATCGTGCTGTCTGAAATCACGATTTTCGGTCCAACCCAATTGTTCAGCTCAAGTACAGTATTAGCTGAGGTACATATTTGTGCTCAGCAGTTAAAATATCTTCCAGGTGTTCCGTAGAAAATTATCCAATTTCACCTGATTGGCATGTAAACAATGAATCAACCACTGAATAATTGTCAATAAAAATTTGGCAGTTAAAATATCTGGCAGTTACAAAATAGTTCTCCCTTATATTAGCTTTTTCTTAAATTGTTTATCACCATCTATTAGAACAGTATTAAGCATCATCAACAGAAGAAAAGACAACCAATATCAAGATGACGAATGGACTCGAGTCTGGGAAAGACGAAGGACGAAACCAGTCTTTGTTACAATTGTCGTGGTGGCCGATGTCAAGTAGGCTTGCGTGTTTGGTCTGATAATTTATAAGATAAGATAGACTTTATTGATCCCACAAGGGGGAAATTCACATGTTACAGTAGCAAGCAATGTAGAGCAATAGAGGGACAGCAAAGAGAAGAAACATATAGATAAATAATATATGTACATAAACACAGATACTGAGAAAAATAAAAAGACCACACTACTTTGTACACTATACAAAATATAGGGGATTGAAAAAAATATATACAGAAACAATAAAACTATGTGAAGATGAGAAATATATATATATATATATAAATTTCCCATAGTATAATATCAGAGGTAGTATTGTTAAGTGGTGTCTATAGTATTGTTATTGTACTACTTTGGAGTGGTGAATGTACAGCTGCTTAGGACCACCACAGTCTGGTGTAGGGGGTTGGAGGGGGCGTCCATGATTGATGTCAGCTTAGCTAACATCCTCCTCTCACCCACCACCTCAATGGAGTCCAGAGAGCAGTCCAGGAGTGAGCCGGCCCTTCTGACCAGTCTGTTCCCAGCAATAAGTTGAGCCTCAAAAGGCAAGATTTGATCCTGAACCAGAAACTCAGTTCCACCTTCAGTCCTCTTAACCCTTGTGCGGTCCTTCGGGTCAAAGAGACCCGGTGGTTCACAAATGTACCTTTTTATACGTACTGTAGGATGCCATTGCTTACTACTGAAAACAGTAATATATCCTTTGGGGGTGGGGTGATGAGTCTATGGAACTGAACTTTGGAATCTGGGTTTTTAAGACCCGATTGTAGGACACAGCCAGTGTGCCTTTTACGAAGGACCGCACAAGGGTTAAAGGTGGGGTGGGAGATGTTTTCTTGGAAGATTTTTACCTCCACGAAGAAGGTTATGTTTTATCTCGCATTTGTTTGTCTGTCTGTCTGTCAACAAGATAAGTTATGGAGGAATTTTTATTACACTTTCAGAGATGATTGATAATGCGTCAAGGAAGGAACCATTACATTTTGAGCTATAGAGACCAAAGGTCAAGATCACAATGAAGGTCAACATCTAAAACACATGTGGTGATCTCTCAGAATCCAGACAAGACATTCACTTCGTCTTACCTTTGGACATCAGATGGGCTCTATGACGTCACATTTTGATGTCATATGATGTGAAGTGAATGGTACATTTGCAAAATGTATTACTTACCTTAAAGCAGGGTTTATGACATATTTAGTTATATCCAACAATATATTGTGCTTCATATTTAACATTAGATCCAACATGTGAAATTTGGTTGTTGTGCGATGTCGCATAACATCAGAGTGACGTCATACATGGTTGAATCTTGAAATGGTCGAGGATTCTTTGAATTCTTTTAAACCCTCTAAGGCAGGCATGGGCAAACTTCCACAAAGGACCAGTGTGGCTGCAGGTTTTTGTTCCAACCAACCAGTTCACAGTTTGTCCAATCAATTCTCTGAAGACTGAGATGAGTTAATTGAATCAAGTCTGGTGTGCTGCTGCTTGGTTGGAACAAAAAACTAAAGCCACTTTGGGAATGGTTTGCCCATGCCTGCTCTAAGGGATTGCTAATGACTGATAAAATAAATCGTTGGCTAACACAGAACACTAGTTTACAAATAAATTATGGACATCCAGATCCAAACCTTTGTAGATTTGAGCTGCTTTAAAATCCCGTTCATACCCTGATTGCGCACACTAAAATAGAATGTCAAAAAATGTTTTAGTCCAGTCTAGAGGGTGGAAACAGAGGAAAACTCTGACCAGTCAATGTAATCATCGTGATTACATTGATTGGATCCTGACACATCCATCAAACCTCAGTCCACCTCTCCCTCCCTCCTCGTTCACCCACTTGTGAACAAACACTGACTCGTGGACGTAGAGTCCTTAGTATGATGGAAAAGACGATGACAAAAACAAAAGGAAAAACTGTGCTTGAAGAAGCAACAGCAAAGATAATGGATAATGAAGTAAAGAGGGCGAGAATGACCATTGGTACGGCTTTCCAGTGCTGACGTTAGCTAAAACTCAATAAGAGGCTACAAAGTGATACTAAGGTGGCCCTGTTTATACTCCATAGGTAAGATAACATGATGTTTATATAATATTTTGACATAATAATTGGGTTTCATAATACAATGTGATATTTATAACATTACTTTGTGATAGAAAACTATGTCATTTCATGATATGTCATTTTCTAAGACTGGGCGAGATGTTTCATGAAATGGAGAAAGAATTTGGCATGTGAATACCTCGGGGTATAATAAGTAAGATTTCGCACTCTGCTTTTTTCCTTCACTGTGCCATGGAGCTTGGCCCGGCCTTCTCCTTGCATGTGTTCCCCCTCCTCCTCCCCTTCCGTGTAAGCGGCGTCTGTGTGTTGATAACTTATTCAACATGGTGGCGCACACAGAAGCAGGCGTGACAGAATTCGTACCAAAGAAAAGAACGGCTCCATAGGAGAGGAGAGGTTCTCCCTCTCTGAGCCTGGTTAGTCTGTGCTGCCCCCGGCACAGGGGCCCTTGTTCTGGGACCTCTGCAAGGGTCAGAGGAGGGCCCGGGTAGGGTTAAGGCTGGGGGTTAGCCACTGTTGTGTTTGCTAATGGATGTTCTGGTGAATGCTCATGAACCATTGTGACCGCTCCAAATAGCATGTGCTTTCAGGTATTTTTGAAGGCATCATTTTGAGGGGTGGGCTGAAGAAGAATAGAGCTTGCAGGTACCATTTTTTTCAAGACCTCCTACCCTACCTTTAAAGATGCTGAATGTGAGGAGTGAAAAACAGTGAAGCATGTATAACATCAGGAAGTTACCTGCATGATGTGAGAGAAGGCCTTCCTCTCTCCCGCAGCCTCCAGTGCACGCTGCGCTGCCACCAAGTACAACAACTTCACCTCATCACGAGTGCTGGAAGTGAACTTGAGGAAGAGCCATTTGAAGATGCGCTCGGCCTCATAACTTAGCACCGTACAGAGGAGACCCAGGCAGGCTGCTGCATCCTGACGCAACTCCCACAGCAGCTTACTGCTACAGTTGGCAATACAGAGGAAGAACACATGTCAGAGAGCATGTCAACTTAACAGTACAGCACAAAAAACAACAACCTGAAAGGAAGAAGTAGTTTTATAATAAACGGCTAAATGCATTAATAAAAAGAGTCAAATAATAAATAAAAATAACTGAATGCAAACAGTAAAACAGCCATTCATACTTAACCCCTTAATGCCTACTGTTGCAAATATGCAACAAACCAATTAAGTCTACTTTATGTGCTATATGCAAATGAATCATCTCTATTTAATTTAGCATTTGGTCACATTTGATTCTCAAAACCATGTCACTTTGTATTGTAAATGAAAAAGTGCAAATTTATGGAATATAAGAAATAAAGATTAAATTGAAGTAATGCAGTCAATAAAATACATACACCAATGGCTGCATATCTGGAAAAATACTATTTGACAGAAATTGTGAGGCAGGAAAATGGATGCCACACAGCATCTAATCTAATTAAAAATTAGATTAAAATGCTACATTTAAATTAATTTCCATTTCTATTCTTTAATCCTATGTCCAACAAAGTCTCAAAATCAAGAGATGTAGCACTCCATAGAATAAATGTGTGATAAAATAGTCTGAGAAGTGTGAAAGCTTCTGAATACTCTTTTCCAGTAGGGAGCAGACATGCTCTTCTTCAGTCCCAGTTCTTCTGTAGAGGTAGAGTCTTGACTCTGGAGCTAACATAGCTAGCAGTACACAAACCTAACAGACTATTTGAGGTTAAAGACAATCCAAAAGATAATTTGGCTCAGTGTGCCATTTGGTCACATATTTCGCTACTAAACCAGTGCAAATGTTTTTCAGGAATGTAGTATTTGTCTCAGATTGTCTATGAGTTTGTACATCCAATAGCAAAACATGCAGTGACAGCACAACAGAATGTCTTATTATAAATGTTAAGCCTTTCAAGGTGTACGGGCCCATTTTTTTTTTTGGAAAATTATTTTTCTGGAAACTTTTCACTTTTACTCCCTACATTTTTTATTTTTTATTTTTTATTTTTTTTACAAATATCTGTGCTTTATACTCTACATTCTCAGAATATACTCATTACTTTTTCAAACTAGAGAAATGTGACAGTATGGAAAGTTGTTTAAGTTGTGACTTACTATATCAACATTTTTAGTTTATGATTTTTACTTTTTATCTTGTAATTTTGAATTTTTATCTCACAATTGAGATTTTTTTTCATCTCAATTTAGATAATTGAGATTTCCTATTGGCATTTATGACTTTTGAATTTTTCCAAAATGTCCTGTCCATATCCATTAAACTGAGTACCGTAATTTCCGGACTATAGAGCGCACCTGATTATTAGCCGCACCCACCTCATTCTAAGAGGAAAACCGATTTTGTACATACACAAGCCGCACCTGTATATAAGCCGCATGTGCCCACATTAAAACATGTAACACAAACACAAAATTAACCCAAACCCGACTTCAAGTCCCGCCAATGAAACTAAATGTCCTTCATTAACCCTTGTGCGGTCCTTCGTAAAAGGCACACTGGCTGTGTCCTACAATCGGGTCTTAAAAACCCAGATTCCAAAGTTCAGTTCCATAGACTCATCACCCCACCCCCCAAGGATATATTACTGTTTTCAGTAGTAAGCAATGGCATCCTACAGTACGTATAAAAAGGTACATTTGTGAACCACCGGCTCTCTTTGACCCGAAGGACCGCACAAGGGTTAAAGTCCACAGTCCAAAAATCACAGCCGGCAAAATGAACGGAAAATGATACTTAAGGTTTGATGCAGACCTGCAGAGTCCGGGTCCCGTTGAAAGTAATCCAAGGAAAAAAAAGTGTATATTTCCAAAGGTAAGGGAGGGAAAAATATATATCCACTATTGTCCGCCGCATCCACAACAGGTGGCTGGTCGCCGCCTCGCCTCATCTATCGCAGAGTCAGCGATAACTTTAACCTTTCGCAGAGTTCAGGTCAAACTCCTCCGTGCCAACATGCAAAAATAATCCACAGGGTCTGGTCGAGCCTCTGTCTTCTCTCACACACCGCCGCGGGTTTTTCTTTAAGCAACTTTTTACCCCTTGTACACCTGTCCGTCACCTTTACCGCTCCCACTTAAACCCGTCACCCCGCGTTTGTTCCGCCCCTCCTTTTTCATTCAGTCTTCCTCGACGCATATATTCCACCGGTCTAAATCTGACCTTTTCTACTCGAGCACCTCTGGCGGCCGTTAGGAAAATTACATAAATTGGCCGCATCACTGAATAAGGCGCAAGGTTGAAAGATTAGGAAAAAAGTAGCGGCTTGTAATCCGGAATTTACGGTACAATGACCCAATAAAACACATACATATAGTCACTTTAAAGGCTTTATTTTTTTATTTTTTTATTTCAGATTTCTCCTGCTTAAATTAGTATTTCATCTATAGCCAAAAAAACTAATTTTACCTTTTACTTTATTACAATTGAGAAGTTGTACTTTACTTTTATTTCAGTAAAGGAGTTGAATCAGTAATTCTACCTTTACCAGAAGTTTTTTTTTTTTTTTTTTACAGAAGTAGCTGTACTTCTATTCAAGTACAGAATGGGACAACCTCTGATTTATGGTCTTGGTCTTCATACAAGAAGAGCAGAAGCCTGGACTTGTAGGGTACCTGCCTTTTTTGACACTAATCTAGTATGGAATCAGTGTGCTGGATAATACAATATCAATAATGCCAAATTCTTCTTACCTCTCATTCAAAATGTCATTCAATGTGCTGAGAATAGTGTCCAGCTGTTTGACCAGGGCCTATGTGAAGGTAAAGAAATTGTTAAGACAGTCTAGTCATTACCTCAAAAAACACAAACATTCACAGGGAACCAAAATCTCCTACTGACCTGAAGTGTTTCATATAGCCATGGAAAAAAATGATTCAACAAGAAGAGGCGGCATTTTGAGAGATGCTACAAACATTTGACCCTTTTATTTAGATTTTTTTTGGATATTTACAATGTTGGGCGGCACGGTGGTGCAGTGGTTATAGCACTCATGCCTCACAGTAAGAAGGACCCTGGTTCAATTCCCACACCAGACCTTTCTGTGTGGAGTTTTCCTCTTCTCTCCATGTCTGTGTAGGTTTTCTCCAGGTACTCCGGTTTCCTCCCACAATCCAAAGACATGTACCATGTAACATGTACTGGTTAAGATGTGAATGTGAGAGTGATTATTTGTCTATATATGTTCAGCCCTACGATAAATTGGCGACACATACAGGGTGTACCCCGCCTACACTCGTTGTAGCTGTATTAGGCCCCCAGTGACCCCCCGCGACCATACTGAGGATAAAGCGGGCTCAGATGATGAGATATCTAGGGTTTATTTATATATATACATACAGGGCTCTAGACTAATTTTTTTTTCCAGGAGCACACGTGCCCTTAAGTTAAAAAATTTAGGAGCACACAAAAAAAAAAAAATAGGGGCACAAGTCGGTTTTAGTTTAAATGTTTATTTATTTACAGTGCAGTACTTACGCACAGATACCAACATTGTTGAATGACTGCTGTCATTTGTGTTAATTTAGAGCAGACCATAACATAACTTTGTATTATGGGATGCTTTGTCCTTTGATACATTTTAGAACGTTGTATTGGCTGCCTTGTTATTAGATCCATTTTAGAATGATTAACCCTTTAACTCCTGAGACTGAGACACAGTAAAAAATAAAATAAGATAAAATAAGCAACACAATGAACAAAAAACAGTCAAAGTGATCAGTAAAATGAACAAAAATGAATAATAAACCAACAAAATAATATGTAACATGAACAAAGTAAGACACTAACAGAACACAATTAAAGAAAAATAATAAAATTAAAAAAACAGAAAAATAAACAAAATAAGCAACATCAACAGAAACTAATATATATTCACAAAATAAGAAATAACGTGGAAAAAAGGGCAAAAAACAAAAACCCACAAAACCCAAAATGAAGTAAAAAAAAAAAAAAAGGAATAAACAACTAGTGTTGTAATTTGGTTCCAGTAGTTTTAGTTTGGGCTTTTTCTTTTTCTTAATCAGTTGCTTTTCGACAACCTGTACATCAGTTCCATGAACAAAATTCTCAGTAAAATAACAGTTAAAAAACACTTGAATTCAGAACGTATCAGCGCTGACGCATCAGGAGTTGAAGGGTTAATCTTTCAATATGTGCCGTGCTCGTCTCGACTATGCGGAGCTGTTCGCGCTGTTTTAATTCATTTCTAGTAGGTTTTCATTAGCTCCTCAGGTCTGTGTGTCTGTCTTATTGTGTGCTGCAACAAGCACTCGCACATGTGTGACTTTTGTTTTCCTCGTTCGCACGCTGAAATATTTGCTCGCAAATGCGAGTGAAATGGGCGCACTGTAGAGCCCTGTATATATATATATATATATATATATATATATATATATATACCATATACCATATATATATATATATAATATACCATATTATTTGCACTATATGGTGCACTGGATTATGAAATGCACAGTACTTTTTTCATATATAAAGGTGCACTGGACTACAAGGCGCATTAAGCAAAACAAAAACACTCGGACAAGTCAGTCAGTCAAACTATTAAACACGCTCACAATAACTCTCACTTTTGTTCAAATGTTAATGAGCGTACTCACAATAACTGCCAATACAGAACAAAACATTCTCATTCTGCCAAATCAAACTTTTAAAACGTCACAATTCTGAGACAAAAATTCAAACTCGTGCAATAAAATGTAAAAAATTATGAGATACAGAGTCACTAAGCACAACCACAATTACTCCATACATAAGGCACACCATCATTTTTGGAGAATTTTCTTTTAAGTGTGCCCTATAATCCAGAACATATGGTAATTCCATTTTTAAATATTCTTATGAAATAAAAGTTAATTTATTTTGAAAAGGATGTACTTGAATTATTACTATCATTATGATAGTAGTTGAACATTTTTGTCAAAAGGCAATATAATTTATCGCAATAATTTTTGGGACAATTTATCATCCATGAAAATGTGTTATCGTGACAGACCTAAATCAGACTACTCCCCTTCTCTGACAAGACATCAAATCATGACATTTACGAGATCACCTAAATAATCTGGTACCTCCAGAAATCGGATAATGATGCAATTGTGAGTGAAAACAGGCTCAGTGTTATAGAGGTCTGGCTCAGCAGTTGCCTTATAAGCCTCTTAGCAATGCTATCAACATCATTAAGTCTTTTAATCCTGTAAGAGGGTGTCATTTGCAATCGGATTGCTCGCTGATGGGAATCCATGGGTGCTCCCCCCTCCCACTCCTCTCAGTACCTACATTGACACTTTTGCTATTTAGCAGTGTGTTGTGTTTACCAACCATGTCAAATTAATGAAAATAAGCTTATCATCAGCATATAATCACATCTAATTATACAAAGTAAAAGAGTTGTTCCAGCCACACCAAACCTCACTCCCTTCTCACCCATTTTACCCGATTTGGCCCATCAAAGATCCAATCAAACTTTAATGGGGTCTATTCTGGGCCACCTCATACCTTCCCTGTAAATTTCCAGGAAATTGATGCAGTGATTTTTGAGTCAAGATGCTGACAAATACCTAAAATTACCTAAAAACAATACTCTTCTTTTTTTTTTTTAGGTTTTTTTTTTTGGGGGGGGGGGTTCTGAACAAAGGTTGAGATTTTGGGACTCTCCCAAGTTTTACAGGACATCTAGCCACCCTTGGGTTGCGTCATATGACTGCACTCTGTGTCAACACTGTAAATGGTCTGCGCTTAATAGCACTTAGCCACCTTCATGGTGCTCAAAGCGCTTTACATTAGCTTCATATTCACCCATTCACACACACTGATACACCAGTAGGTTTCTAAGTTACTACTGTGTGCCTAAATCAGGGTACAGTGTCTTGCCCAAGGACACTTTGACAGGTGGACAGCCAGAGCTGGTGACCCCCTACCAACTGAGCCACAGCCGCCGTAAAAAAATATTCGGTGGCCATGTAGGTTTGATTGATTTAGTCAAATATTTGTAAGATAATTATACCTTAGAAAATAATATAATGATGTCTTAATATTCACATTATGTCATAATTAATATTAATATAATTATGTCTTTGATTTTGTGGCAATCATTTAATTAAATTTCAAATAAAAATATTTTTGAATAAAATTTCATTATGGTTCATTAAAATGTAAGTTTTCTGTTTGTTTAATCGCAAACAGAAAACAGAGTAAATTCAGAACGTAACATACTTCCTGTTCATTTCTAATGGTCAGTTTTACTAAATTCAAAGTAAATCTGCCCTAACCAGAAATCCAATATTAAGAATAAACAAGCAGTCTCAAAGGCCTTCGCATTCCCTCGCGACCGCCTCCCCTGGGGCGGCTGCTTGCCCACGCAACGTCCGAGTCAAATTTCAGTCAAATTGGTGGTTCTATGCCCGATCTACAGTTATTTAAGTATTGGCGATTTTGTAGGGGCGCTATAGAGCAAAATCGCAATTCCTATTGATGAACTGGTGTAGGACCGAGAGATAGACGTCCGAGTCAAATTTCAGCCAAACCCGTGTTCGTATGTTCCATCTACGGCCATTTTACTAACCGTGTATTTGGCAAATCTGTAGGGGGCGCTATAGTGCGAAATGACAATTTCATATGACAAACAGGTGTAGAACCAATTTAACTTTTCCCGAAATCTTCACAAATTTTGCGACACTGTAGCACGAAAATAATGCAACTTTTCCAAATAAATTGGATAACTTTTGATGTCCCACTTGTCTAGACAACCAAGGAGGAGATAGACAAATTCTGATGAAAGCGAAAACTACGACTCAAAATTTTTAAGATTTCAATCCAAGATGGCAGACTTTCTGTTGGTTTATGGGCGTGGTCATCATTAGGTTTTTTGTTCATCATCATATGCCAAACATGAACTGATTTTCATAGCTCTGACTTCACTAGGGCGTGATCTGGTCTAATACAAACTATTTCATCTTTTCTAGGTGGCGCTGTAAACACATTTCTTGACTGACTTTTACGAAACCTATAAATACTCGGAATTTTTTACACTTCTGAAGTGTGTGCAAAATTTGGTGAGTTTTCGTGCATGTTCAGCGGGTCAAATTAGAGCTCAAAGAGCTCAGATCACCCTGCAAGCAGTATCAATAGACATGGTAAGCGGCGAAGGCCTAATAATAATAATACTAAAGAAACATTCAGAACCCAAGGAGGAACAAGATAGCGTTTTTCTGACCCCCCCAAACTCGCCCTCAAATAAAATCTTTCGACGTTCCCCACATTGTTAGGTTAAGGTCATATTTGACACACTTTCACTCATGTCAGTGACCCTGAGTGGCCGCGGCCCATAGACTCCCATTCATTCTGAGCAGGAGCAAATATGAGGTGTGTGTGTGACGTGCACATGCTCGGACACAGCTCGCTACCGTGAATGTGTGAGTGTGTGTGAGTGGTGCGAGTCGTCCCTGGCAACCGCGTTCCTGGCATATTCCGTCACCTGGCCATCACAGCAGACTCAATAGGCCTTGCGCCGACGTTGTCTGTAGTGAAGGCCTAATAAATGAAGGATCCCTGGTTAACCAAGGGATTAAAAATGCTTGTAAAAAGAAAAGCACTCCCTACAAACAATTTTTTAAACTAAAAACAGAGGAATCAGAAAATAGATAAAATATACAAAAACAATTTGACAACTATTTTAAGATCTAGTAAGAAAATAAAATTACAACTAGAAGGGAATTTCACCTGTGTGCTAGCAGGGCTCCAGACTGCAACTAATATGCAATATGCGGCCTAATTTATTAAGGTGCAAGTTAAAATTTCGGAGGTTTTTTTTATTAATTATTTTGGTTTATTTTATTTTAATTTGGCCTGACAAAGAGTTTATAGACCTGAAATGACTCAAACAATTTTCAGTTATTATCGGTTTAATTCTTATAATTCTTATATATAAAAGGGCAACCTCCCTAAGTTCTTTTGTAGCACAAAACAGCATATCATTTAGTTAAATTTATTTAAAATATACAAAAAAACTGAGTAACTCGTGTGGATTACACACGGAAGCCGAGGCTAACCACGTGTGTATTTACATGTACGCAGCTACAAAGACTCCTTGAAAGATGACAGGCCACAATCCACACCTTATCAACAAAAATGCAAATTAAAAATGGGAAAATAATCAATTACCTTATTTTTAAGATCAGGTTGGTGACAAAAGTTATGTTAATATTTTAAAATTATGCATATATTTGTTATTTGTTAATGCATTTATTTCTCTCTGACACAATATGTACCAATTCAGTGGAATGGCCCAAAATAAAAGAACATACAAAACCTCACTGAAAATAATTTTTCATAACAAGTGGATAGTGGTCCACAGAAAAATCTGGCCACTTCGGGAGTGTTCAGGGTTTGGGCCAGGACCAGCAGCGTGCATGCACGCTTGAGGGGAAGGCGAGTGCGTACGGTTATGGATGGGATTCTTTTCCCCAAAATAATCAAATTAATCCCATACGTTTCATAAACATAACCTTAATAACACGCAATGCAATGAAAAATATGGTGCTACCTAATTTTTTTTTGGTGCTACTAAATGAAAAGCTAGGTGGTAACAGTGCTACCTGTGAAAAAGTTGGTCTGGAGCCCTGTGTGCTAGTCTCTTGTCTCTTGAGTCATGGCTGGTGTGAGGTAAGAGGAAGAATTATCTCCTGTTCACTTCATATGTGGAATCTGTCAGTGTTTGTCGACTGAGTCAGTTCTGTTAAAGCTCCTCCCATTTTGTGTTAAAGCTCCTCCCATTTTCTGTGAGTAATCCCTGAGAAACTGGCCTAGAGTTACACATGCAAACACACACACACACAGAGAGCTGACTTAGAGTAAAGCCTGTCTGAATATTCTGATATTGTGCTTTAAATACACCTGTCTTTGGTTCAAAGCTTTAACGCATTTTCCAGTTGAGTAGACATTTTTGTAACTCCATAAAGAGGTTAATTAAAAATTTTAATCACATTGCTTTTTTTCAGCCTAAAGATGAATAAATACACTTGGAAAAGAAATCAAGAGTAAGATTCTCATAATTCATGCATCAAAGGGTTAATAAAGGTTGACTGACTTCACTTAATGCACCTTATAGTCCAGTGCACTTAATATATGAAACCAAAATCAAAGATAACCCATTCATTGACAGTGTGCCTTATCGGGATGTTAACCGATGACCAATGGGTGACCACGTCAGCGTTGTCTGGTCATTATTTTCTATCGCCCGTTATTTTATTTTTTTTAAATCTCTCCATAGCATATCTTTTGCAATGTGAGCGTTGGCAATAAAAGATAGAATTAATTTTTCCCCCGACCCAACAAGTGAGCAAGATCCAGATGGGTTTTGGATTGTCTCCCTCACCACCCTCTCATGGTCCTGAAGTTTGATATTCATGTAAATATAATAGTCACACCCAAATCAGAAAGAAAATTGAAAATCAATAATGCTTAACTAAGGAGTATTTTTTGTTGTTTGTGTTTCCATGTATAAATAATGCCAATGAAAACAAAAAGACTAAATTTTCATTTTTCGTTTTTCCTATTGGCAACCGGTAGGGTTTCTTGTTCCCTTCAATATTTTGCAGCATAATTTACTTTGACATTGAATGTTTTCTCTGTGTGGTGATTTAAAATGAGCTTTTAAAGGCGTATTCACATGGTAAAGTCCGCACCAAGGTTCGCACTGTCCAGACCAGAACCTTTTTTTGCTTTTTCACACTGTACTTATAATCCGGACTTTATTTACAGTCTTCATTCACACTGTATTAAATCAAGCGGACGTCAACGTCATGTCGTCAATGCGTGTACAGCGTGCGTCTCTCTATACTCGACCCTGATTGGTTAGTAGATGAGCGTGCTACACTGTTGCAGGAAATGCTCCCAGATAATGGACCCAGTTTCATAATTTTTTCATAATTTTTTCCCTATTTTAGCAATGTTGCCAACTCTTGTACCAGTGTTCCCACCAGCGGCTTGTCTCCAATTCAGTCTTTATAGTATCATCCGACCAAATTTCAATGAAATACCTGCTTTCCTCGTCTCCCCATATATTGCCGCGACTCATGCTTGGACGTTGACTAGATTCCACGCACGTGACTGTGACGTAATTGGTCCGATTGTCCGGACTTTCCTCAACAGACGAACCTTGGTCCGGACCGAGACTACCTCTTCAGCTCAGACCGAAGACTCAGTCTTTAGTCCGGACCAAGGTTCGGGGGAGGTTTCACACTTGTCAATAAGGTTCGAACTTTCCTGGAAAGTCCGAAAGTCTGGATTTTCTGAGTGCTATGTGAATAGGCCCTAAAATAACATCACTCCACCTGCAATGTGACTCATGTTGAAGCGCACCGCTGTGCGTGTTTTGTTATCCCGGTGACCAACTTAAATCGGTTAATAACGCTCGGTGGTTGGTCAATATTTCTGATCAATTTCCCCATCCCTAGTGCCTTATATGAAAATACGATAGATAAGGGGTGCCTACTTTCCCTTTAAAAATGTAGTTTAGAAGAATTGAATGCCAAAAAAAAAACTGACCACTTTGCTCTCGCTGTGGCTGATGAATTCTTTCAGCTGTTTAAGGGTCGCGAGCCTGCGGTCACGATCGTCCTCCCTGGAGACTCTGCGCAGGAGGTTGGCCAGCCGAGACTCCTCTGAGTGAGCCATCCCTCTGTCTGCAACAAGATCACCAAATACAAGTACAAACATCAACCTATGCAGCAGTGGGTGCAATCCAAATGCAGAGTGCTACTGGTACAATGCACTGATGGGAGAGACCACACCCCTGTGGTGTGGTCTGTCCCATCATTAGGGCTCAACAATCTATCGTTTGGATTGAAAATCACCATTTCAGATGACATGACTTCAAAGGAGGGAGTAACTAAATAAAAGTACTTCTTTACTGTATTTAAGTTGAATTTTTAGGTATCTATATTTCAGTGTTAATTTTTCTGGCAAGTTTTTACTTTTACTCCCTACATTTTTGCACAAATATCTGTACTTTATACTCTTTAAATGTATATAAATACCTGTACTTTATACTCCTTACATTTTTCGAACAGACTTTTTCAAACTAAACTGTATGAAAAATAAGTCACTTCAGAGGAAAAATCTGTAGAGAGAAATTGTGACTTTCTATATCATGATTACGACTTTCAGTTTATGATTGTGACTTTTTAATCTCATAATTTCAACTAGTAAGTAATCTTTATTTGTATAGCGCTTTTCACAGACATGGGTCACAAAGTGCTTCACAGAAACCCATTCACACACTCATACACTCATACACCAGTAGACGGCTGCTGCCAAGACACCGTCGCTGCCTGACCCTACTGGAAGCAACTTAGGGTTCAGTGTCTTGCCCAAGGACACTTCGACATGTGGACAGCCAGAGCCGGGACGCGAACCAACCCTTCGATCATCGGACGACCCGCTCTGCCAACTGAGCCACAGCCGCCCTAAAACTCTCATAATTATGCATTACTTATCTCATATATATATATATATATATATATATGACAGCATTTCATAATTTTGACTTTTTATCTCATAATTAGGTTTTGTTTTTTTTATTTCACACATGACCTTTATTGTGACTTTTTTTTTTTTTAATTTCTAAAATTCCTGTCCATACCCATTAAACTGGGTAACTGAGACCTGATCAAACACATCATCTGGGGGAACGGTTGTGGAAACACTTTCGATTTTTCAATATTCAAATAGTTTCTAGCAAATTTAAAATAGTGTCTTGGACGAAAAGTTGCATCCCGACTAGTGACCGGCGCTAAATCAACTTGTTTATCATGGAGAAAGTTTACTAGTGACCGACACTAAATCAACCCAATGTTCACCGCAAAGCAAGTTTACTAGTGACCAACACTAAATCGACCTAATGTTTACTACGGAGAAAGTTTACGAGTGACGGACACCAAGCCTCGTTTTCATTTCAAGATTGCCGCAATGTGATAAAAGCGAATCGGTGTTTCCTGCAGTGCTTTCTAGCGAAGGCGGGTGCCTTAGCAAACTCGCCCCACCGCATAGCCAACGTTCCTTGGAAAAAATTAAGAAATAACCCCCCCCCCCCCGAAAAAAAAAAAATAGTCATGCATCCTCAATCTCTGACATTAACACAGCATTGCCGACACTAAATTGTAACACGTACTGGTTCAATATAGTACTAAACTTTGTCCGTCATCCTCAAAACCCAATTCTCTTAATTCAAGGGTTCAATTGGAGAGACGTCTGGAAAACACCCGTTGTCATTATCGTTGGTGGAATATGGGAAGGTAGGTAGTTAATTGTAACTGCTCATGTAAACTTAATTAAATAATTCAATTAAGGCTGTATGTCTTACTTTCCTTATACTTGCATGATTGACGCTAACATATGGCATTCTTAGCTTTCTAACATGCACAGAAAAGGGCAGAAAAAAACAACAAAAAATAACAGGCTTCTCAAAGCTCATCGTTTTGTTGAGTTGAGCGACTCCTTGGCGGAAAACCAAGGAGTCTTAGGCTGAAAGCCAAGGAGTCGCTCAACCTATCTTTCAGAATCTGGCCATCCTCTGTCACTGCACAACACGAACGCAACAGCAACACACCCCCTCCCACGTGTGTACCGACAACTCACCACCTTTACTAAGTAACTTTCTGCAGGAAACACTGCAAATGCACACCCATGATCACGAAGTTGCAAAAAGCCTATTATACAATCCTGCAAAGGGCTTACAGTGGCCCCTGCCATCGTGTCATCTCTAATGCTAGAAAACTAAAGGCTTACCCTGCGATTTCCTCATATCCTTTGAAGCTAAAGCACGGTTTCCATGCTGAAAAGGAGTAGAATCCGTCGTCACGTCATTGGACCTCAACTCTTGCCCCAGCGACTTCCAACCAAACGTAGTATCACAGACACTGTAACCAGCTTCATATCCACCTGAAGGACACAAACCAAAATCACAACTTGTCATTACCATGTTCCCTGTCTTTTGTATTTATGATAGGTCTGTATACTGTTCCTTTTTGTGTTGAAAAGACAAGACAATTTCCTATTAGACTTGTGTGATCTGGCAATAAATTATTGAATCTTGAACATTAAGGTCTCCAATACACCTTCTAAACTACAGGTGTCAAACATAAGATCTGGGGTCAAATCAGACCCGCCAAAGGGTACAATTTGAATAATAACAATGAAGATATTAATGGTGTAAAAATTATTTAAATTCAGGTTCTACATACAGAATAACTATTTCTCAATTGGGTCAGAGCAGTAAAATATAAAACTGCAGATTTTAATGTAAAAAAAACAAAAAAAAACGTGAAAATCTTTATATGAATAAACAATCCTTTTACAAAATACCGAATAGATACCAGAATAAATATGAAGCAGCTGAAATATCTGAAGATAACTGGCAAATATTCTGCCTGGTACTAAATATTTGGTGTATTTGTAATTGAAATGTCAGTTGTTCTGCACATGTGCATATGACAAACCGATAGACTGACGCAGAAAATGGTTCAAATTGCACTTGTTATTCTTAAGATGTTGTTGTTTTGAGGGAAACAAATGTCATCATAATGTAATTTAATTCTTTTCACCATTATTATTTTACTGGTCTGGTCCTTTTCAGATCATACTGGGCTAAATTTGGAACTGAACTAAATTTGACACACATGGTCTAAACCAGGGCTCTCAACATGTGGCCTGGGGGCCAAATGTAGCCCACCAAAGGTTCCAATGTAGCCCCTGGGATGACTTTGCAAAGATCAATAATTCGACAGTTAAGGTTGTGGAACTCATTTTAGTTCAGGTTCCACACACAGACCAATATTATCTACAGTCAAATAACAGAAAAACCTAGAAGAAATAACTAGAAAAGCACTCTGAGCACAAGGCAGCCCATCATTGCTTGGGAGAAATTATTGTCTGTCTCTAAAGTATGTGTGTGTCCCCACAGAGACATATCATGCTATAACTCAATGAATACTTGACATATCACTATGTAATTACATGGGCATATACATATAGCTAATGTGCATCAGATACAATGATCCATTTGAGTAAAGGTCAAAGATCAACTTCAATATTAACTAAAAGGTCAAAATCATATTATGGGTTATAACTCAAGAACGGAGGGTCACAGAACTTTCAGATTGGTGCCAAACAATGCAGAATAAGTATTTCTACAATTCTTATAATTGGTGTTATCACCTACGATCAAGACTTTTCGAGATCTCTGGAGGTCAATGGTGACATGTTGCAAAATTAACTTTTGTAACACTGTGTGAAGCATGGACATATCACACTATAACTTCATCAATACTGGATATATTATCATAATATTACACGCACTGATGCATATATACATGTAACGAACTTATCATTATTGGCTCTAATTTAAGAACGGGTTGTCATAGAAATTTTAGATTGACACAAAATAGCGGTGAGATTAGACATTCTCTGAATACTTGATTTTTCCTAGGAAATTGGGTTTTTTTTTTTTAGTTGTTCTTTCCATCTTTTTTGTTTGTAAAAGAATATATTTTCATAATTTAATGGGGGTGTTTTGCAATAACCTCTTCCTACCCCGGAAGAGGTTATTGCAAGTTTCTGGCAAATTCGTCCTTAAACGCATGCCCAAATTAAAACGACTATTGCTCTGCAACTACAACAGTCATGAAACTTCATCTGTGTGAAGATAACACCTGAACGTTTGTAAATCAACTGTCAGGCATCATATGTTTGTTACCCTATAACTCTGCTGTGATCTAAAAACAAAACACCATAGGCCTGATTTAATAAGATCACAAATAATGATCACAAAATAAATGTACACACTGTTGATTTGCTTGTTATGGGTGATAAACTAAGAATCCCTGTGCAAATAACAGAAGCAAAGTTTTGTAGACCGACCTATTTAAATGAGGATTTTACGTGCACTACCAATTGTTGTTATAGATGTTTCAGGATACACCAGCAATTATGAATATGAAGTGGGTCTTTTTCCACACAGAGGGGTGGAAGGATATTTGTCTGTTATTGTTTATCAGTGGTAAAGAGTGTCATTAGTGAAACAAATACCATATTTTATTAACTATAAGATGCAATTAAAAGACAAATTTTCTTCAAAAACAACAGTATGTTTTATAATCCAGAGCACGTTATATATGGATTCATTCTGGTTGTGCTTCGTGACTTGGAATTTTGACTTTGTATCTCATGAGTTTTACTTTATCTCACGAGTCAGAACAAATCACAAATGGGCTGACACCAATCATACAGGACTCACCCTCTTCCTTGAGTGTATCTGCAGCAGCATAGGCATCGCTGGATGCTGCTGGCTCGTCAGGGCAGCTGGGAGGCAACACGTCATACAAAGCCGCTGAACCAATGTCTCTGAACTTTACTGCGTCCTGGCTGGGTGATGCACTGTCAACTCTACCAACAAACACATGACAAAGACAGAATGATGCTCATGATGACTAAGAAGAAAAGGAAGTGCATGCTATGTTTTACTGACAGGTGAAAACACATTTAGTTTAACACACAAACAACGGAAAAACCACCGGTGTGTCTTGTATCGGGAAAAAACAAACAAACACACAAATCGACTCAAAAACAATACCCTTCTCCCCTTCGGGGACCAGGGTAATAAATGCAATAAAAATAAAGTAAAATGTATTAAAAAGAGAGCAAAATACACAAAAAATAAAGAAAATTCCACTACAATACAGTAAAATGCACTATAAAGACAAATGCATCTAAAATACAGTAAAATTAATTAATAAGAAAAATGGCCCTAAACTATAGTAAAATACAAAGTAAAGACAAGTGAGGAACTAAAGCAGGTGCAACAAACCCCACCCCTCACACACATTTGACCTGATTTGCCCCACCTCTTTTCACTGCAAAACATATTTTTGGTGACTGTGACCTTTGACTTACATTCACCAAAAATTTAACAGCAGCTATTCTGGACCACCTCACACTGGTGTGTGCACCGGGTTTGAACCCAAATTTAAGACATAGATCGTTCTTTTAGTTCTGCAGTTGTAATAACTGCTGTTGCACAAGCACTCAATGTTACCCATCTATAGCATGGTTTTGTTAATAAATATGACTACATTTGAAATTAATTCATAAATTTAGTTTTCATTCTTGCAGTAGGATAGTTGTATTTATTTTTTTATGTTATTATGTCAATGCAATTACGCAAATGTTGTAGACCACTGAAACTTGATTTGAAGTAAATCGTGAATGAAATTGAAATAATGTCAAAGAAAAAAAAATGCAATTCAATTTATTTCTTAAAACGGTTCAAGCCCTACTCCAACAGGACATTTTAGAGAAAATTTGACAGATTAGTTTTTGCTAAATAACCTATATTTTTATTCTTAATTTAATTTTCACTTTAGTTGGACCATATAGAATTAGCCAATAGAAGGATCTATTTTATACTGAAATAAATGTTAAAATGGCAATCAATTAAAAATTGTGTTAAACAGGACATTTTAGCCCCTGGTATTTTAGGCTGAAACTCAAAATAAAATTCCTATTTGCAATTTTGTTTAATCAATACCTGTGTCATTCATATTGCAAGATACAAGTCCTAAGATGTGATTAAGCCATAAATAAGTAGTCTAGCCATGCTACACGCCCCTAGCGGCAGCAAATCTATTGTGCTACCGTAGTAGTCTAGTTTTGCTCACTGTAACTTTTGGATAGATTTTCCTGAAACTGGCCGACGAATCACAGTGAAGTATAGTCAGAGGGCGGGTGTAACACTGCAACGATTCGCAGAGAAACAACAGGAAACAACCATAGACGAACAACAACAGGTGGCTATTAAGATGAGTGAAGAATGTGAGAAAACGTTAAGCTACATAATCCACCATTTTGTTTAGTTATTTGTAACATTGTCCAGACTGAACTTTTTGACGTTTAACTACATCAGAGGTCTCCAAACTATTCCACAAAAGGCCAGTGTGGCTGCAGGTTTTAGTTCCAACCAAGCAGCAACACACCAGACTTTAATCAACTGACCTCAGTCTTCAGAGAGTCAATTGGTCAAACTGTGAACTCTTGGTTGGTTGGAACAAAAACCTGCAGCCACACCGGCCCTTTGTGGAATAGTTTGGAGACCCTTGAACTACGTCATCGTAAAGATTACGGTGATTGGTTGTAGTACCATCCTATTGCATACAGAGGGATCTGAAAGACAAACTTCTAGCCCCGCCTCCCCTGCCTATCAAGCACGACTAGACCTATACATGCACGGCTCCAGAGTGTGACCTAATAAGTCCCATATGCCACCTGACTTATTAAGGTGCGAGTAAAAATTTGACAAGGTCGCTTCGATGGTACTTACTATGTGCTATTAGAACTAGTGGAATTTTTTTTTACTTTCACTAGGGTGTGTTAGTGCATTCATGGAGTGGTTGATAATACAATCTTACTTTCTGTCTCATTCATGCAAGTCCTATTTCCGCCTACCTGTCTGTCTGCGCACACCTTACGTTCACAGCAGTGTATGCACACGTATGCGCAGCATGCTCCAAAAAATTAACCAAGCAAATTCAGTATGAAGACAATCCGTGTATCATTCGTTCATTCATTTCTCAAAATGAAACCAAAAATAAGACAATGAAAAAAGTACTTGTTTCTTCATTATTTGTTTCCAAAAAAAAAATGAAAAAAAATGGATAACGATCTGTTTTTTTTAATTTTTTGTGTTTAAATGAATAATCCAAATGAATAACATCCGAATGGAGCAGAGCATCTGATTTAAATGGCGATTTTTCTATTAAAACCTCCACCAATAGTAATTTCCCGGCAGTTTTACTGTCTAACACTTTGATTTATTAATTATTTCAGTTTATTTTATTTTATTTTGGCCTGATGAAGAGTTTATAGACCTGAAACGTTGTCAATTTTCAGTAATTTTCTGTTTAATTCTTACAATTCTTATATTTAAATGGGCAACCTCTCGAAGTTCTTTTGTAGCGCAAAATAGTGTATATTTTAGTTACATTTATTTAATTTAAAATATAGAAAAAAACAGTGCGTAACTTGTGCGGATTACACACGGAAGCCGAGGCTACCCGTGTGTGCATTTACACACACGCAGCTACAGTTCACAAGCATGGCACACATAAGTGGACGGTGGTCCACAGAAAAAGACAGAAAAAAATCTGTCCACTTCGGGAGTGTTCAGGGATTGGGCCAGGGCCAGCAGAGTGCATACGTGCTTGATGGTAAGGCGAGTGCGTACGGTAATGGATGGGATTCTTTTTCCCAAAATAATCAAATTAATCCCTTAAGTTTCATAAACATAACCTTAATAACACGCAATGCAATGAAAAATATGGTGCTACCTAATTTTTTTTGGTGCTACTAAATGAAAAGCTAGGTGGCACCAGTGCTACCTGTGAAAAAGTTATATTTGACAGCATGGGCTGTTGAGTGTAAAAACTCATTTTGTCCTATGGGATACTTTTGACCATCTAGAAATCTGACAAAAAAAGGACATAATTTTGTATCTAATTAAATATATTTACATGATCATTTTGGAATAAGGTTTCTGTTTTGTTTTTTTAACCTTTATTTACCCAGGTGTGTCCCATTGAGGTCAATGATCTCTTTTTCAAGGGAGACCCGCCCTATCAGTGCAGTATTTTAGAAATATCACCAGATAGATTATTTGGAGAATACTGAAGTAATGAAATATAGATAAGGCTCAATAGAATTTTGTGCAATTCACGATCCATTGCTTTTACCAATACTCTGCATTAAATAACATTGTCCAGAATGAGACAGTGAATAAATGATGGATCAATAATGTAAAACCACTTTTTGGAACAGATACGGCTTTTCTCTTTCAAATGAAAAAATGTCAGAAAACCTGGTTTAATTACACTTAGTTTAACAGTCATACATTTTTATTTTCTAATAAAATATGAACCAACATTCACTTTCGGATTTTTTCTCCCTCCTATTTTCTCGTGTTTTGTCTTTTTCCCTTTGTCTTGTTTCCATTTTTCTTCCCTTTCTCCTTTTTTGTTCTTTCCAACCCCACCCTTTTCTTCTTTTCCTTCCAGCTTTTTCTGTTCCCCCCCCCCCCCCCCTATCTCTTTTCTTCCTCTTTTCCTTCACATGTCAGTAAAACATAGCAGGAAAAAAAAAAAAAGTACATCAGCCAATGCAACAGGCCCATAGCGATATAAGAAAAAAAAAAAAAAAAAAAAAAAAAAAAAAAAAAATATATATATATATATATATATATATATATATATATATATAAAAATATATATATCGGCCAGCTGATATATTAGTCTATCAATTATTATTATTGTGATATAACATTTTATTATTCATAGAAAAATCTCTTTACTCCTTGGTGTAAGAAGCCAAAGCTTCTTCAGGGATTTAAACCAGTTCCACCAATTAAAATTTCCTATGAACAAATAAGAGTTTTAATTTTAAAATATTACATTTATTTGGAGCAACCTGCTGGACAAGCAAAATATGTGCAATCCAAACCATCACTGCTATAACATACAATTTTGGTTTCACTTTCTGTTTGATCTAAATACAAACTTAAGACAGAAAGCCCAGAGGAGAAAAAAAAAAAAGAGAGTAGACAGCAGATGTGCGCATAGTTTATCCTGTAGCCAACCCTGGCTGGCCTGCATGAGGTCATTGGCAAGTTCAAAGTCAATGTAAATACTTATCATCATATTAGACACAACCGATACAACGGTGCTGCTTTTATTTTGAAGGCTCTGCTAAATTCATGTTTTTTCACACTTCGCATAAAGCGTATGTATGCACTGATGATTTGGTTTGTTCAGTTTCAGCCCATGGAGCAAGAGAATATTGATTCAGAATGGTTTTAACAAGACAGACTTCTAAGTATTTCTTCACTGAAGTCAGGGGTTAAAAATAAAATAAGATATGCAAACAGAACGGAATGCAATTTTTTTTTTCGTGTAAAGTAATTAAAGTGAAGCTGGTTTTGCACATTTTCAAGAGAGTTTTTTGTTAAAAAAAATCATTAGTTGTATTCTGTGCTCCACATTTTCATTATATTCTTGTATTGTTTGATTTAATCTTTTTATAGATAAATATTCAGCAGAGCTGTCGGTGTATTAGTCTGGCCCTTAACAACTGTCAAAATTTCTATAATATGTGCAATCCAAACCATCACTGCTATAACATGCAATTATTTCCACTTTTTGTTTGAGCTAAATACAAATTTCAGCCAGAAAGTCCAGAGACAAAAAGAGCAGATAGCAGACGTGGGCAGTGTTTATCCTATAACCAACCCTGACTGGCCTGGCCTGCATCGGCAAATTCAAAGTCAATGCAAATATATATCATCATATTAGACACAACCAAAACAACAGTGCAACTTTTATTCTGAAAGATCTTATGAACTCATGTTTTTTTCCAAACTTATCACAAAGCACTGATTATTTGGTTTGTTTGTCAGTTCCAGGTCACAAACATGGAAGAAAAGGGTAAAAAGAAAGATCGATTCAGAATGCACTTTTTAATAAGACATGGACTAGACATGGAAGTATTTTTTCACTTAAGTCAGAGGTAATGAAAAAAGTAAGATATGTAAACAATCGGAGCGGAAGACATTTGTTTTTCATGTTAAGTTAATGTGAAGCTGGTTTTGCACATTTTTAAAATATTTTTGTGTAAATTCATCAAATAGTTGCATTCTGTGCTCCACATTTTCATTCTATTGTTTAATTTAATCTTTTATAGCAACATATCCTCCTGAGACCCAGTAAGTAAACATTTTCACCATTTTGTATTAAATAATTGCCGTAATTGGAAAAAAGGGGGGGGGGGGGTCAGATACATTTTTCTTTAAATATAATGTCCTTTTCAGTGGACTTCTTTTCCTTTTTTTTAAGTAAAGCTTTGAAACTTTTGTCCACAACCGAAGACAAAAATGCATTACTGGGTCTCAACGGGTGTACTGAGCAGAGCTGCAGGTTTCAGGCCTTAACAACTCTTAAAGTTTTTCCTGTGGCTCCATTAGAAAATGAATGGTCCACTCCTGGTGCAAAGCCAAGAGTGGACCATCAGACCTCTGTCCCAACTTTGTTATAATGTGCTAACGAGTGCCTCTTAATGGTTATACCCACTGTATAAATCAAGTATGACATTAACAAAAAACTATAATTTGTTAGGGAGCATCTAAGAAGGAACCATCTAACTATTCATACCAACTGAGTTTTGTTTTTTTTTTGTAGATGGATGTTTGCACCAACTCAAATAACCAGTGTAATACAGAATGAATACAATATAGAATATAATAATATTTAATGTGGTGCCCATTCTGGTGTCGTGGTGTAACCGTTTTTAACCATCTGAAATCAACACCATAGTCGGAAATGTAACGCAAATATCTAAAGACATGTTCATATGATACATTAACATATGCACATGTGAGGCTAATTTTGTACTTTAACGATGGCGTTGACTTTTCCCAGTTCCTATCAGCTCGAATGGGGGGTCATGTCCCCTGTCACTGATTTATTAATGGCAGTTTAATATATGTGCAGAAGTACTATAGGAATCCGAGGACGTCTCTGTGGGGTGGTGTCTACCTCTGTTAGCTGGCTAACCTTGCATACATCGAAAACAATCGTAGCTAACCATTAAAATACATTTAAATTCTTTTCACTTTGGGATAGCCAAATCCTAATTCCCCGCTGGATTCAACATTAGAATGGTATTAAAGCACTTGACTAGCTACATATTAATGAGCTGTTGTGGTTGTGTGAATTTGCAGCAGGTTGGCAGCACAGAGCTAATAAATGCTGTCTAAACAATCTGAGCTAACATTAGCGCTCGTCCCCGGTTCAGAAGGCTAATGAACGCCAACAATACTTCATCAAAATAGCACTGACTTCGCGTAGTAGTGTTTGTAAAGCCCATGATAAAATACCATGCAAAGATAGAACATTCAGATTTACTCGCGGATGGTAAAGATAACCAGACCATTTCCCATGTGGCCACAGCTTAAGGAAGCAACGGAGCACAGGCCCCAAAAGTCACCGGTCTGTTTTACCTACCGAACCCGGAAAGCACAGCACTAACCTGGGCTGCCAGTCATTCCAGTGTGGCTGCAGTTTGTGGGCGCCGCTGAGCCGAAACCCTGGGGCTTTACGGCTCATTACCTTTTAGAAAAATGCATGACCCGCTAGCAGCGGTAACCGTATCTGTCTTCTTTCTATCTTTTCACTAATAGGTTTTGTCAAGTCTCATAAGTCGGTTAGCAACTTTTCGTTGTGGCTAGCTTACGCTACTGTTTTGGCCCTTCTTCGACTTTTAAAATAGCAGCACATTGTCACTCACTTGTTGCTAGCGCCGCCTGTTGACGAGCTTTATTATCAGCTTTTAAAGATCAACGTTTCATATGGACAATTTTTTTACATTAACCAGTATCACACTCAAGATATATTTTAAAATAAACTCAAATTGAATTGTAGGACATTTAATAACATTGTTTATTGAATTCAAATATAGGACAAAAACATAACATTCCAACCAACCCTCCCCCCATGCCCCGACGACAGATATTAAGAAATATACACTTAAACAGAAATAGAGAAATAAAACTACAGACAAAGGCAAAAAGACAAAAGACAAAAAAAATAATAATAATTAAATGAAAAAAGACAGACTGGCTCCAAACTAGAAAAATACAATTACAGAATAGTTTCAATTTTACAATTGTAAAGAGTAACAAGTGATAAAGATCAATTTCTGGACAATAAGGGGATAACACTCAACAGAGACGACATCGAGGCCTGTCACTTCCTTCCCCGAAGAGACAAAAATGTTAAACCAGCCATAATTCTAAGACTTGTGAACAGAAAGCAAAAAACTACACTGCTCAAACAGGGGAGGAAACTGAAAGGAACAAATGTCTACCTGAACGAACATCTAACAAAAAAAAAACTCAGACATTGCCAGACAAGCACGTATCCTACGCAAAGAGAAGCGGATTCAGTCAACTTGGACATCCAACTGCAAAATATTTATAAAACTAAATGGAACACCAGAGGAGACCAAAGTGATAACAATTAAAGACATTACTGAACTGGACAAGTACAAGAAATGATAACTTATGGGAACACAATATTAACAGTCATCCTGGTCACAAATAACTCATGGCAAGTCCTGACATCAACTATTCACCTTCAAATACAGATATGATGAAACATCAGGAACAGAACAATGGACATGAAATACTTGGACTGAGAACATTTGAATATACAGAACATAGAGACAATGATATGGAAAATGATATTGATCCCGATAACAACTTCTTCAGAAATACACAGAGCCAATGCAATTATTACACTGAGGAACAGTTTAGCAATAACTTCAAAGAGGATGGATATATATCAATCATACATTTCAACAGTAGAAGTTTAAACTCAAACCTGTCAAAAATCAAACATTGTCTAAAACAGTTAAAAAACAAATTCACCATAATAGCAATATCTGAAACTTGGTTAAGTGAGGAACAAACAGCTTCAGTTGAAATAGAAGGGTATGAAATGTACTATATAAACAGAAAACAGAAAAAGGGTGGAGGAGTTGCTTTATACATTAAAAAACAATATAGAAGTAAAACTATTAAAGACATGTGTGGAACAATAAGCAATGGAATGGAATATATCACTGTAGAAATAGAAACAAAAAGATCCAAAAATATACTGATAAGTTGTAGATACAGAGCACCAGGATCATGTGTGGAAGTATTTAAAGATAAATTATTGAAACAAATAAATAGTTTTTTGTATGTGGGGATTTCAATATTGACCTATTAAACCCCCAAGAAAACAACAACATTAAGGAATTTATTAGTTCTTTGTACAGCATGAGCCTTTATCCACTAATAACAAGACCAACCAGGATAACTACCCATACTGCCACACTACTAGACAATATTTTCATAAATGAAATTGATGCAAGAATAAGTAGTGGAGTAATAATAAATGATACAACTGATCATCTGCCGGTGTTTGCAATATT
Organism: Siphamia tubifer; assembly: GCA_020466265.1. Classification (NCBI taxonomy): domain Eukaryota; kingdom Metazoa; phylum Chordata; class Actinopteri; order Kurtiformes; family Apogonidae; genus Siphamia; species Siphamia tubifer. Next base: position 4,580,730 of record CM035790.1, read on the forward strand.
CCACAGCTCCACAGGAACAAACAAAGAAAATACTAAATATAAGACAATAAGACAAAAAACTGAAGAGTCTATTAACACTTTCAAATGTGATTTGATGAAACAAAACTGGAACGATGTTTATGTTGATGATGTGGACAAAGCCTATGACACATTCATGTCAATAATAAAGTCTCTTTACGATAAAAATTGTCCTTTGATAAAGAAAAAAGTGAAGCACATAATTGATAAAAAACCATGGCTAACTATTAAATGCATGTCGAAAGAAAAATGTTTTATATAAAGATTTTCTCAAACAAAGAACTAAAGAAGCAGAAACAAAATACAAGACCTATAAAAATAAACTAACAAGAATCATCAGAAGCAGCAAAAAGGAATATTACAGCAATTTACTAGAGGAAAATAAAAACAATATAAGAAATACATGGAAGGTATTGGATGATATTATCAAAAAAAGGAAAAACAGAGATGAATACCCAAATTACTTCACAATTAAAAATAACATAAATAGTCATGACACAAACGAAATTGTAAATTAATTTAATGATTTCTTTGTTGGTGTTGGTCCTGGTCTGGCTGGGGAGATTGCAAACACTGGCAACATAAATGAAGTAGAAAGTAAATTTTGGAATGTAAGTGAATCTATGTTCTTAAAGGGAACCAATGAAAAAGAAATTACTGACATTGTTAATAACCTCAAGACTAAGAAGTCAACAGACTGTAATGATTTTGATATGTCATTGGTTAAAAATATCATTGAGTGTGTGGTGAAACCTCTCACATATATCTGTAACCAATCACTAAAAAATGATGTTTTCCCAAGAAATATGAAAACTGCTAAAATCATACCCATATTCAAATCTGGAAATAGACACTGTCAAACTACAGACCTGTTTCACTACTGCCACAATTCTCTAAAATACTGGAAAAATTATTCTATACAAGGCTGGATAACTTCATCACAAAACATAATGTACTATGTGAACAACAACATGGTTTCAGAACTAAAAGAACAACGTCCCTTGCGCTCATGGAACTTGTAGAACACATAACATCTGCAATAGAAAACAAGCAATATGCATTAGGAGTATTTTTAGATCTAAAAAAAAGCTTTTGACACAGTTGACCATGAATTATTAATAAAACTACAAAAATATGGAATTAGAGGCCAAGCACTCTCCTGGATATCCAGTTACGTAAGCAACAGAAATCAAAATGTGCAGATCAATAACAGCAAATCCAAACTACAGACATTGAAGTGTGGGGTGCACCAAGGCTCGGTGCTGGGACCATTGTTGTTCACCCTTTACATCAATAATATATGTGAGGTTTTAAATACATGTCAAATTATTTTATTTGCAGATGACACTAACTTGCTTTGCTGTGGGGATAATTTGGAACAACTCTTGGACACAGTGGCAGATGAATTAAATAAACTGAAGAGCTGGTTTGACTCAAATAAACTCACATTAAATTTAAGCAAAACCAAATTCACAATATTTGGAAATCAGACAAATAAGTCACAAAAGAAATTAATGATCAATAACATAGAAATAGAAAGAACAAATGAAATAAAGTTTCTTGGAGTTATTGACAGTAAATTATCCTGGAAGTCACACATACAGTACATTACATCCAAAATAGCAAAATCAATTGCATTATTAAATAAAGTCAAATATCTTGTAAACCAGTTATCACTATACGCATTGTATTGTTCCTTCATTCTCCCATACATGACCTACTGCGTGGAAGTGTGTGTCATGGTCGGGGGTGAGGAGAGAGAGGACTCAAATGCACAGTGCTGAAGGGAGAACGGATTTATTAACAAAAACGCAACATAAAGACAAGACAGAGACAAAACCAAACCAAAACCTGGGAACAAACGGCCAGAGTCCGTTGTGATGATGAATGTCCGGGTTATGGTGACTGAGGAGATGGAAAACTGTCCGGGTTATAGAGGTAACATTACTGAATGGTCCCGCACTGGCAACTGCAAGCCTTACTGCTTTTATAGTCACAAATGAGGAACGGTTTGCAGCTGCGCAGTGCAGGACCAGGTGGATATGGAGATGACTGGGGGAAAGGTCACCGGAGCGGAGGTCATGACAGTGTGGGGGAACACATACAAAACAAACACAGAAATAATATTCAAACTTCAAAAAAGAGCAATAAGGATTGTAACCAAAAGCACCTATCGAGAACCATCAAACCCACTGTTTATCAAATTAAAGGCATTAAAATTAAAGGATTTAATCGACCTCAAAACAATTCAAATAATGTACAAAGCAAATCAAAACCAGTTACCACAAAGTGTCCAAGGGTTGTTTCAAGGAGGAAAAACAAACACAATCTGAGGGGAATTTATATGTTTAAAAAACCACCTGTACGTACTAACTTAAAATGCATTGTGTTTCAGTTAAAGGAGTCAATCTCTGGAACAACTGTAGTGAAGAACTGAAAACCTGCAAATCAGTACAAAAGTTTAAACAGGTTTTTATAAACCACATTCTAAGTGGATACAGGAAAAAAATGTAAATATGAATTTCTAGCAAGGAACAGGTTTCCCTTTTTCTGTTGCGCTTTCTTTTCTTTTCAGTTGAGTGTGTATGTATGTATGTATGTATGTATGTATGTATGTATGTATGTATGTATGTATGTATGTATGTATGTGTGTGTATATATATATATATATATATATATATATATCCCTACCACTACCATCACTGAGACCGATCAGCTGATGTATGCAGCAGCAACCGTAATCCTCGAGATGCTTGGCTACAAGATGAACAGCCTGAGCAGCCAGAAGGTTGCCCCATGGAGGAGAAGGCTAGAGGCAAAGATCATGGCAGCACGGAAAGAAGTCAGTGTTTTAACAGAACTAAGCAGAGGTGTGAATCTGAGGAAAGAACTACCCAAGAAGTATAACAAACTGTCCACAACTGAGGCATTGGAGACTGCTAAGCAAAGGCTCACAGCACTAGCTACCCACCTAAAGAGATACACAAGAGAGGTAGAGGCCAGGAGAATAAACCAGGTGTTCTCCACCAACCCAGCTAAGGTCTACTCTCAATGGCAGGGGGGCAAGGTGACAACAGACCCACCTAGGGCTGAAACTGAGCAATACTGGAAGAGCATCTGGGAGAAGGAGGCAACACATAACACCAATGCCCAATGGCTGACAGACTTACAGGCAGAGCACAGCCAACTCCCAGAACAAGACCCAGTAGTCATCACACTAGCAGACATCCAAACCAGAGTGTCCAAAATGAAGAGCTGGACAGCACCAGGGCCCGACATGATTCATACGTACTGGCTTAAGAAACTGACAGCACTCCATGAACGCCTAGCAGCACAGATGAACCAGCTGCTGATATCGGGAAACCACCCAGAGTGGCTAACCCAGGGCCGGACAGTCCTCATAATGAAGGACCCCCAGAAGGGAACAATACCGGCCTATAACCTGCCTCAGCACCACATGGAAGCTTCTATCAGGCATCATAGCGACTAAGATGAGTAGACACATGGAGCAATACATGAGCAGAGCACAGAAAGGAATAGGCAACAACACCAGGGGAGCCAAACACCAGCTACTGGTTGATAGGGCAATTGCCCGAGATTGCAAGACGAGGAACACCAACCTGTGCACTGCCTGGATTGACTACAAGAAAGCCTATGCAAAAATAAGATCCAGGCCATTAACACCTATGCCCTGCCAGTAATCAGATACCCAGCTGGGATAATATCCTGGCCACTGGAAGAGATACAAGCCACTGATATCAAGACAAGGAAACTCCTTACCATGCATGGAGGGTTCCACCCCAAGTCCAGTGTCCTGAGGCTGTACACTAAGCGAAAGGAAGGGGGCCGAGGACTAGTAAGTGTCAGAACTACTGTCCAGGAGGAAACGGCGAACCTCCAGGAATACATCAAGAAAATGGCCCCCAATGACCAACTGCTAAGTGAATGCCTCAGGCAACAAAAGCCCAGTAAGGTCGAGGAACCAGAGGGGCTATCATGGAAGGACAAACCCTTGCATGGCGTGTACCATCAGCAAATTGAAGAAGTGGCTGATATGGAAAAGACATACCAGTGGCTGGAAAAGGCTGGACTAAAGGACAGCACAGAGGCACTACTCATGGCTGCACAAGAACAAGCCCTGAACACCAGAGCAATAGAGGCCGGGGTCTACCACATCAGACAGGACCCCAGGTGTAGGCTGTGTAGAGAAGCCCCTGAAACAGTCCAGCACATCACAGCAGGGTGTAAGATGCTGGCAGGCAAGGCATACATGGAGAGGCATAACCAGGTAGCGGGCATACTGTACAGGAACATCTGTAAAGATTATGGACTGGAGGTCCCAGGGTCAAGATGGGAGAACCCCCCAAAGGTGACAGAGAACAAACAGGCCAAGATCCTGTGGGACTTCCAGATCCAGACTGACAAGATGGTGATGGCCAATCAGCCTGACATCGTGGTGGTGGATAAACATGAGAAGACAGTGGTGGTGATAGATGTAGCAGTCCCCAGTGATAGCAACATCAGAAAGAAAGAACATGAGAAGCTTGAGAAATACCAAGGGCTGAAAGAGGAGTTAGATAAAATGTGGAGTGTGAAGGCAACAGTGGTACCAGTAGTGATCGGAGCATTAGGGTCAGTGACCCCCAAGCTGGGAGAATGGCTCCAGCAGATACCAGGAACAACATCAGAGATCTCTGTACAAAAGAGCGCATTGCTAGGAACAGCTAAGATCCTGCGCAGGACCCTCAGGCTCCAAGGCCTCTGGTAGAGGACCCGAGCCTGAAGGAGACACCGCCCACGTGGGGCGAGAGGAACATTTTTTATATATATATATATATATATATATATATATATATATATATATATATATATATATATATATATATATGCTCTGACTGAGTAATACAAAGGGGTAGGACTAGACAAGTTTTGGTAACTTCATCCTACACCCTTTCGAACAAGGTATAATTATTTAGGATACTAAAGAGGTGTTGTTTTAATTTCTGCTTAAATACTTTGTATGTTTTACGTATTTTGTTTTACCTGTTCGAATAAACAAACAAATGAAAATGAATGAAATGAAAGTAGAGTTATTATTTTTGATTTTTTTTTTAAATCAAAAAGTTACTTAAATATACTCTCTACAAACATGACATAAACAATATGAACACAGTGAACAGTGGCAAAATCAAAATCACCACCAGGTGAAGAAACAGGTTTCTTCACCTGGTTCATGAAAAACTGATCTGTTGTGTCAATAATAAATTGTAAACATGAATACTGTATAACAACAGGGTTATCGTTTCTGAAATTCAAGGTCCACAAGGTGCACGTTTAAAATATATCATAAATAAAAAATAGCCTATGATATAAAATAGACCCATCTTTTACTGAAATAAAATTATTCATGAGAAAAGTACAATACATCTATAAATAGCTTATTGACAGAGGTGGTCAAAGAACTGACATTCTGTACCGCAGTAGAAGTACAGGTACTGGTGTAAAAAAAATATGCTGGTCAAAGTAGAAGTACTGATTCAACTCCTTTACTGAAGTAAAAGTAAAAAAGTACAACTTCTCAATGATAAAGTAAAAAGTAAAACTGCATTTTTTTGCTATGGATGAAATAATACTTATTTAAGCAGAAAAAAACTGAAAAATGTAACATATATATAAACCGTCCAGCCGAATGAAAATGCAAAGCACTGGGATGAGGAGCACTGAGCTGCTGCTTCCATGTGCGCCACCATATTTTACAGTGTCTGACTGTAAACTCATGGCAATCCCTACTGATGGTGCCCTGGTGATGTGTGGTGTGCAAGTGAGCTGTAAAGATCCAGATTTTGCCAACTTCAAGAATTATCATTGAATCATCATTATGATTCATCAATAGGCCTTGAGTGGGGAAGTTGTGGACTTTTCACATGAAGAAAAAAAAACAAAAGCAATAACAAATTTGGGGAAAATAACAATGTACATTTTATTGTGATTGCCATTTGGTATTGATTGATGTATAAGAGCATTAGGGGTTCTACTTTTTAAGATACAGTTATGTAGGTACATATCAGGCCCGGACTGGCACACGGGAGAACCAGGACTTTTCCCGGTGGCCCGTCTGCTCAGTGGCCGGCCTGGCTTGACATGCCCAAAAAAAAAGCGTGCCTGTCAAGAATGGTAACGTGATCAGAGCTCGGCAGAGTTAGAGCAATTGGGATTGGTAGTGTGTGTGTGTTTTCTTTTTAAAGAAAGTCATTGTGATTGGTTAGTCGCTTTATTCTTCACCTGGGTCCGTCCCTGCAGCATTGAGAGTACGCTGACAATAAAACACGCTCGACTTATGCAAAAATGAAACAATGAATGACGGTGTTGAGGAAAAAAAGGAAAGGGTCCACCTCTCCCTGGTGTCCAACCAGGGAGAGTTGGATAGGAAAAGAAGGTCGCTCAAGGAGGAATGGATGAAATGTCAGAAATTAACTGACTTGTTTGTTAAACCAAGCAGCAGCCAGAGTGGCACTACTGCTAGCTCTGCGGCCGCAACAGCATCACCCAGTGAGTTTATAACAATTTTCACAGCAGACACCCCCAGGCCAGAATATATATATATATATATATATATATATATATATATATATATATATATATATATATACAGGGACGGACTGGCCATTGGGCAATGTGGGCAAATGCCACTGTGGCCGTTTGGTGATGCGGCCGCTCGCGGCTTTCGGCCGCATCACCAAGCGGCCACAACAGGCGACATCACAAACAAATAAATAAACGAAAATATAAAGCGGAGCGGAACGGCCGCATCAATAGGCGGCCGCAAATGATTAGGCTGAATGAATGAATAAATAATGTCCATGTCCACATGTCGAAGTGTCCTTGGTCAAGACACTGAACCCTTAGACCTTAGAAACCTACAGGTGTATGAGTGTGTGTGAATGGGTGAATGTGAAGCTAATGTAAAGTGCTTTGAACACTATGAAGGTGGAAAAGCACTATATAATTGCAGACCATTTACCTTTTTCACAATAAGCGGAAATACGTCACGGGAGACTTTCTGAACTTCCTGTTAAATGTCAAAACAGTAGAAAGCTGGTAATATGGAGAGAGTATTTTCAACTTCCTGAAGAAATTTTAGACTTTCAACATTTGCAGATATTGGAAGAATCGTAGAGGAAAATTCCCTAGCGAAAAAAAAACTTGATAAAGGCTAAAAATTGTAAATAAAGTGCTACTGAACTGATAACTACGACCACAAATCATTAGTATGTCCACTTATACCTAGGACAAGTGTTATAGGGTTATGATGACCACGCCCATAAACCAACAGGAAATCCATCATCTTGGATTCAAAGTATTTAACCACAGCTCAGTCATCCAGACTCTGCCAGATCGTTCAGTTTCCTTGTCGATCCTCCATGCTGACTCTTACCACCATCCCAGCTGCAATCTGCCGTGCTCCCATCTTCAGCCGCCTTTTGGTTCACCCATCTGCAACTCCTTTGCCTGTCCCGCTCAGCTGCTCCTGTCTGCCTCCGACCACTCCAGCCAATTCTGATTATACCTCATCAAAATAAATTGTAAGAACTACTCCTTGAATCCTGGTTGTGTCTGCATTTGGGTCCAAATACTGAACCATTCTAACAAATTCCAATGTCCTCTGCCTCTGCACTTGAAGCTTGTTTCTGGATATATATCCCTACTGTGGTGTCTTCAATGGTGTCATTCATTGACTCTTCATCCATGCCCTGTACCAAAATACAGGGGTGGACAAGGGAAGTAAGGCAAAGAAAACCAACAATTATTATCCATGACTCGCATACACATGTATACATACCACATATTCCTGGACCAGGTTTTCTGGATCTTCACCTATGTAGATGCAGACTCCTTTAATAATGCACTCGCGGGTGGCATCTACCTCGTCACACTAAAAAAAGGGTTTTTTTGTATTGTCATTTCAATTCAGCCCTTCCAGTACTTGCAATACTACACAATTATAGGTGAAATATAAATCAATGAAAAATTCTCAGATTTAAGGCTCAGATTATCAGAACAAGATTACTTATGATAAATTCAATAAGTTATTCTTAAACAAAAAAAAAATTGACCTGACCAAAAGCACTGTCAAAATTAGTTATGACCAGCACAAATATTTACAACTTCAGCCATTTTTACAATTCCTGCTTTGAGTCTTTGTCCTACTTGACCTCCTTTTTTTGAAACAACCTTGAAATATTCTCAGAGTAGATGTCCAGCTGAGACAAAAACTTAGACTGTCGTGGGACGGTGGTGATTCTTTTGAAGCGTTTCAGCGTTTATCTGTGAAAATATATACAAATAAATTAGGTTAAACTAGTCAGGAAAAAAGCCATCATGCCATAGAAATCCTTAAACAGAAACTTGACTTAAGACTTACCTCAACGACATGAAACGGAGCAGGCCACCTTGCCATAAAATCTTCCACCATTGGTACATCACGGACAACCTCCTGTCTTCGGAAGGCAAAGGTCTTTTCCATCTTGAGTTTCACTATCTGTTATTCTTCTTCTTTATCTCTGAAAGTAGAGATTTCTGTATGACCTCCAGGCTTTCCTCATTTTCTGCCCTTACACCTCCACATGAATGTTGCCACTTAAACCTGTAACACACATTAAGATGACAGTTAAACACATTTGCCATCTTTAAAGGGGTCATATCATGCAAAATTGACTTTTTAACGTTTTTACAGCACATATATGTGTTGTCTGCGTGTTAGGAGACCCTGGAATCATGAAAAAAAAAACATCCACGCGCCTTTTCACTTGATCCGTGTCTTATTGGAGGGGGCAGAAAACGCTCTGTTTTGATTTGCTGCACCTCACATGTAACAGGCGCACTTTCATTTGAATATCCCACCCCATCTCACCCCACCTGCTCAGCTAACCCCACCTCCTCTGCTCGGACTCGGAGATCTGCCATTATTCTAGATTGATCCCAGAGGAACAGAAGGAATGTGTCGGCAAACTCTAGACACTTCTGTTCCTGGTTTAGATCAGGAACAGAAGTCGGCTTCAAACTTCAGAAGATGAAAGACTGAAGTGGATCGGATTTATTTTGAAGGAAACTTACCAAAGACCCTGTTAGTGTCCACTTCACAATAGACTGCTTTTCTAACCTGGGTCAGTACAACAGAACTGGCATCAAGACTGTGCCTTAAACCTGGAGCAGAACCAACTGTCCTCAACAAAACAGCAGAGGAGGAACATGTAAGTATGTTTATATAATATGGTCTGTGTTTGTATTTGGAGTAACATCAGTTAATGCTAACAAGAGCCGTGACTGCTGCTAGCTAGTTATATAACTTTACAGCAGTGATTTTTGATCAAGATCTTTCATTCAAAATGCACATTAACCAAACATGCAGAACAGCCTTCTTTCACCTGCGCAACATTAGCCAAAATTAGGAATATTCTGTCTAAAACGACTGCAGAAAAATTAATTCATGCATTTGTTACATCACGATTAGATTATTGTAACTCCTTACTTTTGTAGTGTGTCCTAAATATTCCCTAAAAAGCTTCAACTGGTTCAAAATGCAGCAGTAAGATTATTAACAGGATCAAATAGAAGAGAACACATCACCCCTGTGCTCCAAACCCTTCACTGGCTACCAGTTGAGTCTAGAATTACATTTAAAATCCTCCTCCTTACATATAAAACCATTAATGGTATGGGCCCCTCTTATCTTAAAGATGATCTGGTTCCGTACCAACCCAATAGAACCCTTCGTTCTCAGAATGCAGGTTTATTGAAAGTTCCTAGGGTTTCTAAAAGTACAGTAGGAGCTAGAGCCTTTAGTTATCAGGCCCCTGTCTTATGGAATCAGCTTCCCTTTAATATTAAAGATGCCGACACAGTCTCTACATTTAAAATTAGGCTGAAAACATTCCTGTTTGAGAAAGGCTATGATCAGGTTAGTTAAAAATTATGTGACTCATACATCATGTATACATGATGTATGAGTCGCAGTTCAGTCTAGGCTGCCCTAGGAGTTAGAATGCTGGGGGAAGTACAGACACTGAGTTCTTTCTTCTCTTTCTCTCTCTCTCTGTAATTTTTACAACCTATCTTTCATACCAAGTCTGTTCATGACTAGTCACCTGGTGTCCCCTTTCCCCCCTCCCCCCCTGGGGGGAGTGGTGGCTCTCCTGACAGTGCCTGCACGGGAGCCATGGACGACAGGATCTGCAGTATCTCGCCTGTGCCGACCTGTGACCCCGGACCCCTGCCTGTCTGGACCAGCCCCCCTTCCTGCATTTATATATGGACGTTCATCTATAGTCTGTCCGTCCATGGGAGTGGATCTCTCCTTCAATGTGGTTCTCCTCAAGATTTCTTCTTTTTCCCACTGGGTTTTGAAGTTTTTTCTTGCCGAGAAGGAGGGTCTAAGGACAGGGGATGCCTGGGACTTTTCATGTATTTCTGTAGTTGATTATGTTTTTGTAAAGCCCTCTGAGATGACTTTGTTGTGATTTAGGGCTTTATAAATGAAATTGAATTGAATTGAATTGAATTGAATTGAATTGAAACAACAGACAGTGTAAAAGTGCTTAGTGTTACTTGTTGGCAAGTTTATAGAGATTCTCTACATGTTTTGGACAATTACATGAGTTGCAGACACTCCGGGCTGATTAAAGCACAATGATAGGTGTAAGAGCAGCTGTAGCACACATGCTAATGTTGCTAATGTAACTGGAGATACCGACTACAAATATTATTGTCCCTGGTGTTTAGACAAAGACATCTACAACAATAAATAGACCCTGTAAAATAACCTTGGTTAGAAGAAGAACACTTTAGAGGGCAGCTCATCTTTTGGATTTTCTGGATCCACAGGATATCATGTATGACTCTGTAGATTCTGTCACAACTGCATGTGATATTTTTTTTTATTATAGAATCTTCCAGCCCCATCCATAAGATACCTACATATATTGTGTATGAAAGTGTCATGCCCTCTGGCTCGACCTAGTGGCAGACTCTGTCCCTTGCTTTTTCTTTTTTTGTTTTTCTTGGGTCTGTGAACAGGTGGAAGAGATTCCTTATCACTACAGCTGAGGTGGGTTTGGCCTTGATTGACTCAGTACTTAAGAAGACTCATTCCACAACTTGATGTCAGACAGTAAACCACTGCTGTTGGAAACTCACCTGAAACTGCTACTGAACTCCTAGTCCTACCCGCTGCTCTGCTCAGCTTCCCTCTCCTCTGATGCCCTGTTTGAACATTTTGATTGTTGCATCTCTGTTGGTTAAGTACCCAGTGTTTTTTGGTTTAACTTTGTTTTTGTGTATTGATAGCAGCTCTCTGGTGTTTTTGGCTTGCTAGTTGTACTCCTGAATTTCTTTTGGCAAAAATTATTCCAGTGCTCTGTATCTCGTTGTCGCTGCGTCCTTAGTTCTGTTTTATTCTGGTAGTCTCAGTGTTTTTGCTGCTCTTTAAGTTTGTATTCTGTATTTTGGTTTTGTTTTCTGTGAGATTTACAGTTCCCCTACTCTGAGGTTGTTTTTGTGGTTTACTAAGAGAAATAAACATTTTTACTTAACTCTGATCTGCTGGTTTTGTGTCTGCACCTGAGCCTTTGTGTCTGAATTGTGACAGAAAGCTGCCTACTGGAGCTGTTTGAGGTGTTGTACTGTGTCAAATGTGCAGACAAGGCAGTTATGTACGTTCATCTCTGTAGAATAGCAACGCCATCGTTGCCAGTTTTCCAGAAAATAGAGTAGACTAGTTTATCCTGTGTTCACATCTAAGGTTCAGGTTTCTTAATAAAACAAAGTATAAATCAAATAAAAACAAAACTGTAATAAATACCAATTTTGAATTGAATGTCTGTGAAAATAGGAATCTTATAAATATTGTGTAATCACATATAGATTATTATGGTGAATCTGGGGGTTGTTGTAATTTTTGTTTTCTTATTTATTAGGACTATGAAACTGTTGAAGATATCACAGAACAAAGTACATGGAAAGCTGAAGAAGTGTCTCCATAGTATTAAAAATCACATCTACTGGACTGCAGCTTCTTTTACACCAAGAATGTGGTCTTTTCTTTTCTTGAAATGTTATGCAGGTAAATAAGCCATGATTGTCCAGTGTATATACATGCATGTATGGTTCCATCATATTTATAAATGACATATTCTCTCCACAGACTATATCTGGCAGCGCTGGACGTCCCCAAGCAACATCAGCTGGTGAACTGTTGTTCTGGGTAAATTTCCCCAAATCCAAAAAAGCTAAAACTGAACCAACCTCCAATAAGTTTACCAAGCTTTTATTGAAAATACTGCAGTGACAAAATTTGTAGAAATGCATACAATCAAAAAATAAATAGCAATTAATTTTGTTAATATCATATTATATACTTTATTAAAGTGACTATTTTTATTATTCATATTCTATTAAGTGTATTTATAATGAAAGGTATTCTAAACAAAGTACCAAAAACTGCAACGTAACTTAATGGTTATTGAAGTGTACGCAAAGTACACACATTTCATTTGTGAATTGCAGATTATGTGGATGACATGTTGGACCTTATCTTTGACCAGGTCTTCTGGGATCCTGGTCCATTCTTCGACGACGTACTAAAGATACCCATTCACGAGGATCTCTGGACAGTTTGACAAACCAGACCAGCTGGAAGTGGTACCAGCTACGTGTGGAGGTTAAATGAAGGACGGGTCTGAACCCCACATAGTGTCCTTGAGAGTCTGGAAACTCTGACCGTATTCCAGGACCACGCAGGCAGGCAGGACCACAATGATTCTCCGTCCCAGAAAGCTCCAACACCAGCTTCCAAAGCTTCTGTAACAGCTGAACAAAGCACATATGCAGACATAGATGTGTTCATGTCTTTATGGTTTGTGTCAAACCTAAGTGATGATACTAATGACAGGGACAGAAGATGCTTCACACTTTATCTATTACTGTGATTGATTGTTCTCTCCAATTAACCTAGTCCTGTGAGACCATATTGTTGTCTTTTAGGGCTCTATAAATAACATTGAATTGATACTAACATTTGTTAGTGTTCACTATAGTTTTGACTTTGTCTTTGTTTCATAAAACTCAAGTCTATATAAACCATTCTATGTGCTTTCATGCAACATTTTAACAAGTGGAGGGTACAGTTATTTATTAGATTTTCTTCCTTAATCATATTTGTATTACAATGACTGCATTTCTATTAAATAACACTTACTCGTATATGTTGAATATATTCTGTAGTGAGAACACATTCAAACACAGGCTCCAGCCCTGATGGTCAACTATGATGATGGTGGTTCTGAAGCTGCTGCATTCTTCTAATGTAGTACATTAGAAAGGTGAGTTTATTAGGTAACTTATGTATTATGTGAGTGACATAGAAAATATAGTGACTATGGAATTAAAATTAATTCCACAAACAGTCATTTTACTTGTGGTAACTGCAGCAGATATTCTCAGGTTCTGTAGGCATTGATGCGTAAATAAAATACACTTGTGTTAGGAGAGACAACTAAAAGTTGACCACTTTGATGTTGTATATATCACTTAATATGGGATTTTTTAAACAATTTAGATGCTTAATCAAATAAATTACTACAGCTGTCAAACATCTTGGACAGTTCTGGGGTATTTTTTTTTACCCTGTAAACACTGGTGGCAGTTAACTATATTTGAATATCCCTTTTACCAATGGAAAGGGTTAGTTTTAGAGGTTAGCCTTTGCTAACTAACACATAAACACCCACTAAGCTAGTTGCTAAGTAGTTCAGCAACACTATAGTCAGTGTAGCAACAAATTAAAAGGAAACATCAAAAGTGACAAAGTGAACTTAGCATGTAGAAACATTTTGCTGTATCCTTGTTTTTTAAATGTGTTCTGGAGCCTCTTGTTCAGTGTCTGACTGTAGCTTAAACGTATACGGTCGTACGGCGAAGTTTTCACCGGCTGTCACAGCATTATGTAGTTGCCATGGTAACATGATGCTGTTCTAGTTTTGGCACACCCCGCAGAAGAGAGGGGCAGAGTCAGCTGTGGCTCATTTGAACGAGAAGCCACAACCCACTAAAAAAACGAGCGTTTTAAAAAGGGTGGTCTTACCAGGTTGAAGAGGCTGCAGTATCTGTGCATCAACATGGTATTTTGACAAAAGTATGTGACAGACAGGTCACTGAAACACCAAGGAACTGTGTTTACTTGTGAAAAATTGGCATGATTTCTCCCCTTTAACATGGGATAGTATGAATATATTAGTAACTCAAAAAAAGTCACAATAAGCTCAAGAAGCAACAACAGAAGGCAATATAACATCACTTACCATTACAGATCTCTGTAAATAAGCACACAGAGGAAATATAGAGGAAAACATTAGAAAAACAAACAACATTGAGCTTCATGTGGATGCATTTAATTGAAACACATAAAAATAAACAGACCAGTATAATGAATACTGCTTAGTACAGTCGAATGCTGTAAATGTTTTGAACTACCTCACAAGCTGTCTTACATCTTGCCCACTTAGTTTTATATACAAATGCCATACTCGCACAGTGAATCTCTGCAGACATGCTAACCTCTGAGTAAACTACACATAACTAGAAAAGCACTCAGTGAGCACAGACCTCCACCAGAATTTTTTCCTATTGATACCAAAATAAAATCACATGTTACTCTTATTTTTCTGGACATTCTGGGTAAATGTAATCAAAATCCACCCATAACTCTTTCAGTTATGCTGCTCACACACACACACTAGCTTGGATTGCATCACCTCCGCTGGTGGAGGTAATAACGTCTCTTTCTAAGTAGTATAATTTTTCATCTTTATCAGCGACACCGTCGTGTGCCGTGACAAAACCCATCACATATTCTCTGGCTGAAGCTAGACAAGCTAGCACATGGTTTTGCTGTTGTTAGCAAGCAAATTATCAAGCTAAAATGTCTGTATAATACATCAACACTAACGAGGCTACAGGCTGTTGGATTACATCCCGTTCAAACCATTACAGTGCCGAAGAAATGTGCCGCATTTCATTGTCAACACGAATAAACTTACCTTTTCTCTATCAGAGTCTTGGGATAGAGCCACTGGAGACCGCTGAATGTTCCCGGTTGACAAACACAATTTCTGCTGCCGAAATTAGGGCAGTTTGGTTTTGGCGCAGTTTTTGAATGAACTCTATTTCTGCTTATGACGATACTTGATTACATTGAATTGATTTGTTCAATTGGATCACTTTCAATCAACACAACAGAAACGAGAATGTTTAACAATCTCCACGAACACATGGGGAGTACTTGTTTGAATAATGTTCAGAGAGGAAACATGAATAAATTGCGTTGCAGCATAATTTTTGTAAATTCAAAGACCCGGTGTTTCCATTTTTTTCAATGTACGTATTTCCAGTACGAAATGCAGAAGTTGTGAGAAAGGTTTGTTCATCCATAATTTAAATAAATATATTAAAACAGTATAAACCAAGAGAGTAAACGAATTTAAAACTACATTTGTGCAATAATAATGGTAACAGATGTTTAAAACGGTTGAGTCTGCAGTGGGGGACTCTAAATCTCCTTCCTGAAGGGAGCAGCTGAAACTCCGAGTGGAGAACATGGGTTTGGTCTGACAGAATTTTTTGTGCTTGACTCATCATGGATTGAAGATATTCTAAAGAGAGGCATGATTTTTGATGTTCATAGTTTTCATTGCCCGAAGTACCAGACAGTTTAACTGTGATTTCAGCTGCATGGACAGGTTACCGTACCAAGCTGTAATTCCGTATTCTGATCATACTCTCCAGAAGAGTGTGATAGAACAGCAGCATGACCTTCTACTCAACACCAAGAGCTCTCAATCTGCACAGGAAGTACAGTCTCTGTTGCAGTTTAGAGCAACAGATACTGTTGGCTCTATATGGACCCTCCAGCTGAGTGTGACATCTATATGCACTCCAAAATACTTATAAGAACCCACCTGAGTGATGGGTTCATTGTGGATGACCACTGGCCTTAAGTCATCCACAGCTTTAGGATTGAAGCCCATCTCTTCAGTTTTCTTCCCATTTAACATGACGTAGTTGGAGTCACATCACTGAACAAAATGACAGATCTCAGAAAAGTAAGCTGCTGGACTTTTGTCTTTATGCAGCAAACCAAGCATGGTAGTGTCATTTGTGAATTTACCACTCAGAGAGCACAGACCTCTGTCAAGGCAGATACCCTCAATGGACCCGAATACGCTTCTGTTAGTGGTGGCCCACCTACCAGATGAAAGATGAACAAGCACATTCCACATAAGTGACCAATTATGGTGAAGTTGGATGCATCTCAGTTTTCCACCACCAGAGGGAACCCTTCAGCAGCAAATGAGGACCTGCAGCTCTGCCTTTCCATGACATGAGATGAGTCCATGAATGAAAAAGAACATCTGAGATGATTCACCTCCACAGAATTCATTTTACAGAATACATGTACATCATTCCTCATTTTACATTGCAGATAAATTAAGAATACATTTCAACGTGATCCAGAATTCAGTATCTCTTCCTGATCATCTCCAAAAACTAATCAGACAGACAAACAAACATTATAGTCTGGAAGCCCAGATAGCCTACCTTTTTTTTATATGACGAGATGAATGCCAAAATTTCAACATTAAAATCGAAATTTTGACATTAACCTCATATCAAAAATATTTTCTCTCCACATATGGCCCTAATAATTGTTATAAACAATACAGATGGAACTTTGTCACTCTCTTCAATGTATTTTCATACTCCAGTGTGGTGGTATCAATTGGTACATATTTGTTTTGTTATGATATGTAATCTAAAATACAGCATATGATAAAATGATATGATATCTGAGAGCTGTGATTGTATTTCACATGTTGGCTGTTTTTGCATATAAAGGCTTAAAAGTGCAGTACATATTTTTCAGGTGAGCCTATCAGAACAATAGATAGGAAACCAGTTGAGTCATAACCAAATTTTATTGAATATTTTGGGAAAGGTTGCAATGGAGAATTGGAGAAGGTGGAGAGTTCATTCACTGTTACTGTCACTGTCTGTGTTAGATCCATCACTTTCAAATTCACTGCCACTGTTAGTATCAGAGGGAATTTCTTCACAGATGTCCTCCAACCTCTTTAGCTGACTGTCACCTTCATACCACAGTGGCTGTTGACCGCTGTTTGTTATTATCCAACCATGTAAATGGTAAATGGACTAAGCTTATATGGTAAATGGTAAATGGTCTGCACTTATATAGGGCACTCTATACACCCATTGGTGCCCATAGTGCTTTACAATTCCTCACCTTCACCCATTCACACACACACACACACTCATAGACCAGTCAACGGCTGTTGCCATCAGAGGGCACTGCCTGACTCTACTGGCAGCAACTTAGGGTTGAATGTCTTGCCCAATTACGGAGCCAGAATTCGAACTGCCGAACATTTAGTCATGTGACAACCTGCTCAATCGCAGGCGTAGTCGCCCTACGTCTTTGATCCAGGGGTGGAATCAGTGGATTTTCAATATTGGCCCTTTTCCATATGGCAAGCTGAAAATTCAACCTCCGGATATGCTGGGTGAGACATTTTCTGCACGGAGGCAGAGAAGCCATTTCCATACTTCCAGGGATGGCCTTTCCTTGTTTGGTGCAGAGTTTGTGATTTTCAATTTCACATCATCAGTCTTTTCAACTTTCTTTTCCTCATACAAGGTAATGGTGAATTTTTCCCAGTCATCAATTAGGTCTTCTGTTACTGTCCAGGTTTCACACAGTTTTCCAAGCTTGGTCACAAACTGGGGGCTTTCAGCATCTCCTTTAGTGGAAGAAGTTTACCGAGCTTTCATATGGTATATAACAAGATATAATAACCAACTGCAGAATGTTTCTTGAAGCCTTGCCAGTTTACTACAACATAGAACTGAATGTAGTAGAAGATCGATTTGAGCATTTCAGGGTTATGTAGAACATGATGTAAAAGTATAGTGGGAATGAGTTATATCACTGTTACCACTCCAATTTTTATGAAGGCCCTCTGGAAGGTTGTGTGTATGTGTGTACGTGTACGTGTACGTGTACGTGTACGTGTAAAGTGCTTCGAGCACCATGAAGGTGGAAAAGTGCTATATAAGTGCAGTCCATTTACCATTTACCATGAGATTAAAAGTTAAAACTAAGAGGAAAAAGTCAGAATTATGAGATAAGAAATTAGACTTATGATATACCTTAGACAACGTAAGTTTGTGCTACAGTTAAAAACTTAGGAGTTTTATTTGATCCAGATCTTTAATTCAAAGCGCACATTAACGAAACATTCACAACAGCCTTTTTTCACTTGCCTAATATAGCCAAAATTTGGAATATTCTGTCTCAAAATTGTGCTGAAAAGTTAATTCATGCATTTATTACATCTAGATTAAATTATTGTAACTCCCTACTTGTGGCGTGTCCTAAATATTGCTTAAAAAACTTCAACTGTGTCATGTTCTGTTCCTTGTGCTTTCTGTTTTCTGTTCTGGCTGTGCGTTTTTTCTGCTCTGTGTTTCTGTTCTGTGTCCCTGCCTGGTCTTCACTCTGTATGTCACCTTTCACCTCGTTCTGTTTCCCTTCCTAATTTGATTATGCGACTCACCTGATGGACCCAGGTGTGTTCATCAGGTGAGGAGCATATAAACCCGCATTCTGGTCTGAGTCCTTCGCCAGATTATCATGACCAGTTCCTCTGATTTTCCCGCAACCTGTGTATTCCGTTTCCCGTGTACCAGTCCTATTTCTGTCCGACCCCTGTTTTCTGCCTGTGAGTTCTGCCTGCCTTTGCCGATACCGAACCTGGACCTGACCCTGTTACGCCCCTCGCTGCCTGCCCTGACCTTGGAACGAACACCGACTACAAGTCCCGCCGCTAGCCCCGACCTAGGACCAGAACCGACCCGATTCCAGTCTCGCCCCCGGACCAGAGGAGATTTCCGTGCTCCACCTGGATAAGTACTCTCCAGCTCTGAGAGACTTTAAAGGGGACTTTCCCGCACTTATCTGTATTGTGTTCCTTATTAGTGTGAGAAATAAATACTGCTTGGACTTTTACGCACGCCTCCTGTTTTGCACTTGGGTTCTCTGCGGCGCGTTACAAACTGGTTCAAAATGCAGCAGCAAGATTATTAACAGGTTCAAACAGAAGAGAACTCTGTGCTCCAAACCCTTCACTGGTTTCCAGATGAGTTTAGCCGGGACGGGGGGTGCCCTGTTAGCTTGGCCCTGCCTTGCCGTGAGTGCTGTTCTGGGCTTCGGGGTCCTTCACACTTGCATGTTTGATCGGGTCTCGCCAGCTACTGCCGAGTCCCATTTCAGTGAATGATGGGACCCGCCAGAATGTGCTGAGAATCTCTTTTTCTTTTGTGCTGGTTTTCCTCTCTTTTTTTCGATTTATTATTTTTATTAATGGACAGTTAGTAGTTGGGAATAATACAGTTACAGTTACACTGTACACAGTTAATAAACTTTAACTGTAATAGCACCACTTCATTTCTTTCCCCGTCCATCCTGTCCAGTCTTAGTTTCCCCCACACATCACTGAGGTGTAGCACTGCCCTCCCTGGCTTATAATAGAGAGTTCTAATAAAGGATGTCTGCTCAGCTTTCAGGGAGGACCGGTGATGGTCACACACATGCACTAAATATTTAAATATTAGGCTGCAAGACTAAAAAATGCATTGATCTCAAACAATGTTGACTCCCTCTCTGTGGTGTTAAACAATGAGAAAAAATGCAGACAAAAAAAAAGAAAAAAAATAAAATAAATAAAGGTGATGCTGTAGGGGGTGCTATTGAGCAAAATCGCAATTCATATTGATAAATTGGTGTAGGATCGAGAGATAGATGTCGTTGTCGTTCGTCTTTTCCAGGGAGCAGGAGGAATAGCAGAGAAGACCCCCCTCCCTTTCCTTTAGTCCAGTCTTATACTCCTGGCCCTAGGGACCTCCACTGTCTGTTCCTAAGGCGTAGACGTATGCTCTGAGAACCATCCCACAGACACGTTGGCTATTTAACTCTTTAAACAACACATATAACACAAACGAATAATATGTGACATTCATCTTCAATACAATGTCAAACATCATCAACGTCTGAGTCAAATTTCAGCCAAATCCGTGTTCGTATGTCCGAACTACGACCATTTTACTAATAGTGTATTTGGTGAATCTGTAGGGGGCGCTATAGTGTGAAATAACAATTTTCATATGACAATCAAGTGTAGGACCAAGAGATATTTCAGCCGATTTGGTGTTCGTATGTCCGAACTACAGCCATTTTCATAAAAGCACATTTCTAGGGGGCGCTATAGTACAAAATCAGAATGTCTTTAGCTAAATGCATGTAGACCTGGGAGATAGACGTCTGTGTCAAATTTCAGCCAAATTGGTGTTTGTATGTCCGAGCTGAAGCAATTTATATAGCGGTAATTTTTCCCAAAATCTTCGCAAACTTTGCCACAGTGTAGCAAAAAAAACAATGGAAAATTTCCAACTAAATTGGATAACTTTTGAAGAACGGCCTAGGAGATAGAAAAATTCAGATGACAGCGAAAACGACAACTCAAAATGTTTTAAATTTCAATCCAAGATGGCGGACTTCCTGTTGGTTTATGGGCGTGGTCATGATTTTTGTTCATCATCATAAGACGAACATGTGTCACGATTTTCATAGCTCTAACTTCACTAGGGTGTGATCTGGCCTACTACAAACTTTTTCACCTTTTCTAGGTGGTGCTGTATACACATTTCTAAACTGACTTTTACGAAACCTATAAATAGTTGCAATATTTCACACTTCTGAGGTGTGTGCAAAATTTGGGGAGTTTTCATGCATGTTCAGGGGGTCAAATTAGAGCTCAAAGAGCAGACGAAAGAAAAGTAAATAATAAAGAAAGAAAAGTTCAGAAACCAAGCAAGAACAATATAGCGTTTTTCTGACCACCCCGAACTCGCCCCCAAATGAAATCTTTTGACTTTCCCCATGTCCCTAGGGGGTCAGAGGTCACATTTGACACACTTTCACTCATGTCAGTGACCCTGAGTGGGCGTGACCCATAGACTCCCAATCATTCTGAGCAGGAGCAAGTATGCGGTGTGTGCGTGTGACGAGCACATGCTCGGACACGGCTCGCTACCGTGAATGTGTCTGAACCATTCCAGAGCAGAGCCACAAATATAAACGGGACAGTAAAATGTCATGGTCCACCGTATGAAAATTGGCTGTTAAATCAAGCAGGACAAGAATCACATAGTCACCACAATCAGTTGCCAGGAGGATCTCATTAAAAACCCTTAACAAAGCTGTTTCTGTGCTGTGAAATGTTTTAAATCCAGATTGAAATACCCCCATGATATCATGCTCATCCAAGAAAGTTTTCAGCTGAGCATAGACAATTTTTTCCAAAATTTTTGAGAGGAATGGCAGGTTTGAAATACGCCTAAAGTTAGCCAAAACAGTCTGATCAAGACTAGGTTTCTTAAGCAAGGGTTGCAGTACTGCATGTTTAAAACGTGAAGGGACCACACTGGAAGACAATGTACCATGAATAATGGCCAAAGCCAACTGCCCTATACTGGCCAAAATATCTTTAAAAAACCGAGGAGGGACAGCATCAAGGGGGGAACCTGAGGACTTAATATGTCGGACAATGTCAACATCAGAGTCACAGGCTCAAATCGATTAAAAACAGCAGAACAAAGGGGTCGGAGACCAGGGGATCAGAGACGGGAGCTGGAATAAGAGCCCTTCTCTATAAAAAAAAGTGCAGGAAATGGTTGCACATATCGGAGGAGGCCTCCAAACAGACAGGGTGTTTGTCACAGCCTAAGTCAGACATGTCCAAACCATTCCCAAAGGGCCGGTGTGGCTGCAGGTCTTTGTTCCAACCAAGCAGCAGCACACCAGACTGGACTCAATTAATCAACTGATCTCAGTCTTCGGAGAGTTGATTGGTCAAACTGTTTACTCTTGGTTGGTTGGAACAAAAACCTGCAGCCACACCGGCCCTTTGTGGAATAGTTTGGACATGCCTGGCCTAAGTGATGCGATTCTATTTCCGGTCAATTTCCGGGCCATTGTGTGTTTTCACATATGATGTCTGTGAATTTTAAAGATACATTTTCACATTGAGAAAGCACTCACTTTGGACAGGCATCAAAAGTTACGTTAGGTTTTATGTGAGAGTAAGTAATGGACTACAACGTTGGTCTCACAAATATTACGTCACCACCAAGATTCACCATCAAACTCTTTGAAAATGGCTGTGACTTTGGCGAGCTTCACCTCCTTTCAGGACGTAGGCAAGAGCATCAAACGTGGAAAAGACCACTTTAAATCGGGGCATGTGGAAAGTGGCAGCTACTCCGAGGGAGAGATAGTTGGTCGAGTGAGAGCCAGCATGCGGGAAAAGCTCTACAAGGTTTTGGTGAGTACTTAATGATGCCCGTTCATATTAGCTAACATTTAGCTTAGCCGAAGATATAACGTCTGGCTTAGAAACTGACAAGCAAACATCGTTAGCCACCTAGTTTGTGAGAAAGAACAACTGTTAAATTACTTAATTATCAGATTCTTCCCCACTTTTCCCAAGGCTCTCTGTAGACTTTCAGTTTTGCTTTAACCATTAATTTGTCATTTGTTTTAGCGTTGAGTTGTGAATTAACTATAGCATAACTTTATGTATCATTAGCTGAACCAGTTGTAGCTGGTTAGTTCTTGTATTGAATGATTTTCATTTCTAAACTGCATGCTAGTTATTACACATTATTTTTATTTATATTAATCACAGGGATTTAAAAAGTAAACATTTGTCTTGAACAATATATGGGTGGACTAAAGGCCTAAATTTGATTTGCAAAGCATTTCTGCCATTTTCTCTGTAGTGGGTTTTGGATACGGTATTGAATAAGACAGTTTTATTTTAATATTATTTTTTTTATTATAGCAATGTTGGTTCCATTTGTATGCCATTGTCTTTTTTTGTCAATTAGGCCTACAGAAGTTTTTTATGAGTATGGGCTGGGAATTGATAGGATTTTACTTTTATTGTCTGTGTATCAGTACACATCTATTTCAATTCTGGATCAAGAATTATTTATCATGGTATGGAAAACAATGTCAGCACTGATAAGAGTCAATAACAATACTGATGCAAGGTAATACCAGTATAATGTAGGTCTAGGGGAAGTGAACAAAATTCAAATGTTTTGGTTTGTTGCCCAGCTGTTTTTACCTTTTCTATATGAAATAGCCATGTAAAAAAAGGCTTTTCATACTTTCTTTGCTTAGCTTAATATTAAAATAAAGCTTTATTTGTAATCATGAATATTGGAAGTGCATGCTGGAACAGGATCTGGAAAGACAGAATAATAGAAAAACATTACAATCACAGGCAAACGGACTACAAAAGTTCAATTGTTTGTGAAGTTAGACTAATACAGTATGCAAACTAGTTAGGACAATGTGTTACTGCTCTGAACAGTTACTGTGGACTATAATTCAGCATATTCTACACATATTGACTTTTGTAATGTTGGTACTGCACACTTGAATGTGTTTTAGAATTTGGCTACTGTACTTGTGTGGGTCAGTTTAAATTATTGTGGTTGCTGTAAACTGAGGAGGCTGTAATTACAGTCAGAATAATTATTCAGTGTAGGATGATTTGAGGAGATGGTGGCAGCAGCAAAAGGTTAATGGGGGAAGCAGGAAATCCTGAAGTTAAAAAATGTAGTTCATCTACACGTTTTGGTACTGTACAGAATTAGATCTGCAGTAATTCTTACCTAGACATAGAAGTTCCCAAAGCTGATCAGTGATTTTGAAGTTCATGGTCTCAGTGGCAATCTAGAAGCAAGATTCAGGTGAGTTTTTAAAAAAGGGAGACTGAGCAGTGTTAAGCACTTGGTCACATTCAAACTAAACATCAAATTGTATCAAGAACAACTAACTCACCTATCACTGCAAATGGTCCTTGTGAATAGCATGCAAAAACGTTCCTTCCTCTCCCTGAGTTGTGACATTTTATGTACACGCATACTATAATTAACATTAACAAAGACGTAAATTATTGCAAATGATTACAACTAAATGACTCTTTCTTATAACAGCTCAAGGACTAATTAATACATTATTTGTCATCTTTCATTTTATTACCCTTATGGATGTTTGGCTAACAATGCTCTGCTGCTAAAACTAGCTTAGCAGCTAACTCTGCCGCCAACGAAAATACCTCACCTGATCAGTTTAATCCACCTTCTCCATGTTTTCATGTAGTAGAGGGAACATGTGGAAATGGTGTTGTGATTACACGGGTGCACAAAGTACACAGGCATTTTCAAATTAAAAATAGAAAAGGCGGTATACGGTTTTGAAAAGTTTGCAGGGAAAGATTCTGTTGTGACGTCAGCTATGCGACGTCTGATATGTAGTCCAAACAGTCCAAATAATTACATATTTTACACGCTAATAAATCACAAAACACGTATCAAAGAAACTCCAAACGCACATCATTGGTTATGATTTTAATTGAAGTACAGTAAATGTGTGATTCAGGACATTAAGTAAAGTGGAGCAGAAAATAATTATTTTATCCTCATCCACTCTCATGTTAAAGTTTTCCCGAACTTAGGCCCAGTGGACCGACCGGAAGGGGCGGAGACTTAGGCTCCCTATTAATAACAGAGTCAGTGGTTTCAAATAGCATACACGGGTTATGATGGTTGGAGGAAATAATGTTTGATAAATGTTCTCTTTTAGCCTCTTTAACAGTGTTCTGATAAAGGTGCCAACAGTCTGAAGATTTGAAATGACACCTGCAGCTTGTCCTTTTTCCACCTCAGCTCTGCGACACTCCTGTCTGACTACACGAGTTCTTTCATTGAACCAGGGTTCAGGTCTAACTTTTGTCTGCTTAGTTTTTAATGGAGCAACAGAATGCAGAATGGTTTGGCAGGAGGAATGAAACCAGACACTGAGCTCCTCCATACCAACGGAAATAGGGTCAGAGGAAGCACATAACAGGTTAAGCAGCAGAGCACTGAACAGCAGTTGAGGGGTTAAAAATCTGACAGTGCAGTGCAGGAGCTCAAGTTTTAACTGTAGTGCAGATTAGTTTGACATCAAATAAAACAGGCCTATGATCAGAAAACACAGTGTCACTGTCACAGATCTCCATATTAACCATAGACAAAGATCTAATGTGTCCCAGTTGGTGTGTGGGACCTGACACAGACTGCACCACATTAAAAGAGTCAATGACGTTAAACAAGTCCTTCACCAATGGCCTATCTGGGCAACACATATGGATATTAAAATCACCAGCAATAAGAACACGGTCATAATCAGGCATGATTTCAGCCAGAAAATCAGAAAAGTCAGTTATGAAGTCCTTGTTGTATTTAGGGGGTCGGTAAATGACAGCGCACAGCACCGGGCTGGGATGCCCCACCTCAAATAAGGTCAGTTCAAAACTGGAAAATGTAGTTGACATGAGGCGCTGCTTGCATTTAAAGTCCTTCTTATAAACAATTGCAGTCCCACCTCCCCGACCCGATCTCTGTGGAGAGTTAAAATAACAACAACTGGCCGGTAAAAGTTCAGACAGAGCACTGGACTCACCAGGGCTCAGCCATGTGTCAGTAAAATCCAGGTCACGAGCGTTGAAGAAATCCCTGAGGATAAAAGTTTTGTTTAATAGTGATCTGGCGTTTACCAAGCCAAACCTGGCAGGGGCTGGAGCTTGGGGCAGGCCTTGGCAGACCGGGGGGCCCGGGAGACCAGGACAGTGTAGCTGGAACGCCGCATCAAAGCCAACCACGGGTATCAGGCATGTGTCAACTGGATCCAGGTAATGCCAGGGCATGAAGAAATAATCCACACGTTGTCCGAAATAACAGGTGAGCACGGCTGACCTTTCTTCAGTTTCACGAGCTGACCGGCTTGTCTACTGCGGCGCCGGTGCACCTCTGCTGGTCGGACCGAGCCATAAACTGGCAAAGGTGAGTTGGGATCCCAGCCAAGAACGGGGGCAGAGAATTCTGCCAGTCATGATTAATCCTCTCATGGTTTTTTAATGGAGAGTCGAACATCTAAAAGTGTTTGGCGATCGTACACCAGTAAGAACTCAATCCTTTGACATCCAAGGGTCAGAAACAATAAAACGACAAAAGTAAGAGCAACAGACGATTTGCCACATACACTGGCACCATCTTGCCAAAATAAAGGTCAAAGGTCAATTTTGTAAAGTGAGCGTCGGACATTTATTTGAGGCCTTAATAGACTCAAAATCAAAGGCCATATATTTTTTAAATGGATTTTCTTAAGTTCTATAGAGAGTGAAATATATTTGTAACTTTTTTTAGAGGGGCATTTTTTCTAGTGTAGCAGGTGACAGAAATGTGGCAAAAATGCCCCCCTCCCCAGACACACACACATTTACGGCTGTAACTCATTTATGGCTGTAGATACTGGGGTGATCACGGTAGGTCAGCCCCCACCAGTTGACCACAGTAGACTGTTCTTCTCTGGGACACAGAAACCACCCATCCCCTCCTAGGACACAGAACCCCCCCCAGTCTTTCCTTGGACACAGAACCCCCCCCAGTCTTTCCTTGGACACAGAACCCCCCCAGCCCCTCCATGGAAATAGGGCCCAGTGTGTTTGAATGCAGTGACGTCAGGGCTGACACACAGCAGCCTGCAATAGCCTGTTCCATCATACAGTTGTATGCTCAGGCTTCAACACACTTATTATTAGCCAGCGGATTGACAGATACACACAGAGAAGGGGGGAGGAGTAGTGTGAATGAAGGGGATAGCTTCTGAATGAACTGCCAAACAAAAAGTGTTGGGGCTTTGTCTCTGAGAATCACAACAACAACGTTGTATACCCTATATTGCCAAAAGTATTCACTCACCTGCTTTGAAATATTTATTTCAACAGGGACAATGCACATTAATCAACATTTCTGTAAATGCACCAGTTTTAGCTTGAAAGCTAGTTTTCAACTGTAGTCCCTGGGCAAGGTGTAAATTGCCAATAATAAGAAATATACTAAAGTGATATCCCATTCTTAATCCATAGAGTTTAATATGACACTGCAGTGGTGTCACAGCTTTTCCATAGCTAAACCTTTACCAGTGGAAAGGCTGCAATTTCCAAAATCTGCCAAGAGATTTGGGACAAAGAAACTTTTGACATTTTTATGCTCCCAAGTTTGTGGGAACAGTTTGGGGATGGCCCCTTCTTGTTCCAACATGACTGTGCACCAGTGCACAAAGTAAGGTCCATACAGACATGGAGAGACTTTGATATGGATGAACTGGACTGACCTGAACACAGTCCTCCTGAACTTTAACCCCAGAGAACACTTTTAGAGCACAGACTGAGAGCCAGGGTTAGGGTGAGGGTTATGATTAGGGTTACATGTACTATTGTATGAAAAGTGCTATATAAATAAAGTTTGATTGCCTGAATTTAAATGTAAGAATGTGAAAAAGTAAATGCTAAATTTAAGAGAGAAGGAGTTTGACTACAGCACGTACAATAGATAGATTTGTAGATATGTGGCACATTTGTGACAGTAGGCATTAAAGGGTTAAAACAGACAGGGTTCAATCACCTAATGAGCAACTGTTCAGTGAGATATAAGTACTGTTTTATAAACGATAGATCTGGAACTAATCTGATTTTAGAAATAAGACCAAAGTTATTTTCATTTGTTCCATTGGAGATTATTTATTTATTTATTGCTTATTTCAAGCCAATTGTATTGTATTATTTTTTTCTTTACTTGCTTTTAGGGGAGCATTTTATCCAGTGCTATAGACATTTGCTTATGAGTGTACAGACACATTTGGCTGCAGAAAATAAAAGATTAAACTAGTGTTTAATTCTTTTTCTTTTTTCAATTTGCTTTCTTATCTGGAGCCAGTGACTATTATTTCTATTCTCAAGATAAATAAGACTTATACACTGTAAAAAAAAATATATAAATCTGGCCAAGTGTATTTTTCTCATTTCTAGTCAAAATATATCATCGGACTTAAAATCAGACAGAACCACCTACAGAAGAACTTTGCAGTCAGATAGAAGAACTGATTTATAGACAGTAGATCTGGAACTAATCGAATTGAAATCTGAATAAAGATAATTTTCACTGGTTCCACTAACAGATTTGCTTATTTTTTGCTTCATTCAAGATTTTAGTTTTTTTTTTTAATTCAATTCAATTCCTGACGCACTTTAAAATGTTCACTAAACACTGGTCTACACTGGTCAGAGTATTATTAATGAGACCCCATTATTATACATTATTTACACTGAAATCGACCACAAAACAAACAGACCTAGATGCAAGACTCTGAGACAAAAAATACACTTTTATACAGTTTATATATACTAAAGTGTTAGAACGGTTCAGTATTTGGACCCAAATGCAGACACAACCAGGAGTCAAGGAGTAGTTCTTACAATTTCTTTTGATGAGGTATAATCAGAATTGGCTGGAGTGGTCGGAGGCAGACAGCAGCGGCTGAGCGGGTCAGGCAAAGGGGTTGCAGATGGGTGAACCAAAAGGCGGCTGAAGATGGGAGCACGGCAGATTGCAGCTGGGATGGTGGTAAGAGTCAGCATGGAGGTTCGACAAGGAAACTGAACGATCTGGCAGAGTCTGGATGCCTGAGCTGTGGTTAAATACTGCAGTGCTTGATTGTAGATGGGTTGCAGGTGAGACAACTCAGCAGCTGCAGGGGATCAGATAATAGGCAAGAGGAGGGAACCCTGAAGCCATGCCCAGCAACAAATGGACAGACAGAGACAAACATGACACACTAGGAAGGGAAAAAAATGGGAAACCCAAGGGAAGGGGAAGGCAAGGCCTAAACCTAACACTAAAGGTCTTTAACGGGTAAGTATATTCCTGTGAGGCGGCACGTGGTGCAGTGGTTTGCACCTCACAGCAAACCACTGCACCACCGTGCCGCCTCACAGCAAGAAGGACCCTGGTTCGAATCCCACACCAGACCTTTCTGTGTGGAGTTTGCATGTTCTCCCCGTGTCTGCACAGGTTTTCTCCGGGTACTCCGGTTTCCTCCCACCATCCAATGACATGCACTGAGAGGTTAATTGGTTAATCTAAAATTATCCATAGGTATGAATGTGAGAATGATTGTTTGTCTATATATATTCAGCCCTGCAATGAATTGGCAACTCATACAGGGCCAATTCACCACCTTCGACCCATTGTAGCTGGATTAGGCCCCCCGTGACCCTAGTGAGGATAAAGCGGGTTCAGATGACGAGTGAGTGAGTGAGTATATTGCTGTGTGATCGATCGTCAGGTGATACACGATTGGAACAGCAACTGAGGAGCAAGGCAGCAATCCAGCAGATAAACACATGGGCAATCCAAAAGACGTTACCGGTGGACAGACGAAGATCAAATCAGGGATCTGAAACTCACAACAGGGCTGACAGGGACAAGGCAAACTCAAGGTCAGGAATGAGTACAAGGTCCAGTAAAAGAAGAGAAAAATCCAGCAGGGAATAGACAACAGACAGATATCAGAAAGCTTGAAGCAATCATACACAGAAGACACAAAGACAGGGACAAAACTGTTCATTTGAGGCAGAACAAACTCACGACTCACACACAAACACTAAGGGCTTAAATTACAAGAGGTAACAGGGGGAACACATCAGGGTGAATTAACAGGTCGGGGGAACACTGGTGACAGGAAGTAAAACCAGACCATGTGAAAATGTACTTTGTACCAGCATGACAGAATAAAAACCCCAGACACTAACAATGACATAAAAAGCAGGAAGACAAACAGAAAAAAATACAAGACATGACAATAAAAGTACAGGTACATACTGTAACCGCTAGTGGAGGGAACGGGGGGCCCACATGGATTTTTTGTTATTAAATTATATTTAGAAATGCTTATTTCCTGATTGCATGGGGAAAATAAAATAACTATAAATGTGACCCGGTTTGTTGAGTGTATATAGTTTGTAAAGTCTACCTAAAATTCCCACAGTTCATGAACGCACCTTGTCTCACGCACCCCCGTAGCTGACACACTGCATGTTTGTGGACAACAGAATGCTGCTAGGATGCACACGCAGCCAGGACTAAGAAACAATGGTGCTGTCTGTAGACCGGCATTCGGAGCTGTCAGACTATGATAAATCTGTCCTGTCAAGCTCTAGAATGCTACATAAATAAATTTGCACTTAAAAGTGAGCATCGTCTACTGCAACCTTACTTGATAAAAGAGTGAATGGATGACATCGGTAAGTTTCCAAGTGTACAATAGCCTGACATATATGTACTTAATTGACAAGTTTTCTATGTACACTCATGAAAAACTTCGCACCTACAAGTGTTTAGCCACATACGACTGTTATGCGTCTGCATGTGTAAAACACCGACATAGATGTAAACGTCTGTGAACTAAAGTTTTAAAATGTTACCAAGTCAGCGTCAGGTCCAGAAGCTGACTATGTACGAAGCCTGGGTGCTTTACAGTAAACTGGATGGTTCTATTTTGACAGATAACTGCACATGTATGGCAGGTAAACATCGTACTGGACTGAGGAAGTTGTCGTCATTTGTCCTTGCTGCTGCAATTTTATTCAAAGACCAGATTATGGTTAGAATGTGAAGGACAGACAAACAGCCATTCCTGATCATGCTCTCATCCCAGTCCACATGCTGGATCGCTTGTAACCATATAATTTTTTTTTTGAATGGCTGAGATCCAGATGAAATTCTATGCAGTTTAACCCTGTCCTTGTAACAATTCTTACAGCTGACAACACAACAATCAATGTCGTCTATATAAACGACAGCTTTTCCATGCAGGTCTGCACACAACTTCCTCTTATGTTTGAATGATGTTGACTGTGATGGGGTCTATAGTCTTCTTTTAAAAAGAAACAATTTTAAAACATAAACACACGACATAAAAACAAACAAAATGCCTATGCCTCCAGGAAGATCAACATGAGGACTAATTAAAACCATGGTGTTGGAATGAACACTAACATTACCTATATTAGGACTATATAAAGGGCCCACTACAAGTCATCACCCCCCAAAAGCTCTGACCCTGACTGTAACACGTACCATTTGCATCCTCTGTTTGGTTGAACAGATATGTCTTGTTTTGAGGAATAACAGTGGCAGCGCTGGTCGCATTTTATGAAAAAAAAGAGCAGATACCAGGAAATCTATGGTAGACAGAGCCTTTTGGAACATACTCAGTATAGTGCGTACATGAACTGACCATGAAGGGGAATGTTTTGTTGGTAACTCCCAGTGTTGTACCTGAACGAGTTCATTGAACGATCGTTCACGAACAATATCATATTTTTGACGAACATGAATGACTCGTTCACTTTTGCCAAATGAATGGGAAGTTGTGAACGCAGTTATTCTGCCATTTATTGAACTGTGCTCTTATGTAGTTCATATTTCGTTCTCATCACATTGTAATTATTGAGTCCTATAAGGAATAAAATGGGATCAAAACACAGCATTATCATAGATGTCATTTTTGTATTATTCTGAACAAATGTTGGAAACATAATGTTGTGGAATAGCCAATGAGAAGCGTTTTGGGTGGGGCAGAGAGAGAGAGAGGGGTGCAGAGAGTTTTTGGGAGCGGAGAAAAAGAGTTAAATGTACAGAGTGTAACTGGCGACCGGAGCAGGTGTTGTCCCGTTCTTAGAAATAAACATTGAAAACGAAGCTCACTGAAACCGCCCCTTGTGTTCTAAGAACCCGCAGAGGGAAGTTAACCCCGGGGTAAGGTACTTATTGGAGAGACTGTCCGAGAGGAGGACGGCATTTTCCCCTGATTTCCTGACTAATAACACAAAAAAGAACGAAAAAGTTCATTTTGGGATCCATGAACTTCTAGTTCATAATTTGGATGAACTGAACTAATTCATATTGAGTAACTTGAACTGAACTTTGAACTAGTTCCTAATCCAGGTGAACTTTCCCAACACTGGTAATTCCACATTTTCAGATTTGGTGTTTTGGAGCCAAACACTTCATGAATTCATTCATGTCATATATCTTGTCATATTTTGTCATATTATGTCATATCATATCACATCATGTCATATGGAACTGGTGGCAGAGGTTGGACCAAAAACATCCTTGAACCTTCATTAGTGAATATAAATATGATACTGACCATGTACAGTAAAGGGCTTCAAAACTGAAGGATCAAATATGATACATTTGGCATTAGTGGGTTAAAGTGTTTTCCTGTGGATATATCCCAAATCTAACCATAAAACTGCTAATGTTTTGTCAAGTGTTATTTTTATAGACAAAAAATGTGCATCAAAGGAATGTACATTGAATGTATTTGTAAGCCACCCCCCCCCCCCCCCCCAAAAAAAAACTTAAAGAAAAATCAACTGAGGGATCCCTCAGTAGCTTACACACATACACACATACACACATACACACACACACACACACACATACACACACACACACACACACACAGGTTCCCTCCTCGGCAACTGCACAGTTACTAAGAGACTGATTGCAAAGAGGCAGTGTTTCCATGACAACGACAGAGGCTGAGTCATCTCCACTGCAGTGTGTGCACACATGTGTCTGTTTCTGTAGCGGTGGTTATTCATGTGTTTGTCATAGGATTTGTTCCATGGTAATAAGGAGGGTTAAGTTAATACAGAGGTGATTTTATCATATTTCACTGTTGACACGTCGACGGGATCATTTCTCGGATTACCCATTTTTAAATTTTATTCCTGTGTTTAAGTTTTCAGTTGTAGACACATAAAAGGGACACATTTCCGCATTATCAGGAGTAAGAGGTGAGACAAGTCGAATTTTCTCAATGGACAGTGGCCGTATCTAACTTAAATATCTGTAGTTGAGTCACTCAGGAAAATTAAACTGTTAAAAAAAACTATAATGCAAGGAAAACAGCAATCCAATAAATAAACTGATTCTAGTGTTTAAAATTTTTTTCAAATTAAGGCATTCAGGCATTAACACAAATTAATTCATCATCATGACTACTCTGATTATAAATGTGAACAGATTTAACCCATTATCTGCAGCACATATTTGTACTCTTGCCCTTGGGTAGAAGCTTCTGGACATTGAAGGCCAGGACAAACTGGCTAAAAAACTGTTTTTACCCAAGGGCCATTATACATAGCTTTGCAGTGATGTCTCTTCCCCTAGTGAAAGGGAAAAGCAACAGCGTAGCAACCACTGTGTGACCTGCACTGCACTGTCCTACACGCTTACAACTTTGTGTAAAATGCCCAAATCTTGTGCAGCCGTCGGGTGCAATAACCATGCCTGAATGGAAGAGAAGCTGTCTTTTTTCGTGTACCAACAGAAAAGGGTGAAAAACGTGCAGCATGGCTTCAGGCACCAAGAAGAACGTCACCAGATGATGGCAATCCCTGGAGTCCAAAATCAAAGTGGAAGTAAAACTAAAGTAGTGGAGTGCTCTGGAGATTGGGTGAGTGAGGGGCAGGGAAGTATTTCAAATACATTTATGTAACCTACCTCAAACAAAATATATGCTTTCAGGCACTTAGAATTTCAAATTTTTTCTTGTGTATATATGCCAGGATTTTCGACGAGATAAGATGTCACAGTCGTTTCTCAAAATCAAAATGGATCCGGGCCGGAGCTGTGGGATGAGCACACCAGTATCCTGGAAGTTTTGGCTGTTTCCCTCTTCCATCGCACCTGGAAGCCATTCCATAATTATCAGGCTTCTGCAGAGCTGGATGATAAGCTGATCATTAATTGAATCAGGTGTGTTGGAAGAGGGAAATGTCGAAAACCTGTAGGATTCCGGCCCTCGAGGAGCTGAGTTGCCCACCCCTGCTCTAGAACGTTACCGCAGCTCCCGTTCACTTTTAATTGATGTTGCCAGCCTTCAGCGGGCGGATTATTTTCAATAACTGCCAACTGCGCCGTTAACGCCCGCTGCCAATGGCAACGGGTTTTGTCACTTCAGAATCACGTTACCATATTGCTCCGCAGGTAGTTCGGCCACTTTAAGAGTAAATATTCACTACGTTGTAACGGCTATTTTATCCAATCTGTTAGTGTGGTTCTACGGGTTATTACAGCAAGCTGTACCAGGGCAGGCTGTTCAACCCCGTGGGGGACTATTTTTCTGATAGTAACTTGTGGGGAATACAGTATCCCTTGCAAAATGTTGTACTTCTTAGATGCAATTTCCTGCATTTTAATCAATCAGGTGTCCAGCTTTTTGCTGCACACAATGCATTAAAAAGACGGATGGACTGGAGTCATAGCTGCCAACACTCCCTATTTCAGACCCATCTCCCGTTTTGTAATGTCTCCCAGTAATCTCCCTTAATTCATTAGGTCTGAACGAACATAGTGAACCAACAGCAGGACTCATCTGTATCGCAAGAGCAGGCTGCCGGTGGCTACCGGTGAAACTCTCTGAGAGAATGGATCCTTGCTTTAAGCCGTTCACTTCACCAATATGAGCGGTATTTGTATAAATATATTTATTTTTGGTTTTGGTTTGTGTAGTGACCATCAAACCACAAAAAAGGCCACTGTGGGGAATCTGAAGACATTTCCAATGCGTGTTGTATTAAAAGATAAAATCTGCAATGACGTGCCATTCAAAATCTTTATTTCATTTAGTTGACATTAAAAACACCTACAAAAGACCGGGTGCACTTATTTAACGGAAGTTGGTATAAAACATATCCTATAAGTTTATTCTAATGCACATACAGACCAATACACACACAGTTGAAAAACTCTATGGCTTCCCTCTGACCTATCGTTTTGGTGTCTCCATGACACCGGTCCCATATTTGACGAAAGGCCAATCTGTTAAGAAAGTTCATCTGTTTCACGCAAACTGATTTTTGCAGTAATAATCATAGACAGTTTTTATATATATATATATATATATATATATATATATATATATATATATATATATATATATATATATATATATATATATATATATATATATATATATATTTATTTATTTATTTATTTATTTATTTATTTATTACTTATATTTCAGCCTGAGATTCAGCCTTCAGCAGGTGTTAGAAGTGATCCTAAGTGAAGTAAACCCTTGTGACTCCCCTCCCCCCACACACAGTTTCAGATAATGACAACATTTGAATAGTAGATGCTTTTGGCTTTTGAGTTGTAAGTAAGGTAATGTAAGGTAACTTTATTTGTACCTGAAGGTAGATTTGGTTGCAGGTAAAAAAGTGACATAAAAGCAAATACAAAACAATACTAAACAGTGACACAGACAGTAACACAGGTCAAAACACAGGCAACTAACAACAAATGACATGCAGACAGATATGTGCTCCAGACAGGATATAAAAAATATTAAATTAATATATGGCGCTGCCCCTGAAGACTAGCTTGCACTATTTAGTGCTTTTATCGTTGAGGGGACAGGACATTTGTACCTTTTGGTTCTGCAAACCTATGACCTGAGGGGAGAAGCTGAGATTTATAGAATGGATGTGTTGCATCATTAAAGATGGACCCCACTAGTCTCTAACTGTCTACCTCCAGACGAGTTCAATACGGGTTTAGTTTTGAAACTGTGTCAAAAAGATGCTACGTATCAATGGAACTGTTTCAGTAAAAAATCTCAGCATGGCATGGGCTGTTGAAAACAATGCAGTTCACATTCCACCCCTATGAGCGCTGTAATCCAGTACCACCAGATACAAGAGAACAATAGAAAAAGTAGTTAATCCATCTGCTGCTCAAACAAAGAAGCAAATAAAATGTATATGCTGTCAGCAGACCCACTTCATTTATAAATGAAAATTTTGCTGCTCTCCCTCTTGATGAGAAGAAAGCATTTGTTAAATCAAATAATATGTGCTTTGCTTGCTAGAGAGTTGGCCATGTAGCAAAAGATTGTTGGAAAAAGGCTACTTGCAATATTTGTAGAAGGAGCCATCCAACTCCGCTTCATGATGAACCAGCTCAACAGGAAAAGCCAGAAGCAAGCCAACAGAAAGACAGTTCCTCTACTGCCTTATGCAGTGTGAACATGACCAATGCTGACCGCACTTCAATGATAGTCCCACTGTGGCTTTCTAGTACTGTCAAAAATAGCCCAGGGATCTTGGTGTACGCTCTGTTGGATACACAAAGTACCAATACATTCGTTACTGAAGATGTATGTGAAAAACTTGAGGTACACACTGAGCCTGTCAAACTCAAGTTGTCGACAATGACTGTCACAGAGCCAGTGGGTTAAAGGTCAGAGAATACAGTTCCAAAGAATGCATTGAACTACCACCAGCATACACTCGAGAAGATATCCCATTGGAAACCAGAGCACCAAGGGCACTGTGAGTTACCGGCAAAGGATTGGATCATACGCTGTCTGTGGCTCTTAAGGGCCATGGGGATCTGCCAAAGTTGGGGAAATCTGATTATCTTTTCCAATTTTTATGGCTTGTTACGCTTGTGCTGTGTGGTTTAGAAATAAGCCCGATTGCTATATTGTGTACAAAACAGATATAATAAAGACTAGTATGAGATTGACTTTATTCATATTTTTGATACATGTCATACCGAATAAATACAAACAGAAACAAGCATGAATAGATCTACCAATATAAAAAGTCACATGACACTTGGATGGGGGACCTGGAAACCACTTGCATGTTTGTTTTGGGAATTCGGAATTCAGGTGTGGCTAGTGCACTGCAAATAGCTATGATTGTTCATGTGCATGAATCTCCCATTGCAGCACATGGCATTTCAGTTGTTTTGGTGTATGTCTGTCCTGACACACCACATTGACAGGTTTGGGGATGTCCAAGTAGAGCTATACACTGTCTGATACGTTGTATGGGGCACCATTGTTCTTACCAAGACACAAACTGATGACGTTCTAGGACCTACTAACAAACCAGCTTTCTTACACACAGACTGGAGGTCAGATGTCAGCAATACCCTCACCATTCACCAGGTGGGCATGCTGTTGTGCTGAGAGCACAGCTGACACCTGGTGAAAGAACATCTGTCATCATGCAACACATTCTTCAGTGGCATTTCTAGCTGTGTTGGCTTGCCTGAACGTCATGATATGCATGCAATAAGAGGCCCCTTGTACAGGTATGGCCCTCAAAGGGGTAAAACGCTGTCGCAATGTTGGGCATTTCACATGTCGCGACCATACATGATTTCCCACTACTGTCCAACATATTCCTTAGCTCTATTGGCCACAATAAGCAAGATTTTGGACCCCTAAATTGATTAAATATTGCCTCATTGTAAAGCATTAGGAAAGTGCTAAGTTCCACCATTGGTCGCCTACTGAACCCTAGGCAGGAGCGATTCAATGAAGACGCCGTTCACACCACAGAAGCAGGTCATAATACTGAATCATTTGCATAAATAACAAAAAAAGTTATCAAACAGTTTTTGAGAAAAAATGCACCAAAGTGTTGAAAATGGCCATTTTTGGTATAAAAATGGCCGCCCACCGCAGACAAACGATTCAACGGATAAGCCTTGTAAGGGGAAGCAAGATTGTGACCCATATAATGTTCCCACCAAATTAGAAAAAAAAGTTATCATGCGGTTTTTGAGATATCGTACACAGACGACGACGACGGATGCCACGCCACGACATAGAGTTATCGGTCCAGGCCGGTAACTCAAAAACTAGTATTCCAACTCATAAAACAGCAAAAGGATGGACATGGATACTTTGCATACCTGACGAGATGCCAGACTTGCTAGATTGTCCAGCTGGACTGCTAATAGGCTATGATTGTGTCAGAGCTCTAAAACCAAAAGCATAGCATAGTTGGTACCAAAACACCTACTACTGGTGGAAGAACAAATGTTGGATTCTGCTATCGCATCTCTGTAAAGGAAATCCCACCTATTACACCTGCATGTGTAATCAAGGCACTTGAGAGAGATTTTCAGGATACGAATCCTACAGATGGAATAATCTCTCAAGAAGATATTCAGTTCTTGCAAATTCTGAATGAGAGAATTGAAAAGTTGGGAGCACCTATAATGACCTTGCTGTCATTGTTTTGAAAGCCATCCTCATGTAAACTAGCACACTTCACTTCAGTTTGTGGTGACAGGTTCTCATTCCTCAGTTTCTGATTATCACTGAACAGGTCTTCAATTACACTAACAGTTCTATCTGTCTGAACACCAGCATCAGTTCTATCAGTGGTGAGTGAAGATGGTCTGTAATCTTCCAACATGTTCTGTGTTTCTTCAGATACTGCAGTGGGTGACCTTGGTGACAATATGATTGTTTCCCAAGGCCAGAGGGGCATCTATATATCATATATAAGTAGAGGTACCACTGTGTATATACATATAAAATATATGTACATACACAGTGGTACCTCTACTTACGAAAGCCCCAGGTAACGAAAAGAGGCTGAAGCGCAGGTGTCACAGTGGATTTACAGCTAAGCTAAGAGCTAACCGTTCTGACCGTCGTCCTGCTCACCAACGTATGCTCACTTGAAAACAAACTGGACTACCTGAAGCTAGATTTAAACGCTAGACATGATCCACCAGTATGCTGCATCCTCATTCTCACCCAGACATGGCTGAACTCTTCTGTCCTGACACCACCATTAGCCTGGATGGGCTAACAATATTCAGGTCCGACAGAACCCATGTTCTCACAGGTACAACCTGGAGGGTGGTGTTTGTATCTACACTAACAGCTGGTGTTAGCCTGGATGGGCTAAAAACTAAGTCTACATTTTCTTTTCACACATATTTCATACAAAAATGTTTTTAATCATTCTTAAAGGGTTTGAGGGGTAGTATTGGGGGCCTTGGAGCAAATTAGACCTTTTACAATGCGACTCTATTTCCGAAAAATTTATGGTACGAAAACACTTCTGGAACAAATTTTGTAAGTAGAGGTACTTCACTGTAAATTTTGCAGTGTTAAATCAAAACTTAGAGAGTTTATTTAACTTCTTCTAGAGTGTATATATATATATATATATATATATATATATATATATATATATATATATATATATATTTATATACGGCCCCTCAGACTGTATTGCTTATTCTTACCTTTATGCTGGTTCAGTGGAAAGCAAAGACATTATATTATCATATTTTTACCACTACCAAGGAGATTATGTTTTTGCTTGTTTTGTTTTGCCTCTTAGTTAGCAAGATAACTCAAAAAGTTGATCTTGGTGAAATTTACAGGGTAGATTGGTAATGGGGAGATCTGGAAATTATTAGATTTTTGTGGAGGGGTAACATTTTGAGTTATCTTGCTAACTGACAGACAGACGTCCAAACTCTGACAAAAACATAACCTTCTTGGGGGACATCTCTTCAGAGAGGGGGAGGTCTGCCTTGGTGGAGGTTTGTGCTCTCAGTGCTTTTCTAGTTATTTCTTTTTCCACACTCTTGGCTTGTGTGTTGTGCATTCAGCTCCAGGTTCACCAACAGCCCCTGGTGCATTCGAGTCCAGTTTGTTCAATAGTCCCTGGTGTGTTCGGGTCCAGGTTCACCAATGGTTCCCTGTGTGTTCGGGTCTAGGTTCTTCAACTTCCCTGGTGTGTTCGAGTCCAGTTTGTTCAATAGTCCCTGGTGCATTCGGGTCCAGGTTCACCAATGGTCCCCTCTGTGTTTGGGTCCAGGTTCTTCAACAGTCCCCGGTGTGTTCGGGTCCAAGTTCGCCAATAGTCCATGGTCTGTTCGGATCCAGGTTCTTCAACAGTTCCCGGTTCGTTCAGGTCCAGGTTCTTCAATAGTCCTGGTGCGTTCATGTCCAATTCATCACCAGGTCTTCAGATATTTTTATCATCTTACATTTCTTCATACATGGCATTGCTGGGGTTTAAAGTTATGACAAATGGACAGTGTTTTGGCGGGTATACATGTATACAAGCCTGAAAAAGTCAGTCACTCGTTGTAACAAAATGTTTATTTGTAATATTTGCGGCAATAAATGAGCTGATTATATCACAGAGTACTACTATTATAATAATTATTACTACAACATACACACAGACACACATTATAGAAGCTGTAAAGCAGAATAATGAGCCCCTCCCCCGCAAGAAAAGAGGGAACGTTCCTGTTCCTCTGCATTATTGATGCCATCGTCCATAGATGTGAAAACAAAAGGAAGCTTTTTCCATTAATGCTCACATTTCACCTGGGTTTGAATGTTCAGCTGCATATGTGACACCCATGTGTGTGTCTGTATGGGTGTAACTCTGTATGTATGTATGTGTAGGGGAGGGCAGGCGTGGAAGAGTCTATAAATAGAACATTCGACAGCTCCCTTCCCTTTTGCTCACTCCTCTCCTTCTTCTTTCATTCTAGAAAGAAGGAAATGGAGGGGGGGGGGGTGCTTTTCTTGCCTCACAGATACAAAAACAAGGACAGGAGGAGGCAGTGAGCCATGGCGTCACTTCCTTATGGAAGTGATGCCCATAACAGGAGCACTTTTTCCACTATATGCAACATCTTCACATGACTGTCAAGGGAGAGAGAGAGAGAGACTTTGTTTTTTTTAGGCCTGTCAAACGATTAACCCTCTATGGGACTTGTTGGACCATTTTAAAAAAAAAAATTTCTAAAGGTTAAATATTAATTTACACATTTTAGTTTCTAATCATATAGTTTAATTAATTCGAATATAATTTCACATATGAGTGCTTATTCATTTCTTATTTTGGGCACAGGTGAATTTCTTTTTAGAGGTAGGTCAGGTAATACCATGCACCAGGAAAAGCACGTTTGTTTTTTTTAACCAGGGCAACAGTGATGATGCTCTGTGTTTGTTTGCTTGCAAAATGGTACAATAAATGTAAAAAAATGCAGCCTTCACATGGACAATCAATCAATGGCCATTTGAATTTAAGTTTGTCTAGTTTATTGTTTTATTTTTGGATTTTTGGTTGCAGACAAAGTTGAGGACAAATCACCATTACAGGACTTATTAAGGAAATTCATTCAAGAAAAATAAATGACTTTTGATTTGAATTGTATTAAGGCCTAAAATAAATTTTATATCATCACTTTACAAAATTGACCTTTTATCTTTATTTTGTGGAATGGGGGCCTACAATGGGTGAAGGTACACCCTTTATGAGTTGCCAGTTCATCACAGGGCTGAACATATGTAGACAAACAATTACTCTCTCTCTCTCTCTCTCTCTCTCTCTCTCTCTCTCTCTCTCTCTCTCTCTCTCTCTCTCTCTCTCTCTCTCACACACATTCACACCTATGGGCAATTTAGATTAACCAATCAACCAAACCAAATGTCTTTGGATGGTGGGAGAAAACTGGAGAAAACCCACACAGCCACAGGGAGAACATGCAAACTCCACACAGAAAGGTCTGGTGTTGGAACCAGGGATCTTCTTGCTGAGAGGCACGACTGCTAAGCACTGCACTACTGTGCACCGTATTAGATTTTTTTTCATGAATTCTTAATGTAAAAAAACCCCAATTGATAAAAGAACATTGGCTTCATCATCCACGAACAGATTTAACTGAAAAACACTTGGAACATTTAATTTCAGAATGATTCTAAAATCATAAATATATTTATGTTAGTTATGAATTCTGAAAAGTTGATGAACATAAGGTTGAATTAAATATGGTTCAAGAGGTGACAATTAAGTCTCATCATTTTCTGAGTGAAGTAGGATTTTTTAAATTATCTTTTAACTGTTGTAAAGAAGGATTTGTAGATTTCTTCATATGAAATGACTAAAATAGTTCATTTAGTTTTTTTAAGCATTATTTATAAATGATGTAGTCCCATAAAGGGTTAACAATTTTAATGAGATTAATCACAGGGTTGCTTTGGATGAATTTTGGTTAATCATGATTAATATTAATTTGTAACCTATAGTACACTATAAAAAGTGTGACTGGTCTTAATTAATATTAACAAAATCAATTGTATTAAAGTATATGAAAAACAAGACTGTACAGTTAGATATATTGTTATGTTGAGTTAATGACATTTTAATAATTTAACAACTGCATTTTACACATTTTTTTATACTAGAGCATGCTGTTTTATTGTTCTGTTTGCTTGTATTTCCTTCCAGTATGTTTCTTTTATTTAATATTCCACATGAGTCCACATATTTAATATTCCACATGAGTAGATTCTTTCAAAATTTCATAAAAATATCATGTTTTGATTATAAATGCACTGGTATGAATGGAATGGTATCAAAAGTGCTGCTAATTGATTTTCTACCATATTTAACAGAGTAATCTGTTAAATCTTCCCTTCCATTCTCTTTCCATTTCATATCTTTAACACCTTCAGTAACATGCCAACAAGTACACTCTTAAAAGTGTGAATGGGCTTAATTAATATTAAGAAAATAAATTCTATTAAATTCTACTAAACATGAAAAAATATTCTGTGCAGTTTGGTATAATAATGACAACTTAATTATTTATCAAATCCCTTTTACTAATTTTAGTTTTAATAATATCAGCTGAAAGTCACTAAGTAAAAAATTATTATAGCTATGTTATCAGTAAAGTCAACAACATATAAAACAATATCATCCAGATATTTAGTTAAGTTAATTCCACCTTTCTTTGCAGATATTTGGTATATCTGAATTAGTATTTTCCAGATTGATTTGGATTTACTCAACATGTGCTAAATCTGAAGTATATAAAAAAGTAATTCAACTAATAATTTCCTTTTTTTGATTTAATTATTGTTTACACATACTTAATAAAATCATTTGTTTTTAAATGAAGTTGAAATGCTTAAAATCTATTAAATTATTTTGTCACTTTGTTGCCATAATTTATTTAACCCTTTGATGCATACTGGTCACTCCAGTTGACAGTTTTTCTACAGCTGTTCTCTTTCATGGGTATTGTTGTTTTAGTTCTTAATACCTGATCTGTACTAACATATTTACCTGTAAATCAATTGCTTTTGTTATTTGACTGTACAGTAATTAACAGACTCTTCTTGATCAAAAACTGGATTTAAATGTTTTATTTCATAGTGGTCTGATATTGCATTTTAAATGCATGTTTCTTTGCTTCAAAGTGTAAACGCATGTTTTCCAGCTGAGTGGACACTTTTATAACTCTATAAAAATAGGTTAATTAAAAAGATTTACATCACATTGCTTTTTTCAGCCTAAAGATGAATAAAAACACTTAACTAAGGTCCTCATAATTAAAAGTAAAGTTAAATTTCAAACAGCCTTTCACTCGCACCACACAGAAAAGCATTTGCACCTCAGTCTGTGGGGTGACATTTTGTTTTTAGATCTTGTTTGATTGTTTGCTTTGTCTTTTTCTTTGACCTGAAAAAAAGGAGATACTGACCTCTGTAATATTCTCTTAAAATTAAGATTGTAGTAATGTATAGGATAGGCTTTTATAAGCTTTTAGCTTCAGCCTATGCCTTTGGTCAACTTCAGAAATGCTGTTGTTGGCATATGTGGTATATCTTATGTTTCTTATGTTCTGTTCATTTTGAAGATGATCAATAAACTAATCTAAACTAAAAAAAAAACGAAAACTAATTCATGCATCAAAGGGTTAACATTTCACATAATAACAATAAATACATAAATAAAATGGGGTGTCCAAAACCTTATTTTTTCTACCAGTGTATAGAGCATGTGCACCTGTGGTTCAGTCTTAGAGGATGTGCAGAGTCCTGCTGAAGCTCAGGATGTAGTTACATAATCATTTGCAGCAGAGCATTGGTGTGTTCTCTCACTGCTGCTGCCTATGCTATCTCTTTAAA
Source organism: Siphamia tubifer (assembly GCA_020466265.1). NCBI lineage: Eukaryota > Metazoa > Chordata > Actinopteri > Kurtiformes > Apogonidae > Siphamia > Siphamia tubifer. The sequence continues at coordinate 4,624,675 of CM035790.1, forward strand.
CCAGACAGAGCTGCCTCATCGTGCGCATGCACGTGCGTGTGCGCGCGTGTGAAGGAGAAATTACGAGACAGAGGGCCAGTGTTGTGGAGGAGGACTAAAAAAACAGACAACAGAGTAGCTCTTCTGTGCGCATTTCTACAGGCTTTTGGATGTTGATGCGCCTCGTGGATCTCCATGGGCTCCCTGCGGGTACCTTTCTCCTCCCGATAAAAAACAAGGGGTAGGGCTTCGGCGTAATCATTATTATTATATTGGGTGTTTTTTTTCTTTTCGGCGCTACAGCGTTGGGAGGAACCTGATCTGGAAGCAGCATTTATCATGGATTAATTCCCCCTGCGTGGATTATTATTCATCTGAGAGGTAAGGGATGCACGAGGCCAAATATGTGTGCGCGCGTGCGTGTGCATGGTGCTGCTGCTGCTGAAGGAAGGCTATAACAGCAGCATCCACATCCACCGCAGTCTCCTATAACCTAACCCTCGCACGAGGTGGGGCGCGTGCACGGATCCTTTGGGTGCTTTGTGAGGACGGTGGTGGTGGTGGAAGTGGAGGTGGAGGTGGTGGAGGGGCCTTTGGTTGACGGATCTCATCAGCCGCATCGAACTGCGCATCATTAACAAACACAATGACGTCAACGCTCGCCAGTGACGTAACCGGCCTGCTTGTCATTTGTTGAACCAGGATGATGGGTCCTTTCTCTGTGGAAGAAGCTGTTGTGTTTGTGTGGACGTGTGTGAATGAATGTGTTTCCCCCTCTTTTTCTTCTTAGCAGGCCTATAATACACTGATCTACATTTTTTATTTACAAATGGTGGTTAACTGTGTTCATTGTGACGTGTTTTAATAAGATTAATTGGAAAATAAATGAAAAAAGGCTGTTTTTTGCTGATGGTTTCAAGATACAGAATAGTAATATAGAATATGTCAGACTTCTGAATAAAATATCAATACACATATGCCTCTAAAGTGCTACTCAAACTGCAATTAACAAAATATACAAAAACAATATTCAAAAAATAACTCTGTACTACAGATAAGACATATTTACAATGATTAGGAGATATGCAGGTGGTAGAATAGAATAGAATAGAATAGAATAGAATAGAATAGAATAGAATAGAACTAAAGTTTTCATTGACAATTATCTGCCTCAGAGGTCATATGTGCTAAATGTTAGGTATTTTAATAAGATTACTTGGGGAAAAAAATAAGAAAATTTCTGGATTACTGATGTTTTCAAGGTACAGAATAAAATATAGGAAATAGAAAAGTAGAAAAATGGAGATTTAACATTTTACAGATTGAAAAATCTAATTCAAACTATTTTACAACAATTCAAACATTTCTGGAGCTTTCTGAGTCTGTGTCAAAGGCTGAAATATCTGTCAATATCAAGAATTTAATTTAATTTAATTGTATTTTAGCAGTAGCAGTTTCTGAAAAACATCCTGTCCCACTGAAAACACACGCACACACACACTCACACACACACACACACACACACACAGACACACACATAGTGTGTGTTCCTTGTTCCTCATGTTGCATGAGGAACAAGTTTGTAATCATCACTTGTAGGTAAAGTAGCCATTGGGTAGAGAGTGTAAACAACTATTAAAAGAAATAAATAAATACAATACTTTTAAATGAAAAAAAAATACAAACTAAATAAATCAATTCAACAAAAAAAACTAAACTAAACTAAATAATAATAATAATAATAATAATAATAATAATAATAATAATAATAATAATAATAATAATAATGATAATAATAATGATAATGAAAAATAAAATACATGGGAAAAAGTAAATGTATTTCTTAATGAATAAATACAAAAAGTAATACAAATGAAAAAATAAAATAAAATTAAAGAATAGAATTACATTTTAAAAGTAAATAAAATAAATAAATAAAATAAATGAATTGATAACAAAAAAGTAAACACATCATTTATAGGTAAAGTAGCCATTGGGTAGAGAGAATAAACAACTTTTAAAATAAATAAATAAATACAATAAATACAATACTTTTAAATGAAAAAATACAAACTAAATAATTCAATTCAACAAAAAACTAAAATAAATAATAATAATAATGAAAAATAAAATACATGGTAAAAAGGACATTTATTTCTTAATGAATAAATACAAAAAGTAATACAAATGAAAAATATAAAATTAAATTAAAGAATTTAATTACATTTCAAAAGTAAATTAAAAAAATTAATAAAATAAATAAATTGCTAACAAAAAAGTAAACACATCTTTAAACCAGAACAAAGAAACATGTTAATATGTTTATAGGGGACATCATTTTCATAAATTTGCATGCTTTACACAGATTTAATCTACATTTCTATTTAACTACATTTACAGTTATATTTATATTTGAATTGCGGTCCCCATGGTGTGACTGTGTAAACAGATCAATCTCCCCATAAAGATAGGAAAGAACACACACACACACACACACACACACAGCTTTTTTCCCTGTGCCCACACTTTCATTGATAAAAGGCAAAGAGGCAGGTTCTCTAGCACCCCCTTGGCTCTATCTGTGCATGCCTATGAGTACAGAAACAAAGTACTTTTATTTAGTTACTTTCCAGCTCTGCACATTACTTTCAAACCACCTCCTTCCTCCTTCCTTGACATTTCACGGGAGTCAATGCACAGATTAATGACATTTTTCTTTTTACACGCACTTGCTCAGGAAACAGTAAATAATTGCAGAGCAGATGCAAGATGGATGTAAACAGTGGCCGTTTTTAGCCACAATACAGTCACTGTCCTGCTTAAACATACACCCTCTCATTTACAATTGGTCTGTCCGTTATACACAGGAAAGATATCCATACCTCAGTGATACATGAATTATATAACACTGGCTGAAATGCAAAACCTTCTATCTGCAGATTTTCTGATAGGTGGTTGGATTATGTCAACAGGGCAGGATTCAAAATATCCTAGTCCAAAAACAGCTTATCATTTATTGGATATCAAAGACAAATAGCATTCTACAAGTAGAGGTGGTCAAAGTACTTCCATTTTATACTTTTAAGTAGAAGTACAACTACTGGTGTGAACAAAAAATACTCTGGTTAAAGAAGTACTGATTTAACTCCTTCACTAAAGTAAAAGTAAAAACAGTACAACTTCTCAATTGTCTTGTCATCTGAACCCGCTTTATCCTCACTAGGGTCATGGGGGTCACTGGGGGCCTAATCCAGCTACAATGGGCGAAGGTGGGGTACACCCTGTATAAGACACTAGTTCATCTCATTACTGAACATATATAGACAGACAATCACTCTCACATTCACACCTATGGACAATTTAGATTAAGCAGTTAACCTATCAGTGCATGTGTTTGGATGGTGGGAGGAAACTAGAGGAAACCCACACAGACACGAGGAGAACATGTAAACTCCACACAGAAAGGTCTGGTACGGGATTTGAACCAGGGTCCTTCTTGCTGTGAGGCACGAGTGCTAATCACTGCACCACCGTGCTAACCACTGCACCACCGTGACAAAAAACAAGACATATATAAAAAAAATATCCAAAAATAAAGCCTTTAAAAGTGAGTTACTGTGTAGATGATGTGTTGTATTTGGGTCATGGTATTAATAACATGTAATCTAAATGGTGAGATAATAAATCAGAATTATGAGATTAAAAAAATTTAATTCTGAGATAAAAAGTCACAATTATGAGATAAAAAGTCAAGATTATGAGATTAAAGTCCAAATTCTAAGGAAAAAGTGATAATTATGAGATAAGAAATGGATAGTTATGCGATAAAAATCGTCGTATCGTAACTCACAATTTCTGATTTATTGATTTACAACTTATTTTTCACACTGTCACATTTGTCTAGTTTGAAAAATTAATGAGACAGAGAATGTAAAGAGTATAAAGTACAGATATTTATACAAAAATTAGGGAGTAAAAGTAAAAAGTTTCCAGAAAATACATACTCCAGTAAAGTACAGATACCTAAAAACTATACTTAAGTACAGTAAAGTAAGTACTTCTACTTGCACAATTCAACCAAATTCATTCCTCCCAACGAGTTAGCTGGTGATGATCCATATAAGCTAGCCTAACTCAGTTAGCATCAGTGTCATATAATAGCAGGTTTTAACACTTTCTGGGTTACTTCAGTTAAATGGTAAATCCACCTTCATGGTGCTCAAAGCACTTTACATTAGCCTCAAATTCACCAGTAGGTTTCTAAGGTTCTGCCAGTCCTACTGGGAGTCTAAGTCAGGGTTCAGTGTCCTTGCCCAAGGACACTTCGACATGTAGACAGCCGGGACATAAACTGCCAACCCTTCGATCATTGGACGACCCACTGTACCAACTGAGCCACAGCCGCCCAGTTAAGTCCTAAACCAGAGTAAGGCAATAATTTGAATTTCTAAGTGAATGTAAACATACTTACGATCAGCCCCAAAAAGTCCATATGGGTGGATCAGTAAGTGAGCTACACGAAGGGAAAGTGGCAGTGAGTCATTCCTGTGGTTCAGTTTCAGCATGTGTTGTTGTTGGTACCTCACTACAAAGGTCTTTCACACTTCAAACCTCAGAGTGCCATCTGGAGTAAGAACGTGTTGGATGAAGGTGCTGTTCTGCTCACCTTTAACCTCATACTCTATGGAATAAACACACAGTCAGTGCTACACATTTGTTTATTCCACTCAGACTGCTGGTGTTAAGTCACTCCTAATATACCATCTTTAAATACTGAACAGCAGCTTTTAACCACAGGTGGGGGTAATAGAAACAAGTAGAAGTGAAACTACTGGAAACACGGCTGAAGTAGAATTACATCGTAACTGTAGTTAAGTACATCTTTTTTTTTTAGGTATCTTTACTTTACACCCAAAAACATGTTTGTTATGGTAAAATACTCCAGCCAGGTGATTCTTACCATTAGCCTGGCTCTACAGTGGGAGGATCCCCTGTGGCTGCACACTGCTCCTTACAGGTTGCCCCAATGGCATCAAGGATGGGTTAAATACAGAGGGCAAATTTTGTTGTAAAGTATATAATGACAAATAAAGTACTTTACCTTTACCTGAGATATTTGGACTAAAAATGAGAAAAATACACTTAGTAAGATTTGGATTTGGCAGTGTATTAATTCAGCCTTTTCTCTTACATTTGTGTGAAAATTATTTTTATTTCTCGTTAATTTTAACCTATGTGAAGCACTTTGGCCTACAATTGTTGTATGAAAAGTGCTATACAAATGCATTTGATTATATTATATTATTATACATTTTAGTTGCTTAAATCTTTTTTTTGGCAGAATTCAAGTTTTTTTTCCACTTCATTCAAGAAATTTTCCAATGTTTATTGTAAAATTAGGACCCAGATATTTCTAACTTTTCAGACCCTGTTGCCATGGTGTTGGATAAAGCTGTTAAATTCTATGCAGGAGATGTTGGTGGAAACTCCTGACTTCGGGCCCCAGTAGGACTGACAAAAACCTTAGAAACCTACTGGTACGAGTGTGTGTGTGAATGGGTGAATGTGACGCTAATGTAAAGCGCTTTGAGTGCATGAATGTGGAAAAGTGCTATATAAGTGCAGACCATTTACCATTTAATATTGGGGCAATTACTTTCTAATGAATCAATCAGAATTGGAATTGGAGGGAGGAGTAGTAATTTTAGTGCCAGACTGGGAAAAAAAAATACACAAATTGTAAACAAATTGGCCCATGGCTGTCCACTGCTTCTCACTAAGGATGGGTTAAATGCAGCGGACAAATTTCATTGTACAATTGTATGATGATAATAAAGTACTATCTTATCTTATCTTATCTTAAATTGTTTACAAAAGCAAAACAAACAAACAAAATTATCAGTTTTTGTCCAGTACTATATGGTGAATCAATCAGAATTGAGAAGTGATTTTAGTGCCAGACTGGAAAAATATACACATTTGTAAACAAATTGTTTACAATTTAAATTTTGACAAACAAACTGATAGGTTTTGCTTAGATCTATCTAATGAACGAATCATAATTTAAATCCGTTGAGAATTGAGGGAGGAGAAGTGATTTTAGTGAATTGTGGATGGCGCCAATGCTGGATGCCGACGATGATGCGATGGCAATAGCTCATCGCAACTTTGTCCAGATGAAGTAAACAATGAAATACAGATAAGAAAGTTTGTCAATACTGACCCATCTTTACAGTTTGAGTGGGAAAAGTCTTCAATGATGTCACTTCTTGGGTGCTGAGGAAGTTGGATCCAACCATTTTTAGCTCATCCGGACGAAGTTGCGATGAGCTATTGCCATTGCGCTTTGTCCATTGTCCGTCCGTCATCAGCGTCCACAATTCAATAAAAGGTGCAGTACCACCCAGAAGAGTTCTTGAGAGTACTCATTCTCCCCTATTAAACGCTGCGGGCCAGCAGGGGGTACCTGCTGAATATTCTCTATCAACTCAAATTGAACAAAATATTTCACAAATGTGTTTGTGATTGTTCCTTGTAGATGTTGGAGTATTCATATTAAAACAGTTATAAAATCTGGGACCAATTTGCATTGATAGAGAATATTCAGAGCTTTCATTTGGTATATGACAAGATATAGTTTAAGACAAAATACACAGATTGGTGAAAAACACAGATTGGTGAAAAACAACATTTAGGGTACCATTAGTTTTTGGGCCATAACATGGATTGCATCCCTACATTTTCAATGTTAACATTGATATTTGTGTTCAGCAGATCCAGACCTTTCAGAAAAACCTAATTTGATTGAGTTGTGGGGAGGGCACATGGTACCCCCTGCTGGCCTATTCTCTGATGGGCACTAGCGGAGCGTACGGCGGGGCAGGGGGGGGGGGGTCGCCCACAACTATCCATGTGGGCTTACAACTATCTGATTTATTTAAAAATATATATTATATTTATAAATGCTTATTTCCCGATTGTATGGGAAAAATAAAACAACTGTTTATGTGCCCTTGATTGTTGAGTGTGTTGAGTTCGTAAAGTTAATCTTGTATGCTTTGCTTTTCCTACAAAGTAACAGTCACCACCTGTACCCTGGCTAGTTAAAATTCCTACGGTTCCTGAACGCACCTTGCCTCACGCCCGCCGTAACTGACATGTTTGTAAACTAACCGAATGATGCACGCGCAGCCTGGACTTTCTGAAAACTGGTCATTTATAGCTGTCAGACTATGTTAAATCTGTGTCTTTTCAAGATCTAGAATAATACATAAATAAATTAGCACTTAAAAGTCAGCATCACCTGCCGGATCCTTACTTTATAAAAGAGTCGACGGACGATATCGGTAAGTTTCCTAGTATACAATAGCCTGACGTATATGTACTTAATTAACAAGCCTTCTATGTAGACTGATGAAAAACTTCGCACCTACAAGTGTTTATACACATACGACTGTTATGTGTGTGTATATGTGTTAAACATGTTTGACACATGTTCATAACCTAGAGGTGGTGTTAATAACAGAAGAGGCTGGAGTCATTATTGTCTTAACTAGACAAAGCTAGCATGCTAATCTGTTAGCAGGTTTATAACTTTATAACTGGTTTAATTTACCAGGTTTATTCTACGTCCCTCTAGAATGTTCCATCAGCTCCCGTTCACTTTGAATTAACGTTCCCAGCCTTCACCAGGAGGTTTTTTTTTCAATAACCGCCCGCTGCGCCGTTAACACCCGCTTCCAATGGCAACTAGTTTGTCAATTCAGATTCACGTGACCATATCACTCCGCAGGTAGTTTGGCCACTTTGAAAGTAAATATTCACTACGTTGTAACGGTTATTTTATCCAATCGGTTTGAGTGGTAGCACTAATAAACTGTAATAATAAGCAGGATAATGTATTCCTACCGCCTTCGGCGTCGGTCGCTGTTCGGTCGGGGAATATTTTATCAGTAATTCGTGGTCAATACATTATCCCTCGCTAATCACTTAAGCACCTATTTGTATATCTCCCATATCTTTCTTTTTATTTTCATTGTAGTTTTGGGTCATGCTGCAGCAGTTTTATTCAAGGTCCAGATTGTGGTTAGAATAGGAAGGACAGACAAATGGACATTCCTGATCCTGCTCTCATCCCAGTCCACACCCTGGATCTTTGTAACCATAGATGTTGTTGATTTTTTTGAATGGATGAGATCCAGATGGAATTCTATACAGTTTAACTCTGTCCTTGTAACGATTCTGACAACTGACAAAACAACAAGTAGACATTTGTAGTTCTGCTGTAGGTCTGTCATCTATATAAACGACAGCGTTTCCATGTAGTTTTTTTAGTCCAGTCTGTGCACGCAACTTCTTCTTATGTTTGAATGACGTTGACTTTGAAGGAGTCTATAGTCTACTTTTATAGAGAAACAATCTGAAAACATAAACACACAAGACATAAAAAAACATAAAAACAAAATGCCTATGCCTTGAGGAAGATCAACATGAGGAGGACTAATTAAAACCATGGTGTTGGAATGAACACCAACCAGTGTTAGGAAAGTTCACCTTGATTAGGAACTAGTTCAAAGTTCAGTTCAAGTTACTCAATATGAATTAGTTCAGTTCATTATTCATTCTTCCAAATTATGAACTACAAGTTCATGGATCCCAAAATGAACTTTTTCGTTCTTTTTTTGTGTTATTATTGTAAACGTATTATTAATCGTTTCTGACGTTATCCTGACAGTAGTCAGGAAATCAGGGGAAAATGCCGCCCTCCAGGGCTGAAGTAAGTACCTTACCCCGGGGTTCACTTCCCTCTGCAGGTTCTTAGAACACAAGGAGTGGTTTCAGTGAGCTTCGTTTTCAATGTTTATTTCCAAGAACGGGACAACACCTGCTCCGGTCGCCGGGCACACTCTGTACATTTAACTGTTTTTCTCCGCTCCCAAAAACTCTCTGCAAACCTCTCTCTCTCTCTCTCTCTCTGCCCCACCCAAAACGCTTCTCATTGGCTATTCCACAACATTATGTTTCCAACATTTGTTCAGAATAATACAAAAATGACATCTATGATAATGCTGTGTTTTGATCCCATTTTATTCCTTATAGGACTCAATAATTACAATGTGATAAGAACGAAATGTGAACTACATAAGAGCGCAGTTCAATAAATGCCAGAATAACCGCGTTCACAACTTCCCGTTCATTTGGAAAAAGTGAACGAGTCGTTCATGTTCGTCAAAAATATGATATCGTTCGTGAACGATCGTTCAATGAACGCGTTCAGGTACAACACTGACACCAACATTACCTATACTAGACCTAGTATATAAAGGGCCAACTACAGGTCATTGCCCCCCCTACAGTGAACCAAACTCTCCGCCCCTGCTGATGGGGCACACTGGAGGAGCCATGGCTGGAGCCTGATTGGTTACATTTACGTTACGGGTGTTCTATTGTGAAGTAGCGGAAGTGCTGTTATTGTTCTCTGTTCTGGTTGTTTTATTGTGAAGTAGCGGAAGTGCTGTTATTGTTCTCTGTTCTGGGTGTTTTATTGTGAAGTAGCGGAAGTGCTGTTATTGTTCTCTGTTCTGGGTGTTTTATTGTGAAGTAGCGGAAGTGCTGTTATTGTTCTCTGTTCTGGGTGTTTTATTGTGAAGTAGCGGAAGTGCTGTTATTGTTCTCTGTTCTGGGTGTTTTATTGTGAAGTAGCGGAAGTGCTGTTATTGTTGCCTGTGTTTCGGGCTCAGGATTAGAGCCTGCTGGTGCTCCGGCAGCACAGCAACAGCAGCAGAAAGGGTGTCTCATCCCATCGGTACCTCCTGCCTCTCACAGACAACACCACCGCTACAGAGGAATGGTAAATACATGCTAATAAGTCTATGTGTGTTAGCTTCGTCGTCGTCGTAATGGGATGAAAGCAGCGGTTACGTAAGTATGTGGAAAAGCAGTTAGCATCATACACATCCTTCTTTATTTATCACACATATGTGCTCCGTTTGTCCGCTCTTTCTGTCAATGTTGCCTCCCTTTTACGCCATGTATGCTTGGATAATGTTGGACATGTTGCGCTAAAAACACACCAACCGAACCGGTTCCGTTAAAAAAAGGCTTTTATTATATAAAAGGACCAGAACGGGATGGTGATCATGATGATGATGATGATGATGGTGATGATGATGCGACAGGCGAAGCCAGTTCATCTGTTCTGAAGCTACAGCTAAATATACACACGGAAAATGTTTGTGTGCGCGCGCGCGTGTGGCCGGTGTGGCTCCGGTACTCTGCGGTTGCATAAGGCCAGGCCAGCCAGTGTAGTGCCTGGACATGTACCCAACTGTTTCCCCTGTAAGGAGCATCATTTACACTTTTCATGTCATAATTATGATTTGTTTTGTCACTGGTGGAAAAATTCTCCATACATGGTAGGAAGACGGTTTCCGCCACAGAATGAATGAATGAATGAATAAATAAATAAATAATGAATTATAAATGACGAGATAGAAAGGGCATAAATATGAGAACAAAAGTCTAAATTCTGGGATAAAAATCCATAATTCTGAGATTAAAAAAAATCACAATGATCAGATTAAAAATGTAAATAATGAGACAAAAAAAATAACTAAAGAAAACTAATTTTGAGACAATAAGTAAAAATTGACAAAGAATTTTCCAAAAATTCATAAATATGAGATATGAGTCAAAATTATGAGATAAAAAGTCAGTTCTGAGATAAAATGCCACAATTATGAGATAGGAGCTGCTGTTCTCTTCCTGCTGCTGATCAGAGGTGGTCAAACTACTCCCATTGTCTACTTAAGTAAAAGTACAGCTACTTGTGTGAAAAAATACTCTGGTAAAAGAAGAAGTACTGATTCAATTATTTTACTGAAGTAAAAGTAAAACACACAACTTCTCAATTGTAATGAAGTAAAAAGGCTCGCCTCGTTGTCTGAACCTGCTTTATCCTAATCCAGCAACAATGTGTGAAGGTAAGGTACACTCTGTATGAGTCGCTAGTTCATTACAGGGCTGAATATATATCAACAAACAATCACACTCACATTCACACCTATTAGCAATTTTTGATTAGATTCAGATTCAGAGCATTTATTGTCATTGTCATAAAAGAGCAACGAAATTTCGTTGGAGCAGCCATACATACATTTTAAAGTTAACCAGTTAACCTATCTGTGCATGTGTTTGGATGGTGGGAGGAAACTGGAGTACCTGGAGAAAACCCGCGCAGACATGGGGAGAACATGTAAACTCCAGACAGAAAGGTCTGGTGTGGGATTCAAACCAGGGTCCTTCTTGCTGTTAGCCACGAGTGCTAACCACTGCACCACTGTGCCGCCCCCAACTGTTATTTGCAAAAATTTTGTTTTTAGATCATTAACCAACCTATCAGTGCATGTCTTTGGATGGTGGGAGGAAAAAGTTAAAAGTTAAAACTGCATTTTTAAATTAAGTTTTTGCTAAGGATGAAATAATTCTTATTTAAGCAGGAAAAACCTGAAAAATGTCAAAAATATCCAAAAAGAAAGCCTTTAAAAGTGAGTTACTGTGTAGATGTGTTTTATTAGGTCATGGTACTCAGTTTAGCGTGTTTGGACAGGACATTTGAAAAATTCAAAAGTCATGAATAAAAGATAAAAAAGCAGAATTATAAGATAAAAAAAAAATCTAAATTATGAGATTAAAAAGTAAAAATTATGATATAGTAAGTTATAATTTTTTGATTTAAGACTTATTTTTCATGCTGTCACATTTATCTAGTTTAAAAAAGTAATGAGTCGATTCTGAGAATGTAAATAGTATAAAGTCCAGATATTTACATAAATGTAAAAAGTATAAAGTACCAATAGTTATACAAAAATATAGCGAGTAAAAATAAAAAGTTGGCAGAAACATAAATACTAAAGTAAAGTACAGATACCTAAAAACTCTATATAAGTACAGCACAGGAAGGACTTTGTACTTCGTTACTTCCATCTCTGCTGCTGATCCAGCCCCACTATCCCACAGAACAGGCTAGATGAGCCCATAGGATACAGCATTCACTTTTACATTATCATGTGTTTTCACTGGTATGCTGAATGTGCACAATAATCAGGAGCAGCTCATTCACACTGCTGCTATAGACTCAACCTGTGGGCTCACTGGACTGAAAACTGCACCCCTTTACAGTTAACCTGTGCTTTTTTTCTATACTGCTGGTTAAGCTACTTCAAAGATAGCTTTTTCTTGTTTTGTTTTGTAATTACATGCAGAGCCCTTTCTTGCTTCAAGCTTTCCGAAGTAACACTACGTTCAGACTTGGGCTGAATGATTTTAGGAAAATAATAAAATTGCAATTTTCTTTTCTTCAAATCAAGTTTCAATTAATGATACACCAATATATTGGCCAGCCGATATATCAGGCCAATATTCAGTTTATTTCTAACATTGGTATTGACCTGTTGTGTTGGCTGATATGCTCTTGTGAGGGACCGAACCAAGGACAAGGAGACACAGACAAATTAAAATGAAGACCGGGTTTATTTTCACCAAAAAAATTATATCAATTTAAACAAACAACATATCCTCGGCCCAAAAATAAACGTCAACAGAAACCAATAAGACTTAAATCAAAAGGACAAGTAACACAACTGAGCTCCCATCACCAAACACACAAAGGAATATATACTGGCTGAACTGAACACATGAGGGGAATACAAACAGTGACACAATGACAAAAACAACAACTAACATTACAAACACCAAAAATACTTCATTCATTATCTGAACCTGCTTTATCCACACTTGGGTCACGGGGGTCACTCGGGGCCTAATCCAGCTACAATGGGCGAAGGCGGGGTACACCCTGTATGAGACGCCAGTTCATCTCAGGGCTGAACATATATAGACAAACAATCACTCTCACATTCACACCTATGGACAATTTAGATTAATTAACCTGTCAGAGCATGTGGTTGGATGGTGTGGCCTGGCGAAAACGGGGAGGACATGCAAACTTCACACAGAAAGGCCTGGTACGGGATTCGAACCAGGGTCCTTCTTGCTGTGAGGCACGAGTGCTAACCACTGCACCACCGTGCTAACCACTGCACCACCGTGCTAACCACTGCACCACCGTGCTAACCACTGCACCACCGTGCTAACCACTGCACCACCGTGCTAACCACTGCACCACCGTGCTAACCACTGCACCACCATGCCACCCACCAAAAATACTTAATTATTTAAAATAAACATAATCTACTAAAACTCAAAAGCGAGGTAAATTAATAATTCAAACTGAAATACTTAATCCAAACTAAAGTAGACCCTTTCAAATCACCCCCCTGAAGTGGCAGCAGAATCCAGGACCCAGCACCATCTCCACCAGCTGACCCTCTACACCGGTAACTCAAAACAAACAACCAATTGTACCAAAAGTTAACTAAATGGGTGCACTCCAAATAGTACTAATGTGTACTGTGAAATAACCTATCAAAAAATAAAAATGTATAAACAAATGTGAGTGAACTTATTTGTATACGTTAAAGCTAATGGAACTGAATAAATGCAAAAATTATAACGTGTAGGTGCAGAGGATTACAGACTTATGGTGTGGACGTGGCTGCATCCATCACAGCTCTTTTTCCCTGCTATGATTTACTGACAGGTGAAAGTTAAAGAGAAATAAAAATAAGTTGAAAAAAACAAGAAGAGAAAAAGGGAAAAAATGGGGAAAAATGAAAAAAGAAGAAATGGGGGGAAATAAAATGGAAAAAATAAAACTGCAAGCAGTCTCAAAGGCCTTCGCTTTCTCTGGCGACCGCCCTGGCGACCGCCTCTCCTGGTGACTCGACGGTCCGAGTCAAATCAGTGTTTGTATGCCCGATCTAATGCGATTTTAGCAAAGGCGATTTTGTAGGGGGTCAGAGCAGCAAAGTTAGAAAGAGCAATGACATGAGTTTAATATCTTTGTTGTTGTTTGTCGTAATGGTGTGAAACTTTGCACTTCCAGAGTGCTGGAAAGTCACCCTCCAAATTTTGGTTCATTTGGTGGAGTGGTGCAGGTTCCACAGACAAACAGGACACACTACAGACAGAGACTTGTTGAATTATAAATAGATAAGATTATTAGGGGTCTGAATCAAACTAAACGCTCCCATTCAAATCTCAGTTCACAGCCTATGATCTGATTTAGGGACAATTCATAAAAATTTGCAAACCGTTCAGTGTGATTTAAACCGATTTGGTTCAGTTTGATTCAATGCAAGTTGACAATTTAACCACAGGGAGTTATTTTACTTTATGTTAATGAGAAGAAAAAGAGAAACAAATGTAATTTCAAAATCATATCCTTTTGTTTATTTAGTGTCACAGAGACAATAGAGCAGGAACTACTGAACATACATTCACACAACATAAACTGAAGTCTTTACAATATACCTGGTCATTTGGTGTGACAAAGGCAACATATATACGGAGACGCTGAAAACAGTCTTCAGTTTTTCATCTGCGTTTAGACATACGCATTCAGGAGGAAATCCTTGTTTATACGAAGATGCAACAGTCGGCGAAATACAATTGGATAGTCATGCCACGCATTAGGTCATACTGTGATAGACTGCCGGCAGGTCGTTTTCTGTTTTTGACGTGTGTAATTGTCCACCTGTCTCTCTTTGCTATGGTATGTGTGTAATGTCTGTACAATAGCTGAAACGACTGCTGTACATTTACTCGAGCTGCCAGTGCTAATGCTAATGCTTGTGCTAGTGCAGCTGGTAGATCTCTGGGATTGAGTTTGTTGTTTTGCCTGCTTGACATATGAATGTAACGCGAAAGTGTATACGACGTAAACATATGTGACGTGAAGACGCACGCAACGTGCTGTTTATATGGAGACGTGACCCTGCACGCCTTCAGTACATCCCACTCTGGAAGGAGTCTTCAGATTTGTGGATATTCACACTCTGACAGTGCAGGCACCGTGTAAAGCAGGGTTCCCAAACTTTTTCCAGTGAGGGCCACATAACTTTTCCCTTCTCAGATGAGGGGCCGGGGTCAGTTTGTAACAGAAAAAGTGTGATGAATGCATGAGTGCCTAAATGTAAAAAAAATATTGTTTTCCAGAAAGCCACAATTGAATAACCCTTTCTGGATTCTTCACAGAACAAAAGTCAGAAAATAAATAACACTATTTATGAAATAAATAACCCTCTTTGGATTCTTCACAGAAAAAAGGTCCATGGAACATAAAATTCTTGGTCCAAGTTCACCTTAGTTATCAGAGCAGAATCTCTGACTTAAATGACTCATATGAGCAGTCTCTCAAAATTATTGTGTTAAACTGGTCACTAATAGTTAATTGTTAGAAAGCTCACACAGTTTAATTGTTTATTTCATTGTTTGGTTATATTTGTTCAGGAATAACTCCTTTTCTGTAAGTTTTCAAATGTCCCATGCTGTTGAACGCACCACTGATGTTATGATGGTTATGAACGTAGTCCATGTTTTATTAGCTGCTGTGTTGTTGTAGGTAACTGTGCCAAGTTCGCCATCTCGGCTTCTTTTTCTCTTTTTTATTCATCTATTCCTGGTTTATTACTGTGTGTAGATGCCACAAGGTCAGATAAATAACACAGTACAGTTCGGGTAGATGTTAGCATGTTGTACTGTAGAAGTTAATGCTGTGTAGCGCCGGTGTGCTGTTGAAGCTAATATGATAATATGCTAGTTGTCATCTGTGATATCCGTGAGGTGATTTGTGTGTTCCATGACCCATGTAATACATCTGAGTGACTCATATAGTCGGTCTTAGTTAATTTATTATTGTATGTATACATTGTTATACTGAGTGTTACTCTGTATTATTACAGACCGCAGTGAATAAATCTTAAATGAGGACATCTGTATCAGTGTTCCTTAATCGGAACCACAACCCCACACCTTGCCACTTTAAACCAAATCCTGGAGACAACCACCGCTCTCCGCTTCATTAATAATGAAAATAGTTCATAATTACGGAACATTTTATTGCAAAAGTCCAACTTTATTATCAAATACAAATACACACATATAAAAAAATGGTTTCAGGTGTTGTTCAAATGTGGAGGCGGGCCATATCCAGCCAGCGGGCCATAGTTTAGGGACGACTGGTGTAAAGGAAAGGCACTTTTGATATAAAATTGCTGTCGTATTTAGCCGCAATCGTCCTTGTGTAAACAGCCCCTAATTTAACAGGTTTGCAAAACTCTGCTCATATTATAATACAAAACTTACTTTCCCCCAAATAAACACAAAATAAAAAAAAAAAATTCTGGGCAGAGCAGAGTAGGGTTGGGTATTGAACCAGAGCAAACAGTGGCTCCTGGGCAGCACAGTGGTGCAGTGGTTAGCACAGTGGTGCAGTGGTTAGCACAGTGGTGCAGTGGTTAGCACAGTGGTGCAGTGGTTAGCACAGTGGTGCAGTGGTTAGCACTCGTGCCTCACAGCAAGAAGGACCCTGGTTCAAATCCCGTACCAGACCTTTCTGTGTGGAGTTTGCATGTCCTCCCCGTGTCCGCGTGGGTTTTCGACGGGCACTCCGGTTTCCTCCCACCATCCAAACACATGCACTGATAGGTTAATTGGTTAATCTAAAATTGTCCATAGGTGTGAATGTGAGAGTGATTGTTTGTGTATGTATGTTCAGCCCTGAGATGAACTGGCGTCTCATACAGGGTGTACCCCGCCTTCGCCCATTGTAGCTGGATTAGGCCCCAGTGACCCCCGCGACCCTAGTGAGGATAAAGCGGGTTCAGATAATGAATGAATATTGGCTCCTTCCTTGGTTTAATTATATTAAAATGGTACACAAGCACTTTCTTACTAGTACCTGTCTTCTTCTACACACTTGGCTGTCAACCCGTTTGCACTTCAATAAAACCAAAACTGAGCCTCATACATGGTATGAAGTCTCCCTTGGCAAAGCGAATTAGCTTTAGCTCCAAAAGGAAGCTGATTAACATTCTACTATTAAAAATAAAATAAAATATATATAAAAATAATAAGGAAAAATATATAAATTAAGTAGACAACTAAATAAATACAAATAAAATAAAATATTTCATGCCTCACTGATGAAATGCAATACAGTCTTTTAATAGTGAGACAATTTTGAGAGGCAAAAAAAAAAAGAATAAAAACACAGCTACTCCCCGGTTCTGAAACACAATGTCGAAGAGGGCATTAACAACTTCTTTTTTTTTTAAGTCGACTTATCCGTTAATAAAGTCCAAGTGAAGTCAACGGGTCGTGATGACATCATCACATTGTCAACTGAGGAAAAACACAGACATGCAGCTAAACCCCCCCCCCCCCCCCCCCCCCCCCAAAAAAAAAACCAAACAAAAAAAACACGGACACACGTCTGTCCAGCAATGACCAACTTGTATTAAAGTTCATTGCAACGTAACAATGTCCACTGACAAGACACAAGCATTAACATTTTAACACCAACAAAACAAAGGCTAACGTTAGCAAAGACTTTTCTGTTAAATTGCACAGCATCAGTAGGTGGACCCACAGCACTAAAACCGGACTGTCTGTCACAGGTCCTCACTTTTTATATTAATTGTAAAAAGTTTAAGGCAGCGGCCAAGCCAGTACTACCTCTATGGTAGTCCCTAAATACATTTTTCTTTTGTTCTACCATTGTTAAAGTCTCGGTCCAAGATATTTTTCTGGAGTACTTTTCATTGTATTGCTACGAATCTCCTTCACACCCAAATTGCATCCAATTAATGAAATGCCCTGACACAAGAACAACAATGTATATTCACTTGTGGAACAGACAGAACTGAAAAAAACACCATCGAATCATTTTGAGATCCCACTGCAAATTATTGGATGGTGATATTTCTTTCAAAGTAAACTGTCATTTGTCCCTCCCCCCTCTGCACATACCCCTCCTGCATGAGTCTGGCAGAAAGTTGAGGAACAAATGGCATTGAGGTTGATGGACATATTGCCATCCGGTCATTTGGAGTAGGATCTCCAAAAAGACTTTTTTCAGTCCTCTCCATTCCACAGATGACCCACCTGAGACCCAGCAATGCATTTTTGTCCTCTATAGGAGACAAGACCTCTATAGATTCTAACTTTTAACTGATTTATCACCAATTTCAAAAATAATAATATGATGCACTGTATTTAGCATTTTGTGGTGAAAAGCGTGTGTTACTTTTTCAGCAAAGATGGTGAATGTGACAACATGCATCTCCATTCGCTGTCATTGATCCAACTCCATTGGTTTTACCAGTGAATCAATGTTATAAAAGATAACACATTTCCACCGTAACCATGGAGCCTCTGAACATTCAAGTATACTCATATCCAATGACTATGAAAAGACAACAAACTAGTGATCGACCGATATGGATTTTTTTGGGGCTGATACGATTCTTTGACATCAGCTTTGGCCAATAACCGACACATGCTGCTGAAATTCCAAAGCCGATATTTGGAGCTGATATAGATTTTTTTTGTTAAATGATAGCAAATGTACTGTAAGAAAATGTAGTTTTTTTTAAAGGAAACATTTATTGAAGTAAAAATAATATTAAACTACTGGTAAAAAAGAGAAAGGTTGAAGGTAGAACTGGTAACATTAATAGTTCACATAATAAAACTTACATTCACATAAAATCAAAACACCAAGTTCAGTCACTTAATTAAGCATTAATGAAGCATCAATAAAATTGTCAGTGCAAAAAGTAGGAAAGGGGTTACACCAGTAAAAATAGGGTCTTTATAGATTAATGTGTAATATGAACAAACAAAAAAATCTGATTTCATTTCACTTCTTTCCACTTATTTATTGCCATGGCTTAATACAAGTCCTCTGTATATAATTTAGTTTTTTCTCTGTGGCTGAATGATAATAAAACTTCCTTGAATACTTGAATGTCCTGTATGTTCTTCAACTCTGAAAGCATTATCAGCATGTGATTGTTCTGACTTTCATAGTTATTAGAGCATTCATTCCTTCTTTATTAAAGAAGGAGGTGTTTTCTAACCAGGCTTTGACTTTTATTATTCACCTCTGTGTCTCTGTAGTAAATGATGACAAAAACATAGACTGACTAATGTGAGTTGTGTCTTAGTTTCAAATGTTTTTCTGTTTGCCACTGTTTGTATAAAGTTCTGAAAAATTAAAGAATAGAAGTTTGTTACCAACTCAAATGTTACTCAAGTTAATAATAATATATTTGATTTATCCACATTTATTGGAAGTAAAGTATCTATCTGTGTTCTGTTTTTATACAGACTTTGCACTTGGTGTTGGAATTTAAGGTTAGAAGTAGTGGTGTAAATAAAAATCGATTTGTATCGATTAATCGATCCGACAGTTGACGATCCGATGCATCGACACGTTCGCAAGAGTATCGATCCATGTATGCATTTTACCTCCCGTTTATCTGCTCTAAGGCGTAATTCTCACTCCATGCTGCGGGTGGCGGTATCCTATTTTGTCTCCGCTTACTTCGCTTCCCTTACCCTCTTTCAGCGCACACACCTCTTTGACACAGGTAGTCAGTCACCTAAACATTCGAGAGGCAGATACAGAAATGGCGGAGAAAGATGCAGACTTGCACACTCCCGAAAGTTTAAAGTCGTTCGTGTGGAAGTATTTCGGCTTCCGCAAAACTGGAAAACAATTAATCAAGGATGTGGTGATATGTAAAGAATGTCGGGCTGGACTTAACTGAACTGTTCTTTTTGTTACACCCTTCAGTATCCAACAGAGGCATTATTGGAGAATGTTTTATTTTGCAGTGACCTTTTTTTTGTTAAATTTTGCAGGTAGTGCACTTTTGCGGTCATTGCACTGATTTTGTGACATATTTTTACATGTAAGGCTAAAGAAAGGCCCTTCAGTATGTGTGTTTTTTGTTGAATCAGATGTACACTATTTTTTTTTACACCCCTAAGTATCTGCAGAACTTGTGCATTTTATTTTATATTGAAGGAAGTATAGGGCTACTTTTTCTGTCTTATTACACTGACTGAAGTATTTCATTTATATTTATAGTAAAGGAAGCATAGCCCTATGTTTTATTTTTGGTTATAGTTTTTTTTTGCACTTTTGTGGCCATTGCACTGGTTTTGTAAAGTTCTTTTACAGAAGTTCTTGTAAAGAAGCTAAAGAAAGGCTCTTCAATATTTTTTTCTGAAATAAAAAATGTGATATTACAGCTTCCGTTGATTTATTCAAATTTGAAATAGCCCAGCCTGTTAAGTAAAAAAAAATAAAATCAAATTGAATCGAATCGTGGGGCATTTTTAAGTATCGAAAAAAATCGAATCGAATCGAATCGTGGGGCATTTTTAAGTATCGAAAAAAAAATCGAATCGAATCGAATCGAAGCCTTGAGAAATCGAATCGAATCGAATCGTCATGATGGCTCTGATTTACACCCCTAGTTAGAAGTCAAAAGTTTTTCATTATCTTTAAAATTCTGGACACCAACTAAATTGTGCACATTGTAAAAAAAAACAAGACGAGCATCTGTCTCCCCGCTGTGCCAAAAACACACTAAAAAACATTTTGTGGTTTTTTTTTGCACAAAAAATTTAATGACATTATGATCAATGTTATGAGGAAGTTTTCAAGGTTTGAACTGTTAAGTTTTAAATGGATTTATAAAGTCATGTATTGTTCTTAACAGAGTTGAACAGATCCAATCATATCCATTTACACTGTCGAGGTGATAAGATTCTCCTGTAGGTAGGTAGCTAGGTAGTTAGATAGATAGATAGATAGATAGATAGATAGATAGATAGATAGATAGATAGATAGATAGATAGATAGATAGATAGATAGACAGACAGTCAGTCTACCTGTCTACTTACCTACCTACCTATGGCACCCTGGTTCGATTCGAATACCAGACCTTTCTGTGTGGAGTTTGCATGTTGTCCCCGTGTCTGGATGGGTTTTCTCCGGGTACACCGGTTTCCTTCCACCATCCAAAGGCATGCACTGATAGGGTAATTGGTTAATCTAAATTGCCCATATGTGTGAATGTGAGAGTGATTGTTTGTCTATATATATTCAGCCGTGATATGAACTGGTGACTCATACAGGGTGTACCCCGCCTTCACCTATTGTAGCTGGATTCGGCCCCCAGTGACCCCTGTGACCCTAGTGAGGATAAAGCCGGTTCAGACGATGAAATTCTATATATGTATATATATATATATATATATATATATATATATATATATATATATATATATATATATGTGTGTATATTCTTCAAAACATTTCACAACATTACACAGGTTACAGCTAAATAACTTTATCAAGCTACAGACAGCTCACCTTGGCTGAACTGTACAATTGTCGAGTTCTCCTCAGGGAAAAAATAAAACCATGTATCTTGATTGCTGTGATTGGCTAGAGCCGCTGCCTTGGAGGCTTGGTTGGGGGCTCAAAACCCCATCAAGCTACAAAAAAGTACCTATATCTTTTTTTAACACCATTGTTAATTTTGTTACCCATTTTTCATTATAGTCTTAGTTTTTTGTCACATTCATTCTTATTCTTAGTCACTTTTAGTCTTTCACAAATCACTTTTGTTAGACCACAGGTCTCAACATTTCAGTCTACTTTTAGTCAGACCTTAACACAGGGTATTTTAGTCCAAACATGTCAGTATTTTTCTATTTATTTCAGGAATATCCTTGTATATTAATTCCAGTTGTGTTATGTTCTACAATTAACATATTGATTACATGTCTTGATTGAATTGATTTGAATGATTACATCCTCGGTTCTTCTTCAATTTATTAGAAATAGCAACACATAAAAAACATTACAAGACTACAGCTACCTTAATAGCTGAGCAACAAATAAATTAAAATGAAACTAGACTTCCATACATTTCCTGAAGGAAAAGTAACCCGTGTGTTTGTGTCTTGCCGGATCGCTGAAGTTGTGGCTGGTGAAAGGAAGAAATATCTACTGTTCACTTCACATATGTGGAACCTGTTTGTCAGTGTTTGTGGACTGAGTCACTTCTATTAAAGCTCCTCCTATTTTCTGTGAGTAAGGGACTTTCCTCGTTGCCTGGGAAACCGACCTGGAGTTCCACACGCAGACACAGAGAGCTGAGTTGGAGTAAAGCCTGTCTGAATGTTAAACCATTCCTCTGAACTCTTGCGATTTTTGGGAAAATGGTAAATAATTGCAGGTGATCATGAGTGACAGGAGGTTCTGAGGGACAAGCAGATATATTTATTTTTCCTGTACTGTGAAAAATAAGTGAGATACAGCAGTTTTAAAACCACTGAACTCACCAAAATGAAGCTGACCTGTTAGTCTGTCAGTCATGTTAAAGCCCCGCCCACAGTGTTTGTTAATCATGATAAAGCCCCGCCCACAGTGTTTGTTAATTATGATAAAGCCCCGCCCACAGTCTTAATTGTCTGCAGGTGTTTCATAGTGCCAGCAGCACTGTTGCCATGGTGATGCGCAGTGGTGTGAACATACTGCCAAACTCCTGAGTGGCAGGAGGGTGTGAGGAACAAGTACATGTACTTTTTATGTGTGTACTGTGAAAAATAAGTGAGTTAGAACAATTTCAAAAACACTGAACTCAACATGAGATAGAAATGATTTTTCCAATAGAAGTCTATTGACAGAAATCCCTGACATCATCCCAAACAGGTTCCTGTCATTTCACTTTAAAAAGAGCTAGATCTTCAAACCCTGGTTTGTTTGAATTCTCACAACCATGGCAACATTTGTGGAAAAGATTGTTTGTCTACTATTTATGGTTTTGCCGTGAGGACGAGTTATTGAGACATTTTTCAGGTTTATTTTTGCTTTTCTCATGCCTCTAGTGATGACGTCACCCACTGATAAAAAGTACAATTTTGGCCTTGTCAGGGTGGATTTCACGAATTCTCTATCGAGAACCGAAAATCATACCCTATACCATATCACATCCAGTGTAGACGACAAAAATGCCTGCGTTTCAAAGTTTAAATGAAGTCTGTGTGAGTATGGCAAAACAGTAGCGTTGGCAAAAAAGGCAATTTTTTTCGTTGGCCCCATTTTTATTTGACATAATAATGCGAAATTATGAGACCATCTCTGGACCAATGTGACAAATTTTTCGTATTTACTGCAAAACACTACAACATATCGTTTGGGAGTTACAGCCACGTAAACATGGCCCAATTCATTTCGGATGGACATTTTTGACTGTTTTTTTTTTTTGCATTGTATATGAAATCCATGAATTGCATTGTCAATCCTGACATCATTCGAGACCAGTTCACACAATTTAGTGTCAAAAGTTTTGGTCTATTTATGGCGGTACAGAGCGCATTTTTTCTCAAAGTTTTTTGTATATAATAATAATAATAATAATATGACGAACAATATACTCCTTTGCTTTGCATTACATGCAAGCACATGGAATAAAAATTGAAGATCACAGAATACTGTACAGATAAAACGTTCTGAATAAATATTGCATCAGTAGACCGATTCAAAATAAATATCAGTTACCAGATGGTGGTCTACAGTAGAAAACTAGTGTGAAAACATATATACCATGCATACGGTATATCCTATTCTAAATAATAAATCACAGTAACCGAATTAGACCTAATTCAAAAGAAAAATGGAAGTCTACTGTACAGTAAAAAGCCAATATGAAAACATGTGAAATTAATTTCTCCACCCTGACTTGGCATTGTTCTTCTTGCATCCGTAATCTGTGAGTCAAAATTTTTCCAGTATTCCAGATACAATTTGTAGCCAGTCATTGATTATAGGTGGTAATATATATATATATATATATATATATATATATATATATATATATATATATATATATATATATATATATATATATATATATATATATATATATCACTAAGTTTGAATGATTCTCCATTCACATACGTCCCACCTAAAATTTGTCACATCAATAATTAATTTTAAATGAAAGCTCAAAAATCACTTACTTCTCTTCCCCATCCCCGTTTCTTATATTAAAACTAAAGTCCCATTAGCTCGTTATTTTCTCATTATTTTATGTTATTAAGTTTGCATCTATATATAATCTATATTTACTTTATATATGTTACTATTATTATCATTAACCCTTTGATTCATGAATTATGAGAACCTTACACAAGCTTTTTTTCCCCAAGTGTTTTTATTCCTCTTTAGGCTGAACCCCCCCCAATGTGATGTAAATCTTTTTAATGACCCTATTTTTGTGGAGTTACAAAAATGTCCACTCAGCTGGAAAACATTAATTTAAGCTTTGAACCAAAGAAATTAGTATTTAAAACTCAATATCAGAACACTATGAAATAAAATATTTTAATGCAGTTTTTGTTTAACAAGAGACTGTTAATTATAGTGTAATAACAACAAGTAATTGATTTACAGGTAAACATGTTTGTGCAGATCAAGTATTAAGAACAGACCAGTTGCGGATATGAACTAAAACAACAAAAAACATGAATATACAAGAGAACAACTGTAGAAGAACTGTTCACTGACCTGCCCAGTTTGTGTCAAAGGGTTAATTATTGGTTATTGGTCAAAGTACTCACATTCTGTACTTAAGTAGAAGTATAGGTACTTGTGTGAAAAAAGTAGAAGTACTAATTCAACTCCTTTAAAAGTAAAAAAGTACAACTTCTCAATTGTAATAAAATAAAACAAAATTTTTTTGCTGTGGATGAAATAAAAAAAACTGAAAAATGTCAAAAATATCCAAAAATAAAGCCTTTAAAACTGAGTTACTATGTAGATGATGTGTTTTATTTGGTCATGGTACTCAGTTTAGTGGGTATGGACAGGACATTTAGGAAAAATTCTAAAATCATAAATAGAAGATAAAAAAAAAAACATAATAAATAAAATCTAAAAATCTAAATTGTGAGATAAAATATCAAAATTATGACATTAAAGTCAAAATTATGATATAGTAAATCAGAATTTCGGATTAAAGACTTATTTTTCATACTGTCACATTTGTCTAGTTTGAAAAAGTAATTGTGTCTATTCTGAAAATATAAAGAGTATAAAGAACAGATATTTATATAAATGTAAAGAGTATTAAGTACAGATGTTTATATAAAAATATAGGGAGCAAAAGTAAAAAGTTCCCACAAAAATGAATACTCAAGTAAAGTACAGATACCTAAAAACTGTACCTAACTTACAACTTAGTTATTTCCACCTCTGTTTTATTATAATGGAGGTGAACTCGAACAAGCCTTAGGATTTTTTTCTGCTTCCAGCACATTTATCATCTGTAGGTTATTTACTTTCTATATTCTGTTTTATTTGTGTATATACACAATAATTACTTCCTGTATTTAAGTTTTTTAATTGTGCAAATAAACTAAACTAAAAATACATATAAAAAAAGAAAAAGAAATGCAAATGTCAAACACCAGATCCTGGTTCAGTCCTCTCTCTTTTGACGGCGGCCTGTGTGTCTTTCCTCTCTTGTCAGGTTACCAATGTTGAACATGTCCACCCCCAGCGAGCTGAAGTCTCCCTGCGTGACTCGAAACGGCATGGTGAAGTTACCCCCCAGCCAACCCAATGGCCTGGGCAGCGCCAGCATCACCAAGGGCACGCCGGCTGCCAAGAATCGCCTGTGCCAATCCTCCTCTGTGCCCTCCATCCTGCCTCCCCCGCCCTCCTCCCTGCCCTACCACCACCACCACCACATGGACGGTCCCGGGATGCCTCATTCGGCCGCCTCCCTCTTAGGCCCTGACCTGGAACCTGGAAAACCTCTGGTGGGACTGAAGCCATCCCTTCACCAGCTGCCCCCCCTCACCCTCCCCAAACCCCTACTACTGGAGCGACAACTGGTTCTGGACGAGAAGCTGCTCAACCGACTCCTTTGGTATTTCACCACGGCCGAAAAGTGCGTGTTGGCGCAGGTTTGTAAGACGTGGCGTAAGGTGCTGTACCAGCCCAAATTCTGGGAGGGGGTCACACCCATTTTACACGCCAAGGAGCTGTACAGCCTGCTGCCCAATGGAGAGAAGGAGTTTGTGAGTCTGCAGGCCTTTGCTCTGCGTGGCTTCCAGTCTTTCTGCCTTGTGGGGGTGTCAGACCTAGACATTTGTGAATTCATCGACAATTACCCACTGTCCAAGAAGGGAGTCCGCTCTGTCAGTCTGAAGAGGTCGACCATCACGGACGCTGGTCTGGAGGTAAGACGCGTGGATTTAAACATTCAAAATTGTGTCAAATTGCACTGATCTACAAGTTACAATGCTTTCGGAATCAAAGTAATGAACTTTTTACCACGTGTGTTAGTGATAAAGATAACTCAAGACTTAAATACTGGTTGGCTCAAGTTTCCAAGATAAGCCTGGGTTCAAAATGTGAAATTCTTAGAATGAACAAGAGAATAGGTTTTAGTCCAAAGTAATATAATTTACTATTATTCTGACTTTATTTCATTATTGTGACTTTTTATCTCATAATTGTGATGTTTTATTTAACAATTATGACTTTTATCTCATAATTGTGACTTGTTATCTCATAATTGTGACTTTTTATCCAATAATTTTGACATCTTAATTTTGATATCTTTGACATTTACTTGGACTAATGTTTCAGGAGATAATTTGATCAATCAAGAAACAGGGATGGGAGAAGACTAAGGAGTTTTCAGTTGTGTGCGTGACAATCCACGTACAGGTGCATGCGCCTGGATATGTGGTAGTAGCCTATTACACTACCTTGGTACATTTGCTATAAATAATTACAACATGTGAGGCTACATTCTAACAGGTGCTAGTACTCACCATTTAGCAAAAGGTGTTGTAGCAAATATGGCAGTGTTAGGCTAATGCTAATGTTATTTTGCAGTGGGCACACTTTTGTCTGCACTATGCAGTGTAAAAGGGCCTCAAACTTCTACTATTAATTAACAAGATGCACCTGTTGTGTAGCGCAGTGGTCCCCAACCTTTTTATTATCGCGGACCGGTTAACGTTTCACAATTTTACCACGGACCGGGGGGGGGGGGTTGGTTGGTTGGTCTGTTGGCCTGTCACGATAAATCCATAGTTCATAGTACAACTCCTGGTATTGTCTGAGAAAATCTTTCCTTTTCTTGGAAGTTGGAAGCTCTTCTGTCTCTTCAGTGGCCTTTTCCTCTTTCAAAAGAAACTTTCCAAAGACATCTGTTTTTTACTTATTTTACTAACATGTGGGTTACATTTTTGGCATTCAAATGACAGAAGCTGTGTTTCCATTACAGTTTTTCGCAAAACAATATCAATATTCCTCAAATTTCGACAAAGTATATTTGTGCTTTTAACGTGTTTCCATTGACAGTTGTTCTAGGCAGGAGTGTCGAAACTCTCATGAAATATCATCCCACTTCATTTCACTGCTGTCACCTTCGGAGCTTCAGATCACTTGACCGCAATATCACCCTGATATTAGAGTGAATGAATCGGCTAATTCCCTCGTCAGTAAAAGTCCCTGGCGAAGTCTTTGAAGACCCTAACATGTAAAACAAACCACCTGTCTCACATTATAAGGGTCTGTACATGTGGTCCCTACATTGTCAGACTGAAATATTAAGTGGAAATATGCTTTAGATGTGTTTAAATGGCAACCGCGAATTAGCATGTAATAGCATTAGGATGAATGAATTGGCTATTTCTCTCGTCAGTAAAAGTCACTGGTGAACTATTTAAAGACACCAACATGTAAAACAAACTACCTGTCTCACATGATAATTGTCTGCACATGTGGTCCCTACATGGTCAGGTCGAAATATTAAGTGTAAATTTACTCTGCACTTAACAACTAATTATAAACAGCCAATGGTTGTTATGGTTACAGGCTGTCATTTTCACCCTGAGAGAAGTGGTCATGTGACTATGTACTCACATCCTGTGACATATATTGCGGAAAAAGTGTTTCCATTGTGCTTTTGCGATATATTACAACAACAAAATGTCTGAAAAACCACCTCATGAAAGCGTGAAAACTTTTTTTTTGCCATATTTGAGTGTTGTCTCGAAATTCAGGTGTTTCCATTACCAGTTTTTTGTAGCGATATTTACATTTTGCGAATTTCCAAGGGTAATGGAAACGCAGCTATTGATGTAACTGACAGAATCCGGTCATTTTTCTAAATAAAAGATTGTTCAGACTCGGATAATAAATACAAGAGAATTAATTAATTAATTAATTAATTAATTAATTAATTAATTAATTAATTATTAGGCGGCTGGTGGCCTGGTACCAATTGATCCACGGACCGGTACTGGTCCACGGCCCGGGGGTTGGGGACCACTGCTGTAGCGTGTTTACAAGTTTGAAAATGATCGTTAGCAATTTACGTCACGTGGTTGGCTTTTTGATCGGCAGGTTTTTCTGATCACCGATCAATCTATTTTTAGGCAATATCAGCTGATGATGATTGGCAGCCGATTGATCGGTGCAACACTAGTGTTAGTGATAAAGGAAAATCATGTCTTAAATGCTGGTTGGATCAAGCTTCTAAGATAAGTCCAAAGGAATATTGGTGTCAGATCTACCAGATCTACTTCAAAACACTGTCTGCACATTATGATCCATTCACTTTACATGTTCTTTCCAGTGGAATATTTACTAATCTATTGAAAAATCTGTACATAATCCACCATATATGTGGAATAACACAACATCAACATCATCAAACACCATCAAAACATGAACTAACCAGTAATTTTGTCATTTGTTTTGATTCATCTTATTAAAGTATGTAAAATTCAACACATTTAATGTCTGAAGCAGGTACTTTCTAAAAAATTGTAGAGCAGTATAACTAGGGCTGGCAAAATTAATGCATTATCACAGATTAATCCACCATCATGATTAATCTGATTAATAATCTTAACACAATTGAATGGAACAGTTTTTGTGGTTGTTAACTGCATTTATATTCATATTTTGGCACGTTTTGACCAATAACAAGATTACAAGCTTGTGCAGGAAACACGAAGCAGTTAAAGCAAAACCACAACGTAAAGTAAGAAGTAATGATGCATCAGTCAGAGTGACAGAACTGATAGGAAAGTCTGAAATACTTAACAAGTTGTTGAAAGTTAAAAGTGACAGCCCCGACAGGTTATATGCAGCGTGTAAAGCTTGTAAAATATTAGTGACGTATTCTACTGAGTGAAGAGGGACACATGTAAAGGACTGGAGAAGTTTATGGACATACTGTCAGTATTTTTGTTTATTATTGTTATGATTTATCCTAGTGAGAATAGTTTCAAAGCCACCGTGGGGCATCGGATTAAAATGCTGACGTGATGTACAGGTTCCAGGTATTTATTGTAGTTTGTGGAGTTGACAGGTGGGAGATTATGGTCCTAGAAATATTGCGCTTCACAATTGTTGTAGATTTCATGGTTTCAGTAAGTAAACAAATACAATAGTGACTATATTAGCATGGCTAAATATACCCAAACACAGGTGAGAAATAGCTAACCAGGAGGGGTGTGAATCTTTCACTCACACAACAATCCGATTTGAATCTCGATTCATAGACTACGATCTGATTCAGGTCAATTCATGAAAAAATAATAAACAATTTGGTTCAATTCCAGGCGATTCAGTACAATTCGATATGATTCAAACCGATTCACTTCAGTTTGATTCAATACAAATTGACAATTTAACGGCAAGGATGTATATTGTAGAAAAAGAAACACAAATACAATTTCAAAACCATATCCTTTTGTTTATTTAGTGTCACAGAGACAATAAAGTAGGAACTACTGAACATAAATTCACACAACATAACCTGAAGTCTTTACAATATACTGTACCTGTAGATAAGTGATATTAATGGCAATATACCTGTAGATAAGTCATATTAATGACAATATACCTGTAGATAAGTCATATTAATGACAATATACCTGTAGATAAGTCATATTAATGACAATATACCTGTAGATAAGTCATATTAATGACAATATACCTGTAGATAAGTCATATTAATGACAATATACCTGTAGACGGGACCGAATCTAGGCATGGGAAAGGGGGGGTATACCCCACTGATTGCCAAGGCTCTGGCACGCTATCAAGCGTCACAGGACGCATTCTGGCAATGGCGCGTGCAATGGCACGTGTTCTAGCACACGTTCCATAACGCGTGCCAGAACGTGTCCTGAAAAGCGTGACATAATAATGGGAATGCGTGCCTATGTGAACACTTTGTCTTGCCATAGTCTTACCATAGTGGTCAGCGTGCTGACTCTCTGTCATATTGCACTCTTGGGATATGTGCATGAAATGTTCCGCGCACGTACTGGTGAAGTGGCTCTGCTCTGTTTTCATTACAGTTAGAACCCGCAACTGAAGTCCCCTCTCTTGATCAAAATAATGCGCCATCACTCGGAGATATGATAACTCACTGAGTTCCAGTAGACCTCAGTGAGGTCCTAGTCTGTTGGCAGCATCGACCTCAGCGCATTGCTTCCAGTTTTCCGAGCTTCAAATGCCACTGTGTTAATTGCAAGTTAAAAAAAATTGTGCAGTTAAATGCACATTGCATTAACATGCTAATAATGCGTTAACGTGTTAATAATGCGTTAACGCGTTAATAATGCGTTAACGCGTTAATAATGCGTTAACTTTGACAGCCTTAATATATATATATATATATATATATATATATATATATATATATATATATATATATATATATATATATATATATATAGAGAGAGAGAGAGAGAGAGAGAGAGAGAGAGAGAGAGAGAGAGAGAGAAAGAGAGAGAGAGAGAGATGCTTATGCTTTTGATATTGTGTCACTTGTTTTATTTTTTTTCAGTGTTTTAGAAGTTTTTGAAAATGTTTTGGATTTCATCACTGTTTGTTTTTTGGGAATTTTAGTGCATCTTAGCACATTTAATTTTTTTCTCTCCAAATGTTGTGTTTCTTAGTGTATTTTGTGGGGGGAAAGTTAAAGAAACCCTGATATACAGAACAGTCGACTAAGTGTTTTCACAGAGTTTTCTTTCCACCAAAGCACTTCCACCATGAAATACCACATCAGTGTGAAGCATACATTAGTCATGTATTCTACTAGCAGTAGGCTAATGCTACCAGGCTAATGCTAGTACGAGGCTAATGTACCCCCTAGGTTGAACAAACATGTTAAGTGCAAATATATTCACTTCTTTCTTGAGTCTGTTTGCTTATGCAAAATGAAACACAATTAAAACTGCAAGCAGTCTCAAAGGCCTTCGTCATCCCTGGCGACCGCCTCGCCTGGCGACCGCCTCGCCTGGCGACCGCCTCGCCTGGCGACCGCCTCGCCTGGCGACCGCCTCGCCTGGCGACCGCCTCGCCTGGCGACCGCCTCGCCTGGTGACGTCTGAGTCAAATTTCAGCCAAATTCGTGTTCGTATGTCCGAACTAATGCCATTTCACTAACGGTGTATTTGGCGAATCTATAGGGAGCGCTATAGTGTGAAATAACAATTTCTATTGACAAACAGGTGTAGACCTGGGAGACAGACATCGGAGTAAAATTTCAGCCAAATCCGTGTTTGTATGTCCTTACTACCACCATTTTAATAAAAATACATTTCTAGGGGGCGCTATAGTACAAAATCATAATGTCTTTAGCTAAATTGATGTAGACCTGACACATCTGTGTCAAATTTCAGCCAAATCGGTGTTTGTATGTCTGAGCTGAAGCAGTTTACATAGCAGTAATTCTTCCAGAAATCTTCGCACATTTTGCGACAGCGGAGCACAAAAACGATGCTTTTAATGTCCCACTTGTCTAGATTGTGTTCACCAATTTTGAGCTCATTTGGCCCAACGGCCAAGGAGGAGACAGATGAATTCCGACTTCGTACAAACAGTATAGTTTAAATAAACATGTTAGTCATGTCTGTTTCTTTCTTATTTCATTGTTTGTCAATATTGGAAAATTCTTGGAAAACAAGCACAGACCTGTTAACCCTCTATGGGAGGAGGAAGTCTGAAATAGTCGATTTCTGATTGCAGAGTTAGAAAAAACAAGCAGTGCAGTGGTTAGCATGGTAATACAGCGGTTAGCATGGTGGTGTAGCAGTTAGCATGGTGGCACATCGGTTAGCACGGTGGTGCAGCGATTAGCACGGTGATGCAGTGATTAGCACAGTGATACAGTGGTTAGCGTGGTGGTTCAGCAGTTAGCACAGTGGTGCAGTGGTTAGCACAGTGGTGCAGCGGTTAGCATGGTGGTACAGCGGTTAGCATGGTGGTGCAGCAGTTAGCATGGTGGTGCAGCAGTTAGCACAGTGGTACAGTGGTTAGCATGGTGGTGCAGTGGTTAGCACAGTCGTATAGCGGTTAGCATGGTGGTGCAGTGGTTAGCACAATGGTACAGTGGTTAGCATGGTGGTGCAGTGGTTAGGACTGTTGCAGCCGTTAGCATGGTGGTGCAGTGGTTAGCATGGTGGAGCAGTGGTTAGCATGGTAATACAGCGGTTAGCAAGGTGGTGTAGCAGTTAGCATAGTGGTACAGCGGTTAGCATGGTGGTGCAGCAGTTAGCATGGTGATGCAGTGATTAGCATGGTGGTGCAGCGGTTAGCACGGTGCTACACCAGTTAGCATGGTATTGCATGGTGATGCAGTGATTAGCATGGTGGTGCAGCGGTTAGCATGGTGGTGCAGCGGTTAGCACAGTAATGCAGCGGTTAGCATGGTGGTGCAGTGGTTAGCACGGTGGTGCATCGGTTAGCACAGTGGTACAGCGGTTAGCATGGTGATGCAGCAGTTAGCACAGTGGTGCAGCAGTTAGCACGGTGGTACAGCAGTTAGCATGGTGGTGCAGTGGTTAGCACGGTGGTGCATCGGTTAGCACAGTGGTACAGCGGTTAGCATGGTGATGCAGCAGTTAGCACAGTGGTGCAGTGGTTAGCACTCGTGCCTCACAGCAAGAAGGACCCTGGTTCTTCCTGTGTCTGTGTGGGTTTTCTCCAGGTTCTCCGTTTTCCACCCACCATCCAAACACATGCACTGAGAGGGTAGGTCTCCCTTGAAATATAGATCATTTATCTCAATGGGACACACCTGGGTAAATAAAGGAAAAATTAAATAAAATAAAATTAAATAAAATTAAATTAAATTAAATTAAATTAAAATGGTATACTATAAAACTACTCTCAGAGCGCAGCCCTCCTTCCTCCGAATGAAGGGAAGTCTGGATGACTTTGATATTTTACATTGCGGAAAATGGAAAATACATTTCAAAATGATGCAGAATCCAGGATCTCTTCTGGGTCACCACCAACATTTAATCACTGGTTCCTTGTGAAACTACCAACATATCCTAAAATGTTATCAATATCCACGACCTTACCTTTTGAGTAATGTTGCTAAAAGACAAAGAAACACACACACACACACACACAGATAAACTCCAGTGAAAACATAACCTTCTTGGCGGTGTCAGAAAACTCAGCCGTTTTGAGTGTCCCCAGCTTGGGTCCTGCTTCAGGGATAAATTGAGGCAAGACAATTAGGAGGTCTGGATCATCACAGCTTAGGTTTTTTTATTGACTTCACCTGTAAAATACACAATTGATCATCAGCCTAAAGTCTAAAGTCCCTTTGTTTACACTCCATCTTGTCCTGTCGTCCATTTCCCCACCCACAGGCGGTCCTGTTCGTGTTCAATTCCCATTGGCTATCCCTTCACTTGCGTGTGTTGGTTCGTGTCACCCCTCTGTTCTACTTGTTTACATTTACACCAAAACATTCTGGCTCCTGGACTTGTCCTTGTCTCATGGTCTTCTGGTAATAGTTTCTTTCCTTGTTACCCCCCAAGGCCCTAGCCTGGCTCCGGCTGACCAGTTGAGATATCTTACCCCTATAACAGCGGAGGTAATAATGTTAAGGGTCAGATCAATTTAACCCACAGCGCTGCTCAGTATGTATGTGTATAAAAACACTAAATGAAATAATACAATGATATAATAAAAATGTGGAGCACAGAATACAACTATTTAATGGATATTCAAGAAAACATTCTTAAAGATGTGAAAAAGCATCTCCGTGTAGTCATTTTACTTTCCCTCCATGGCATGAGTATAAATTCTGTAAATCTGCTGAAATGTCTCCTG
The DNA here is from genome assembly GCA_020466265.1 of Siphamia tubifer. NCBI lineage: Eukaryota > Metazoa > Chordata > Actinopteri > Kurtiformes > Apogonidae > Siphamia > Siphamia tubifer. The sequence continues at coordinate 4,658,822 of CM035790.1, forward strand.
TATGTTTACTGGAGCTGCGAGAGCAGCTGGATGATCCATGGGATCCAAGTAGCCTGACTTCTTTGTAGTTTTCACAGTTCGGGCATTAAGTGTGACGTAGGGGGAAATGATTTTAAGAAAAACATTTAATTGCGATTTTTCTGGGAGATATTGCGATTTGATTTCATTCCTAATTTTCTTCAAATCAACTTTCAGTGGTTCAGCAACATTTGGAAACATCATCGCCATAATACCATTTAAACAATAAATAGCATAAATTACTGCCATGATTTACTGACAGAAAATCAAAAATGTGGGAAAAAAGAAAAAAGGGAAAAAGAAAAGAAATAAGGTAGAAATGAGGGGATAAAAAAGACCTGAGACTGAGACACCATGGCACTGAGACAACCAGGGGACTGAGACAAGAGGACACTGAGGCACCAGGGGACTGAGACAAGAGGACACTGAGACACCAGAGGACTGAGACAAGAGGACACTGAGACATGAGGGAACTGAGACACAAGGGGACTGAGACACCAGGGAAATGAGACAAGAGGACATTGACACACCAGGGAACTGAGACACCAGGGGACTGAGACACCAGGGAAATGAGACAAGAGGACATTGACACACCAGGGAACTGAGACACCAGGGATTAAATATAGAATTGAGGAGAAAAAATCTCAAATTTAGCAAAAAAATAAAATCTACCAGTGGAACAAGTGGAATTTATCTTTCTAGAAATAGGATTTTAAATATCTCTTATTCATTGCCAGGTGGTTTTTGTTTTCTAAAAAAAATCTTGATTAACCAAAAAAGGGAATCATGAATTAAGCAAAACAACTTGTTCAAAAGCAAAGAAATCTTGAAATTGAATTAAACTTAATTAAACTTGCTGTAAATGTTATTGTTAGGTGATTCTGATTTGAAATGTGATATCTTGAATTAAGAAAAATAAAATCTTGAATTAAGCAAAAACTAAAATCTTGGATTAAATGATAAATATCTTGAATTTAGCAAAACATTTTTTTAATTGAAAGCAAAAAATAATTGAATTAAGCAAAAAAAAGTTTCAAATTAAGCAAAACAAATGTTGATTAGGCAAAAAAAAAGTGTTATGATATAATATCAATGTATTTGAATAAATGTATTTGATTTATAGTTAATAAAATGAACCAGAATCATGACACTCAAACCACACTCAAAAAATAGGGCCAATGTCCATCTGGTCATCCGGGCTTCACAGCTGTGGCTTACTATCACCAACAGATCATTCTCAGCACAATAGATCATAAAATCAAACCCTCTGTGTGTTTTTATTAACAAATGTCAAAAATTGTGTGAATGGTATAGGAAGCCCCCAAAGCTCTTCTGGGGTAACATCTGACTGAACTAAAGTAAGTAACTGGATAATGACATGTTACTGTGGTTAAAGATGTTCAAGTTGTTGGTGGAAACTAATATTGGATCAATTACTTTGATCTGGACTGAAACTGAACTCAATGAATGAATCACAAATGAAATCTGTTGAGAACTGAGGGAAGAGTAGTGATTTTAGTGAGATACTGGAAAAATAAACATTTGAATACATTTTGTGCCCAGAGCTTAGATCGTTCTAATGAATGAATCAGAATTGAAATTTGTTAACTCACTCACTGCCATTGACATATATGGCAGTGCTGTAATTTATATAATTTATATATATTGTCCTTAAGTAGAGTTTTTAGGTAACTGTACTTTACTGGAGTATTTATTTTTCAGGCAACTTTTTACTTTTACTGCCTACATTTTTGTATAAATATTTGTAATTTATATTCTTTACGTTCTCAGAATAGACTCATTACTTTTTCAAACTAGACAAATGTGACAGTATGAAAAATAAGTCGGAAATCAGTAAATCAGAAATTGTGACTTACTATATCGTAATTCTGATTTTTTTCTCATGATTCAGAAATTTTTCCTCATCATTTTTACTTTTCATCTCATCTTAATCTCATAATTATGCTTTTTGAAAAAAATCCCTTATTTCTTAAATCTTCTGTCCATATGCACTAAACTAAGTACCATGACCCAATAAAACACATAATCTACAGAGTAACTTACATTTAAAGGCTTTATTTTTATTTTTTCCTGCTTAAATAAGTATTATTTAATTTATAACATAAAAAAAGCAGTTTTACTTTTTACTTTATTACAGTTGCGAAATTTAAATTTTTTACTTAAGTAAAGGAGTTGATTCAGTACTTCTACTTTTACCAGAGTATTTGTTCATACAAGTAGGTGTACTTCTACAGAATGTGAGTACTTTTGACACCTCTGCTTTGACTCCGCCCCTTTGTGTTTCAGGTAATGTTGGAACAGATGCAGGGCCTCATGCATCTGGAACTGTCAGGCTGTAATGACTTCACAGAGGCGGGCCTATGGTCCAGTCTGAACGCCCGGCTAACTTCGCTCAGCGTCAGCGACTGCATCAATGTGGCGGACGACGCCATTGCTGCTATCTCGCAGCTCCTGCCCAACCTGTCGGAGCTGAGTCTGCAGGCCTACCACGTCACAGACACGGCCATGGCCTACTTCACAGCCAAGCAGGTACGAACTGGAAACACTGCAGTCCACTCACAACGTCTTACACCAATGGAAGGAGGATGAAATACGTACAGATCTTTCTATAAATGTGGGGAGTATAAAGTACAGATATTTATATAAATGTAAAGAGTATAAAGTACAGATATTTGTATAGTTGTAAAGAGTATAGATATACAAACCGGATTCGGTTGAAGTTGGGAAATTGTGTAAAATGTAAATAAAAACAAAATACAATGATTTTAAAATCCTTTTCAACCTATATTCAATTGAATACACTACAAAGACAACATATTTAATGTTCAAACTGATAAACTTTGTTATTTTTCAAATAATAATTAACTTAGAATTTCATGGCTGCAACACGTGCAGTAGAAGTTGGGAAAGGGCATGTTTACCACTTCGTTACATCACCTTTCCTTTTAATAACAGTCAATAAACGTTTTGGAAGAGAGGAGACTAATTCTCTTAGCTTCTCATGTGGAATTCTTTCCCATTCTTGCTTGATGAACCGCTTCAGTTGTTCAACAGTCCGGGGTCTTCTCTGTCGTATTTTACGCTTCATAATGCGCCACACATTTTCAATGGGAGACAGGTCTGGACTGCAAGCGGGCCAGGGGAGAACCTGGACTCTTTTACTTGGAAGCCACGCTGTTGTAACACGTGCAGAATGTGGCTTGGCATTATCTTGCTGAAATAAGCAGCGGCGTCCATGAAAAAGACGTCGCTTGGATGGCAGCATATGTTGCTCCAAAATCTGTATGTACTTTTCAGCATTTATGTTGCCTTCACAGAAATGTAAGTCACCCATGCCATGGGAACTAATGCACCCCCATACCATCACAGATGCTGGCTTTTGAACTTTGCGTTGATAACAGTCCGGATGGTCCACTTCCTCTTTGGTCCAGAGGACACGACGTCCAGTGTTTCCAAAAACAATTTGAAAAGTGGACTCATCAGACCACAAAACACTTTTCCATTGTGCATCAGTCCATTTTACATGAGCTCGGGCCCAGAGAACCCGGCGGTGTTTCTGGATGTTGTTCATAAACGGCTTTTGCTTTGCATGGTAGAGTTTTAACCCGCACTTACTGATGTAGTGACGAACTGTATTTACTGACAGTGATTTTCTGAAGTGTTCCTGAGCCCATATGGTGATATCCTTTACACACTCATGTCGGTTTTTAAGGCAGTGCCGTCTGAGGGATCGAAGGTCACGGTCATTCAGTCTTGGTTTCCGGCCGTGGTGCTTACGTGCAGTGATTTCACCAGATTCTCTGAACCTTTTGATGATATTATGGACCGTAGATGTTGAAATCTCTAAATTCCTTGCAATTTTGCTTTGAGAAATGTTGTTCTTAAACTGTTCAACTATTTTCTCACGCAGTTGTGGACAAAGTGGTGAACCTCGCCCCATCCTTGCTTGTGAATGACTGAGCATGTTTGGGGAGGCTCCTTTTATACCCAATCATGGTCCCCACCTGTTCCCAATTAGCCTGATCACATGTGGGATGTTTCAAATAGGTGTTTGATGAGCTTTTCTCAGCTTTCTCAGTATTTTTTGCCAACTTTCCCAACTTCTACTGTACGTGTTGCAGCCATGAAATTCTAAGTTAATTATTATTTGGCAAAAAACAATAAAGTTTATCAGTTTGAACATTAAATATGTTGTCTTTGTAGTGTATTCAATTGAATATAGGTTGAAAAGGATTTTAAAATCATTGTATTTAGTTTTTATTTACATTTTACACAATTTCCCAACTTCTACCGAATCCGGTTTGTAGATATATAGATCTATATCTATATATAGATATGTACAGATATTTATGAACAAATGTAGGGAGGAAAGGTCAACAGTTACCAGAAAAATAAATACTACAGTAAAGTAAAGATACCTAAAAAAAACTTCTCAGTACACTAACAAAGTACTTTTACTCTGTTACTTTCCACCTCTGTAAAGGAGACACACTAGACCACCCCCCTGGCACTGTGCTTCGTATGTTGCCCTCCCCCACTCCCTTTGTTGTTGTATGTTTTTTTTGGTCATGATTTTGCATCAGCTGGAGTTGTTAATGGAAAATTTGGTTTGGAAAGTGTGTGGAGTCGGTTTTGATTGATTGATCGATGATTTTGGGACAAAATCCTATTCACAGGAAACTTGCATGTGTCTGTGGTTGACCATGACATAAACCAGGGGTCTCACACGCATGTTCTTCATTTTCCACTTTAGTCTAATTTGATCTCCAATGGGTTAGACCAGTAAAATGAAAAAATCATAACCTAGAAATAATGACAACTACAAATATTTGTCATTGTTTTAGTGCAAACCCCCCCATTAATTTATAAAAATACTTCTATAAATTATCCAAATGCAATTTTTTTTTTTAATTTCATAATGAAAATAAGTGTCATTTTAATAATCTGCCTCAGTTTATCATTAGTCCATGTGTTTTATGATGATCAGTTCTACAAAGACACTGAACTCTTAGTAACAGAAGCAGAAAATGGTTCAAATCTTGTCTAATTTTCTTTAGACATTTCAGGTTCTTCACATTTTATTTTTACAAGATAATTTGGAAAGCATTTTCATAATTTAGTATTATGTTTTGCAGTAAATCAATGACAAAAATTTGAAGTTATAGGCAAAGAAAACACTGAGAAGAAAATAGAGTCATTTAACTGAACTGTAAAGGATTTGTATTGAAAGCTGTAAACAAACAGAAAAACAGATGCATCCTGTGGACACAAGCCCTAATCAACAAACATTCTGAAATGGCAGAAAAAGTTATACACAGGCTGCTGGAGGCTGGCACCAATCAGCTGGGAGTTTGCCCTTTCCTGTTTTTTGTCTAAAAACCAAGCAGAGGTGCCTTATTATGCATCACGAATATTCATAAGGAACACCGGAAAAGTCAGCCATAGCCCCTGTTCTAGTTCACAGAAAACAGCAACTATAACCTCATTTTTCACAAAACTGACATACAAATGCATTCAACCACAGTGGTGACTGCAGCAATATAAATGAAATAACCATAGAAGTTGACCTTTTAAGAAGACTGTTAATTACTGTCTAATAACAAGCAATTGATTACAGGTAAAAATGTTAGTGCAGATCAGGTATGATGAACAGACCAGTTACAGTAATGATATGAACTAAAACAACAAAACCCATGAATATACAAGAGAACAGCTGGAGAAAAACTGTCCACTGTATTGACCAGTATGCAATTATTAAAAACTAATTATCATCATATTTTACTGTTCTGACACAGTGTAGATCTAATTCTTCTGTATGTACAACCTGAATTGAAATCATTTTTACACTGTTAATATATTCATTCATTGGCCCCTTATGTTTGACACTTGTGTTTTGGAGGGTCTTTTTTTTCCCCCAATGTACATTTGGTTGGAAACCACACTAATGATAAAACTGTTCCACAGGGCTACACCACCCACACACTGCGGCTGCACTCCTGCTGGGAAATTACCAATCACGGTGTGGTGAACATGGTGCACAGCCTTCCCAACCTAACGGCCCTCAGTCTGTCCGGCTGCTCAAAGATCACTGACGATGGAGTGGAGCTGGTGGCGGAGAACCTGCGCAAGCTCCGCAGTCTGGACCTGTCCTGGTGTCCCCGGATTACTGACATGGCCCTGGAGTACATCGCCTGTGATCTGCATAAACTGGAGGAGCTGGTGCTGGACAGGTCTGTATGTGAGTGGGATTCTGGGAAAAGAAAACAAAAAACTGCACACAGACGAGGGCTGCATTATAGTCGCAAAATGTGTGACCCTTGAAAAAATATATTGAATTAAGACAAAAAAAAAATTTGGGGCAAAATATTAATTAACAAAAAGATTCTTGAATTAATAGATAGTAAAAAACAAAATAATATTTTAATGTTAGAACATTTTTACTTAAATTCTGATCTCGTTCAGATTTCTTCAATCAGATTAGTTCCAGATCTATTGTCTATGCATCAGTTCTTCTATCTAACTGAAAAATTCCTCTGTAGGTGATTCTGTCTGATTTTAATCTGATCACAGATTTGGATTAAAAGTGACACTTGTAATACACTTGGTCAGTATATATTATATAATTAATATATTATAGTTTTTCCACAAAACTATACACATTTTGTCCAGGGGTGAGACTCTGGATTGACTTATATGTGAAATTATTAACACATTATTATGTCATTTCACACGTTATTTTCACACTCACAACCATAGGTGTACACATAACGTACAACTATTCAGCCTGTTGTTCTCTATTCACTTTTTATTTTAAATTGACTTTCAAGATGAAATGTCTGTTCTTGGTATTGGATTTTATCAAAAAAATTTCCCCTTAAAAATGAGACTCATACTCCATGTGTTTTTTTTTTTCTTTATTATGTATTTTTTGGCTGGTGTGACTTATACTCCGGAGCGACTTATAGTCTGGCAAATACGGTAAATAATATGAGCTAATATTTGAGGGCGTAGGAGGCGCTGCTACTTCCATTTATCCCATTACTCCAAAATTTTACTTCTAAATATCAGACTGCACAACAAAAATAGAAATCTGACCAAGTGTATTTTTGTCATTTCTAACCCAAATATCTCATCACACGTAAAATTAGACTTGACAAGTGGTGCCAGGCACAAACCCCACCCCTTACCTGATTTGCACTGGAAAAGATATTTTTACCTGCATTAAGACAAAATATTAAAAAAATTAATTAACCCTCCGGTATCAGGGTGTACATTTTACACACACACTATGCACTTTGTGTAAAAAAAAGAAGAAAAAATCATGTTATTTTTCAGAATTTAAATAAGGTCAAAATTCAAAAGTTGTTCATTTTTGTACAATCTTTAAAATTCTGGACACCAACTAAAATTTGCACATTTTAAACAAAATAAAATGACCAGACTATCATCTATATATATGGTCTGTACGTAAAATGTACCATTACTTCTATGATAACCAGTGTTTTTCATACATAAGCCATTATGGTATAAATCCTGTTTTTACTGATATCTGGGCTTCATTTGAGAGGAATGAACTAATGAGCCATTTTTACCTCCGCCAAGGAGGTTATTTTTTTTGCCAGCGTTTGTTTGTTTGTTGGTTTGTGTACAAGATAAACAAATTTTTATGAAATTTTCAGGGTAGGTTGGTAATGAGGAGATCTGGAAATGATTAGATTTTAGTGGTGATTTTGAAGGGGGGGGGGGGGGGGGGGGCTACCACTATGACCATATTTGGAAGAAGAGAAATCCCACTTTTTTGTCCACTAGATGGTAGTGTATTGTTCTGTTCTGAACTAGCGTCAAAAATAATAATGCAAATTAACCAATGATGAATCAATGAAAAAAAAAGTTTGTGTTTTCTTTTTTGCATCAAATAAATTGTTTGTTTACATTCTAAACCCGGCATTTAAATGGTTAAAAAAATATTGAATATTTGGTATTTTTATTTACAGCTCAACTGGATGAAAAACATTATAAAAGAGTTAAACACAAACTATACATTTTTTTGAGACATTATTCCACAAGTATACATTTTACACACAGTTTGTGGCTACTAAAGGCTTTTCTGGAGCGAATACCTGAAGGTTAAGCAAAAAAACTAAAATCAAATATCTTGTATTATTCTTTTTTAAACAGTTGTTACAGGGGCATTTTCTCCACTGTGCGACTGTATTTGTGACAGTTATAGGTTTGAGTTACTAATGCATGTTAAAAATAGACATATGTATGTAGTGGTAAAAAGGAGAGGAGAAATACAAGAATAAAAAAAAAAATAATACAAGACTTTTTTTTGTTTTTTTTTATTAGTTTTTTTTCCCTTAATTAAAAAATAAAATCTGTCAGTGGATCCAGGTAAATTGATCTTGGTCAGATTTCTTGAATTGGATTTTCCAGATCTATTGTCTCCTGTTGAAGGTGTTGGATAAACATGTTAATTGGATATATATTAATATTTTTGCATATGTTTTGGATATCTTAATACATTTTTTGGTGTTTTTTGTGTCTTTTAGAAGAGTTTGGGATTTCTCATCGCCTTTTTGTGTTGTGTTGACTGACATGAAGTGTTTTGACCAAGTTTTCTTTTCACTAAAGCACTTCCAGATTAAAATACCACATTAATGCCAAATAAGGGACTTTGCTAGAATTAGGCTAATGCTAGCACTAGCCCAGTGAGGACAAACACATGCAGTGCAGTTGTATTCACTTCTTTCTTGAGTATGTTTTCTCATGAAAAATTAAACACAATAGATTAAAAATGATCACAATGAATCAAAATTAATCCACAGCAATCATGGGATTAATCTGATTAACCATTTGACAGCCCTAAAATAATGCAAGATATTTTTTTAATTAAGTAAAAAAAAATCTGCCAGTGGAACCAGGTAAAATGATCCTGTACAGATTAGTTCCAGATCTATCTGGCTGAAACGTTCCTCCGATGATTCTGTCTGATTTTAATCACATTTTAATCTAATTACAGATTTGGACTAAAATGACACGAATATACTCAGTCAGATTTAGATTTTTTCCTCATTTGCTGCCGTCGTCGTTTTAAAACAGTGGACTTTCTCATCAATTTTCCTTCCAACTATTGCATTTTTTTAATCTCATGCTTTAAAAAAAAATCTCCTGTCTTTTGAATTTCTCCTAAATGCCCTGTCCATACCCACTAAATTGAGTACAGTGAGCCAATAAAACACATGATCTACACTACTTTTTAAGGCTTTATTTTTGGATATTTTTGATTTTTTTTCCTGCTTAAATAAGTAGTATTGAAAAAAAATGCAGTTTTACTTTTTACTTCATTACACTTGAGAAGTTGTACTTTTTCACTTTTACTTCAGTAAAGGAGTTGAATAGTACTTCTACTTTTACCAGAGTATTTTTGACACCAGTAGCTGTACTTCTACTGCAGTACAGAATATGAATACTTTGACCACCTCTCAAAAAGGTGCATTTTTTCCAGTGTACTGATTGGTCATAACACTGTGACCACTGACAGCTGAAGTGGAAATAATGTTGATTATCTCACTGCAAAGTCTCATGACAGTGGGTGGAATATCTGACATAAAAGGTCAACATCCAGTTCTTAACATTGATGGTTTGGAATCAGCAAAATACAGAAAAAAAAATATTAGAACATCCCTGTTTTTTCCATTTTGTTGTTCATTTTATTCCAATTAAAGGTCAATTTGTTTGGACAAATATAATAACATTGGTCTGAACTCATGTGTTGCTTTGGATGTGTTTCCTTCCAGGTGTGTGCGGATCACAGACACTGGCCTTGGTTATTTATCCACCATGTCGTCTCTAAGGAGCCTTTACCTGCGCTGGTGCTGTCAGGTAACACCACTCTGGAAAACCCAGGAAAATAAATACTTGTTCCAAGAGGTTATTTTTTTGTATCTAAAGTATAGATACTTAGTAGGATTTCCAAAAGTACACAAAGTATAAAGAAAGAGGTTCTAAAGTAATTTGCACTAATATAAAAGACAGACTAGGCTTGTTTTTATTCCCCTTTCATTCAGAACAAAGGTTAATTCCTCTTTTAGATGACCATATAAACGAGATACACGGTATTAGCAAAACTTGCGATATGCGATAAGGGTGCATATTAATAAATATAAGGGTGTATATTCATATAATAATATTGCCATATTGTCATTCACATACTGAAAGGCCAGTTTCATCTTCTTAGGAAAATATTCCTTAACCCATACACACCCAGGGCTACATTCTGAAGTCATTAATCATTTCAGTCTTTTATTCTGCTCTCTCTTGTATGCCCAAGTGAAAATCTGGTATTTTCCCATTTTATTTATTGATGGTGCAGATGTCCATAAAGGTTTGTATTAAATTAAGTAAGTAAAATTCTTTCCTGAATAGTAAGAACACAGGTGTCATGAGGTGAAGGCGGACTTAAATGGTCAGTGCTGAAGGGAAAACAGATTCAATAACAAAAAAACAAACATAAAGACAAGACACACTAAAACACAAAACCTGAGGAATGATCGGCCAGAGTCCGTGGTGACGATGAACGTCCGGGTTATGGTGACTGAGGAGATGGCAAAGTGTCCAGGAGGTGACAGTAGCGAATGGTCCCGCAACAGCTTCACTGCTTAAATACAGCAGATCAGTAACGACTTGCAGCTGCACGGTGCAGGACCAGGTGAATATAGAGAGCACTGGGGGAAAGGTCACAGGAGCAGAGGTCGTGACAACAGGTAGGTTACTTAGCTAGTGCTACTTGTTCAAAAATACGCTCAATGCATAACTTGTGTGTAGCCTTTATATTTTACATTAGAATTGGTATTTAGCCACACTATTTCTACAGCCCTTAAAAACTGTGAGCACTATTCCCATGGTAATTAAAATGTTTTGCTTTGAAACTATTTCCATCATACACAATAGCTTATTCACATCAGAGGTCTGTGAATCTGATGGGATTCCCCATAGTGTCCCGTATTTCCCCTCACGGAATTGGCAGCCCTATCTGTGTGTGTGTGAGAGAGAGAGTACAATTTATTATTATTATATATTAGTGCTTTATATGTAGATACTGATATGCCACGGAGGCTGTCAGATTGTCCATAGATTTCCTGTTTATTGCAATGGAGTCCATGAAATATGCACAAATCTTGCCGTACGTTACGTTGGGCCACATCGTCATATTATCCTCCCAGGTCTGCACCACATTCGGGTGGGGGATAATAACCCCATCTCCAGACAAAATACTAAAACTATGTTCCCAGGACATTAGAGCTTACAAAACGCTAGCAATCGAAGTCTGTTCACATCTTCCGGCAGAAGCAACTTGCATATCTGGATGGTAATAGCGCCGTACAGGGTTTGTGGCGTAAACTTGTCTATACCTTCAAAATCCTCCTCTGGGTCTTGGCCTTGAGATCCTTTACACCACTTGTGATCGAAGATTTATCAGTTCACTGGGTTTGAAAAAGCAGACATGGGAAACAAAATAGTGCCCCTGCCTCACAGCACCCAGCTAGCCATGGCACCTTCTCATACCACGAGTGTGAAAACGATTGCATATATGCCCGTCCTCTGTCCTGGGCGTCCTGCTCAATCACCACATCTGGACGGTCGGGTCCCAGCTCCTTCACTCTCAGCTTCTCCTGCAGCGACCTCCTCGAAAAAGGGACAGTTTGAAAAGCGCCTTCACCGAATTTTCTTTCTCCATGTCTCTCAAATGTTAACGCTAATCCAACCCCTAACTTCTGCGCCAGAAAACGGCATTCGTGGCGCTTTACACAGCTTTGAGCATGATGACATTCCATATTTGCCAGCCAATAAACAACATCCAGGCTGCCGGACTCATGTGCATGCGCCCCGATGGCCTCCTATCAAATGCATTATGTCACGTGTAGACTCCTGGTAGAGTAACTCAATGTTAAGTTAATGGGGAGAAGGGTGGGTGCCCCGTTCGACATAACAACTTAACGTAAGCAAAGCGTAACTGGTTTTGTGAATATGAATGATATCATTGCAAAGGATTTAATGAAAAATATCAGAACAATGTTAAATTAATACTTTAATAAATATATCAAAGATGTTAGCCTGTTAATTTAAATGTTTTAAGATCAAATTATGTTTTGTTTTTTTGTTTTTTCTTGGGCCCCTGCGCCCAAGCGGACCGGCCGCCACTGTATTCAACTTTCCAATTACAAAAGGATAAAGGGGGCTTAGCCCTCCCATGTCTCAAAGACTACTACACTCAACAAAAATATAAATGCAACGCTTTTGTTTTTGCTCCCATTTTTCACGAGATGGACTTAAAGATCTAAAATTAATTCCAGATACACAATATTACCATTTCTCTCAAACATTGTTCACAACTCTGTCTAAATGTGTGATAGTGAGCACTTGTGCTTTGCTGAGATAATCCATCCCACCTCACAGGTGTGCCACATCAAGATGCTGATCTGACATCATGATTAGTGCACAGGTGTGCCTTATACTGCCCACAATAAAAGGCCACCCTGAAATGTGCAGTTTTGTCTCACAGCAAAATGCCACAGATGTCACAAGCATTGAGGGAGCGTGCAATTGGCATGTTGACAGCAGGAATGTCAACCAGATCTGTTGCTCGTGCATTGAATGTTCATTTCTCCACCATAAGCCGTCTCCAAAGGCATTTCAGGGAATATGGCAGTACATCCAACTGGCCTCACAACCGCAGACCACGTGTGACCACACCAGCCCAGGATCTCCACATCCAGCAGGTTCACCTCCAAGATCGTCTGAGACCAGCCACTCAGACAGCTGCTGAAACAATTGGTTTGCATAACCAAACAATTTCTGCACAAAGTGTCAGAAACCGTCTCAGGGAAGCTCAACTGCATGCTCGTCGTCCTCATCGGTGTCTTAACCTGACTCCAGATCGTCGCCGTAACAGACTTGAGTGGGCAAATGCTCACATTCGATGGCGTCTGGCACGTTGGAGAGGTGTTCTCTTCACGGATGAATCTGGGTTTACATTGTTCAGGGCAGATGGCAGACAGCGTGTGTGGCGTCATGTGGGTGAGCGCTTTGCTGATGTCAATGTTGTGGATGGAGTGGCCCATGGTGGTGGTGGGGTTATGGTATGGGCAGGCATCTGTTATGGACGAAGAACACAGGTGCATTTTATCGATGGCATTTTGAATGCACAGAGATACCGTGATGAGATCCTGAGGCCCATTGTTGTGCCATACATCCATGAACATCACCTCATGTTTCAGCAAGATAACGCACGGCCCCATGTTGCAAGGATCTGTACACAATTCTTGGAAGCTGAAAATGTCCCAGTTCTTGCATGGCCAGCATACTCACCGGACATGTCACCCATTGAGCATGTTTGGGATGTGGTTGACCAGCGTATTCGACAGCGTGTACCAGTTCCCACTAATATCCAGCAACTTCGAACAGCCATTGAAGAGGAGTGGACCAACATTCCACAGGACACAATTGACAATCTGATAAACTCTATGCGAAGAAGATGTGTTGCACTGCATGAGGCAAATGGTGGTCACACCAGATACTGACTGGTTCTGAGTCCCCAGACCCCCAATAAAGCAAAGCAAATGCACATTTCAGGGTGGCCTTTTATTGTGGGCAGTATAAGGCACATCTGTGCACTAATCATGATGTCAGAACAGCATCTTGATGTGGCAACCTGTGAGGTGGGATGGATTATCTCAGCAAAGCAGAAGTGCTCACTGTCACACATTTAGACAGATTTGTGAACAATGTTTGAGAGAAATGGTAATATTGTGTATCTGGAATGAATTTTAGATCTTTGAGTCCATCTCATGAAAAATGGGAGCAAAAACAAAAGCGTTGCGTTTATATTTTTGTTGAGTGTACATGTCAGCCCGGGCTAAGACTTTTAGTATACTGGTGTGACCCTACCTATAAGGCCAGGTGGAAAACTATTGAGATGTAATGTCTGGTTCACTGGGAGCTCAGCAGCTGATAGGAAATCCATGCAGAGTCATAAATGCAGCACAAACAATAATTGGTCATCCATTGCCTTCTCTGGAGGAGATGGGAAGGGGTCGACTTTTAAACAAAGCCAGAAACATTACAGGGAGCCTAAGTGACGCGATTCTATTTCTGGTCGATTTCCGGGCAATGGGGCCTAAGTGCCATAAAAAAATGAACGCGAGTTAATGGAGGGATAAAAGTAATTTTCTGGTCTCGTTTGAAATGTGCTACGGTTTTCACATATGATTTATGTGAATTTTAAAGATACATTTTCACATTGAGAAAGCACTCACTTTGGACAGGCATCCAAAGTTACATTAGGTTTTATGTGAGAGTAAGTAATGGGCTACAACGCCGCATCGTGATCCACGCTGGTGGTAACGATGTCCGACGGAAACAACCAGAGGTTCTAAAACTGAACGTAGCATCGGTGTGTGTAAAGTTGCTAAGTTGATGTGTAACACCGTAGCATTCTCTGGACCCCTGCCCAATTTGGCCAGTGATGAGATGTACTATAGTTTCTCATCATTTAACCGCTGGTTGTCTAGGTGGTGCTCAGAAAACGATGTTGTTTTTATAGATAATTGGCGTGCATTCTGGGGAAAGCCTGGGCTCATTCGCAGAGATAGCATACATCCCACTTGGGAAGGTGCCAAATTTAGCCTGTGAAAATGACAATCCGGAGTGCGGGCCCAGGCGCAGAGTCGTAGTGTAAAACACTTCTCTGTGCATCAACTTCACTCTGACAAACCCACCATGTAGCAAATAATAGAAAGACTGTGTCTATCCCCTGTGTAGTTAATAATAAACCCAGTATATTTAAAAATAAACCTAATATTAAAAAACCTATAGGAGTGAGATCAAATAATTTTATAAAAATAGTTTTAACACATGTGAACTATCACACAGCCAGAACCAGTGGCCGTGGTGGAGGAGTGGCAGTAATATCCCACTCCAGTTTAGGTCTTAGCCCTAAAATTAATCATAAAATGAATCCCACTTACCACTCTTTGAAAGTCTAGTTTTATCCATTACTTTCCCCAACTGCAGAAACCAAAAACCAGTCCTTTTTGTCATAGTCTACCGCCCTCCTGGCCCTTATTCACAGTTTTTATTAGAAGTCTCTGACTTTCTATCCAGTGTAGTGTTGAACTCGGATAGGATTATAATAGTTGGTGATTTTAACATACATGTTGATACCAACACTGACTCTTTTAGTAATGCATTTAGTGACCTACTAGACCGATTAGGCTTTATCCAAAATGTTAATAAACCAACCCACATTCACAGACATACTCTCGATCTGATCTTAACACTTGGTGTTGAAATTAATGACCTCATCGTTTTTCCCCATAACCCCATACTCTCAGATCACTTTTTAATGACCTTCCAGGTTTTGTTTGAGGATATTTCCACCTCAGTGATTAAAATGCAAAAATGAAAAGGATACTATGTGACCGTGCTGTCTCAAAGTATAAAGAGTTAATTCAGTCACTATTTGTGTCTATGTCATGTGATTATGTAAAGGACACATTTAGTCCCAGTATAAGTGATGAGTTAGTCGATAGTACCATGCTCACACTACAAACTACGTTAGATATAGTTGCCCCCCTTAAGTTAAAAACTACTAAGATTAGATGAACCTCCCCGTGGTACAACGCTGACACCCACTCCATTAAACAAGCAACACGTAAATTAGAGGCAATGGCGGTGTTCCAATTCGGAAGATTCTCTCAATGCCTGGAAAAATAGCTTAATAAAGTATAAGCAAGCTTTGCAAAAGCCAAAACTAGATATTACTCATCCATAATAGAAGAAAACAAGAATAACCCTATATTCCTGTTCAGTACTGTAGCCAGACTGACAAACAGACACACCTCCGTGGAACCAGTTATTCCATCCACGCTCCATTCTGATGATTTCCTGCAGTTCTTTAACAATAAAATATCAACTATTAGCGAGAAAATAGACACATTTCTCCCAAACATTAGATCAGAAAAAGCAGTGGTTTCAAACCTAGGCCCTTTAATAAATCCCTCTGTAACACTAAATAATTTCACCACTGTAGACCAAACTGATCTCATATCTATTATCATGTCTTCCAAATCAGCCACCTGCCTCTTAGATCCAATCCCAACAAAACTCTTTAAACAGATTCTGCCCCTAATTATTAGCACTGTCCTAAATATAATTAACACTTCATTAACTACTGGATATGTGCCGCAGTCATTTAAATATGCTGTTATTAAACCAATTCTGAAAAAGCCTACCCTAGATCCTGACATTCTAGCCAATTATAGGCCTATATCCAATTTGCCCTTCCTGTCAAAGGTTTTAGAACGAGTAATAGTTAAACAGCTGTGCCAATACCTGCAGGATAATAGTTTATTTGGACAGTTTCAGTCTGGCATTCGTCCCATCATAGCACTGAAACAGCGTTAGTTAAAGTTACTAATGACTTATTATTAGCCGCTGACATCGGATTAATATGGGTCCTGGTGTTATTAGACCTTAGTGCAGCCTTTGACACCATTGACCACAGTATCTTAGTGCACAGATTAGAATGTGATATAGGTATTAGAGGAGCAGCCCTCTGCTGGTTTAAATCATATTTATCTAATCGCTACCAATTTGTTAACGTCAACCAACAATCATCACAGTCCTCCAGAGTTAATTATGGCGTGCCCCAAGGGTCAGTCCTTGGGCCTATTTTGTTTACACTATATATGCTCCCTTTAGGTAACATCATTAGAAATCATGGCATTAATTTTCATTGTTATGCGGATGACACACAGCTATATTTATCAATTAAACGATAAACTAAGTACGATTAAACGATAAACTTAGTACTTGTGTCCAAGACATAAAAACTTGGATGAGTGCCAATTACCTTTTATTGAACCCTGAAAAAACTGAAGTCATTATAATTGGTCCTAAAAATGCGAGAGACTCCCTAACTGACCAGATAGTTACTCTGGACAACTTAAGTGTAACACCCAGTGCCACAGTTAAAAATTTAGGAGTTTTATTTGATCAAGATCTTTCATTCAAAATGCATATTAATCAAACTTGCAGAACAGCCTTCTTTCACCTGCGCAACATTAGCCAAAATTAGGAATATTCTGTCTAAAACGACTGCAGAAAAATTAATTCATGCATTTGTTACATCACGATTAGATTATTGTAACTCCTTACTTGTAGCGTGTCCTAAATATTCCCTAAAAAGCTTCAACTGGTTCAAAATGCAGCAGCAAGATTATTAACAGGATCAAATAGAAGAGAACACATCACCCCTGTGCTCCAAACCTTTCACTGGCTACCAGTTGAGTCTAGAATTAAATTTATAATCCTCCTCCTTACATATAAAACCATGAATGGTATGGGCCCCTCTTATCTTAAAGATGATCTGGTTCCGTACCAACCCAATAGAACCCTTCGTTCTCTGAATGCAGGTTTATTGAAAGTTCCTAGGTTTTCTAAAAGTACAGTAGGAGCTAGAGCCTTTAGTTATCAGGCCCCTGTCTTATGGAATCAGCTTCCCTTTAATATTAACGACGCTGAAACAGTCTCTACATTTAAAATTAGGCTGAAAACATTCCTGTTTGAGAAAGCCTATGGTCAGGTTAGTTAAAAATGATGTGACTCATATATCATGTATACATGATGTCTAAGGACAGGGGATGCTCTGGACTTTTGATTGTGTTTTTGTAAAGCCCTGTGAGACGACTTTGTTGTGATTTAGGGCTTTATAAATAAAATTGAATTGAATTGAACGTTTGTCTCACAAATATTATGGCACCACCAACCTTCACCATCAAACTCTTTGAAAATGGCTGTGACTTTGGCGAGCTTACGCTCCCTATTAAAGACTGCTATCACCCTTGCCCATTCAGTGTTTGAACTCTTGCCCTCAGGAAAGTGCTACAGGTGTCTGAAAACCACAACAAGTCGATTTAGGAAGAGCTTTTTTCCAGACGCTGTAGCTGCCATCAACACACAAATAAACTGGATAATTCATTTGTTTTAAACAGATATTATTACAAAAATGTAGGGAGTAAAAGTAAAAAGCTGCCAGAAAAAATAAATAGTCCAGTAAAGTAAAGATACCTAAAAACTGTACTTAAGTATAGTAAAGGGAGTACTTCTGCTTAGTGCTTTGTTGATCTCCCCATTACCACCATTCCCTGAACATTTCATCAAAATCCAGCCATTAATTTTGGAGTTATGTTGTACATGAACAAAGACACACAGACAGAGACAGACAAACAGACAGACAGCCACTGGCAAAAACATACTTAGTGGAGGTATAGCTAAAGCTGAATACACCTGTTTCCTTGGAAATCTTTATTCAGAAAAAAACATTTTCATGTAAGCATGTTTGAAATAGCTTTAATTCTGAAGTATTTTACTAAGAATAAATAGGATAAAGGATAAATAACATAAATTCTGAATTAAAAAAACATCGTGTAAATGTAGCCATTGAAAGCTGTTGTGATTTTTCAGTGGTTGAGATACTTTCTTAGCAGCTGTGGGTGTTAAGCTGTGTTTTCGGGTGGCTGTGGTTCAGTTGATAGACTGGGTCACCCAATGATCGGGAGGTTGGTGGTTTGCGTCCTGGCTCTGGCTGTCCACATGTCGAAGTACCTTTGGGCAAGACACTGAACCCTGACGTAGGCTCCCAGTAGGACTGACAGAACCTTGAAGGAGGACAAGCGCTATATAAAAGTGTAGACCATTTACCATTTTTTTCATCTGTCTGTTCACAGGTGCAGGATTTTGGACTGCAACATTTGTTTGGAATGAGAAGTCTTCGTCTTCTGTCTCTTGCAGGTACAACTTACAACACAAATTTGAAACATGCGGCCCATGGTCCAAAAACAGACCAATAAAAGGTCCAATCTTTCCCCTGGGATGAACAAAGGTGGTCAAAGTACTCACATTCTACACATACAAAATATAGAAAGTAAATAACCTATACATAATAAATGTGCTGGAGGCAGAAAAAAAGCAATAAGGCTTGTTGGCGTTCACCTCCATTATAACAAAGAGTATAAAATGAGTTTGAGACCCCTGTGCTAAAGCATCAATGGAACAACCAGAAACAACCAGAAGTGGTCAAAGTACTCAGATTCTGTACTGAACTAGAAGTACAGCTACTGATGTGAAAAAATACTCTGGTAAAAGTCAGAAATAGGAGACAAAGAAAAGCATAGTTATGAGATTAAAAAAAATCTAAATCATCAGATAAAAACCAGAATAATTGGATAAAACAGTGGTTCCCAAACTTTTTGGCTGGGGACCCCCCTTTGGACTTCAGAATATATTCGGGACACCCTGACATGGACCTATATTGCATATAAAAGAGTCAAAAGAGGTGCTGAAAGTGAAAAGTAGTTTTTATAAATCAGAAATCAGAAAGAGTTTTATTGCCATTGTTCGTATAGTACACATGTAATATACAAACTAGGAATTTGTCTCGGTGTAACGCTGCAACATTCAACATATAGTATATCAATAAAAAAATATATAATAAAAATGCTAAGTATGCACCAAAGATAGAATAAGATAAAAATAAATATAGTAAAATATGTAATGTGTAAATTATTTACACAAAAAACACATTTTATAATAACACATTATAATAAAACACTATTTATAATAACACACTGTTTTACAATAACACACTTTATTCACATTAAAACCCTATTTACTTATCAGCTGAACTTCATTTACTCCCACAGGTGGTTGTCAACATGGCCGTCAGTATAACAGTCAATGTTGGTTGAATGTTGGAAGTTTAAACTTTCAGCACCTTCAGACAGAGAACACACTGTGTTCATTTCTCACCACCACCAATGTGCTCGTGAAGCCCACTTCAATGTATACATCATCACACAGTGGCGTGCACAGACATTTTGGGGGGCAGGTGCTCAGTGGGAAAAAAAGGGCAGTTTGTGCAGCGTGTAGAACCATTGGCTGTCTTAATATAACAGTGCATACACTCGTGCAGTTTTCCCACTTAAGTCCTCCTTTTTCCAGATATTCTGACGTGACCCGAAAAATTTCCTCTCCAGTTGTTTTTTCGGGCAAAGCCTTGCAAAATAGAAAGTTTTCTCTGATTGTGTCTCCATCCACAAATCGCACATTGGCCAGGAGTTGAGCATGTCCACTTATATCAGTGGACTCATCAAGTTGCAAAGCTAATTTATTACTAATACGGATCTTGTCCAAAACCACACTTTCAATGTCTGCAGACATCTCATTAATACATCTGGAAATTGTGTTATCTGAGAGAGGAACTTTAGCAATTTCTTTAGCCGCTTCGGGTCCGAGCATCTCATTTACAATGGCTTTGCAAGCATGAAGTATTAATCTCTCTGCCACAGTGTGGGACCTTTTTGATTTAGCCACAAGTTCGGCGACATGGTAGCTAGCTTTGAGGGCTCTCTCGTTTACCTTTGCAGTTTTTTTCATGAAAGTTGCCTGTTTCTCCGTGCGTTCATGCAGGTGAACAAAATACTCCACATTTTTGTTTTGAATTGAAGGGTGTTTCGTTTGGAGATGGCGTTTCAGCTTACTTGGGACCATAGCACTGTTGAAGAGCTTTTCACCACATACCAAGCACAATGGAGTCGGTGCCGTCGCATCTCCGGTAAAAGTAAATCCAAATGAAAGATAGCTTTCGTTGTATTGCCTTGCACCAGAAACTTTGCTGGACGTCACCGTCTTTGCTTTCTTTTGACCTCCACTCATACTAGGGCCTTCATCTGGGTCTGGATTTTGTCCAGGGTCCAGTTCAGAGTCCGCATTTTTCCTCATCAGAAACTTTTCCATCACTTTCACAGTCGTCCTGCTATCCACAATACCACAGTCAACGTCACCTGCCGCTGCATCCATGCATTACTAATTTGCTTGTTTCCAAGGACATGGCAATTAGTTAATAGCTACCCGCTACTGCCACCTACTGGTACGGAAGAATAGGCTGCTACTACATGATTACTCTGCCAGGCGCTTGACCGCACATTCACACAAATTGATAATTTCCCACGGCACACCTGACAATATCTCGCGGCACAGTGGTTGAAAAACACTGGACTAGATAATCGATGACAGTCAGTTTTGTTTTGTATTATAAATGTATTTATTTTCCAAACTTTCACTAATCCATCACATACAAGCAGTTGAACTCTGACCTTCACGCTGTAACTGTTGAACTGCGGCTCCTACGTACTTTAAACTCTGTCCTGATTGTTCATATCTTGGAACAGAAGCTGAATGGCTACAGGCGAGGAGGAAGATGAAGTTAAATCGAGATGGCCCGTGTATGTCATTTGACCCTTCAAGTCAAGTTAAATTACAATTTAAAAAAAGAAAAAAGAAAAAAAAAGAAGAAGAAAAAATTATGTAACAAATAGAATAAGACTCTTCATCAATCAGGACATTATGAGCTTTGGTGACTCCTTTGGCAGCGACACGGCTCTTAAGAACAAAAAGTCAGCCAGTTAACAACAAGAACAGGAATCACCTTTTTGCACCATTCAAGTACAGTTTTCAGTAAGTGTGAACAAAGGGCGAAATTAAAGGAATACACTGAAGTAAGGCCATTATACAGGAAACCTTTGACATCAAACCACTACAATAAGGAGGGAGGACAGAAAAGCATCATGGGTAGATTTTTGGTTAATTCCAGATTCAGCGGCTGTGGCTCAGTTGGTAGAGTGGGTCGCCCAATGGCACAGAGGTTGATGGTTCACGTCCCAGCTCTGGCTGTCCGCATGTCGAAGTGTCCTTGGGCAAGACACTGAACCCTGACTTAGGCCCCCCGTAGGACTGACCTTAGAAACCTACTGGTGTATGAATGGGTGAATGTGAAGCTAATGTAAAGCGCTTTGAGCACCATGAAGGTGGAAAAGCACTATATAAGTGCAGACCATTATTGAGATAAAGATCAGTTAATAAAGACTGGGTAATTAACTAATTAGTTAGTTTTTTCAGCAGTTGATGATGATGAAGAGACAATGAACATTTATCAGCACAAATGTATGCCAAGAACCAGACATTTGTCACATAATAAATGTTTTTGTTTTAATCTCACACTATAATAACAAAAGTAAGTAAGTAATCTTTATTTGTATAGCGCTTTTCACAGACATGGGTCACAAAGTGCTTCACAGAAACCCATTCACACACTCATACACCAGTAGACGGCTGCTGCCAAGACACCGGCGCTGCCTGACCCTACTGGGAGCAACTTAGGGTTCAGTGTCTTGCCCAAGGACACTTCGACATGTGGACAGCCAGAGCCGGGACGCGAACCGCCAAGCCTTCGATCATCGGACGACCCGCTCTACCAGCTGAGCCACAGCCGCCCAAAGTGCTGCACCATCATCCTTCACATCAACACAGCACATCTTTTTTGGAGTGTGTGAAGCTGCGACATATGTTTAAACTGGACATGGTCATCTGGACCTTGCCTCACTACTCAGCCATTACTCTATATGGTGGACATCTGGAGGTGCGTACACACACGCACATGCGCACACACACTTGCTTCAGAACCAGACCACTGTTATATACTCATAACTCACAGCGCCGGCCCCCGGTCCGGTCCGTGGATCACTTGGTTACCGGGCCGCCAGCCGCCTAATAATGACTTCATTCATTCATTCATTATTTCTCTTGTATTTATTATCCGAGTCTGAACAATCTTTTATTTTGAAAAATGACCGGATTCTCTGGGTTACATCTCTGTCACTTGAATGTCAAAAAGGTAACTCACATGTTAGCAAAGTA
The DNA here is from genome assembly GCA_020466265.1 of Siphamia tubifer. NCBI lineage: Eukaryota > Metazoa > Chordata > Actinopteri > Kurtiformes > Apogonidae > Siphamia > Siphamia tubifer. The sequence continues at coordinate 4,681,679 of CM035790.1, forward strand.
AGTAAAAAACACACGTCTTTGGAACGTTTCTGTTTGAAGAGGTAAAGGCGACTGAAGAGACAGAAGAAGAGCCTCCAAATTCCAAGAAAAGGAAAGTTTTAATAGACAATACCAGGTGGTGACAGGTGATTCCCACACCAGAGCCGCTCTGTATAATTTGTGGCGAGCGATATAAACAATCTACGTAACTGCCCCCGGTCCATGGTAAAATTGTCAAACTTTGACCGGTCCACAGTAATAAAAAGGTTGGGGACCACTGGACTACAGCACAGACATTCATTCATTGTTTTGGGTTTTTCTTCTGTTTGTGTTTATGTATGGAGGATAATTGGTGTCATTGTTTACATGAGTTAATATGATTTGAGTTTGATGTTTGTTCCATGTAAATATTGTAGATTGTGTGTTAATTAAATAATGTGGTAATTGGTATACCCATGGGTGGAGCTTTGGGATATATAAAGGGGAGCATTTCCCAGTTGTGTGTGTGTGTGTGTGGGGGGGTGTAGTTGGAGATAAATTCTGTAGATTTAAAAAGATTTTAATTTGAAGTTGAAGTAAGAGTGTGGCTGAAATCAGTTTTTTTTTGTGGTGAATGGTAAAAGAGACCAACTTTATTTCATTGTGTTTTGAGATATCTTTTAACTATTTTTTTCTTTTTCCTGGCTTTTTGGGTATTTTTGCACTGTAAAAACTGTGCACTCCTCTTTACTGCTGGTTTTGGACTTGGGTGAAAATAAATTGAAAACCACTGAAGTCAAAACGAACCCTTGACAAATATAGCTGTATTACTGGTGATTTGTTTCAGCAGACTAGCAAAGTTTATTTTTTAAATTTTATTTTGTGTTAACTAGCTGCTGTTATAAATCTGCCAACTTTCCCAGCAGACTGTAATAACCAAATATTTATTTTGAGTAAATGGTTGGTTCTCAACTTTTGTATCCAGAGTGAAATTTGTCTTTGTGTGACCCTGACAAATAGTATTCCTGAATCCCAGGCACAACTAATTATGCTATAATTCACTATAAGTGCAGATTCAACATTATCTGTACTGTCACTGGAGTGGGGCTGTTGTGGTGCCCCCCTGGCAGCTCGGTGCCCCACAGGTGCTGTGGCCCTCGGCTTGGTACCCAGGTCAGAATTTGTCCCTTGATTCAATTCAATTCAATTCAATTTTATTTATAAAGCCCTAAATCACAACAAAGTCATCTCAGAGGGCTTTACAAAAGCATAATCAAGCTACAGAAATACATGAAAAAGTCCCAGGCATCCCCTGTCCTTAGACCCTCCTTCTCGGCAAGAAAAAACTTCAAAACCCAGTGGGAAAAAGAAGAAATCTTGAGGAGAACCACATTGAAGGAGAGATCCACTCCCATGGACGGACAGGCTATAGATGAACGTCCATGTAAAAAGCAGGAAGGGGGGGCTGGTCCAGACAGGCAGGGGCGGTGGTCCGGGGTCACAGGTCAGCACAGGCGAGATACTCCAGATCCTGTCGTCCATGGCTCCCGTGCAGACACTGTCAGGAGAGCCACCACTCCCCCCAGGGGGGGAGGGGGGAAAGGGGACACCAGGTGACTAGTCATGAACAGACTTAGTATGAAAGATATGTTATGAAAATCACAGAAACAGGTGTGAGGAAGAGAAAGAGAAGGAAGAACTCAGTGTCTGTACTTCCCCCAGCATTCTAACTCCTAGGGCAGCCTAGACTGAACTGTGACTCATACATCATGTATACATGATATATGAGTCACATCATTTTTAACTAACCTGACCATAGGCTTTCTCAAACAGGAATGTTTTCAGCCTAATTTTAAATGTAGAGACTGTTTCGGCGTTTTTAATATTAAAGGGAAGATGATTCCATAAGACAGGGGCCTGATAACTAAAAGCTCTAGCTCCTACTGTACTTTTAGAAACCCTAGGAACTTTCAGTAAACCTGCATTCTGAGAACGAAGGGTTCTATTGGGTAGGTACGGAACCAGATCATCTTTGAGATAAGAGGGGCCCATACCATTAATGGTTTTATATGTAAGGAGGAGGATTTTAAATTTAATTCTAGACTCAACTGGTAGCCAATGAAGGGTTTGGAGCACAGGGGTGATAGGGTTAGGGGTCAGGGGTCAGGGTTTGGAGCACAGGCGTGATGTGTTCTCTTCTATTTGATCCTGTTAATAATCTTGCTGCTGCATTTTGAACCAGTTGAAGCTTTTTAGGGAATATTTAGGACACGCTACAAGTAAGGAGTTACAATAATCTAGACGTGATGTAACAAATGCATGAATTAATTTTTCTGCAGTCGTTTTAGACAGAATATTCCTAATTTTGGCTATGTTGCGCAGGTGAAAGAAGGCTGTTCTACATGTTTGTTTGATATGCATTTTGAATGAAAGATCTGGATCAAATAAAACTCCTAAATTTTTAACTGTGGCACTGGGTGTTACACTTAAGTTGTCCAGAGTAACTATGTGGTCAGGTAGGGAGTCTCTCGCATTTTTAGGACCAATTATAACGACTTCAGTTTTTTCAGGGTTCAGTAAGAGATAATTGGCACTCATCCAAATTTTTATGTCTTGTACACAAGTACTTAGTTTATCTATTTGCCTGGTCTGACCAGGTTTAATCGATAAATATAGCTGTGTGTCATCCGCATAACAATGAAACTTAATGCCATGATTTGTAATGATGTTACCTAAGGGGAGCATATATAGTGTAAACAAAATAGGCCCAAGGACTGATCCTTGAGGAACGCCATAATTAACTCTGGAGGACTGCGATGATTGTTGGTTGATGTGAACAAATTGGTAGCGATTAGATAAATATGATTTAAACCAGCAGAGGGCTGCTCCTCTAATACCTATATCATATTCTAATCTGTGCACTAAGATACTGTGGTCAATGGTGTCAAAGGCTGCACTAAGGTCTAATAACACCAGGACCGATATTAATCCGATGTCAGCGGCTAATAATAAGTCATTAGTAACTTTAACTAACGCCGTTTCAGTGCTATGATGGGCACGAAAGCCAGACTGAAACTGTTCAAATAAACTATTATCCTGCAGGAATTGGCACAGCTGTTTAACTATTACTCGTTCTAAAACCTTTGACAGGAAGGACAAATTGGATATAGGCCTATAATTGGCTAAAATGTCAGGATCTAGGGTAGCCTTTTTCAGAATTGGTTTAATAACAGCATATTTAAATGACTGCGGCACATATCCAGTAGTTAATGAAGTGTTAATTATATTTAGGACAGTGCTAATAATTAGGGGCAGAATCTCTTTAAAGAGTTTTGTTGTAATTGGATCTAAGAGGCAGGTGGCTGATTTGGAAGACATGATAATAGATATGGCATCAGTTTGGTCTACAGTGGTGAAATTATTTAGTGTTACAGAGGGATTTATAAAAAGGCCCAGGTTTGAAGGCACTACATTTTCTGATCTAATATTTGGGAGAAATGTGTCTATTTTCTCTCTAATAGTTGATATTTTATTGTTAAAGAACTGCAGGAAATCATCAGGATGGAGCGTGGATGGAATAACTGGTTCCACGGAGGTGTGGCTGTTTATCAGTTTGGCTACAGTACTGAACAGGAATCTAGGATTATTCTGGTTTTCTTCTATTATGGATGAGTAATATCTAGTTTTGGCTGTACGCAAAGCTTGCTTATACTTTATTAAGCTATTTTTCCAGGCATTGAGAGAATCTTCTGAGTTGGATTGCCTCCATTGCCTCTCTAATTTACGTGTTGCTTGCTTAATGGAGCGAGTGTCAGCGTTGTACCATGGGGAGGTTAATCTAATCTTAGTAGTTTTTAACTGAAGGGGGGCAACTATATCTAACATACTTTTTAATGTGAGCATGGTACTATCGACTAACTCATCACTTATACTGGGACTAAATGTGTCCTTTACATAATCACATGACATGGACACAAATAGTGACTGGATTAACTCTTTATACTTTGAGACAGCATGGTCACATAGTATCCTTTTCATTTGTGTTTTAATCACTGAGGTAGAAATATCCTCAAACAAAACATGGAAGGTCATTAAGAAGTGATCTGAGAGTATGGGGTTATGGGGAAAAACGACGAGGTCATTAATTTCAACACCAAGTGTTAAGATCAGATCGAGAGTATGTCTGTGAATGTGGGTTGGTTTATTAACATTTTGGATAAAGCCTAATCCGTCTAGTAGGTCACTAAATGCATTACTGAGAGAGTCAGTGTTGTTATCAACATGTATGTTAAAATCACCAACTATTATAATCCTATCCCAGTTCAACACTACACTGGATAGAAAGTCAGAGACTTCTAATAAAAACTGTGAATAAGGGCCAGGAGGGCGGTAGACTATGACAAAAAGGACTGGTTTTTGGTTTCTGCAGTTGGGGAAAGTAATGGATGAAACTAGACTTTCAAAGGAGTGGTAAGTGGGATTAGTTTTATGATTAATTTTAGGGCTAAGACCTAAGCTGGAGTGGGATATTACTGCCACTCCTCCACCACGGCCACTGGTTCTGGCTGTGTGATAGTTCACATGAGTTGGTGGCGTGGATTCATTTAATGCGACATATTCATCCTGCTGAAGCCAGGTTTCAGTCAGAGCTAAAATATCAATTTTGTAATCACTAATTAGATCGTTTATTAACAACGATTTGGAAGAAATAGATCTAATATTGATCAGTCCACATTGGATAAAATTGTTAGGTGTTCTTTTAATCTGATTGTTACTTAAAACTATTTTTATTAAATTATTTGATCTCACTCCTATAGGTTTTTTAATATTAGGTTTATTTTTAACTATACGGGGTTTATTATTAACTACACAAGGAATAGACGCATTCTTTCTGTTATTTGCTACAAGGTGGGTTTGTGACAGCTCATATGAAATCTAATTGGGGAACCCTGCCCTACATCATAGGAGGGATTCCCCTAAAAAGGTCACAGAGTCCCCTACCCAGCATTGCTTTTCCAGGACTGTCAATTGAACAAGCCAAATTAGCATTAGCATACTTGTGTGGAGAAAGTAATCCCTGCCGATTGTACAGATTGTAACATTCCTAAATTGAGTTCTAATGACCGTGGCAGCTATACACTGAATGAAATTCATATTGGATGGTGTGGAATGATTATGGAGTGATTGGGTTCTATAGACTGGTTTAATCAGTCTCTGCCGGCTGACGCATTACTAAAATTCTGACGCCATTCAAAACATTCCAGTCCTCGTTTTTTTCAGTGTTATGCAATGAAGCACCCCATGAGACCCCCTAGGGGTTGTAAACCCCACTTTGGGCACCACTGGGATAAAAAGACAAAGTGATGAGATAAAAAGTCAAACAATTATGAGAAAAAAGTCAAAAGTTGTGAGAAAAAAGTCAAAATTATGAGGAAAAAAGTCATAATTATGAAATAAGAAATGGGTAATTATGAGATAAAAAGTCTAAATTATGATATAGTAAGACACAAAAATTTGTCTAGTTTGAAAAAGCAATGAGTCTATTTTAAGAATATAAAAAGTAGAAAGTACAGATATTTATACAAAAATCTAGGGAGTAAAAATAAAAAGTATCCAGAAAAATAAATACTCCAGTAAAGTACAGATACCTAAAAAATAATCTACATAAGTACGGTAATGAAGTACTTTTACTTTCCACCTCTGATTTTCCCTGACCAATGAATATCATAAAGTCAGATATAAATCTTATTTACTTGAGGGTGTAATGGCATTAAGGTGGTTTGATGCTCATTTTGTGCTATTGTAGCCTTATTTAAGGCTTAAATAAGGCTACAATAGCACAAAATGAGCATCAATTTGCACTGGAAATGTTCTCCTTCTGCCATGGAACCTGTTGAATCTGTGTTCAATTGTTGTTTTGCTCCATTGTGTTGTCTGCAGTGCCATCTAGTGCACACTCTTATGTATGAAACGTGTAAACATCATGAAGGCACAAATCCAGGGGGCAGAGCATATGACATGCAGCAGAATGACTCTGAACATGTCTGTTGTACATAAACGCACAGCCTGCTGACCACCACAGGCCTGGTCTATTTAACCTGTGTAACCATAGTAACCTGTGACCTCTGCCCTCTCCAGGCTGCCCCCTGCTGACCACCACAGGCCTGTCGGGCCTCATCCAGCTGCAGGAGCTGGAGGAGCTAGAGCTGACCAACTGCCCCGGCGCCACGGCAGAGCTCTTCAAATACTACTCCCAGCACCTGCCCCACTGCATGGTCATTGAGTAACGAGAGGAGGAACCGCCCCTCTCCCCCTACCTGCCCACTGACCCACCGATAGACCATCATCAAACCTTCCTCCTCTTTTACTCTTCTTCACTCTTTTCCAAACACCACCCAGGAGACCAAACCGCTTCTTCGTTACCTGGCCCCACCCCCTGTCTTCCTCCACACCCAACTAACAGACTGACCAATCGGTAAACAAAGAGGCAGGAAGGCAATATGATGGTATAGGCCAGACCCAGAGGATAATGGGATGGCTTTTGTGTGGCATTTACAGAAGATCCTTATTGTTTTTCAGAGTGGAGACGCAGGACTTTTGTTATGAAGGGGAGCATCTACGAACACTTAAATTATTTTTTTTGTCTGATTGGATCCTAAAGGATCTGGCACAGACCCAGATGCAGTGTTAATGAAGGAGTGTTTAAGCTGATTATGGTGGAACTCACATGTGCTCATGGACAACACTCTTAACACATAATGTAAATGGTAAGTGAACAAATGAAGTCCTCAAGAACCTGAGTAGTAACGTTTCTATTCAGCCCAGTCTGTGTAAATAGAACTACTGTCATTCTTTACTCATCTAAAGGTTCCCCCCTTTTCTCTTGGTTACAGACACACACATGCCAGCTGGAACTTTTTATTTTTAATCATTTTTCTTTTTCTTTTTAAAATTAATTCATTTAAAACTACTTTAAAATAATTTTATTTATTTTTATTTTGTATTCATTTTATTTAGTATTTTACTTTTTTTCTATTTTATTATTTTATTATGTTGCATTTTATATCATCATCATAAATGTCTGCTGATTTTAGTTAATTTTGAATTTATTTATTTTAAAATGCAATTAAATGTAGTTTTTTTTAATTTTTATTTTGTTTGTTTTATTTATTTGTATTTTTCATTATTTTTATTAAATGTTATTTTAATGTTGTTGTATTCTTTATTTTAAAATATTTATTTATTTTACCTTTATATTTACATGGATTTTTTTCTTTTCTTCTTTCCTCATGGACTCGCAGGTTCTCACCCCTCCCACATTTATTTCTGTGTATCTCATCAGAAATCCCCCCAAATTTTTTTGTTTCTTTTTCAAAAGACCTGTTTGTTTACATTGATTTTTGCAGTATTAACATTTTTACACACTGGTTTGGAGTTTTCTCTTCCGCCTTTCTCCTCCTTCCACATCTTTTTTTTTCCATTTACAGATCTGAAGTAGAAGCTTTGGTAAAAACTGTGAATGTTGTGTTTTGTAAAAATGGGAAATGTTCCACTGAGGTAATAACACCCACACACAGTCGCTCAAATGTACGATGGCACACATTTGACTTGTGTTCTGAACGGGTTCTAATGAGGACATTTGCAAACAGAGGGACTTTTGCTTCATGCATATGGTGTTTTCTTCATTTTTTTTTTTTGGTGAGGCTATCTAATTTTGGAAATCAATTGTTTTTTGTTTTTTTCCTCTTTTTTTAGATGCTGTTGAAAACAGTTTAGTGTCTGAACTGGAACTGTTGAGGTTCTGAGGCTGCTAATGCTTTGTATGAGGGATCTACTTTAAAAGTCAGAAAGGAAACTAAAGGGATTTCAGTATTATTATTATTATTATTATTATTATTATTATTATTATTATTATTATTATTATTATTATTATTATTATATTCATTACAGGATCCTCCACAGGCCAGGATCACAAGTGAACTGGACAATTTCTTTTGGGTTCCCGGAATAACCCAAAGTCCAGCCTCATATATATATATATATATATATATATATATTATAAAATCACAGTTCGGTTAATTTTCGGTACAGTATGGAAACAAAATGCAAAACTATTTTCTGAAGCACGGTGTTTATTAAACCAAAAAAAAATTCAATATAAAATGGAAACAGCAAATAATTCAAAGTGCTGCTTGGTACCAGTAAGTTAAATGATTCTTAAATGATTACCCAAGTGTTGAAATTAAAATTAATGAATTCCTTTTAAACAACATCTTAAGGTGTCATTCCGTTTTGGAATCTGATGGGTCACCCCGCTTACCCCTCCACTGGTTGTATTTAACATTCATAGAAACCAACAGAGAAAAGACCCACTCAGAAAAAGCCTGTCCAGTACACTTCAAATATCAAGTAGCATTAGCATTAGCATCTACAAGAGAAGATGGTGCCACAGTAGCTGCTGCACAAACTTGAAAAAAATGTTTGATCAAATTGGTTCATTTGCTCTCTGTGGAAATAAAGCCTCGTTTTCTAAACAAGCGACGGCACGAAACCTAGCTGGATGTTCCTGCGACTGTGGCGCAGTTGGTAGAGTGGGTAGTCCAATGACCGAGAGGTTGGTGGTTCGCGTCCCGGCTCTGGCTGTCCACATGTCGAAGTGTCCTTGGGCAAGGCACTGTTTCCCAGAAGCACTGACAGAACCTCAGAAAGCTACTGGTGTATGAGTATGTAATGTGAAGCTAATGTAAAGGCACCATGAAGGTGGATATGTATGGATATGTAAGGCCACAGAGTGAGAGGGGATGGGGGTGTGTGTTCCTTCATGCATCAGAGACACATCACCACCTTGCCATGGACATATTTGAGGAAGTACGGGTAAAGTCTGTGGTTCCACCTCCAGTCTTTTTCTCCGTCACCTCTGCAAGATATGCACATGGTCACACACTGTATTCATTCAGTATTGGGCTGTACCGAACCAAACGTATATATATATATATATATATATATATATATATATATATATATATATATATATATATGTGTGTGTGTGTTAAATTAATGGTTAAACCTAGCTTAGCTCATCATGGATGTCAAGGGGACTGTCTTACTGCTGTTTTTAAAGACAGTAGTTTCTGCACTATAGGGCACACTGGATTATAAGGCGCACTGTTAATCAATGGTTTATTTATTATTTATTTATTCATATATAAAGCGCACTGGACTATAAGGTGCATTAAGTGAAATAATAGTGAAATAAAAGTCAGATAATTCAGTGAGTTAAACTTTATTAAACATGTTCATAATAACTCAACTTTGTTCAAATATTAATGAGTGTATTCACAATAACTGCCAATGCTGTTGAGTTGGAACAAAACACACATTTATATCGCTAAATCAAACGTTAAAGAATAAAAAATAATCTGATAAAAAATTATAATTATGAGTTTGACTTTTTGTCTCATAATTTTTGCTTTTTAAAAGTTTGATTTGGTAGAAAAAGAGTGTTTTGTTGCTTGTTATGACTCAACAAGGTTGGGAGTTGTTGTGGCTGTTTAGCTTCACTTAATGCACCTTATAGTCCAGTGCACCTTATATGTGAAAAAAATACCCCACAAAAATAAACTATTAATTGGCAGTGCACCTTAAAATTCGGTGTGTGGAAAATACAGTACTTTTTTTAGCGGGACATTTTTTCCAGTGCGTACATTTCTCACCACACCGATGTCCGTATTAAACTGAGATAAGCTAGGCTAAACGTAGCGGTCAAGAGCCCTGCTATGAAAAATATAAACATTCACTACAAATATTCACTTTCAAAGGTTAAACTGATCTTTCGAGGCAAATACTTTTGTTTTTTTTGTACCAATTCTAAATGAAATGGAAGAACCTAGCATTAGCAGCGACCCCTCCCCTTTTTGCCTACTGCATGTCCTCACATGTACTGAATGCCAACTGAAGGGCTTGGGGTCTGTGTGTGCAGGGGTTAGCTTGTGCCAAACGCATCAGCAGCAGTGCATTAAACGTGGCTGATTTTGCCTGTAGCTCATTTCTGACTGAAACAGACCAGCTCTGTACGGATACGGTAGACCATGCATGTTTTTAGTTGGTCTGCCTTTTTAATGTGAAGGTTTACAGTGACACAGACTGGAACCATTTCCAGAAAATGTAAGAACACTTGAAAATATTATGACATTTGCACTTAACTCGATAAAAAAATTTAATAAAACCCATTAATGTAATAATTTTCTGAAAATGTAACAAAATTTGCACTTAATCAAAACTTGACATTTGCATGGAACTTGATTATAAATAAAACCCAATAATGTAATAATTTCCTGAAAATGTAATAAAACTTCCACTTACTTCAAAAAGGTAATACAATTTGCATTTAACTCAATCTAAAATTGAATAATGTAATGACATTTTCAGTGGGTTAAGTGCACTTTTACTTAATTTTCAGGAAATTATTACATTATTGAGTTTTATTATTTGAATAAAGTGCAAATTTTGTTACATTTTCAATGATTCAAGTGCTATTTTATTACATTTTCCATCCAGCTAAGTCAAATTTTATTACACTTTCAGGAAATTATTACATTATTGGATTTTATGACATTTTCCATTGAGTTAAGTGCAAATTTGACTATATTTTCAGGTATCTTTTTACATTTTCAGGAAATGGTTCCATTATAAAGTGCTACAAAGGCTCACTTTACAGGTTTGTTCTGCATCTGTTCATTGTACATACATATATTTATTTATCTATTTATTTATTTAAATTGATTTGTGTATTATTTAAGTGGTTTATTTATTTATTGAAGATACTTTTTTAAAGGATTGTGTGGAACGTGCTTTCTTATTTCTATTTTTACTTTTAAGGACACTTCAAATCCCAAAAAAGAAAAATCTACTGAATTAGTCTCTAAAAAGATACACATTTTTTGGAGACAGTGGTGACAATTAACATCATTAACAGTGACTTAAAAGGTTTTTAAGTCTTCATAATGGTCAAGAGTATATTTTCCTCTGTGCAAGTGTGTGTCATCTTTGTATTGCTTGTTAGATGATCATTAGAAATAAGAGGACAAATAGTGGCTCTATTCACTGTACCTGTCCTGAATGTGGATGTCCAAACCATTTAAAGCCTAAGGTCATGGCTAAGGAATGTTTACACTTTCCACAACAATGACAAAGGTACCAGGTCTGATCTGATGTGCAAGATGAACAATCTATGGAAGCTTTTTTAGGACAAAAGTTAAAAAATCCATCAGCACCAACATAATCCATAAGTTTTAATGTTACACCTGCATTTACTGAGCCTTTAGTTTAGGACACACATAAACACAACACTCCCTTATCAAATGGAAATCTGACCAAGTATGTTTTTGTTATTTTAAGTGTAAAGATGTAATTATGCTGCAAATAAAGCAGAATTATATAAAGAGGAACTTTTCAGTCAGATAGAAGAATTTTATTTTTTAATTTTTTTTTGCTTAAATCAAGATTTTTTGTTTTGGTTATTCCAATGTTTTTTTTTTTTTGTTTTTTTTTTAAAAATATATATATATATTATTCAAGATTTTTTTTTCTTGCTTAATTGAATTAAACACACAAAAAACTTGAATAAAGAGAAAAAAAAAGAACAATTCCCACTCCTGCTAAGTGTATTTTTGTTATTTCTATTCCAAATATCTCATCACACTTAAAATCAGATGGCAGATTTTTCTTTCTTCTGTTTTACCTCATTCAAGATTATTTTACGTGTATAAAAATTCCTGCTTAATTCAGGATTTAATTAAAATATTTTTCTTTATTCAAGATTTTTGTTTAATTGAATTAAGAAGAAAAAACTTGAATAAAGCAAAAAAGGGACAAAAAACTATTTTTATTTTTAGTCTAAATATGTAATTTCACTTCAAATAAGGCAACGTTATATACAGAGAACATTTTCAGTCAGATAGAAGAACTTGATTTATAGAAAATTGTCTGGAAAATGGGATTTGAAGAAATGTTGCCAAAATTTATTTGCAGATTTTTTTTTTCTTAAATCACGTTTTGTTTTTGTTTTTGTGCCTAATTCAAGATCATTATTATTATTATTATTATTATTATTATTATTATTATTATTATTATTATTACCTCCGCCAAACGAGGTATTCAATTCGAATCTGTTTGTTTGGCTTTCAGCAGTATTACGCAAATAGTTCTGAACAGATTTTGATCAAATTTTCAGGATGTGTTGGGAACTCATGGTCCTAGATTCTGGATCACTTTGAAATGTATTCTCTATTTACCACAATGTAACATTTCAAAGTGATCCAGAATCCAGGATCTCTTCCGGATCACTACCAAAATGTAATCATTTGTTCCTTGTGACACTCACTTCTGTTCAGAACTTTTTGTGTAATCCTGTTGACCATCAGACAAACAAACAAACAAACAACCAGACTAAAATTTACTACCTCCCTAGTGGACCTGTCTTCATTCAAAAGGCGGGGGGGGGGGTCTGCCCTGGTGGAGGTTTGCACTGTCAAAGTGCTTTTCTAGTTATTATTATTATTTGGCTAATTAATTCAGGATTTTTTTGGTTACTTATGTCAATATTTCTTTTTTTTTCTTAATTCAAGATATTATTTTATAATTTATGTTTAGTTTTTTTTTTGTCTGCATTTGTTCTCATTGTTTAACACTACAGAGGGGGAGTCAACATTGCTTGAGATCAATTTTTATTAATTCAAGATTTTGTTTTTTTTTTTGTTTAAACATTGCTTTTTTAAATTTATTTAATTCAGGATTTTATTTTTTCTTTATTTAAGATTTGATCACATATTTGGACTAGAAATGAAAAAAATACATGTGGTAGGAATTGGATTTAAGTTTTTTTAATTAATTCAAAATGTATTTGTTTATTTTTTGTTTAGTTTTCTTTTTTTGTTAAATTCAAGATGTTTTAAATAGTTTTTGTCCTTCTATGTTACTGAAGGGTTCCAGTGTTCCTGTCCTGTATTAAAGGTGTTTGTTAATGACTCGTTGTTTCAGTGCATCAGCATGTCAGACCCAGTTTGTCCTTCCAGAGTTTCCACAGATTGTCCAGTGTACGTTTACATATCATGACTCCTTCATGCACGGTCATGCATTTCTCAGCTACAAACAAACAGACCTTTTAAAGGATCAGAATTCAAGTTACATTTTCTAAGGTAAATAATTCCTGTCACTTCTATTACTGTCTGCAGTCTTGGATCGACATTCTTCACCATTTTGTTACAACCCTTGTACAGCACAACTTTACGTAAGCAGTAAATAAATACTGACAGTTTACTGATAATGTTGAAATTGACGCCAGTCTGTGTGTTTTCATTTGTCACGACGCTGTACAGCTTTAACACTTTCACATATTCTTCACTCAGGTCACATGGGAACCGTGGATAACCTGAACCATCCATATCATTCATGACGTTAATGCACAGGTGTCAAACAAAAGGCCTGGGGGCCAAATTTGGCCCTCTAAATGGCAGAGGTGGTCAAAGTACTCCCATTATGTATTTAAATAGAAGTAAAGCTACTGGTGTGAAAAAATCCTCCGGTAAAAGTACGCAGCTTATGACCCTGGTTGTCTTGGCAACTGCCATTTTGCCCTCCTCGGCTGATGTTGCCCTTCTGAAGAAAAATATAATATAAAGGATTTCAGATTTCAACATGATTTTCTTTATGATTCGTAATTTTCAGAAGTTTCCAAAAATAAAGTCGTCAGTTTGAGTTAATCATTCATCAGATACTGCGAGAACAAGTCAAAAGGGACGGGTGGGGGGTGTGCGGGGCGCGCATAACTTAAAAAAAAAAAAAAAAAAAAGCGCTGCACTGTCCGGCCAACATGTGCAACGAGAGGACAGAGGGTGAAGGATGAAGAGGCAGCAAAAGGAGACAAGTAAAGGAGACAACTAAAGGTGACACCTAAAGGAGACAGCTAAAGGAGACACCTGAAGGAGACAACTAAAGGAGACAACTAAAGTAGACAGCGAAAGGAGACAACTGAAGGAGGCAAGTAAAGGAGACAACTAAAGAAGACAGCTAAAGGAGACAACTAAAGGAGACAGATAAAGGAGACACCTGAAGGAGACAACTAAAGGAGACAGCTAAAGGAGACAAGTAAAGGAGACAGCTAAAGAAGACACCTAAAGGAGACAACTAAAGGAGACAGATGGAGTAGACAACTAAAGAGACAACTAAAGGAAACAGCTAAAGGAGACAACTAAAGAAGACAACTAAAGTAGACAGCGAAAGGAGACAACTGAAGGAGGCAAGTAAAGGAGACAACTAAAGAAGACAGCTAAAGGAGACAACTAAAGGAGACAGATGGAGTAGACAACTAAAGAGACAACTAAAGGAAACAGCTAAAGAGACAACTAAACAATACAGCTAAAGGAGAACACTACATAAGACAACTAAGGAGACAGCTAAAGAGAGGGAAAGATATTTTTTAGTATTGTTTCCCGGCGCATGACGGAGTTCCTCCTGAAGAACACTTACATCGACACCTCAGTTCAGAAGGGCGGAGTCCCAAGGGTTCCAAGATGCATCGAGCACACAGGAGCAGTCACCCAGCTGATCCGGGAGACACGTGAAGGCAAAGGGGCTTGCATGTTCTGAAGACAAGGTGAACAAGTACCTCAGTGCCACCTACAGTGACAGAGCAAGAGAGGAACAGCTCGGACCATGCAGGACCTTAATAACTCCGCCAGAACCCACTGTGGCATTTAACATTAAGGAGCCAACCTTGAAAGAAGTTCAGGAAGTCATCAAGGCTGCTAGAACCACCTCAGCCCCGGGTCCCAGTGGAGTGCCATACGTCGTCTACAAGAGATGTCCCAAACTCTTGAAGCGACTGTGGGAAATCCTTAAAGTTATCTGGAGAAGGGGGAGGGTAGCACAGCAATGGAGGCACGCAGAGGGTGTCTGGATTCCAAAGGAGGGGAGCTCAAGTACTATTGAGCAGTTTAGGGTCATCTCACTCCTTAGTGCCGAGGGAAAGATATTTTTTAGTATTGTTTCCCAGCGCATGACCTGATGATTCCTCCTGAAGAACACTTACATCGACACCTCAGTTCAGAAGGGTGGAGTCCCAAGGGATCCAGGATGCATCGAGCACACAGGAGCAGTCACCCAGCTGATCCGGGAGACACGTGAAGGCAAAGGGAACCTGGCAGTTCTGTGGCTTGATCTCACCAATGCCTATGGGTCAATTCCACATAAGCTGGTGGAAACCTCGCTTGAACGACACCACGTTCCAGGTAAAATCAGGGACGTCATTCTGGACTATTACAGCTGTTTCAGTTTGAGAGTCACCTCTGGAACAGTGACATCTGCATTTCATCACCTTGAGAAGGGCATTATCACCGGATGTACCATTTCGGTAATATTGTTTGCCTTGGCCATGAATATGGTGGTGAAGTCAGCAGAGGTTGAGTGTAGAGGCCCACTCACCAACTCAGGCATGCGGCAACCCTCAATCAGAGCATTCATGGATGATCTGACAGTGTCCACAACATCAGTCCCAGGCTGTAGATGGATCTTGCAAGGCCTGGAGCGTCTCATCAGCTGGGCACGGATGGACTTCAAGCCAGCCAAATCCAGATCACTTGTGGTGAGGAAGGGTAAGGTCACAGACCAGTTTCCCTTCAAAATAGGAGGTGTCCGAATTCCATCAGTGACAGAGAAGCCAGTGAAGAGCCTGGGGAAAATCTATGACTGCACCCTGAAGGACACTCCAGCACTCCAATCAACATCAGAGGAGCTGACAGCGGTGGATAAGTCCGGACTTCCAGGCAAGTATAAAGCCTGGATCTACCAGCACGGCATCTTGCCACGTCTCCTCTGGCCACTGTTGATATACAACGTTCCGTTGACCACTGTCGAGTGCTTCGAGAGGCAGGTTAGCTCCTTCTTCCGGAAGTGGTTGGGCCTACCACGAAGCCTCAGCAGCATTGCCTTGTACGGGAGAAACAACAAACTAAAACTGCCCTTCAGTAGTTTGACTGAGGAGTTCATGGTAACCCGTGTGAGAGAGGTGCTGCTGTATAGGGACTCCAGCGACATCAAAGTCTCTTCGGCAGGCATAGAAGTGAGAACCGGCAGGAAGTGGAAGGTGCATGAGGCAGTCAACCAGGCTGAGGCACGGCTACAACACAGTGAGCTGGTGGGGACAGTGGCAGTTGGACGGGCAGGCCTTGGGAGCAACTCAAAACCTGTCTTCAGCAAGTCCAAGGGAAAGGAAAGGCGACAGCTGGTCCAGCAGGAGGTCCGAGCAGGGGTGGAGGAAACACGCTGCAGTAGGGAAGTGGGGATGTCACGGCTGGGCGCGTGGTCCCGGTGGGAAGAGGCATCTGACAGTAAGATCTCTTGGTCAGAGCTGTGGAGATCGGAGCCACATCGAATCAGGTTCCTTGTACAGTCGGTGTATGATGTACTCCCAAGCCCGGCCAACCTCTTCCGGTGGGGCTTGGCCGAGACTCCGCTATGTCCCCTCTGCCAGAAAGCTGGTTCGCTGGAACACATCCTGAGCTGCTGCCCTCGGGCACTTGGAGACGGGCGCTACCGCTGGCGCCATGACCAAGTGTTGCGGGTCATAGCCGAAGCCATCGCCACAGGGATTTCCAGCAGCAAGCACCAGATACCAGCAAGGCAGTCCATCGCCTTTGTTAGGGCTGGGGAGAAGCCAAAGCACCACCAGAGCCAGGTAGGGGGGCTGCTGGCAACAGCTCGGGACTGGCAGCTGAAGGTAGACCTATGGTAACAGCTCAAGTTCCCACAGAACATCGCAGTGACCACATTCAAACCAGACATAGTCTTGGTCTCCGAAACAACGAGACAAGTGGTCCTGCTGGAACTGACTGTCCCCTGGGAAGACCGGATGGTGGAGGCATTTGAGAGGAAGAGGGCCAAGTACGAGGAGCTGATAAGCGAATGCTGGAATGCAGGGTGGAGGACCCAACTAAACCCCATTGAAGTTGGGTGCAGAGGCTTCGTTGGTAAGTCCCTACTCAAGATGTTGGGAGTCAAAGGGCTGCAGAACAAGAAAGCCATCAGAAACATGTCAGATGCAGCAGAGAAGGCGTCAAGATGGCTGTGGATCAAGCGGGGGGATCCGTGGGCTACGCAGGCCACTTAGACACAAGCTGGTGCCTGATCAACCCTGGCTGGGACACCTGGGTGAGGGTGTCTGTTGTGAGATCCGAAACACCCGATGACCCCAGGCGATACTGATGATGTGTCTAAGTTGCACCTAGAGTGTTTTTTATAACAAGTAACACAATAGTAGCATTGTTAATAGAGTTAAGAGAAGTTATGTTCCTGATCCTAAAGTGTACATTAATGCAATTGGCCAACCAAGTGAGCCCCCTAATGAGTATAAAGCTAGGAATGAGATTTCAGCCGGGTTTGAATCTATTCTTCCTCAGATATCTATTAACAAAAATACTGAGTGGATTAATTATATTTACTACAATCAGCAGCGATATATGAATTACACTGATGTTGCTCTTCTAACGTTAGGTGAGCAGGTGGATGCCACAAGTGCAGTGGCCTGGCAGAACAGATTAGCTCTAGATTGGCTCTTAGCTGAGAAAGGTGGAGTGTGTAAACTTATTGGCCCAGAGTATTGTTGTACATATTTGCCCCGACATACAGCACCTGCTGGTGCATTTACGAAGGTTAGAGGTAGCTGCTAATGCAGGACATGATACAGGTCTAGCTGGGGTGCAAGACTGGTTTTCAGAAATTGTTGGAGGATAGAAGCAAGGAATAGTGAGAATTGTGTTAACTGTGTTGGTGGGACTTGTACTCTTAGGATTTATCTTTTGTTGTTGCATTCCAGTAATGAGATCCCTATTGATTAGCAAAGTACAAAAGCAAATGTTAGTCTTAGCTAAAGACGTTCCCCGCCAGCCGGACTTATTCCCTCTACCAGACTGGGAAGCTGCTCACAAAGAGACATCCAATGAGGACGAGGATGAGGACTAAGGAGGAAGCCAGGGAAGGGGTGAAATGAGCGCCCTTCTCCAGCGGGCAGCCAAAGCCCCGACGATGTGGTGGGCTGGTAGAAAACCGGTGTCACCCCCGAGGGATATACACGAACTCTCCAAACATTTAATCATGAATGGACTTTTACCATACACACCCATATGTTCCATGTATTTGATGCCATTATCATAATCCTGCAATATTATTTGTGTTTTGTTGTCATTCTGTATCAGTAACTACATTCAATTGCAACAGCCAAACAAGAATTCAGCAACAGCTTACAGTCAAAAGTATATCTACTATTGAAAACTTAGTTATTCATTCTCATCTATCAAAAACTGCAAGTGTTAATTGACTGTGTATAAGTGTAAAGTGAGTTTCTCGACAGGCCAGAGATGGTGATTGCTTCGGGGTTGAGTCAGGAATTTTTTAGCCGAGTAAAGTCACCTTGGTTTTTTCGCCTGACTCCTGTCACATAACATCTGATGTTATCCATAATTATGTGTTTCTTCGGAGCTGTTAACTCCGAAAGGGGGGAATGATGAGGAATTGATATATCTGTATAATCTCAGCTAAAAAATATATCATATTATAATATCTGGATGTTCCAATGTTTTTAAATGATTGTGTGTGTGTTGGAATGTCTGTACACTGGGTTGACCTGAAAGGTCACAGAGAGAGAGCAATGATCGGAAATACATGTGAAGACACTGGGTTGATCTGCCAGCAGAATGACGTAGGAATTAAAACATTTGGTCTGTTGTCAAGACTAAGGTCCACGTCTCTGAGAGAAAGGATATAAAAACAAAAGACAGACAGAGGTGGGGGCTCTGTTTTTTTCTCTTCGCACTGCTTGGGTGACCCGTTTCTCCCTCATTCTGTGATCAGACAATTGTCTGAAGTTACTTTTAGGACTTGGAAGGTTTGTAAGCTCAATGATTGATTACTCAATTGTTTGAATTCATGTGTCTATATTTTTATAATAAATTGTTAACCTTTCTTATTTGGTCCTGGTATTTTTGAGTCGTCTCAACGGGGAAATCCAAAACCAAGAAAGACAAACGATGACAATGCAACACTATATTTCAGCCGGACAATGTCAAGGAACAGATTTTAAATTATATGGAGGTTCCTGCATTTCAACAATAATGCCACACAAAATACTGGTGATAAAATGTAAAAAGTCTGCTCAGTGTTAGATTATCTTGTTGGGAAATGCAAAGAATTGTACCAGCCAAGAAAAAACATTTGTATTGATGAGGGCATGATGCAGTGACGCGGGTGCCTGTTATTCTGAGTGTATAACCCACAAAAGCCGGTGAGGTATGGTATAAAATCGTACATTCTGTGTAACTGCAACTGGGTACTACTTCAACTTGCGACCTTATGTCGGTGAAGGTAGATAGTGTTCTCTCTGCTTGATCGTCTTCAGGGTCATGGTTATACTTGTCTACATGGATAATTTTTTATAATTCTGTGTCCCCGTGTGAACGTTTACTGAGAGCACAGACAAATGTCTGTTGAACCCCCAGGGAAAACAGGGGAGAGTCAGTGATCATCAGGGAGATTAAAAAGTCTGACCTGGGGGCAGGGGAAAGAATTGTGCGGCACATGGGCGTGTGATGGTGGTACCTTGGCAGGACAAACAAATCATGAAGATGGTGACAACCTGCCACCAAGACAGAATGGAAAGAGTTGATGTGTGGCAGAGGGCACCGAGAAATAGAGTGACCCAGCTTAAAGCAGCGTGCGTAATTGCCTACAACTCCAACATGAATGGCGTGGATAAACTGGAGCAGAATGTGGCCTACTACCCCTTCATAAGAAAGTCCCTAAATTGGTCAAAGAAGTTTGTGGCTTACATGTTCCAAATTGCCATGTTTATTCTACGGCCCTCGAGAACGTCCCGTCCCGTGACGGTTAACGCCCGCGGCCCATGGCAACGGGTTTTGTCACTTCAGATTCACTGTACCATATCACTCCGCAGGTAGTTCAGCCACTTTTAAAGTAAATATTAGCTTCGTTGTAACTGCTAGCTTATCCAATGTTAACCTATCCTGATGTTATCCTTACCGTAGTCAGGAAATCAGGGGAAATTGCCGTCCTCATCTCGTACAGAATCTCCAGTATTTTACCCCTCGGTTAACTCTTCTATGCTGGTTTTTAGAAAACAAGGAGCGGTTTCAGTGAGCTTCGTTTTCAGTATTTATTTGCAGGAACGGGACAACACCTGCTCCGGTCACCGACCTGACTGTGTACATCTGTCTTTCTCTTTTCTCCACCTAAAACTCTCTACACCCCCCTTCTGTCTGCCCCGCCTATTTCACAACACTAGTCTGTTAGAGTAGTGACAGTAATAAACTGTAATAACCCGTAGAATAAGCGGGATAATACATGGAACACGAGTTACTATCGAAAAATATTCCCCTTTGGGGCGGGGTGTTGGCTTCTGTTGGCTTCAGAAGCCATCAGAAGCCAACATATGTGTTAAACATATGTTTAACATATGCTGTTAAACATATGTTTAACATATGTGTTAAACATATGTTTAACATATGTTAAACATATGCTTAACACATATGTTCTTCATAGGGCCAGAAATCCAGAACAATGTAAGTCACTTCTGGACTTCACACGCAGGGTCAGTAGATGTGGTCAGGGAAGCGGCATGGGGTGCTGGAGGAGGAGAGAGACCAGGCAGACTAGGCCCACAATCCCAGAGCACCGTACAACATGGACCCTGAAAGTATGGTGGATGGCGGCAACATGGTGAGGCACAGACTGGAAAATCTGATGCCCACCACCAAGAAGACCAGGCCCGCAGGGGCCCGTCACAGTGAGATGAGGATGTGGTGTGTTTCCTGTCGTTACATGCAGGAAAATGTTTTACAGCATATACACACAGAGACATAATACAATAATTAGGGCATGTTTATGAATAAATAAACTGTTGAATAAATAAACTGTTTTTCTATTTAAACACCGTGTTTTTCAGTGTTGTTTTTATTGTTTCAAGGATTCAAGGATTCAAGGATGCTTTATTGTCATTTCAGCATGTGAACATGGAGAAACGAAATTAAAAACCCCTGGTCCCAGTTCAAGCCCAATAGGTACAAGAAAGACGAAGGGCAAAAAACGAGTAGCTAGATAAGTACTAAATACAAAATACAAAAATAGCAGCAAGATAAGTACTAGAAAGAGGAAATAGAAATAAAATAAGATAAGGTGCGTGCAGAATACTCAAGTAACGGAACTGTGCAAAATAGTAGGTGCAGACTGAGTTGAGGTAGGTGTTAAGTAAAGTGGCTGGCAATAAAGTGGCTAGTGCGTACAGGGACAGCTGCATGTGTGCATGTATGCAGTGTCCCGAGAGCTTGTAGATAATTGACTGTTGAGATTGTGAGGGGAGGAGTTAACTGCCGCAGGGGCTACAGAGGTCCCCCAGAGTTCAGCAGTCTCACAGCCTCCGGGTAGAAGCTGTTCCTCAGTCTGGAGGTCCTGCTTTTGATGGTCCGTAGCCTCCTGCCTGAGGGGAGCGGGACAAACAGTCCATGTGCGGGATGGGTGGGGTCCTTCATGATGCAGGAGGCCCGCCTCCTGCCTCTGGTGATGTAGATGTCCGAAGTGGTGGGTAGACTGTGCCCTACAGTCCTCTGTGCAGCCTTCACCACTCTCTGCAGAGACTTCTTCTCTGCTGCCGAGCAGCTGCCGTGCCACACAGTGATGCAGGAGCACAGGATGCTCTCCACCACGCATCGGTAGAAGGAGGTCAGAATAGAGCTCCCCAGTCCGGCGCGCCTCAGCTTCCTGAGGAAGAAGAGGCGCTGATGTGCCTTCCTAATCAGACAGGACGTGTTGGTCTTCCAGGTGAGGTCGTCGGAGATGTGGGTGCCGAGGTACCTGAAGCTGGAGACCACTTCCACCGCTGTCCCTCCGATGTGCAGAGGGGGAGGGGGGTGTCTGCCCCTTCTGAAGTCCACGATCATCTCCTTGGTCTTTTTCACGTTGATGCAGAGATTGTTGTCTCTGCACCAGCCCTCCAGGTGTTCCACCTCCTGCCTGTAGCTTGACTCGTCGTTGTTGGTAATTCGTCCAACCACAGCCGTGTCATCCGCAAACTTCACAATCAGACAACTCGGATGTGTCGCTGAGCAGTCGTGTGTGAGCAGGATGAACAGGAGAGGGCTCAACACACAGCCCTGGGGGGAGCCGGTGCTGAGCGTGATGGAGGAGGAGGAGATGCCATGGATCCTCACTGCCTGTGGCCTGTCTGATAGGAAGTCCAGAACCCAGTTACACAGGGTGGAGCTCAGTCCCAGTGTGTGGAGTTTCTGGATCAGAGTCTGTGGAATGATTGTGTTGAAGGCTGAGGTGAAGTCCACAAAGAGGAGGCGAACGTAGGAGTCCTTGTTCTCTAGGTGGGTGAGGGTCGTGTGAATCACAGAGGAGATGGCGTCCTCTGTAGATCGGTTTTTCCTGTAAGCGTACTGGTGCGGGTCCACAGTGACGTCGATGGTGTCTTTGATGCGGGCCATGACCAGACTCTCAAAGCATTTCATGACTATCGGGGTGAGGGCTACCGGCCGATAGTCATTGGAGTCAGTGAGACACTGGCACCATGGCACTGGAGAGAACTGCCGCAGCTTCGTTTTTTGTTTTTGAATGTGTGTAGAGTACAGTGTCATCCGCATATAATGGTATTTTTACAGATTTACAAACACTTGGTAAATTATTAATATATAAGCTGAATAGTATAAGGCCCAAGGATGGAGCCCTGTAGGACTCCAGCTGAACAATTAAGAAAGGCAGAGTGAGATTTTTGGATTTGTACTGCTTGCTTTCTGTCAGACAGGTATGATTTCATCCAGTAGAGGGCACTTTAGGAGAAATTTAAATGGGCTAACGTAGTAAATAAAACATTGTGATTGATTGTGTCAAATGCACATTTCAGGTCAAGAAATACAGCACCCACAAAGCCACCGCGATCTAATTTTTAGGTTTTCTAAAAAGTAGCAAGTAGCTGTCTCTGTGGAGTGATTCTTTCTAAACCCAAATTGCATTGGATGGAGGTAGGATTGACTAGTGTTCTGTCAGCTGTGCAGCGACCCATTTTTCTGCTATTTTCGAGATGATTGGTAAAATACTTATTGGACGATAGTTTTCTGGTTTTGTTTTGTCTCCTGACCCTAGCAACCTTACATGATATTAGCACTATTCCTTGTTTGATAGATTGATTTATTAAATGGGCAACTGGACTTGCGAGTGCCTCTTTGTATAGCTTAAAAAAATTACTCGTCATCCCATACGTGTCTCTGGATTTAGAGTTTTTAAAAGAGGTTACTATTTTAATAACTTCAGGGGCAGAAATTTCCTGTATAGTAAATACTTGTTTACTGTCATCTATAGTAGTATGTTGGTTACTTTTACAATTGATATGTGTTGTTAATTCTTCAATTGAGCTTATGAAGAATGCATTAAACATGTTAACAATTTCTCCTAAATTATCTGTTAATGTACCATTTATTTGAAGTTGTAGATTGCTGTGAAGATCATTATTATTACAACCAAGTAGCGTATTTAGATTTTTCCATATTTTCCCATTTCCGCAAGCCCCTTTTATGATGCCAATATAGAAAACAGCTTTTGATTTACGCATATGTTTTGTCACCTTATTTCTTAGTAATGTAATGCCATTCACTTCTAGAATGTGTTTTCAAGAATTTCTTTAATGCTCTGTCCCTTTCCTTCATCAGTTTCCTGCAGTCATTGTTAAGCCAAGGAAGACTAAGTTTTGGAAAGGGACCTTCTTTTGTAAACATCTGTTATGTTCCAGCACTGTTTTTTATGAGTCCTAATTCATTTAATTGGGGACAATTATTGACAGTTATTTTTTTGTGTGCAATAGCCTGCATATAGGTTTCTTTTCAGGTCACTGATTGGCTTCCGCCGCAGCGACTATATAAACCGGACCTGCGGGTCTAGAGGGAAAAAAAACGCCTTTCCTGGGAGTGCCTCACTTCCACCTGGGCGGTTCTGGAGCGCGCACGCCTGCGCGCGCTCGAGCAAAGCTGTTTCTGGCTGCGAGATGCCGATTAGCCATGGTACTTCTGCTTCTTATTTTTTTCTGTATTATTTGGCCCGGTGAGTTTGGACGTCCTCTTTTCATTTGATTCCATTTTAAAGGGTTTAGTTTGCGGGTTGTGTTAATAGGACAGGGGTAGCGGTAGGTGAGCAGGTTCTATGGCCCTGTATAGGGTTGGTTTGCTCCATCTACCATCCTTTTGTTTATTTAGCCAACTCACCTGGGTCTGACTCTCTTTTGTACTTTTGGGGATTGTTTTTTTTTGGGGCACAGGGGGTTTACCTTAAATACCTTTGCATAATGAAATTGTGTGGCAAAGTTGAACCTCTTGTCTCCTGTGCTCTCTCTCAAATATGTTGCAACCTCCGGGTCATAACATATTTATGGGGGCTCGTCTTAAAACCTAGATGGAGTATTTTGTACCCGTAACAGATTTATGGAGGTGGACTTGTCTGATGGGTCTTCTGTCCACAACGTATTTATAGGTCTTGTCTCAACTTCGGATTTCTAGATTTGTACTCACACTAACTGCTGGTTAGTGTGAGTTGAACAGTTAAGAGGTCTCGTTGTTGTGTGAATATTGATTTTGTGTTAGCCTGGTGTGGTTGTTTATTCTAGATGAGTTTGTGGAATCGCATGTTCAAAGGGAAACCTTTTGGCTATTGCTGAGCGTTTTAAGGTAGCTGTCTCAAAACAAGCACAGAAATCACACATTAAAAAGGAACTTATGTATGCATTAATTCAGCAGGGAGTGTTCTCAGCTGAGGTTATGCCTAAAAGTCATCCTCTGAATTCGTTTAAAAGAGCTAGAATTGGAGTTGAAAAGGCTTTCTTTGCGGGAAAAGGAATTGGAGTATTCTATTGAGCAGAAAAGGTTGGACCAGCAAACTCAGATTTGTCTCCATGAGAGGGATCATCGGACTGAGTTTGATGTAGTAAAGTGTATTCGTTTGGTTCCCCCTTTCAATGAGAAAGATGTGGACAAATACTTTGTGTTATTTGAAAGGGTGGCTGTTTCATTTAAGGATGTGTGGGCATTATTGTTGCAGTGTGTGCTAGTAGGCAAATCACAGGAAGCTTTTGCTTCATTGTCAACTGAGGACAGTTTGGATTTTGATAAAGTTAAAGCAGCTATTTTACGGGCGTACGAGTTAGTGCCAGAGGCGTATCGGCAGAAGTTTTGTGGAATAAGGAAAGACTAAAATCAGACATATGTTGAGTTTGTTCGGGAAAAGTGTGTCCTGTTTTATAGGTGGTGCTTGTCACAGGGAGTTAAAGTGTTTGATAATCTAAGGCAACTAGTATTGCTAGAGGAATTTAAAAAGTGTCTTCCTGAAAGAGCTGTCACTTATTTAAACAAACAAAGTGACGTTGGTGAAGCAGCTGTACTCGCTGATGAGTACGTTTTAACGCACAGATCAGGTTCTGAACGCGTCAACAGGTTTGACCGATTTAATGGTAATAGTAGAGACTCTGTAAAAAATGCAGGTGTACCTGTTGAACCTCTTTCAGGCTCCACAAGAAAAACTGATGCGGTTGATTCTAAAGCTTATAAGGTGACGTGTCATTATTGTCAGAAGAAAGGGCACATGGTTTCCGGTTGTCCGGTGCTTAAGAGAAAGCATAGCAAGCCTGTTGCTCTGCTTCGGTCACTGAGCCAGGTTACTGATTCTCATTTTGCTGAAAAATCCTGTGGTTATGCTGATTTCAGGCCGTTTGTCATATACGGGTTTGTGTCAGTGTGTGGTATGAATGAGAAAGTGCTGGTGAAAATTTAAAGGAACACAACGGCCTCTCATTCTTTTATTCTCCAGGGAGTGTTGCCATTAAGTGCTGAGACCGGAGTTGGTTCAGATGTGCCTGTTCACGGTTTTCATATGGGGGTTATTGGAGTTCCACTACACCGGATTGTTGTCCAGTCGAACCTGTGGACCTGTGATGCTGTTGTGGGTGTGCTTCCTAAGTTTCCGATCCAGGGCATTTCTCTGATAATAGGAAATGATTTGGCAGGAGGCAGAGTATTGGTCACACCTGAAGTGACACCTGTCCCTGATGTGCGTGGCTGTCCCGATGAGCTTGCGCAGAACTTCCCTGACGTTTTCACGTCCTGTGCTGTTACGCGCTCTGCTGCTAAGCGTGAGAGGATTCAATGATGACATTGATTGAGTGACACATTTTTGGCTGACTCTTACATTAACGGTTCAGTGGTGACTGGCGGTAGTTCAGGGTCGTCTCAAAACGGGTCCACTGCTAAACATCTCATAATGTCACGACAAGACTTAATTGAGAAGCAAATGAAAGATGAGAGTCTTCGTTATTTGAAAAACGAGTGAGTGCTGATGCTATTAAGTCACTGTCTACTGGTTATTTTGTGTGTGATGGCGTTCTAATGCGTAAATGGCTGCCTAAGCATGTGTCTGCTTTAGAGGAGTGGTGTAATGTAACGCAAATTGTTATTCCAGTGCCATATAGATCCCATGTATTGTTGCTGGCACATGACAGTCCGTTTTCTGGTCATTTAGGGGTTCGAAAGACGTATGATCGCATTTTGCGACATTTCTATTGGCCGGGAATAAAAAGGGAGGTGTCTCATTATGTACAATCATGCCACGTTTGCCAAATGATGGGGAAACCCAACCAGACTATTCCACCGGCCCCGTTGTATCCTATCCCTGTGGTTGGTGAGCCATTTGAACGGGTTTTGGTTAATTGTGTGGGTCCTCTTCCCCATACGAAATCCGGGAATAAATTCCTCCTCTCAGTTATGTGAGGTTTTCCTCTACAGAAAATCACTACTCTGGCCATAGTAAAGGCTCTGACAAAGTTTTTTTCTTTGTTTGGGATGCCAAAAGTGATCCAAACAGACCAGGGCAGTAATTTTATGTCTCGCTGTTTTGCTCAAGTGTTAAAACAGTTAAACATCAAACATGTGTTTTCCAGTGCGTATCACCCAGAGAGCCAGGGCGCACTGGAACGTTTCCATCAAACACTTAAGTCTATGCTACGCAACTATTCTTATGATAATCATAAGGATTGGGATGATGGTGTTCATATGCTGATGTTTGCAGTGAGAGAAGTATCCCAAGAGTCCTTAGGTTTTAATCCATGTGATGTAGTTTTTGCGCACACTGTGCACGGGCTTCTAAAGCTTCTTAAAGATCGCTGGTTATGTGGTGACACGAAGCATAATCTTCTTGATTTTGTGGTATCATTCCGGTCGCGGTTGCGCCATGCGTGTGAAATCGTTAAAGAAGAAGATCTTGAAGCTGCACAAACACACATGAAGGGCTGGTTTGACAAACACGCAGAAAGCAGGCAATTTGAACCTGGTGATAAGGTTTTAGTTCTGGTACCAGTTTCTGGGTCTTGCCTACAGGCACGTTTTAGTGGCCCGTATGTTGTGAAAAGCAAAGTTGGTGATAGAGACTATGTGATAGCCACCCAAGGCAGGCGCTGAGCAATGCGTCTTTGTCACATTAATATGCTTAAGGCTTATGTTGAGTGGAAAGAGTTTTCTCCTGTATCTGATAATGGTGACCAATGTGAAGCATGTTGTGTAGTTAACGCTAACAGGTGTTTTCGGTAGCTGTCCACAGGCTGTGGTACTGAACGCTCTCCGTCAGGTTCCGCCTTTGACGGTGTGGGGGGGGGGGGGGGGCTGTCCACTTCAGAAGAACAAGACTGTGACAACATGTCGGTGGCTCTGACTCAAGGGAAGTTTTCAAACTCTGTGGCGCTGTGGAACATGCATGTTTTGTTGGCTCATCTTTCCGAGTCTGAGCAGGCAGATGTTGTTAAGTTGCTTCACAATTACCAGTCTTTGTTTTCTGATGTCCCGTTCTCAGACGCATGTGATCAGTCATGATATTGACATGGGTAACTCGAAACCGTTGAAACAACATCTGTATCAGGTTAATCCTGAAAAACGACAGCGTTTAAAAGTTCAAGTGAAGTATATGCTGCATGGAGTTTGCCGTGCCTTTTGACAATTAAAGCCAATGGGGAAGATCGCATTTGTACTGACTTTCAAAGGGTTAATGGAGTAACTAAGCCTGATTGTTATCCACTGCCTCAAATGGAGGATTGTGTAGATCATGTGGGTGCAGCGCAATATGTCACCAAACTAGACTTGCTAAAAGGCTACTGGCAAGTTCCTCTGATGGAGCGAACTAAAGAAATATCTGCGTTTGTTACTCCCGATGACTTCCTTCAATATAAAGTGATGGCTTTTGGCATGTGCAATGCGCCAGAGGTCAGAGGTTGATGCATGTGGTTTTGTCTTTTTGTGAAGCATACCATGACGATGTAGTTGTTTGTTCCTCAACTTGGATGGAGCATATGACTCATTTAAATATGGTGTTTTTGCTCCGTTAACTGAACTTCTGAGCCCTAAAGTTAATTTTTATTGGACTGACATCTGTCAGTTCACATTTGAACAAACAAAGTTTCCTCTAGTGACTGCTCCTGTACTCGCTGCACCACGCTTCACGAAACCCTTTAAGCTGGCAGTAGACGCGTGTGATGTAGGTGTGGGTGCCATTCTCCTGCAAGAAGACGCAAAGGGAGTAGAACATCCAGTGTCATATTTAAAAAAAAAACTGGACAAACATCAGAAGTGGTATTCTACCATAGAAAAAGAGGCGTTAGCCTTGGTTCTGTCTCTGGAGCATTTTGAGGTATATGTTGGCGGTTCCGGGTCATAACAACTTCATTACAATTTCGTTGACACCTTTGATAAAGATATCACAACAAGTCTCAATATCCTTATTTTTCATTACATTACACCAATTAAATTGTTCTAATTCAGTCTTTAAATCTTCGATCTGAACTTTTGTGAACGCTGGTATGAGATAACTATAGAGTTTTTTGAGCTGGAAATCATGCAAAGCTACTCTGTAGGTGCTGAAAACTCATAATGATAGGTAAAACTCAGCATAATAGGATTCCTTGAAGGTCTGTCTCCCTCCTTTGTTCCTGCCCCTATCCCTTTCTCTATTGCCCTGGCTTCTTTCTCTCTACTGTGGTTCATAACATTAGGGCTGTGGCCCATCGTAAATACTTTCTGCTCTTGTGTCCTCCATGTTGTCACTATACAGTGTTAGCTTGATCTTGTGGGACTCCTTGGTGCTACGTAACTTCCAGCCACTCCCTGCTTTTGGACAATCCCGTTATTTCTTCACATTTTTGGTTAAAAAATGTATTACGATGTTGAATTGCAGTTTCTTCATCAACATCCTGATATTTTATCATTTATATACACTATGATTCATGGTAGTGTCTAACCTGCATGTTAGTCCAGTCAATTTAGCATTCAACCTACCACTAACAAATAACAGAATTTTTTTCTTCAAATTCCAGGCCAGACAAGTCATTGGAGCAAATAGTAAAAATGCACTAAAATGTACCTTGGGCAAAAGTGTGAAATTTGCAAAATTCCCACATGACCACCAAATGATAAGAAAAAGCATGTTTTTGGTCCTCTACTCATTCCTAAATAAATTATTTGAGTGATTTTAAACACTAAATGTCTTTATTGGACATGAGGAATGTTTTTTCAAATATGAATTTCCAAAAATTTCTTTCCTAATCTGAATTTATGACTTATAAATTCAATATGGCCTCCAAAATATCAAAACAATACACTATTTCGGACATATAATAAAATCTAGACCAGTTATTCAAGTGGTTTGAGGTTAAAAATGTCTTCACTGGGTACAGGGAAACATTTAGGAAAAAAATCAAATTTTCATACACCTGAATTGCATAAATCCAATATGGCTGCCAAAATGTGTGGAAACACATTTTTCATAGGTAAACTTACGAGTGTTTTTAGTGAGAATGGGGAGCCAATTCAAAAATGTGAAACTTACATTGTTTCTTTGTTACCCTGCATGAATCAAATATAGCTGCCACTGTCTATGGTAGGGTATGGGAAGGGCAAATAAAGGCTCTGAGTATTAGTTATAAGGTAAGATAAGGCACTGATCTCACATCCATGAGCTGGGGTTGGAAATTGTCCAGTTCTGGTCAATGCCTATGTCCAGTAATGACAGACAACGATGTGGCACTAAAGGCCTTATATTAAAATAAATGAGTAAGTAATAAATACAAATAATGTTTATTATTATTATTACATTTTGGTGGCCATATTGGATTTATGCAAATTTGACAAAAAATTCTGTTGCAATTTATGGTGGGTTAGGTGGCCAAATGCCATATATTGATTAGGCTATGTTGCCCTTTAAACACCCATCCTCATAGGTGTGCACATACATAAAATCTAATTGTTTCACCCCCCCCCCCCCTCACTCTGTTTGAGTCTTTTTGCAGTTCAAACTTCTTGCATTGTTTGTTTATATAAGCATAAACCAAACATAAACATCCAGCAGATGTGCTTTTCCAATCAGTGAGGTTATGTATGTTACATATAGTTACTGATGATTGGATTACTATAAAAATTTTACATTTAAATTAAGTAATGCTGCGATGCCTTGTTTGTATTAGTTTAAAATTAAAATGTCAGAAAATCAGGCTTCCTGAACTTCCCTTTTTCCACTTCAAGTACTGGTTGTACCTGAACACAACACCAACACACCATATAGATTGATAAAAGTACCAAGTTATACTTGAACACAACACAACACCACATCATCTACACCCACAGACTGACTTCCCATTTAGGGTCCACTGTGAGTGACCATATCGAACTGCCCACATCACTTAGCTGTCACTCACTCACCTTTGAGTCCTACTTCACCTGCGCCCTCATGCGTCCAGTTGGTTGTGGTGTGTGTGTGTGGGGGGGGGGGGGGGGGGGGACTTCTCGTCGGGTGTTGTTTTATTCATTTCCGTTTCAATGTTAATGTTTCGTGGTGTCCGGAGGAAAAAGGCAGGGTTGTCTCACCCACTCTGAGTCTGTCGGTCTGGTTCTCCTGTTTGTGAATGGGTGGGACTGTGACGTCACGAGGCAACTGTTTACCATAAAGCACACCGCAGCCCTACCGCTAAACAGAGCTTACTGTAAATTAAAACCACAAACCAACAGATGTTTTTGGTTTTTTTTTGAATGAATTCAGTTTAATTTACAAAACATTCATGGCATAAATTCTTAGACAACTTCAAACAGGAAGAGATGCAAAGGGTTTACAAGAGATAAAATAAATAAACAACATATTAACAAAATATAATGAATCATAATACCATTTAGCAAAACTATATAAAATAATAAAAATAAATGAAATATAAAATTAAATTAAATATAAACTAATATCAAGTAAAACAAAAATAACCCATAATAAAACAAAAAATAACATTTAAATAAATTATATTAAAATAAACAATAGCATACAAATAAAGTGAATACAACAAAAAAGAATAGAACAAAATAAAACAGTCTAATTAAAAGTTTCAAAACAAAATAAATAATAAATAAAATTTTCAAAAAAGTAAAATAAACAGTAAAATGAAATAAAAGAAAAAGAAACCACAGGATGGGTTTGGACAACAGAGGAGTTCCGTCTAAAAATGTTCTGTCACCAAAAATGTCTTGTCACAATGATCAGAAATAGTTCAGCATTTAGCTTATTTTTACTCATTGTTGATGTGCATTGACATCCGACACATTTGAAGACTTTAGGTCAAAATCTCATTTTGGATACAACCTTTGAACTCTTCATCTTACAGACTTGCAATCAGTAGCAAAATGTTAATGTGTCAATTCTACATCTTGTGTATATAGATTTTGACCTATTGTTGACCCAAGAGGTCAGAGGTCAATATCTAAAAAGCTTAAATGTACTATAACAGAAAAAAACAGTGCAGATAGAGGCTTAGTTACTATTATTGACCGATAAGAAACCTGGCATGGGCTTCAAAATGACACAATGGCCTTTGACCTTCCAAGGTCAAACCCATAGTCTCAAGTTTTGAGATGGGGGGGGGGGCAGTAAGAGCTAATGTATGTTCAAGAGGCAGGGTTTGTTGTGTCTAACACCACTTGTTTTTAAACTTCAATAATATGCTCAGCTTTTAGTTTGAATATTTCCTTCATCTTTTGTCCATTGTTTGGTTGTATTTTCTTTATTAAATCCCAGAATATCTGGGGGTGAACTCTTGCCCTTAGCCCCCACATTTTCTTTTTTTTTGTTTGTTTTTATGTCTGTGTGCAGAACTTTGTTTTTTAAGTGTTTTATAAGTAAATTGACAACCAGATGGTCAAAGTACTCCCAGTCCCCTAAAATATAAGTACAGCTAATAGTGTGGAAAAAAATACAGATTTTATTGATTCTACTGATGATTCTGATTCAACTTCTTTACTGAAGTAACCATAAAAATGTAAAATTTCTCAAAATCAATAAGGTAAAAAGTAAAACTGGATTTTTTTTTTGCTATGTATGAAATACTTATTTAAGCAGGAAAAAAACTGAAATTGTATAAACACACACACATATATATAAAGCCGGCAGCAGGACATTTAGGAAAAAAATCAAGTCAAAAATAGGAGATAAAAAATAAAAGAAGCATACTCATGAGATAAAAAGTCAAAATTATGATAAAGTCACAATTTCTTATTTACGAGTTATTTTCCATACTGTCAAATTTGTCTTGTTTGAAAAAGTAATGAGTATATTCAGAGAATGTAAAGACTATAACATACAGATATTTATCTAAAAATGTAGAGTAAAAGTAAAAAGTTGCCAGAAAAAAAATACTCCAGTAAAGTACAGATCCCTAAAACCTGTACTTAAGTACAATAAAGGAAGTACTTGTACTTAGTTACTTCCACCTCTGGTTTCAACTGTTTTCCTAAATGATTAAAACACACAAGTCGTTGGAATAAAAACAAAAAACATTTATAATCATCACATTGTGAATGAAAACAAGGCTCAGGTTTATGACAATCAAATGTTAGGACCATAAACAATGGTCATACAGCAGGGGCTGTCCCGTCCGGGGCCATCTGTTGGGGGTCCGGGACCATCTATCCATCCGTCAGAGGTCCGTCCGTATAACCCTCCGAATGTCCACTTTCACTCAGGGCTTTTATTGAAGACACGTCATCTTACATTTACTTTCAAGTTCAGCTAAAATTGGTAGGAAAAAAGGGGCACATTCACCTTCTAAACCAAGGCGCCATCCCAATTCACCCCTTACCCCTCCTTCTTATCCTCACCACTACTCTTGGCCCTCTCCTTTAACCTTACATTGCAGGTAGGGTTTTAGGGGTGGATTGGGGTAGGGCCAATGAAAACACACGCTTCTACCCTGTGGATCTAAACATCTGTAAATTCTGAATGAAGCTCAAAAAACAAAACAAAGCAGTGGTGATGGAAGTGTTCACTGACCAACATTTGGCACATGCTCAGTTCACTCTGTGGTTACATGTCCACATGTAAGCCTTGTTTTCAAAAATAAGGCCAATGGCCCTGTGCTCACTCTGGCCTCACAGCTGTGATAGCTTGCTATCAATAAAAGGGAGGCATTCAATAGATCATAAAATCAATCCCACTGTGTGGCTGTGTGTTTTTATCAACAAATGCCAAAAACAGTTGGAATGGTACACAAAGCCACCAAAGCTATTGTGGGGTAGCACTTAACAAAAGAAGGTAACTGGGTAATGACCTATTACTATAGTTAAAACTGTTAAATGCTACACAGGAAGTTGTGGGTGGAATCTAATATTGGGGCAGTAACTTTCTTTGATCTGGATTGAAACTGAACTCAGTGAATCAATTGGAAATGCAACCTGTTGTCAACTGAGGGACGAGTAGTGATTTTAGTGAGCAACTGGAAAAATAAACAAAGGCATTGTTTACATAGGTAAGTCTTGAGATCAAAGTGATACGTTTTGTGCCCAGTGCTTAGATCTATCCAATGAATCAATTGGAATTGAAATTTGTTGAGAATTGTGAGAAAAGGAATTTTAGTGACAGACTGAAAAATAAACAGTTGTAAACAACTTGTTTACAAAGGCAAATTTTGACAATCAAAGTGATAAGTTCTGTGTCTAGTGCTTAGATAGATCTAATGAAACAATCAGAATTGAAATCCATCAAGAAATGAGAGAGGAGAAGCGATTAGACAACAACAGATGGATGGACAAAGCGCAATGGGAATAGCTCATCCCCAGATGGGGCATATTTTAAAATCTCCAAAATACAAAGCTCATTTATCAATCTACATCAGCAGCATTTTTTTTACAGTTGTTTTTACAAATGGGCTGTGACTTAAAAATTCCAAATGTTTCAAATGGCCTGGGGTGTCCCCAAAAAGATATGAAGTCCAGAGGTGGGAGTAACTAAGTGGAAGTATTTCCTTTACTGTACAGTACAGGTATTTGTACTTTACTTAAGTATTTATTTTTCTGGAAACTTTTTACTTTTACTCCTACATTTTTGTGTAAATATCTGTACTTTATACTCTTTACATTCTCAGAATGGACTCACTACTTTTTCAAACCAAACAAATGTGACAGTATGAAAAATAAATCGTAAATCTGAAATTGTGATTTACTGAATTATAATTTTGACTTGTCTCATAATTATCCATTTCTTATCTCATATTGTCAATTGTTTCATGTTGTCTGAGTTTGTTTTTCATAATTCTGACTTCGTCTCATAATTTTGATATTTTCTATTTCATATTTTTGACTTTTTAATTTTCATGTTTTATCTCACTATTTAGATTTTTTTTAAAAAATATGCTTTTTTTAATCTCCTATTTCTGACTTTTTTCCCCTCAATATCTTGTCCATATCCACTAAACTGAGTATCATGATCCAATAAAACACATTATCTACACAGTAATTAACTTTTAAAGGCTTTATTTTTGGGTATCGTTGACATTAACCGGCCCTCCAAAGACTCCAATAACTAGGATAAATTTGTTTGTAAATTAGTTCCACTGGAAGATTTTTAGTTTGAGGAGAGTGGATGTTTTTGTTTTTCAGTATTTAAGGGTCTCCTCATACACACAAATACACACAGATTTATGTTGGAAAAACATTTTTAAAAAAATGACTTGAACATCAAATGTCCCATTAAATCTGTTTACATATTTGGACTAATAGACAAATATGTCTATTAGTCCAAATATTAAGATCACTTAGTTTTTCTTTTTAAAATCATTTTCCCAGTGTTGATTATTTTGGTGAAGAATGTTGTTTGTTTGTTTTGTGTAGATGTTTTATTACAATGTTCAGTGTAAATGTTTTACAGTGTAGGTTCTTTAGTGCCAGTGTTCAGTTTTGTTTTGTTTTTTTACAGTGTAGAGGTCTCAAACTAATTTTCTTCATTTTCCACATTCAGCCTGATTTAATCTTCAACGGGTCAGAACAGCAAAATGAAAACATAACCTATAATAATGAATTTAAGTGTTTTAGTAGAAATAAACTTTACTAAATTATGAAAATACTTAATTTTATAAACTGAAATTTTAATCATATTCTGTCTCTACTTACCATTCCCACATGTGCATTATGGGTCAGAACAACAAAGACACTAAAAACTTGGTAACAAAAGCAGAAAATGGTTCAAATTGTGCATAATTTTCTTTAGACAATTGTGGTTTTTCATATCTGTTGAGGTTTTTAACATTTTATTGTTGCAGAATAGTTTGAAAATGTAAATATTGTCATGATTTAATGCTATGTTTTGCATTAAAATAAAGCAAAAAAATTTTAATACTCAATATTTATAGGTATAGCGTAAGTTTTTGTAATTTTTCTTCTGAGAAAATATGTGGTCATTATTTTTCGCAGCTTATTTTACTGTGGATAATATTGGTCTGCATGTGGAACCTGAATTAAAATCAGTTCTGTAGCCTTGACAGGAATTTTTGTACTTTGTAATTTCATCCCACATTTGGTTCCTGGACTGCATGTTTGAGATCCATGGAGTAGATGCTCAAGTGCCAGTGATTAGAGGTTTTTTTTGTTTGTTTGTTAGTTTTTTATAGTGTGCTGCTTTGACATAAACACAGACTCCACATAAACAGATCAGCTGATAGAGCGTTTTCCACAGAACATCTTTAAGGTCGTGTTCACACCTAAAGGTCCGTTTCTTGATTCGAATCCAAGGGAAGATGATATATTTGTCTTGATTGCCAACTGCTCCGGTTTGCATTCACAAAAGGGAAAACTCAATCAGAAACAGGAACCAGAAGTCACATGACCGCAATTATCATTTAGTTATTGGTCATTACAGTTGATGTGGGAACATAAAAATCCCTTTGCTGTCATCGACTGTAATGGAGAATCAGCACCTCATTTTCCTTTTGTTGCCAAGTACATATTAGAAGTGGTCACTTTTGGACTGTGAATATGAATGGCTTGCAAGCCAGCAAGCCCTAACTATTGCATTAATTAATGCATTTCAGAAACGTGCCGCAAGAATATGACGCATAAAACGGTGCGCTTCCTGTGATTTGTGGGAATGGCATTCACACCTGAAATAAACCACTCCAGCGTTCACTTGATAGTGGCCTGAGACCACGTCTACAGATGGATCATAGTTCGGTTATTTGGTCCGCACTTGAGGTCGAGGTCAGCGTTCACATCAACCCAAAAGAACCACTCCAGGGTTCAGTTCAACCGGACTAAATAAGTGTGGTGTGAAAAGCGACCTGTAAAGCACACTGGTCTGTCAAACATATGGAACTAATGAGGAAACAGCCCATTTTTCGGAGCCTTCCAGCTCGTTAACAATGCTCTACTACAACCTCCAGCCCGTTAAAAAGATGCTCCACCACCTCCTCCAGTCCATTAACGACGCTCCACCACCTCCTTGCAGCTCATTAACACTCCACCACCTCCACCATTAATTCTACATGGATGTTGAAAAGGTGCAAAAGGGAGCCAAAGGCAAAAAACCAGCAGAACACACATGAATTATCTTAGTATATATAATATACAAACATTACAGAGTCTGTGGAACAGCACCACTCATACCAAAAACAAGCTGTGGTGGAAGTGGGGAAACTCCAGTTGCTATAGTAACTGTCGGACAGGAAATGGGACAGTGGAGCAAGTGAATGACTTCCTGTGGATTCACCAAGTTAAAAGAGTTTCCTTCAGTGCAGACACAAGAGTGCACAGAAAATAAGAAAACAACCCTGGAGGGGGAGGAGGAAGAGAAGGAAGAAGATACAGCACAGGCTGGTCCTCATCAACAGTGTGTTGAAGGAAGTCGACTGAGAAGGTGAATGTATACTTGTGTACTGGTGTGTGTGTACTTGTGTGTGTGGTGTGTACAGGGGAAGACTGATGAGACACTCCTGTAAAAGACAAGAAAAGAGACGTTCAGCAACTCAATGATGTGAAAATTATCATTATTATTATTATTATGTTGAACGGGATGGTTGGATGTTGGAAGACTTGGATAGATGTTGGATGGATGGATGGATTGGTAGCAGCCTGCGTACTGTGTCACATGGTGGGTCACATGGTCCTGCTGTACTGTATGGCGCTCTTGGAGGCCATGTTGGACCAGGGCAGCAGTGAGCGCAGCAGGGACTGGGCCTGCCGGTACAGTCTCTGGGGAATCGAGCAGGGGCTGAGGCTAGCCAGGGTAGAGCCGATGTGCTGGATGTAGTCAGTGAGGCGTATGTTAAGGAACACAACGCTGTAACCACCGCCTCAAACAGGTACGTCTCAGGTCATGTGAGGTCAAAGGTCAGGCATTTCAATACCTATCACCACATTTAAAATCATGTGACCTTGGTTTTGACCATTCAAGGTCAAAGGTCATGACTCCATTTTGAAGCCCATGGCAGGCTGCCTATTTGTCAATAATAGTAATTAAGGCTGTGTTCAAAACCACATACTTGCCTACTACTCGTACTAACTTTTTAAGTATGCAGTGTGTTTACAGTCTGTATGACATTTTGAGTATGTGAAAAGTTCTTAGATGCATACCAGATTCAGCAAAAATGTTGAGTATGCATCATGAGCTTCCTACTCGTACTGACATTACCGAAGATGCAACGGGACATGATGTCTGATAGTACAGCCTCCTGCACAAAAATGTGTTCTACATTTGTTTTGATTGTGTGGCTATTTATTTTACTAAACTTAATTCAGTTATTCAAGTTACATGACTTTCTTGCTTTATGATGTGCATTTATGAAGCCGGACAAGATTTTCCCTCCAGTTTTCATGCTAGGTGGTGTGTGATGTTCGTGATTTGGTATTGGATTTACACTGATTCAAACAGTTTGAAATATAAAATAAATGCTTTAAACAAATATAAATCACAGACAGTTACATCTGACAACAAACCTGATATAATGGAAACTATGATGTACCAAAGACTGCGGGCTGATCTCCGTCTCCTAAGTGACATGACCCTCTGCTGGGAAAGCATCATGATCTGATCATGACTGGGCAAATTCTGTAAATGCGCTGGGATCAGTGTAAATGCTGGTGTCAAGTTAGTAGTTTACATGTAGATTTATTTCTTGTTTACAAATTAAAAGTCCAGACTTATCAGTGTGGTTTTTCGTATAAGAAAGGGAAAGGGCTGTTCTATTTTGTGAAAATAACCAGAAGTGCATTGCTCATTACGGTTAGCTAGCGTTTCGCCAAATTCCTCTGAACCAAATTGTAAATAGGTAGTATTTTGAAAAATTAATGCCACAGTTGGCATCAAAAGAGGCACTTTCTCGCCTGATTTAATCAATAAACTGAGGTATTAAAAGAGGTTAGAG
Source organism: Siphamia tubifer (assembly GCA_020466265.1). Lineage (NCBI taxonomy): Eukaryota > Metazoa > Chordata > Actinopteri > Kurtiformes > Apogonidae > Siphamia > Siphamia tubifer. The sequence goes on from CM035790.1 coordinate 4,720,437, forward strand.
CTCAGAATCAGAATCAGAAAGAGTTTTATTGCCATTGTTCGTATAGTATACATGTAGTATACAACTAGGAATTTGTGTAACGCTGCAACATTCAACATATAGTATATCAATAAAAAGAAAAAAGGAAATGTGTATATGTGTATGTGTATATATATATATATAATATAAAAATATAATAAAAATGATTGAAATCAGCTTCACCCTATGGATTTTTTGCTCCGATAAGAGTGCAATGCATTGTGAGTTATCATTTAGTACTCTACAGTAATATAATACAGTATATAGTAATAAACATATCCATGTACATATTTATATTGCCTCCAGGCTATATTTTTATTCATATTTTTCTCTATATTCTAATATTTTACTTACTTTATACTTTACTTATTCTTATTCTAGTCTTTCTTATCTTGTATATTGTTATATTTGTAGAATTATATTTAGCTTTTTGCATCTTTGCACGGTCTTAAGGGAGTGTCGCTTCCATTTCACTGTGGATGCTCATCCACACGTAACAAAGAATTCGAATTCTGATTCAGTGTAAATGCTTTGCGTACCATCTGATGGCTGAGTAAGTAGTACAGAGTATGGAAGTATGTAGTATGTGGTTCTGAATACAGCCCAAGTCTTTATTTCCACAGTTTTTCTGTTATAGTCTATTTGAGATATTTAGGGGACAGCCAATAGCCTAGTAAACTAGCCCACCCCTAGTGGCAAAAAATATTTTTTTGCCTGAATCGTTGGTCTAGCCACATTCCATAGAGCCTCAGCCAGGACCGGTTGCAGTTAACCAATCCAATTTGTGATTGGATTGGTTGATCCAATCCAATTTATTGATAGATTCTGATGGAGTGTTGTGCACTCCATTTGTGTAGCGAGATTGTAGCACAATGCACAATGACAACAGGGTTACATGACAGTGTAGATTGCAGAAGTACAAACTTATATACAGTCTATGGTCAGATAAGCAGCATGTAAAACAACCCGGTTGGATATTTTTCCTCGACTGTTACCGGTGTGGTAATGTTAATTAGTCTAGCCTATAGGATGTTAAAACAGTTTAGACTTGTTTTCGTCACTCTGTATACGTCACATTGTTCATTGCTCTGATTGGTCATAGCGCTGGCCTATTACGTGCAGAGGAGTTTGACAGACAGCCATTGATCCCACCTGGATGCTTAAGCTCAGTCTAGGGATCGTATCCAGACTATGTATTCATATCACAGTCAGGCTTGACAGGCTAGTCTCTCTGTTGTATCCTTGGGCAAAGACACTTCACCCTCTTTGCCTCCAGTGTCACTTACACTGGTGTATGAATGTTTGGTGGTCATCAGAGGGGCTGTAGGCACAAAATGTCAGCAATGCTTCTGTCAGTCCAGGACAACTGTGGATACAAATGTAACTTACTACCACCATAGGGAGAATGTGTGAGTGAATGAATAATGAATCACTAATGTAAAATGCTTTGAGTGGCCAAAAAGAGCTATATAAATCCAATATATTATTATTATTATTATTTTAGGTATTGACCCAGTGAGATCAAAATCTATACACACAAGATGTAGAATTGAAAGACAAGCAGTTTGCTGCTGATTGGAAGTCTGCAAGATGTAGAGTTGAAAAGTTATACCCAAAATTAGAGTTTGACCTTTATTGTGACCTTTGACCTAGAATCTTCAACCATGTTCTTCAAGGTTCTGATGTCAATGCATGTCAACAGTGAGAGCAAAAATAAGCTAAATGCTAAACTGAGTATACAGAAATGAAAAGGAAATTCCTGACCATTGACCTATCTCTGATCATTGTGAAAAAAATGTTTTTGTGACTTTGACCTACATTCACCAATATTTAATGGGATCTATTCTAGACACACATTTATTGAAAATTGGTCAAGTAGTTTTAGTGTAAAGTTTTGCATAAAAATGGTTAAAAAAAAAAAAAAAAAAGGTGGTGTGGTGGTCCATCACACAGTTTAAAGGATATAAAATGGTCCATGGTGGATGTCCTCCATTAATGTAGAGCACGTATGTGAAGCCGTCTTTGAGGACTCCTCGTATAGAGTAGTAGTATGGCAGGTAGTGGTGCTGACGGAAGTCTCTGTTGTGGTAGAAGTGGATGGCAGTGGTGTTTGTCGTGAGAACGTGCAGGTAGATGGCCTTACAGTGGTCCTGGGCTGTGGTGGAGATGTGCTCTTTCAGACTGTCCAGCAGCAGAGAGCCTGGGGGGGCAGGGGGGTAATAACATTATGCTAACTTTTAAAATGACAGCCGTGAGCACACACACTACAGACACACATATCACACACACACACACCATCACACATACACTCCTGATCAAAATCTTAAGACCAATTAAAAAATTGCAAGAATTTACGTTTTGCACTGTTCTATCATAAGAAGGTTCTAGGTAGTTTCAAAATGCAAAAAGAGGAAATGAGAGGAAGAGACTAAATGTTTTGAGAAGGCAATTTATTGAAAAGAACAATTTAACTGAAATAGACTGTTCATCAACTGATCAAAAGTAAAAAAAAAAAAACTAAAAGATAAATGAAAGTCTCAAAAACAGACTCAGTAATGAGTAGCTCCACCATTATTGTTGATCACTTCAAAAATTTGTGTTGGCATGCTTAATGTTAGTGTTTCCAGAAGGCTTGTAGGAATGTTGCTCCAAGTGGTGAAGATGGCTTCACGAAGGGCATCCACTGTCTGGAACTGATGTCCATTTTTGTAAACTTCCCTTGCCATCCATCCCCAAATGTTCTCAATTGGATTTAGATCAGGGGAACATGCAGGATGATCCAAAATAGTGATGTTATTCTCCTGAAAAAATCCTTTGTCAGACGGGCTTTGTGAATTGCAGCATTGTCCTGCTGAAAAACCCAGTCATCACCACACAGACGAGGGCCCTCAGTCACGAGGGATGCCCCCTGCAACATCCCTATGTAGCCAGCTGCTGTTTCACGCCCCTGCACAACCTGGAGCTCCGTTGTTCAATTGTAGGAAAAAGCACAACCAGATCATGATGGCGCCCCCTCCGCTGTACCGTGTTGAAAAAATCTCAGGTGGCATCTCTTTGTCATGCCAGTAGCGTTGGAAGCCATCAGGACCATCAAGGTTACATTTTTTCTCATCAGAGAATAAACCTTTTTTCCATTTTTGAACGTCCCATGTTTCGTGCTCCCTTGCAAATGCCAAACGGGAAATTTTGTGGCGCTGAAGGAGACGTGGCCTTTGAAGACGTTTTTTGTTTTTGAAGCTGTTCCTTTGCAGATGCCGTCTGATGGTTATTAGGCTGCAGTCAGCACCAGTAATGGCCTTAATTTGGGATGAGGATCATCCTGTGTCTTGACAGACAGCCATTCGGATCCTCTGGCTCAGTGCCAGTGAGATTTTTTTTGAGTCAAAACTTGATTTTTTTGTTCCATAAACCTCAGGATCTTTTAAGAAATGCAAAATGACTGTCTTACTGTGTCCAACCTCAGCAGTGATGGCACGCTGTGAGAGGCCTTGTCTATGCAGCTCAACAATCCTGCCACTTTCAAGGCTGTGAGTTTTTTTGCTTTTCTCATCAAGGTCTTGACAGTGTGATTACTTGACAGAAAATGACATGGAATCCAAATTTTTGCACAGATTTGGGCTTTTAAAGGATGTGGTCTTAAACTTTTGATCAGCTGATGAACAGCCTATTTCAGTTAAATTGTTCTTTTCAATAAATTGCCAGCTCAAAACATTTGGTCTCTTGTTCCCATTTCTTCTTTTTACATTTCTCAACTCTACTTAGAACCTTCTTAAGATACAACAGTGCAACCAGTGTAACTGGTCTTAAGGTTTTGATCAGGAGTGGATATACTACACACACCGATATATACTACACGTATATTACACACACAAGGGAAAAAAATCTTACCAATTGTATTAGTGTCATTTCTATAGTTTAAATCTGTGATCAGATTGAAAATTTCCTTGGAGGTGATTCTGTCTGATTTTAGTCAGATAGAAGAAAATATTTATAGACAACTAGTGCAGAGCCTGTAGACAGTAGGGGGATGAGGGTGGATGGCATCCCCCCTAAAATAAAACAAATCAAAATCATCTCCCCTGTAAAACTGCCACCCCCTTTCCATCCCTTCTCTTTTTACAGTAAATGTTGGAAATGTCACTTATAATTATTCTATACATCAGCGTTCCCCAATAGGCGGCCCGCGGGCTACTTCCGGCCCGCGAGAGGACACGGACTGGCCCACACCAACTTGTGAGCAAAAAGATTATTTTTTTGAAATATTTAACGTTGCGACATAAGCGCGCCATCATCTCTGCCCCGCGTGTGTGTTTCTTTTTTCTCTTCTTTTTTGGAGTGTGTGTGAAGCGCTGCTCTCCTACGACATATCTTCAAACTGGACATTGTCATCTGGACCTTGCTTAAATACACCGCCCACCCTAACCACCCATCCATCCACCCACCCACTAGGGTTGTCAAAAAAATCGATTTTAGATACTAAATCGATATTGATGTTGGTATCTAATTAGATACTAAGTTGCTGGAAAATCGATTTTTGTTTTTATGGCGCGTCGCCGCTTTTTTGTAGCGGGTAACGTTAAGAATTCTAAACAGGCATCAACGCGGTCAGCTCTGGCACAGCCGTAATGCCGGCTTGTAAATTAAAGTCTCTTTTTTTCTCCAGCTGCCTCTGACAGCATACGGGATGACGCCAGTGCGACCACAGACCTATACACTATTTCTATAGGTCTGTGATTGGACCATCCGATGCAACTTTGCTTTTAAAGGCCTCGATATAGTCGAACGTTTATGCGCGCGGGCGGCAGCCAGGCGGTAGCGCATAGTATCACGTTACCACCACGGAGGCCACCGTGAGCATGTCAGCCTATCATTTTTGACGTGCGCGCTGCTAGTCCCGTATGGCAAGCCAAAGTGTTCACATAGCCACGCGTTGTCTTTATTATATCACGCGTTACAGAACGCGGTCTAGCACGCGCACTGGCGCGCTATCACGCGTTACAGGACGCGCTCTGGTACACGCACTGGCGCGCACAATGGCACGCGTTCTGTAACGCGTGATATAATAAAGACAACGCGTGGCTATGTGAACACTTTGGCTTGCCATAGTCCCGCAAGGGGTCCGCGGTGGTCACATGATGCAATACGCTGCCGCCTGCGCACATAATGCTCGACCATAAAGAGTCTTGCAGTTAGCACTGCAGAAGGGCTTGAGCAAAAAGATAGACCTACCTTAACTTGCCAAGAGATAGGCATGCATTTATTCTGCACCCGCACTCACTACCTTTTTTTAGCAGTCCATGGAGGAAATTTTAAAAGGAATCCCTCACATCTCCAGTATCGAAATAGTATCGAGTATCGAGTATTATCCTTAGTATCGGTATCGAGTTGGAAATTTAGTATCGTGACAACACTACCACCCACCCACACACCCACACCCACAGGACCACTGTTATATACTCATAATTCACAGGCTTCATGATCAAACCATTGACTACAGCAATGCTCCTCAAACCCCAGGCCGGTCTGTGGATGACTTGGTACCGGGCCGCCTAATAATTACTTACTTCATTCATTCATTATTTCTCTCTCTCTATACAAAAGTCAGCAGACTCACCACAGATTTCATGCACAACAACAACACAGTTTTCCAAGCTTGCCATGTAGGCTTCAACCTAGCAGAGATTAGCTCATGTTAACATTAAATCTCTCTTGTAAGATAGCTGCTATAACACAGGACTTGTCATTGAGTCATGTTAGCTTTGGGGTTTATGAGCGTGGCAAACGTGGAACATATATTTACTGTTAATGTTAGAAGAGAGTTTATCTCAAATATTTTACCAGTATTAAGGATGAAATACTCTTCACTTGGCTATATTATTTACACCAATAGGATTTGTCATGCAACAAAAATAAGTAGAGATGTTAGCTAAAATTGTGACGTTCAAGGCAGGTGACATTAAAGAGTCTCTGATTTTTCCAGTTGCTGTGGCCCGTAATTACATTTTACATATTACTGTAATTCAATTTTACACATGTAAATATTACAGACAGTGAATATGCTAAATGTGATTTAAATATATACTGTACAGTCTGTCTATTATCCAAGAGCATGTTCATGTGCTTTTAAGCATTCGTGGAATTATTAGCATTACATACATGTCTGCTCACTCTATCAAACCCTTTCATGTTGTTTTCTTCACATAGAGGAAGGCCATGGTTAGGAAGCAGGAAGAAAAAGTTTGATTGTTAAACTTTTTGGCTATAAACCAGGGATGATGTTAATGGGGAATTCCCAGTAATTGACTGTTTTTTACACAATAATTGAAAAATATGAAGTCATCTTTTAATGGAATGAAGTAATTTTTAATGTAGAAACTGAACTGTCAAAATGACTGATTACAAAAAGGTCCAGTGCAACCTCGAGTTTACACACTTTTTTCCAATTCATATGTAGCCTACTAGTATATAGCTCATTATGTAAGTGGAAATGAGACAAATTAATCTATGCTTGATTTAGTTGTTTTTGTAGTGGAAAGACAGAGAGAGGAGGTAGCAGCAGGTCCTGTTCCCCTAAATCCCTTTTTCTTTGTTTTTTTTTGTAAAGGTGAAAAAAAAATGACCCCCCCCCCCCCCCTGAAATTTTTACAACTCGACTACTGCCCGTAGATAATGTGAGTGAGATTGTTTCAGCTTGGGCATACCACTGTAGTAGTTTGTTGCATGCTAACATAGGCAACACATCAACACCCAGCAAGATATATTACGGCTGTGAAGTGAGCCGTCAGTCCCTCATCCAACACTCAAATGTCACTGTCTAGTTTCAGATTCGGATGCATGAAAAGCAGGAAACTGGGCAACGTGCATCTGTCTACTAAACTACAGCAAACAACAAACCCAAAACTCCATGAAAAGGGTCTAAAAGTTAAGTGATACAGGTTAATGGCAGATGAGCCAGATCGTAACGTATCCTACAGTCAATAAGATTGACTGGCGACTGTGGCTCAGTTGGTAGAGCGGGTCGTCCAATGACTGAATGGTCGGCAGTTCACGTCCCGGCTCTAACTGTCCATATGTCGAAGTGTCCTTGGGCAAGACACTGAACCCTGACTTAGGCTCCCAGTAGGACTGGCAGAACCTTAGATACCTACTGATGTATGAGTGTGTGTGTGTGAATGAGTGAATGTGAGGCTAATGTAAAGCACTTTGAGCACCATGAAGGTGGAAAAGCGCTGTATAATTGCAGTCTATTTACCATTTGAGATTGGTGCAATGTTAAGTTGAAGGGGTGAATCCAACGTTCCGCCAGTTAATTCAGTAAATTACGGACCTACTTAACTCATGCGAATGTGCTGTAATAATAGCCTTGGTCGCAACCGGACTTGGTTGATAACGATAAAATGATAAAATGTCCACGAATTCCTGGGGAGACACAGGTGCACAGTTGTGTTGTTGTCATAGACTTTGTGAAAGTCCACAACAGCAATTAGTTGGCATTAGTAATGCACTATGGCGCAAAATGGGTTGCAGCTGCAGCCAAATCAGGGGGCAGGACTTAGGCAATGTGAAATAGAGATGAGATAGAGTAATGAAATTAGTTTAGTATCTTCGTTGTTATATGTCATAATGGCGTGAAACTTTGCACTGCAATCCGCCATAGTCACCCTCACTGGAAAGTCACCCTCCAAATTTTGGAGGATTTGGTGGAGTTGTGCAGGTGTTAGGCATTCCACAGACAAACAGGACACACGACCAACTGACTGACTGACAAACAGACAGACAGATAGGACTAATCTGATCTGATTGAATTGATGAGATTAAACTAATCTGATCAAGATCAGTTTACCTGGTTCCACTGGAGGATTTTTTTTTGCTTGAATTAAGAAAAGAATTCAGTCTCATGGAGGTCGGGCATGCACCTCCATGAGAATGGACAGGAGAGGGAGTCCCATACCATTTCTTCTATTGTCTTTCAAGAGCGCAATTTAGGAATACGCTCTCTATGTGACAGTAGTTGGATGACACGTAGCCTGCGTCGGTGCACTATGCTAGTTGGTTGATGTAACATCATGTTGTTATTGTGACTGAAACAGTACAGTTTTAATTAAATGAGCATAATACGAGTGAGTGAACTATACTGAATTTTGTAATTGTACTGTTTTTAAACCATAAAATAACAGTTTGCTGTGCTATTTTCGCAATACTAAAAATACTGGCAAAAGCAGCCCAAATTTCACACACCCACCCAATCTGCCAATACTGTCTGATGATCAGGAGTTCTGCTTTGTGTAGTTTGAGAATCAAAAATAATTAAGTTGTCTTAATATAACTATGATTAATCCAAATGTACAATTGCTGAGTGAACCAAACTGTAATTGTAGATTCAAAGCCAGAGATGGAGTATTAGCAAGCTTAGAGTATTTTCGTCTGGGTGACGACCAACAGAGGGGGAAAATGTGTATCTAGTATAATCAGTGTATATCAAATACACTGATAATGCATTGGAAACACAGATAAAACAATTAGATGCTTAGAGCAAAGTATTATGACACTTTTGGCAGGTGTTAGACTAGATGCTCCCAGAAAAAGTTATGTTTGGAGAAAAATGTCGTGTTTACATTGCTGCCAAAGTTTGGATCTGGATATTCATAACTTATTTGGAAGTAGTGTTCCATGTTCGCTAACAATTTATTTTTTCAGTCATGACCAATCCCTTAGAGCAGGGGTGCCAAACTGCGGTCCTCAAGGGCCGGTGTCCTGCATGTTTTAGATGTTCCCCTCTTCCATTACACCTGGAGCCCACTGCGCATCATTATCAGTCTTCTGCAGAAGTGATGAGGAGCTGATTATTAACTCTTTAAGTGTCAACGCTGATGCATTCTGAATGGATGATTTAGTTTAAATATTCAGAAAATTCTCCTGTTTTCCTTTTAGTTTTGTGGATGGAAAAGGTGTCAAAACGCAACTTTTTTTTTTCTTTTTTTTAATTAAAACTGCTGGAACAAAATTTTAATACTAGTTTTCTTTTTAGGTATTTTTTTTCAAATATTTTCATTTTGTAAATATGTATTAGTTTTTTGTTCATTTTGTTGCTGATTTTGTTTATTTTTCGACATTTAGTTTTTTTAAATGTCATTATTTTTCTGTGATTTTCTGCCATTTGTGTCTTACTTTGCTCATGTTACCAATTATTTTGTTAGCTTATTATGAATTTTTGTTTGTGTTGTTGCTCATTTTATTTATTTTTTAATGATTGCTAAAATCTCAGGGGTTAAAGGGTTAAACTGAATCACATGGAAGAGGGAAATCTCTAAAACGTGCAGGACACCAGCCCTTGAGGACTGGAGTTTGACACCTGTGCCTTAGAGGGTTTAAAAAGTTGAAAGACATCATTGGTCTTGTTGTTTTCAATATTCAACCACGTATGATGTCACTGTGACATTATGCGATGTCGCACAATGACCAAATTTCACATGTTAGATCTCATGTTAAATATGAAGCACAAGATATTTTTGGATTTAACAACATATGTCAATAACTCTACTTTAAGGCATAATGTCTCATCCGTTATGTCTAGTCTTATTGAACGACCCATCCCCAATTCTCAGTGTTTGTTACTACTTAACGAAACATCAGCCGTGAAGTTAACTATAAAGACTAAACATATTCTTTTAGCTGGTTTGACCGATGCCAAAAAGGATGATTGCTTGTCGTTGGAAACCACTGCATACACTATCAGTGAGGGAATGGCTCTATTCCTACCAGGATATTGCTCAGTTAGAGCTTTCCTCGGTACGCCTACATCATGCTAAAATGGCTAATATTGACTGCTGGTCTAAGCTATTAGAGAAATTAAATGAAAGGTTGTGAAACGTATGAATGTTCACCTTTGTGGTGACAAAAGATGGGAGGCGCCTGGGTGACAAGGGGTGGTATGTCTGTGTGTGTGTGTGTGTGTGTGTTGTTGGGCTTGTTTGTGTGTTTTGTGTATGTGGTTTGTTTTGTTTTATTTTTCTCAATAGCTTGGCTATTCATTTGGGGGGGGTTGATGGGGGAATATGGGGGTACGGGTTGATGGGGGGGGGGGGGGGGGGGGGTATAGAGAGTAGGGGGGAAGCAAGTATCAGAATAAGTATGTTGATACCAATTTCTGTTATATTCCCAATGATGATGTGACCAGTTAGGCTCTATGAGCAATTTGTGATTATGAATATGCTTAAAAATGATTGAGAAAATAAACCAAAAAAATTGATCACAAAAAAAACCCCTCTACTTTCAGGTAATAAGGTCATACATTTTGCAAATATACGATTGGCTTGGCATCGTATCATGTTAAAACGTGATGTCATCGAGCCTATTGGTGTTATCTCATCTGATGTCCGAAGGTAAGATGAAGTGAATGCAAAAAACCATGTGATACTATCTTGTCTGGATTCTGAGATATCACTACTGTTTTAGCTGCTAACTTTCACTGTGACCTTTACCTTTAAAGCTAAAAAAATTAATGGTTTCTTCCTTGATGCATTATCAATCATCTCTGAAGGTTTCATCAAAATCTGTCCATAACTTTTTGAGTTACCTTGCTGACAAGTGCGAGGTAAAATAAAACCTCCTTCGTGGAGATAAAAATACAGTCCAAGGAGGAAGCTTAACTTAACTTAACTGTGTTTTTGAAATTATAGCCCCACCTACCGTTGAACTGAACCTGTATCAATGTTGGACTTCATCAGACATTAACTTTAGATGGTTAATGTCCAAGGTGGCACCAGCTGACGACCTGGCATCTGACCCAAAGTGAACTGGAGGAGGTGCGACAGGCATTAGGCCAAGCAGGGAATACCACCTTAACCTGTAATTAATAATCGATCAACATGGACTAATTGACTGAACTTTATTTCTATGCTTCATTATTAATTTTACACATGTACTCGAACTCGTCGCCTCCCGCTTCATCTGGGCCGGGGTCCTGGGGGCAGCAGCCTCAGCAAAGCAGCCCAGACTTCCCTCACCTGAGCTACCACTGCCAGCTCCCCCAGGGGAATCCCGAGGTGTTCCCAGGCCAGCCAAGAGATATAATCCCTCCAGCATGTCCTGGGTCAACCCCAAGGTCATTTTACATATGGTTCAAGGTTATTTATACATTCATTCATATCTATTTACAACAAGCTTGAACATTATTTAATTGCACAGCCACTAATTCACCCACTATTTAATCAAAGGGCTTATTGTTTACTGTGATTGTGTACACTTGTATATTATTGTCCATGTTGTTTCCCATCTTAATGACAATGTTGTCATTTTCTTTTACAGATATTTGAAAGCCAATTATATATATACATATATATACATATATACATATATATCACTGGAGTGATAGTCGCTGGAAATAGGCCTCTATACACCTATGTAGATATTGCACCAAAAACCAGACATTTGCAGCTAGAATAGTCATTTACCACATTAACAATGTATAGAGTGTATTTCTTTAAAGTTAAGACTAGTTTAGAGTTATCTTCATTGAAAAGTAGAGTGCTTTTCCTTCAAAAATAAGGACATTTCAATGTGATCCCAAACTTTTGAACGGTAGTGTTTTGTTTCTTCATATATATAAATATATGTGTGAAGATGGGTTAACAGCTAATATCTGCGATGCAAGTATGTGTCAGTGTATGTTCATCGAGCACATTCTGGTTTCCATCTCAAAATAAGTTTGTACTAAAGATAAGTTGTACGGTTGTTCTGTCCTGGTAACTTCAGATAGTTACCAACAATTGTATGAATCCAAAGAACCGGCTGGATCTGCTGGACATGGAGACACAAAAACTCTTAATATGGGCATAAGGGGAGTGAAAAATGAGTTCATCACATGAGACTAATAAGCTTTGTCATGTCTAATAAACATCGCCTTTTCTGACTCAAATTCCTTTGTGGTATTTGATGTCTTTTGATCCATGACAATTCTCCACAACAAATGTTTTAGGGGTCTATGGGTGAAGGTGAACTTTTTGTCTTTTCTGGAGGTGAACATATTTTGGTATTTTGTAGGTGGAGGTGAATATATTTTTGTTGAGGTGAATGTTTTTGGGTGGAGGTGAACATTTAGTGTTTTTTTCGTGGAGGTGAATATGTTTTGGGGGATTTTGGGTAGATGTGAACATGTGTTGGGGTTTTGTTGAATGGAGGTGAACATATGTGTTGGGTTTTTGGGTGGAGGTGAATACATGTTTGTTTTTGGTGGAGGTGAACATGTTTTGCTTTTATTGGGTAGAAGTGAATTGGGGTTATTTTTGGTCACTTACTTAAATGACATGCTTCTGCTGGCACAACATCTAGGAAGACTGTGGTGCTAGCTGCTCCTTAGAGGTAGCCGGCAGACATTCAAAACTTTGCATTACTGCCATCTACAACAGGGGTCCCCAACCCCTGGGCCGCGGACCAGGGACCTTACACATAGGGGAAAGGTGACTAAGCCAAAACCAAAGTTATTTTTAAGATCTGATATTTCTGTTCTCACGAGCATCAGGCCAAACAAAATAATACGTGTGGTTCCGGTCACCCGATCCTACGCTTCCCTCTAGCTATCGACCTCTGTCACTAATCAACACAGACATCAAAATTATGTCAAGAGCTCTCACCTCTAGGCTGGAGGAAATCATCCCGTCAATAATCCACAGCGATCAAACAGGATTTATAAAAGGCCGACACTTCAACAACAATATCAGAAGACTTCTAAATCTCATCTCTTTGATGCACCGCCACAACAAAAAAGTTATTATTATGTCACTGGATGCAGAAAAGCCTTTGACAAAGTTAATTGGTCCTTTCTCTTTGCTGTGCTTCACAAATTTGGCTTCGGAGAATCGTTTATCCAGTGGGTATCAACTCTGTACAACTCACCCAAGGCTACAGTCACCACTAATGGGATCACTTCACAAAACTTCAGTCTGCAAAGGGGGACGAGACAAGAATGTCCGCTCTCTCCCTTACTGTTTGCGATCTTCATCGAACCATTAGCAACAGCTGTACGTCAGAATACACATATCAAAGGTATCTGCACTTTGGAGCCAGAACATAAAATTAACCTATACGCAGATGACATTTTGCTCTATCTACAAGAACCTAAAACTTCAGTAAAGGAAGTATTTAACCTCATCACAACCTTCTCGCGTCTTTCAGACTATTCCATCAACTGGTCAAAATCAATTATATTACCTTTAACAGAAAACTCGTGGAATCCCGCAGTTCAAAACTTGCATTATTCTGTTCCTACTGGCAATATCAGATATCTGGGCATAAATATTTCCTCCAAACTCTCAGAATTACTCCCTGAACTTCACTCCACTTTTGGACAAAATCTGTGTTGATCTGAGGCATTGGAACAACCTCCCCATCTCCCTTCTGGGACGAATAGTGACAGTCAAAATGAAAATATTACCAAAAATCAACTATCTCTTCTCCATGGTTCCATTTAAACCCACATCAAAGTCGTTCCAATTGTTAGACTCTGCTATTGGTAAATTCTACTCAAAGAATAAAAAGGCTAAAATCAGTTTGACTACCCTCCAGAAGAATAAATCCGAAGGGGGACCGGAGGCTCCCAACTTCATATATTGTTTATCCAACCAAATACAATATCTCACCAAATGGATACATCCACATGAAGAATATAACTCCTGGCTGGAACTAGAACAGTTAGAATGTACCCAGATCAAAATCTCTGACCTTCCCTTTATCACCTCCGCCCTTAAACATCATTCCTGCTTCAAGAACCCTATGATCGCTTCCACCTTGTCTGCTTGGTGGAAAGCACTGGAAATCAAAGGCTCCCAATTAAAACCCAGTTTACTGTCCCCAATCTGGCACAACCCTGATTTTGCAAACAATAAAATAGCTCTTTATTTCAGCACATGGGCAGAGAGAGGAGTCACTCACCTCCATCACCTTCTGGATGACAACACAATACTTTACAGCCAACGGACCTACAGCCACCTGAATTTGTGAAATACACTGTGAAACTGTCTCCAAGAAATAAAAAGAATCTCTCAAAAATTTATAGTTTACTCTCAAAGACACACTCTATACACCTTCCAACTCAAAAATGGGAAAAAGACTTAACTAAATCTTTTGACTCTGATTTTTGGACCCAGATCTGTGAAAATACATTTAAAATGACTAAAAACACCAACTTACAATTGATTCAATTTAAGGTGCTTCACAGAAAGCATATAACGCAATATAAACTGTATAAAATGGGCTTCTCTTGCTCAGACACATGCACGCAATGCACCCGAAACATGACAGACATTTGCTTTCACGCTCTGTGGCTTTGTACACCTGTCTATCAATTCTGGGTAACAATCACACAGAGACTCTCCAATATATTGGACTGCGGGATTCCGCATTCCCCAAATGTTTGCCTAATTGGTGATCTAATGCAAATGCAAACAGCCCTTCCACATATTCATATCCAGCCCACACTTGCAGCTATCGCCATCGCCAAAAAAAACTATTTTAGTTAACTGGAAAGATAAGAAAGCCCTCAACATCATCCATTGGCTGAACCTCCTCACAGAATACATTTCACTAGAGAGAATATCTGCTATTAGCAAAAAACAATTGGAAAATGGCCTCCATTTGTGACGCGCCACCACGAAACCAGGCATAAGTCGCGCTGAGCCGTTCAGAGCTACAGCCAAATTTAGGCTGGAAGGTGATTTCTTATTAGTGTTTACACTTTATCAAAAAACAGTACCTTAACACCTCTATGTTCAGTTCCTGTGGTCATTACATTGAAATCCAATCAATAAAGGTGTTTATTGAGTCAATTATTTAAGCGGCGACAAAAGTTCAGGGATTGCTGAGCAAAGACAAAGCCGACTTCCACCTCTTTTCGGGAAAAAAAAAAAAAAAAAAAAAAATCTTACTCCTGGTCTATAAAGCACTCAATGGCCTTGGACCGAAATACATCCTAGACCTGCTGGTTCCATATGAAGCATCCAGAGCCCTGACATAATCAGGAACAGGTCTACTGTGTGTTCCCAAAATCAGAACCAAACAAAGTGAAGCATCATTGAGTTATTCTGCTCCTCACCTGTGGAACCAACTACCAGAATACCTGAGGTCTGCTCAAACTGTTGGTTCATTTCAATCAGGCCTGAAAACATTACTGTTCACTGCTTTTACTTAGATTCTCATTTGTTTTTAAATGTTTTAATATCTCTATTTCAATTGTCTTTTAATGCATCTTAATTATTTTTATTGTCTTTTATGTTTTATGTAAAGCACCTTGAATTGTCCTGTACATGAAATGTGCAATACAAATAAATTTGCCTTGCCTTGCCTAAGTCTCGTCCTGTTTTTTTGGAAATCTGTGGGCGATATAAAGCTCCCTTCAAAATAAAACAATTTGGCTGTTTGGATTAACCACAATGGATGGATTGTTTCATCCATGGATATGCTGTTATTTTGTCACTTCCTGTGTCCGACACCTGCCCGCATTTCCTTTAAATTTACCTCTGCCTGTATCTTCAACAATCAGCAGATTCACCTCCTGTTGGAAGTTTTAACATGTATAAATGAAATTAGCTAAATGGTATAGTATTGTTAAGCCACTTGGCCCAGAGATATAAAGCACAGAATTAGAGATCGGTGGCTGGACCTGAGGAAACTGATTCACGGTCATAAATCCGGGCCATCAGACAATTTGTATTTAGTTTTAGCGATTCAGGGCTCCATGGATTGATTCACTTGGATCTCATATGCCACAGACCGATAACCAATTTAAATCGGTTTATCTTTACACCCCTAACATTTTCCCCTGACTTCAAATACTGCATCAGGCTCACTCCATGAAATGCTGCTCTCTCTACTACACTAA
Organism: Siphamia tubifer; assembly: GCA_020466265.1. Classification (NCBI taxonomy): domain Eukaryota; kingdom Metazoa; phylum Chordata; class Actinopteri; order Kurtiformes; family Apogonidae; genus Siphamia; species Siphamia tubifer. The sequence continues at coordinate 4,736,329 of CM035790.1, forward strand.
AGTTGAGGAATGTTGTGTTAACACCCATCCTGTTGTGCTTCTGATTGGTTAGTTTCAGCACCGGAGACTTGCGCTTCTTTCCCTTCATTGGCAGAGAATGACCACATTGGAAAGCCATGGAGTTAACACATGGGATTTATCAAACGCTGCAGCCTGGGGCTGGAATACTTTATCCCCTGAGTATCAATGATGCATGGGCTGACCCAAAGTGAGCGGGTGCCCACGGTCACCTGCAGTTGCGGGTCATCGAAAAATATTTTATATGCGGGTAGCAGTCAATCAGGTCATTTGGGTTAAACATTAAAATAACCTGGTAAATACGCTTTATTAACTGAATTTCTGTGGAGGTGACGTACAACGTTGGAAGAATGGAGAGGGCAAGAGAGAAAGTCAAGTTGGGAGAGTGAAAGCTTCTGGAACATACAAACAAAAAAGCAAGGTTTGGGACACAATCGCTGAGATTTTTCTTTTTTTTTGTCTGCATTTGTTCTCATTGTTTAACACCACAGAGAGGGAGTCAACGTTGTTTGAGATCAATGCATTTTTTAGTCTTTCAGCCAAATATTTTAATATTTAGTGCATGTGTGTGACTATCATCGGTCCTCCCTGAAAGCTGAGCAGACATCCTTTATTACAACTCTCTATTATAAGCCAGGGAGTGCAGAGACTGGACAGGATGGACAGGACGAACTGGAAAAGAAACAGGCAGTGCTATTGCAGTTAAAGATTATAAGGTGGTGTGTTATTCCCAACTACTAATGGTCCATCAATAAAAATAAATAAATAAATCCAAAAAAGAGAAGAAATCCAAAGAAGCACAAAAGAAAAAGAGATTCAATAAATAAATAATTAAACAAACAGTAGTGAGCACCATAGTTGTGGATGACTTGATAGTATAAAATAGAATGCAATAGAATAGAATAGAATAGAATAGGCCAGTAGAGGCCTATTCTATTCTAGAGAGAAGAGAATGAGTTTAGGGTAGAGATTCTGGAGAGATTCTCAGCACATTCTGGGGGGTCCCATCATTCACTGAAATGGGACTCGGCAGTAGCTGGCGAGACCCGATCAAACATGCAAGTGTGAAGGACCCCGAAGCCCAGAACAGCAATCACGGCAAGGCAGGGCCGAGCCAACAGGGCACCCTTCATCCCGGGCCATAGGAGGCACAGGGCGCCGCCCCCAGAGAGCCACCGGGGCCACCGTGAAGGACGCAAACCTGGAGAACAAGAGGGAGCAGCTACAGACCCCCCCAGCACACCAAGGCCGACCCAAGTCACCCAGGGCTCGAGGTCCCACCCGCCACCCTAACCCCAACCCTGGTGTTGGTGTTTGGTGTTGTCCCTCTGCAGATCCGCTATCTGCTGGTGGGTGAACTCCAGGCTTGCTTTCAGGTCTTTAAGTTCCTGGTGAAGCAAACTAAGGATATCGAGCTTTTTATTAATCGATTCTAGAACACTTACCTAGACATCCGTGACCTCCAGGTCTTGTGTGTCAGTCGCAGTCTGCCTTCTTCCTCTTGTTCGGGTTGACGTCTTCCATCATGCAACGGATGAAGTAGTCATCAAAGTTCTTGAGGTCCTCCACTGTCAGTACTACCGTTTCCGATCTTGAGCAGGCTGCTTTCTCATCTAGCAGCTGGGAGCCGCCATGTTGAATTTCGTCACTCTCGCGTTAGCCCGTCACTCTCGCGTTAAGCACCGGCATCCCACTGTTCCAGAAGGGACTCATACCAGTACTCCAAGATTGTAGACAAGTACCTGAGATTTTTAAAGATGATGAGCAGCGACCAGTGTTTTCTGTGGAAACCTGGCTCAAATGGCTCTTTGGGTGTTACAGGCTGCCGACCCCTGGTTTAATGCTATGCATTGATAACTTTTGAATGCTGAAGCAGGACAAACATTACAAACAATTACAAACAAATGTCTGTCTCCAGGCAGAGTGGTGTGGAAACCCTCTAGGCAGAGCAGTGTGGATACCCTCTGGGCAGAGTACCCTCTGGGCAAACAGTGTGGTACCCCTATGGGTGAAGCGGTGCAGAAACGGGGCAAAAACCAGGGAATGGGAGGATTGGGCCGAAACGGGGGAAAAACAAGGGAACAGGTCCGGGCGATACCGGGCCGAGCATGTGAAAAAGGTGAGACCCGGCCAAACACGGGAAAAAGTTCCGGGGCGATACCGGTCCGAACACGGCATAAAAAAGGGTCTGGGACGAGACCTGGCCAAACACGACAAATAGGTCCGGGTCAAGACGTGGACAAACACAACAAATAAGGCCGGAGCAAGACCCCGCCAACCACGGCAAAAAGGTCCAGGATGAGACCCGGCCAAACAAGACAAAAAGGTTTTAAAAGAGTCAGGTTTTAAAATGTTGGTATTAAAATCTCCAATTATGATTACCTCTGATTTAACAAAAACTTAAGTAAGTGTGTACATACCCCCTCCCCGTCTATTTTGGTCCTTTCTAACAACAGAATAATTTTCGATTTTAATCTCTGCGTCACTTACTGAATTGTCAAGCCAAGTCTCAGAAAAGCATAAAACCGCAATCTTGCTTGTACTGAAAAGCAGTCTGATTTCCTCTATTTGTTTTTAACTAGGCTTCTTACGTTTATATGAAGAATGTAAAAACATCAGGAAAAAAATAATCCGGTGCTGGAGAGTTTGTGGTATTTGGCAACAGGTGGATTTTGGCCTACCTCCCTGGTGCCATTCCCCAGAGCAAGCAGACTATCCCCCCTACCCAAGCTCGCATCTTGCCCCCCTTTCGCAGAGATTCAAGGTGAATATGTTTTGGTGTTTTTCGGGTGGAGGTGAACATAGGCATGCACAGATTAGACAGGCGGTGCTAGAGCCCTTGCCTCTTTACAATTTACCAACGAAAGTGCCCTTTTAATACTTTGTTTTAATGATGATTATTAATAACACTGTAATAAGGCCAATATTGAAATGATCTTTTCGAAAAGCTGCACGATTAAAAACTTAGCAATGGGCGACACACTTCAGACCTCTATCTATCTATCTTTTGTCACGTGAACTCACATGCAGCGCTCCCACTGAGATGTGCTGCAGCAACTGCAGCTGAGCGGCTGGAAGCTGTTAGTCTTTAGCGTACTAGGAACGACTGTGGACAGGTTTATCCTCTCGTGTCTCACAAGCCAGGTAACACACAGATCAAGTGCAATCAATAATAACAATTTCTATTGAAAAACAGGTGTAGACCCGGGAGACAGACTTCTCAGTCAAATTTCAGCCAAATCAGAGTTCGTATGTCCGAACTACATCCATTTTAATAAAAGTACATTTCTAGGGGGCGCTATAGGACAATATCAGAATGTCTAACTAAATGGATGTAGACCTGGGAGATAGACGTCTGTGTCCAATTTCAACCAAATCGGTGTTCGTATGTCCAAGCTGAATCAGTTTTTGTAGTGGTAATTTTCCCAAAATGTTTGCAAAATTTGCGACAGTGTAGCACAAAAACGATGCAACTTTTCCAAATAAATTGGATAACTTTTATAGCCCCACTTGTCTAGATCATGTTCATGGATTTTGAGCTCATTTGACCCAACGGCCAAGGAGGAGATAGATAAATTCCAATGACAGCAAAAATGATGACTCAAAATAAAAAAAGAATTCAATCCAAGATGGCCTACTTCCTGTTGGGTTATGGGCATGGCCATCGTTAGATTTTTTGCTCATCATCATATGACGAACATGTGTACCGATTTTTATAGCTCTAACTTCACTAGGGCGTGATCTGGCCTCATACAAACTATTTCACCTTTTTTAGGGGCAGCCATTGTAGTAAAAGCAAATTTCTAGGGGGCGCTATATTACAAAATGAGAAAGCCTTTAGCTAAATGGTTGTGGACCTGGGAGATAGACGTCTGTGTCAAATTTCAGCAAAATTGGTGTTCGTATGTCCGAGCTGAAGCAATTTATGTAGTGGTAATTTTTCCCAAAATCTTCACAAAATTTGCGACAGCGTAGCACAAAAACGATGCAACTTTTCCAAATAAATTGGATAACTTTTGAAGTCCCACTTGTCTCGATGGTGTTCACCGATTTTGACCTCATTTGTTCCAACAGCCTCGGAGGAGATAGAAAAATTCCGATGACAGCGAAAACAACAACTCAAAATTTTTCAAATTTCAATCCAAGATGGCGAACTTCCTGTTGGTTTATGGGTGTGGTCATCGTTAACTTTTTTGTTCATCATCATATGTCGAACATGTGCACTGATTTTCACTAGGGCGTGATCTGGCCTAATACAAATTATTTCACCTTTTCTAGGTGGCGCTGTAGACACATTTCTAAACTGACTTTTACGAAACCTATAAATAGTTGCAAGTTTTCACACTTCTGAGGTGTGTGCAAAATTTGGGGAGTTTTCGTGCATGTTCAGGGGGTCAAATTAGAGCTCAAAGAGCAGACGAAAGAAAAGTAAATAATAATATAATAAATAATACACCAACGTTGTCCGCGACGAAGGCCTAATTATAATAATAAAGAAAGAAAAATTCAGAAACCAAGCAAGAACAATATAGCGTTTTTCTGACCCCCCCGAACTCTCCCCCAAATGAAATCTTTTGACTTTCCCCATGTCCCTAGGGGGTCAGAGGTCACATTTGACACACTTTCACTCATGTCAGTGACCCTGAGTGGGTGTGGCCCATAGACTCCCATTCATTCTGAGCAGGGGCAAGTATGCGGTGTGTGCGTATGACGAGCACATGCTCGGACACGGCTCGCTACCGTGAATGTGTGAGTGTGTGTGAATGGTGAGAGTCGTCCCTGGCGACCGCGCCCCTGGCATATTTCATCACCTGGCCATCACAGCAGACTCAATAGGCCTTGCGCCGACGTTGTCTGCGGCGAAAGCCTAATAATTTTGGCATGCAGTAAAATGTCTCATACATATGGTGGCTCAGAAGCATCACACAAAAAAAGCCACCACACAAATGCAAATGCAAATGCCACAACATACCAAAAAACCGTAGTGATCGTATTTTCCAACAGACAGCCGGAAGCAAAATTACCATAGACACCATTAAGCAGTCCTTTCTTGTAAAATTTAAAAGGACCATAGAAATGAAAAGGTTGGAAAAGTACGTAAAAATGTATCTGTTTTTAATATCCTTTTTCCACCCGTGAATGTCAGGTGTGCCACTGAATTTGTAGTGCTTAACAGCAACTATGATAATTCTGCTTCCAGTGGTCCGTGGGAAAATAAGGTCACTTACTTTGGAGCTTTCTCTGTTGTGGCTTTTTGGTGTGTTGTGGCATTTGCGTTTGTGTTGTGGCCTTCCCATTTGTGTTGTGGCCTTCCCGGCCACCGTACATAGAGCACCAAAAAATTGAGCATTTTTTAGCTGACCTGTCACCTGATTAGCGAGTTTAACGCTATAGCCCAAATCAATGACACAATGTGGACAACCACTACAAATAATGTCGGTAGGCTTTGCTCTGTTGAGCTGAACATTTTCTTTTGTGTAGGTTTTGTAGGCAGGCAACATAAATGAACACATAAAAAAATATTTAATCCCCAAATAATCCCTATTTCCTGAGAAAATGTCCCTGTATAAGGACATGACACCAAGTAGGATGCTGCTTTAGAATAGTACACTTTACTACAGACTGTTATTAGCAAGGCTTGCAGTGGAGGGTAAACAGACATTTATTTACTTTGCAAAGATACCATTTACACACCTCTGTCCAGCATTTTATCACAGCATTTGAGAATGACTGTAAATAGATAATGGTTTTAGAATTTATCAGACTTTTCTCCATTGAAAAATAAACATCAAATTGCATTCAACATGTGCGTGTAATGTTTTTTCTTTTAATGTAACACTATAACAACATGTTCCACATTCGCAAAAAAGTGCTCCCCCTTTGCCCCCTGAACACTTGCCCGCCAAAATATCTGTCCACTGGAGATTAATATGCTTTGGGTTTTTTTTGGGTGGATGTAAAGATGTTTCATCACTTTTTGAGTGGTGGTGAATATGTTTGGTGTTTTTTGGGGGGAGGTGAATGTTTTGGTCTTTTAAGGGTGGGGGTGAATAGGTTTTGTTTTTCAGTTAGAGGTGAATACGTTTTGTTTTTCGGGTGGAGGTAAATATGCTTTGGTGTTTTTTGGGTGAAGGTGAACATACCTATGCCATGTTTCCTGAACTCTTTAACCACGCCCAGACTGAGGATGTAGGCGACCTGCGTGTCCATAGGGAAACTGGACGCCAGGATGTCTCCATCCTAACACACAAACATGCGCACAAACAGTTAAAGTGTGAATAATTAGTCAAGTTTGTTCAATAACAGTGAAGTTTGTTAACTTTTTAAATTTATTTTAAATAAAATAAAGAAATTCAATATACATTAATACTCATGCCACTAAATAACAAACAAACAATCTAACAAAGCTGTGCTGTTAGCTAACAGAAATCTGTGCTCTTTGCTAACAGAAAGCGGTGCCGTTGGCTAGGTACCTCTTTGTGTACTTTGGTCCGGCCTTTGATCTCTGCTACGATCATTCCCACGATGCTTCCTCTGAAGGTGGCAGCCAGAGAGAAGAACTTTTTGTTGGAAGTGATGTCCTGGTACCATGAGTCCGGGTACCTGCATACACATGTATCTACACTAAGCAAACAACTGCTGAAAGAATCTAAGCTTCAGACAGTACCCCTTTTTTTTTTAATTCAGATTAATCATTTAAGCTACATTTCTTTCCAATAATCACTGCAATCACTGATTAAAATGCAATACTGAACAATCCAGCTATAGGTGAAATTATGACATGATAGGGTTCAATTATGGCATCATCGGGTCTTACTCGATTGGGAACCAATCACCACAGAGCAGCTTGACGTTGCCTATGTCATTATGGCAGAGGAAGCGGAGCTGGACTTCACTGAGTGCTGTGGGAGGAGTCACGGCAACCATTCACACCTGGACACACAAACACAGCACGAGTGAATGGGAAGTCTGCACGAGGAAGGGCAGTCTGCAGAAGGAGGGGCAGTCTGGTTTGTCTGCAGTAGGACAATCAGTCTGGTCAGTTTGCAGTATGGCAGCCATACTGGTCAGTCTACAGTAGGACAGTCAGCCTATAATAGTCCAGTCAGTCCAGTTAGTCTACAGTACGACAGTCAGTCTGATCAGTCAGCAGTAGAGCAGTCAGTCTGGTCAGTCTTCAGTCTGATCAGTCTACAGTAGGACAGTCAGTCTCCAATAAACAGTCCCATTAAATAAACAGTCCTGTTAAGTATATGGTTCCATTAAATAACAGACAAAATTAAAACTGCAAGCAGTCTCAAAGGCCTTTGCCGTCCCTTGCGACCACCTCCCTGCAGAACCACAAATCACAGTCAGTGGTGAGACGACATCGTACCATAGGCGGGATGCAATATTCTGCCAGAAATGCACACTTTTGTATAAATAGGTAGGGGGCACTACAGAGTGACTTAATTTGAAATGTGTGTTGAATGGGTGTAGAACTGTGAGACTGACAACCGAGTTAAATTTGAGCCAAATCGGTGTTCGTATGCCCGATCTAATGCCATTTTGTAGGTGGCATCATAGAGCAAAATCGCAATTTCTATTGATAAACTGGTGTAGGACCGGGAGATAGATGTTCAAGTCAAATTTTCCAAATCAGTCATTTCATGTCCAAACGAATCCCATTTTACTATTTTCTATGTATTTAGCAAATCTGTGGTGGGCACTATAGTGCAAATTAATATTTTCGTATGACAAATGGGTGTAGACCCAGAAGATAAGTCAGGGGGCGCTATAGTACAAAATCAGAATGTCTTTAGCTAAATGGATGTCGACCTGGGAGATAGACGTCTGTGTCAAATTTCAGCCAAATCGGTGTTCGTATGTCCAAACTACAGCCATTTTAGTAAAGGTGAATTTGTATTGGGCACTATAGAGCAAAATTGCAATTTCTATTGATAAACTGGTGTAGGACTGGGAGATAGACATCAGCCAAATCGGCCAGTTTAAAAAGTACATTTCTAGGCGGTGCTAAAGTACAAAATTGGAATGTCTTTAGCTAAAATGGATGTAGACCCCGGAAATAGACGTCTGTGTCAAATTTCCGTGAAATCAGTGTTCGTATGTCAGAGCTGAAGCAACTTATGTAGTGGTAATTTTTCCCACAATCTTTGCAAATTTTGCGACAGGGTAGCAAAAAAACGATGCAACTTTTCCAAAACATTTGGATAACTTTTGATGTCCCACTTGTCTACATCATGTTCACCAATTTTGAGCTCATTTGGCCCAACAGCCAAGGAGGAGTTTGTTAAATTCCGATGACAGTGAAAATCCATGACTCAACTCTGTTGAAAGTTCAATCCAAGATGCCGGACTTCCTGTTGGTTTCTGGGCGTGGCTATTATAAAGGTTTTTTGTTTGTCATCATAAGATGAACATGTGTACCAATTTTCATAGCTCTCAACTTGCTAGGGCGTGATCTGGCCTAATACAAAGTATTTTCACTTTTCTAGTGGGTGCTGTAGACACATTTCTTTACCGACTTTTATGAAACTATATATATTCACAATTGTTCACACTTCTGAAGTACGCAAAAAAAATTTAATGATTTTTTGTGCATGTTCAGGAGGTCAAATTTGAGCTCAAGGGCAGACTCTATCACAGCAGACTCAACCGGCTTTGCACCATCCGCAGCGAAGGCCTATAAAATAAAGAATGAATAAAGAACGGAAAATAAAGAAATGAGCAGGAACAATATAGCGTTTTTCTGACCCCCCTGAACTTGCCTTCATATCAAAGCTGACCCTTAGTGGCCGTGGCCCATAGACTCCCATTTTATTTACTCATCAAGGAAACCCAGTTCAGGAGAACCAGACTATCTTTGAGGGACAAGCCTGTCTGGGTACAGCCGGGATACGTGGTGACAATGGAAGCCTGTGGTGACTCAGTCTGCAAGTTCGGGAACCGACCTGCTGAATTGATCCAGATTCACAGGGGAGATTAAATTTCATCACTGGACAGCTGAGTGAAGCTCTGGGAGTTTTATCTAGACTGAGAGCAAAGGACGAAGAACTTAGGAAGTTATAACTACAAGGTTGATGAGTGATGTGTGGGGTGAAGTCTATTTTAAGGGCTCTACGCTAACTTTTTTTTCCAGGAGCACACGTGCCCCTAAGTTAAAACATTTAGGAGCACACAAAGAAAAATAGGGGCACAAGTAGGTTTTAGTTTAAATGTTTATTTATTTACAGTGCAGTACTTACGCACAGATACCAACATTGTTGAATGACTGCTGTCATTTGTGTTAATTTAGAGCAGACCATAACATAACTTTGTATTATGGGATGCTTTGTCCTTTAATACATTTTAGAACGTTGTATTGGCTGCCTTGTTATTAGATCCATTTTAGAATGATTAACCCTTTAACTCCTGAGACTGAGACACAGTAAAAAATAAAATAAGATAAAATAAGCAACACAATGAACAAAAAACAGTCAAAGTGATCAGAAAAATGAACAAAAATTAATAATAAACCAACAAAATAATATGTAACATGAACAAAGTAAGACACTAACAGAACACAATTAAAGAAAAATAATAAAATAAAAAAACTGAAAAATAAACAAAATAAGAAACATCAACAGAAACTAATATATATTCACAAAATAAGAAATAACGTGGAAAAAAGGGCAAAAAACAAAAACCCACAAAACCCAAAATGAAGTAAAAAAAAAAAAAAAAGGAATAAACAACTAGTGTTGTAATTTGGTTCCAGCAGTTTTAGTTTGGGCTTTTTCTTTTTCTTAATCACTTGCTTTTCGACACCTGTACATCAGCTTCATGAACAAAATTCTCAGTAAAAAACACTTGAATTTGTCTGAATTTTTAAACTAAACCATCCACTCAGAACGTGTCTGCGCTGACGCATCAGGAGTTAAAGGGTTAATCCTTTCACTGTTACGTGCCGTGCTCGTCTCGACTATGCGGAGCTGTTCACGCAGTTTTAATTCATTTCGGGTAGGCTGTCATTAGCTCCTCGGGTCTGTGTGCCTTATTGTGTGCTGCAAGAAGCACTCGCACATGTGCGACTGTTTTGTTTTCCTCGTTCGCATGATGAAATATTTGCTCGCAAATGCGAGTGAAATGGGCGCACTGTAGAGGCCTGCCTACAAGGGGTTAATTTTTCCTCCTAGAGCAGAATGAGATGTCTCTGTTTTGGCTCCTTGTGTCTTATCCCTCATGCGTCCTTGAATTCTCCAACAATGTGATATGTCTGTGCTCTGTTTGCAAACTTATCTTTGTTTATACCTTTGTCTTCATATTGTGTCCCTAAGAAAAAATTCCAGCTCATTGACCTTGAGTAATGTTATGTGATTTTTTTAAAGTGTCTTTGAATGTACTGTTTTTTTGCAATAATTTAAAGTGTCTTTGAGTGTCCAGAAAAGCATTATACAATTATTATTACTTATTATTACGTGTGGTGTTAAATGTGGGCCTATGCTAAATGTGCACTTGCAAATATTTCCTTTGTCATCTCTTTCATGGAATTTTACCTGGCGCCTGTAGGTGTCAGCCTGTTACTGCACCATATTCTCTGCTGGTGTAACAAATTCATTTTCTGTTAGGGATCAATAAAGGTCTATTCAATTCAATCTGGGGCATAGAATAAGAGTTGGCCTTAGTTACATTATTTACTTTCCTAAAATCAGTATAAAACTAGGTATTTTGTCTACTTTAGGGACGAGGAGGGAGGGAGAACTCCACAAACTGCTGCTCAGGACAGCCAATCCATTTTCCAACAGATAGTCAACTTCTTGCTGGACAAGTGCACGCTTTCGATCAGGGGTACATATCACATAATCAGTATCACTCAACTATTTCTCAATGGCATAAGGACCAGTGAATTTCACCTGGAGGGCAGAAACGGGGATTGGAAGCAGAGCCAACACCTTATCACCCATCTCAAACCTTCTCTGCACACCTTTTCTGTCAAACTTTTTCTTCCTTCTCCCCTGGGACACTGAAAGAGCACTGTGCACAGTCTCTCAGGCTTGATGCAGATGCTCTCTGAAAGGACGTGAGCCCTTTCAGAGAGAACATTAATTTTGAAGTTTACCTTTTCTTCTGATAAATACTTTTCTCTCAATATGCACACCATTCTCTCAGTATACATCCCATGCATGGTGTGGCCAAACACCAACTCTGCAGGACTGAAACCAGTGGAGTCCTGCACACTTTCTCGTGCAGCTAACATGAAGAATGGTAAACCTTCTTCCCACTCTTTGCCTGATTCTAAACAAAATTTTCTAAGCATTGATTTTAAAATCTATTGGAAATATTGCAGCACCCGCTGGGCCTGCAGATGGTACAGGCTGGATATGTGGTGCTGAATGGAGAATCACATCAGAACCTGAGCGAACAGGTTTTTTGTTTGTTTGTTTTTTATTTGTCTGCATTTTGTTCTCATTGTGTAACTCCACAGAGAGGGTGTCAACATTGTTTGAGATCAATTCATATTTTAGTCTTGCAGCCAAATATTTTAATATTTAGTGCCTGTGTGTGACCATCAGCGGTCCTCCCTGAAAGCTGAGCAGACATCCTTTATTAGAACTCTCTATTATAAGCCAGGGAGGGCAGTGCTACACCTCAGTGATGTGTGGGGGAAACAAAGACTGGACAGGACGAACGGGGATAGAAATTAACAGGTGGTGCTATTGCAGTTAAAGATTGTAAGGGGGTATGTTATTCCCAGCTACTAACTATCCATCAATAAAAAATAAATAAAAAAATTAATTGAAAAAAAGAGAAGAAAAGCAAACCAGCACAAAAGAAAAAGAGATTCAATAAATAAATAATTAAACAAACGGTACTGAGCACCATAATTGTGGATGTCTTGAAAGTATAAAATATAATGCAATAGAATAGAATAGAATAGGCCAGAAGAGGATACTAGTGCAAAAGAGAATGAGTTTAGGGTAGAGATTGTGGAGAGATTCTCAGCACATTCTGGCGGGTCCCATCATTCACTGAAATGGGACTCGGCAGTAGCTGGCGAGACCTGATCAAACATGCAAGTGTGAAGGAGCCCGAAGCCCAGAACAGCAATCACGGCAAGGCGGGGCCAAGCCAACAGGGCACCCCTCACCCCGGGCCGTAGGTGCCACAGGGCGCTGCCCCCAGAGAGCCACTGGGGCCACCGTGAACGACGCAAACCCGGAGAACAAGAGGGAGCAGCTAAAGACCCCCTCAGCGCACCAAGACCGCCCCAGGCGGCCCGGGGCCAGGGCTCTACAGTGCGCCCATTTCACTCGCATTTGCGAGCAAATATTTCATCATGCGAACGAGGAAAACAAAACAGTCGCACATGTGCGAGTGCTTCTTGCAGCACACAATAAGGCACACTAGGGTTGTCAAAAAAACAATTTTAGATACTAAATCGATATTGACCCTTGGTATCTAATTAGATACTAAGTTGCTGGAAAATCGATATTTGTTTTTATGGCGCGTCGCCGCTTTTTTGTAGCGGGTAACGTTAAGAATTCTAAACAGGCATCAACGCGGTCAGCTCTGGCACAGCCGTAATGCCGGCGTGTAAGTTAAAGTCTCTTTTTTTCTCCAGCTGCCTCTGACAGCACACGGGATGACGCCAGTGCGACCACAGACCTATACACTATTTCTATAGGTCTGTGATTGGACCATCCGATGCAACTTTGCTTTTAAAGGCCTTGATATAGTCGAACGTTTATGCGCGCGGGTGGCAGCCAGGCGGTAGCGCATTGTATCACGTTACCACCACGGAGGCCACCGTGAGCATGTCAGCCTATCATTTTTTGACGTGCGTGCTGCTAGTCCCGTATGGCAAGCCAAAGTGTTCACATAGCCACGCGTTGTCTTTATTATATCACGCGTTACAGGACGCGTTCTGGTACGCATGCTGGTGCGCGCAATGGCACGCGTTCCATTACACGTGTTAGAACGCGTGCTATATGGTAATGATCTTCTCCCACTGATTTTCTCCGCCAATTAATTTGTAGTGCTTCCAGCCAATTACTGGCCAACACAACGAGTCCAGAATAATTGAGCACTGATCTTACCTTCACAAACGAGGTGCATTCACTCAATGTTTAATTTTTGCTAAATATTTTTGACTTTTCCTTCATCAATCTACTTTATTTAACTTGTTCAACTTTAGTGTCTATTCTTACGGGTTTGTTTATTGTATTTTAATTCTTATTTTGTTGTGCTAATCTAACACATGAGCTGGCTGTAGGTTTAGTTTAAAAATTCAGACAAATTCAAGTGTTTTTTAACTGTTACTGAGAATTTTGTTCATGGAACTGATGTACAGGTGTCGAAAAGCAAGTGATTAAGAAAAAGAAAAAGCCTAAACTAAAACTACTGGAACCAAATTACAACACTAGTTATTTATTCCTTCTTTTTTTTTTTTTTACTTCATTTTGGGTTTGGTGGGTTTTTGTTTTTTGTACTTTTTTCCACGTTATTTCTTTTTTTATTTTATTATTTTTCTTTAATTGTGTTCTGTTAGTGTCTTACTTTGTTCATGTTACATATTATTTTGTTGGTTTATTATTCATTTTTGTTCATTTTACTGATCACTTTGACTGTTTTTTGTTCATTGTGTTGCTTATTTTATCTTATTTTATTTTTTACTGTGTCTCAGTCTCAGGAGTTAAAGGGTTAAACATTCTAAAATGGATCTAATAACAAGGCAGCCAATACAACGTTCTAAAATGTATCAAAGGACAAAGCATCCCATAATACAAAGTTATGTTATGGTCTGCTCTAAATTAACACAAATGACAGCAGTCATTCAACAATGTTGGTATCTGTGCGTAAGTACTGCACTGTAAATAAATAAACATTTAAAACTAAAACCTACTTGTGCCCCTATTTTTTTGTGTGCTCCTAAATTTTTTAACTTAGGGGCACGTGTGCTCCTGGAAAAAAAAGTTAGCGTAGAGCCCTGTCCGGGGCACGGGGACCCACCCGCCATCCTAACCCCAACCCCACCCCATCACACCCACTTCACTCTCTCGGGGTCAGCCACAGACCCCCCCCCCCCCCCCCCCCAAAAAAAATAAAGACTGAACGCTACTTTTCTGCTGGCAGCGATGTCTAATATTGCACATGTGCAATAATGATCTTTTTATGTGCAAGAGTAATCTCTTTAATGTGTAATAGTAATCTTTTTAATAGGTAATAGTGTATTTTTGTGATCTCATTATGGGTAATAGTGATCTTTTTATTAGCAGTAGTGATTTTTATGGGTGATCATGATCTTTTTATGGGCAATTTTGATCTTTTTATATGCAATAGTGATCTTTTATGGGTAATGGTAATCTTTTTATGTGCAAGAGTGATTTTTTTATGTGCAATAATGATCTGTTTGTGTGTGTGATCTGTGATGATGGGCTATCCGAGTGTTTTTTTCTGCTGCTGTAACAAAAACAATTTCCTTGAAAAAAGGATTAAACTAACCATCTATCTATCCATCTGTCTATGAATGAATAAATTAATGAATTAATGAATAAATGATTGAATGACTGAATACAATAATCTCACAGACATTAATTGACAAACTGTCTCTCCTTGGTGTAAGCAGGACCCTGTGTAACTGAATTCTGGATTTCCTTACCAACAGGCCACAAACAGTGAAGATCCACAACATCACATCCTCCTCCATCTGCCTCAACACTGGTTCACCCCATGGTTGTGTGTTAAGCCTCCTTCTGTACAACCTGCTCACTCATGACTGTGGTGCTCACTGTACATCAAACCACATAGTGAAATTCATGGACGACACTGCAGTGGTAGGGCTCATCACTAACAACGATGAGTCTGCCTACAGAAGGGAGATTAACCAACTGGAGGCTTGGTGCAAGAGAAACAACCTGTACATCAACATAAAGAAAAAGGAGATGCTTGTGGACTTTCGAAGGAGGCCCTGTGCCCCCACTCCTCTTCACATCAATGGAGATCCAGTTGAGATAGTTGTTGGTTTCAAATATTAGGGACTTCACATTTCCAGTACTCTCAGTTGGACAGACAATACCACCAGCATACTGAAAAAAGCTCACCAGCGCTTCCCTAGGCACCTTAGGAAAGCAGGTCTGAACCCCTCCATCCTGACTGCTTTTTACAGATGTGCAGTGGAGAGCATTCTTACCTCCAATGTGACTGTGGTTCAGCAGCTGCAAAGTAGCAGAGAAGAAAGCACTGCAGCGTGTTGTGAGGGCCACGGAGTGCGTCTGTGGCTGTGGTCTACTATGCAGCGAGGAGCTTTACATCAGCAGGTGCAGGAAAAAAGCCCTCAGCATCATGGAGGATTCCTCCCACCCTGCACATGGACTTTTTACACTCCTCCCATCAGGTAGGAGGCTGTGGCACATAAAGGCACGAACCACCCAACTAAAGAACAGTTTTTATCCAGATGCCATCAGACAAATTAACTCTATGAATACGAGGCGACGCACTTTTAAAATCTTTTTTTTAATGTACTTGTAATGTTTTGGGTTTTTTTTTTAAAACAAGCATTTTATTGTTGTATATTTTAATAGTACATTAACTACGTATGGTAACTTTTAGGGGGGGGGGGTATTGCTTTTATTCTTAGCATTCTGACCCTTTTTTATCAAGATTGTGGATTGTAATTGGAGTACCTGGGACCTAAGAAACATGTTTCGTTTCTGTGAATGACTGGAATGACAAATACAAATCTGAATAAATGACTGAGTAAATGAATGATGGAATGAATGAATGTCTGAATAAATGAATAAATAAATGCCTACTGAACATACAACACAATGTAAAGCCAGACCCATGTATCCAGTCCAGTGTTAACATATCCCTCTTGACGCGTCCCACTAAACACATAGCTAACTAGAAAAGCACTCTGAGAGCGCAGACCTCCGCCAAGGTAGATCCCCCCACTCCCACCCCGATCACCCCCAAAATGAAATATGTTCTTCCTGTTCACATTTCCAACATATCCTGAACATGTCATCAAAATCCGTTCATAAGTTTTCGAGTTATCTTGAACACAGACAAACGCCGGCAAAAACATAACCTGGCGGAGCTAACAAAACACCTGCTTCAGTTTATTACTGGTTGATTTAAGTTGTAGTTAGCCTACATATCTACCCTGTTTACACCACCCCACTAACACATAGCTAATAAAATAACAGTTCCACTTCATTACAGATTAATTTAAGATTGATTAATTCCTTCACATGCTTTGTTTGTACTGTTACCTGGGATGAACTGTATGCCCTCAGAGCGAACGTTAGTATCGGTGAACCTACACTTCCTGTTAAAACATTTACTGTAAATAACACTGAAGTTAGTCAAAATGAAAGGGTTTAAACAGAGAGGAAGGCGGTGCTGTATGTGTCATATAACGCAACAGCGTCAGTGGCTAGCATGAGCTAACGCTAGCTAAGGCTGCACGGCTAACAGTTAACGCACCTTGTAAAGACACTTGGACCGGAGGAAAAGCGGAGGTACGTCTATGTCCTGGTACCAGAAGATGCAGCCGCTGCTCCGAACACGTAACGGTGCATTACAGCTTCATAGTAGCCTCTCAGGAGCGTTTCATTCCAGTGGACAGGTGGCTAGCTAGTCAGAACTGTGTGCCTGAAAACAGCTGTATGTTTTCTTCCTGTTTGGTCGGACGGCTTGAGCACGAGCTTACCGCCTATTGGACGGAAGGACACACTGCAGCACGAACCTGCCGCCACAAACACTGCCCCGCCTACTGGAGGGAAGTGGAAGCTGCAGCACAAGCGTTCCGCCGTAAACAGAACTCAAAAGTTCGAAACAATAATAATAATAATAATAATAATAATAATAATAATAATAATAATAATAATAATAATAATAATAATAATAATAATAATAATAATAATAATAATAATAATAATAATAATAATAATAATAATAAATACAATAAATCAATGAATAAAAAAACCCTGAATCAACCATAACAATAAATACATTAATACACACACACACACACACACACACACACACACACACACACACATATATATATATATATATATATATATATATATATATATATATATATATATATATATATATATATATATATATATATATATATATATATATATACACACACATTTTTTGGACTTCACCATAGGGTCATACATAATGTAAGTCATTCTCGTTGTGTTCAGTAAAGTAAGGTGCTATAATATTTTTAAGATGGGCAAACTGACAAATGACTCTGATAAAAGCTGAGTCTGAGAATGTCTATTTGATCAGTGAAGGAGAGCTGTGTTTTACAGTTCTGGTCTGTTTTCTTTGGTGATTGATTGCGGAAAGCATTTAAAGTTTATTGGCTGAGAAAATACACTGGGAGGAGATCATTATCATAATGACAAATGCCACCTTTTCTGCGTTTTTTCTTTTTGTTAACAAAACAGCATTTTATCGGCGTAATAGGCAGCCAATAACAGCAGTTTTGCAGCGTAATTCATAGCACAGTAAATACGCAGTTTCTCATGAATTATGCCATAAAATACACAGTTTTCCTGAATTATGGCATAAAATATACTGTAAAATGAGTGAAAAACAGCATATTTTATGGCTTTTTCAATCTTGACGCATTAAAACTGCACCGGAAACGGCAGATTTTACAGCATTCTTGATCTTAACGCGTTCAGAAATACACAAAATGTGAATTAATTGGCCTGCCATAGTCGTGGCTCGTGAGTGCCCTCCACCACTTCCCAGGGCCACAGACTCACTGCGCCTTCTCTCCCCTAGATGCGAAGGGAGGAACGGTATGGCAAGCCAAATGGGTCACATTTTCACAAATGCTTAACGCGTAACCCCTAAAAAACACGCCTTTTTAAAAACAAGGACAATGGCCGCTTTTTACGTCCGCTATGACTTTCAACAAGACTCATGTAAAAGGCGAGTGTTTTCCAAGACAACGCATGTAAAAAAAAGAAGTAAATTCTCCAACATAATGGGTGTAAAAAAGACAGATGTTTTCCTAATAGGATAATAATGTCCATCCTTCTTTTCTGGCAGCTGATGCCAGTGAAGTGCTTGCACCCAATCGCTGATCAAGACAGTCAGACCATGCCAGTTCAACACAGATTGGTTTTGAGTCAAACTCCACCGACATTATGGCAATGTTGCCACACTGTCATATATCCTGTTTCTTACTTTTAGGAATATAGCCTATAACTTAGGGGTGGGGGAAAAAATCGATTCACATTTGTATCACGATTGTTTTTTTTTTTACGATTTTTAAATCGATTTTTTGGTTCAAAAATCTATTTTTTTCCCCATATTTAAATGACTCGTTTTAAGCCGGGAAAAATGCCGCTTGTCTCCAGCAGGGGGCAAAATGTTTTTCTTCGACTATATATCACATTATATCTGTTCCCAGAAGAAGACAGGGAAGACAGAATGGCGGACAACTTACAGAAATGCGCAGAAATAAAACCCCCACCGTCACATTTTAAGTCAAGAGTATGGGTACATTTTGGATTTTTGTCTTTGAAGGGACGAGCAGAGTTGGATATGTCGAAAGCTATTTGTAAACACTGTAACGCACACATCGCGTACTGTGGAAACACGACAAACATGACTGCTCACTTGTCAAGACATCATCCACAGGTAAATGCAGAGCTAATGGCCAAACATACTGCGGCAGCAAGCCAACAGACACTCAAAGCAGCACTGTACAAACTACCCAGCAGTTCTGAAAAAGCTAAATGCATAATGAAATCAATAGCTGACTTTATTTGCAAACACCTGCAGCTGTACAGTGTTGTAGAGAATACGTTTCTCTGAAACAGCAGTACCTGAAATCTCCAAGGACATAATGGAGAAAGTCAAACAAAATCTAAGCAGAGCAGAACATGTTGCTCTCACCTGTGATGCATGGACTTCACGGGCAACCCAGTCTTAAGTGGCGGGGGTGAGGTGAGAGGTTACCAAAGAGTATGAGGGGGGAAAAAATCCAACAATGCCACCAGGAAATATCTCAAATTGATGATCAGTAAGCTACACAGATTCGTTCTGAAGCAGGACAGAGACGTATTGTTTTAATAAACAAACTATTTATTAACCAAAATAAACTGGCAGGGACTGGAACTGCAAAAAACAGGAGAAAAGCATTTACTCACCAAAATAAAGCTGAAACAACCAAACATTAAAGGGATTCAAATGATTTTATTAAAATATCTTCTTAAAAAAGGCCTTCACAAGTACAATCTAAAATAAGTCAATATATTAAAAGCTCTAAAAACTCAGCCCAACATAACCAGAGTCAGCAGAGAGGCCATCAGTGGGGAGGCAGACTACTATGTATGGGTGCCTAAAGGTGCCACCACTACTCACTTCAGTGAAATACAGCAACCTCACAGCAATCTCAAGAGCAATCGTGTCTTGGTGCCTTTACGTACATGCAATGTGTGGGAACCTCAAACGGGGTGCCTAGCCTCCCCAACAGAAGGGTATTCCACTTCACGAAAAGAAAAATCCTAATAACAAATTTAACAAATACAGCAACCCAAATGGTTTAATCCAGCGATCCCCAATAGGCGGCCCGCGGGCCGGATGTGGCCCGCGAGGGGATATAGACTGGCCCACACCAACGTCTGAGCAAAACTATTCTTTTTCTAAAATATTGTAACGTTGCCCCGCGTGTGTTTTTATTTTTTCTCGTCTTTTTTTGGAGTGTGTGAAGTGCGGCTCTCCTGCGACATATGTTTAAACTGGACATTGTCATCTAGACCTTGCCTCACTACTCAGCCATTTCTCTATGTTGTGGGCGTCTGGAGGTGCGCTCACTCACACGCGCGCGCACACACACACACACCTGCTGCAGAACCGGACCACTGTTATATCCTCATAATTCACAGGCTTCATTGAACACATGATCAAACCACTTCAGCAGTGGTTCCCAACCCCCGGGCTGGTCCGTGGATCACTTGGTACCATGCCACCGGCCGCCTATAATTACTTAATTCATTATTTCTCTTGTGTTTATTATCCAAGTCTGAACAATCTTTTCTTTTGAAAAATGACCGGATTCTGTCGGTTCCATCTGTCACTTGAATGTCAAAAATATAACCCACATGTTAGTAAAGTCAGTAAAAAACAGATGTGTTTGGTAGGGCTGTTGGAACGAATTTGACTAGTCGAAAATAATTCGAATATTAAAAAAAAACAATAGAATTCGAACGCAGGAATTACTAGTCGAATGTTTTTTGTTTTGTTTTTTCCCTCAAGACAACGTAATGACGTAATTTTTGCCGTTCTTCTATTCGTTTTTGTCACATGAGTCTGAGTCTGACTGAATCCAAATCTCACGTTGAGTTATCGAGTTACTTCAATGCTTGAACGTTATCATAGCGTTGCCTAGGCAACAGCTATCAGAATTTGATCATGGCGAGCGAGGAGAATACACGGGCGGAGATTACCACTCCTGAGCACAACAGAAATGTGGTATGGATATACTTTGGCTTTCCCTCAGAAAAGGGAAAAATAACAAGCAAGGACACGGTAATATGTAAGCTGTGCCAGACTCGATTGAAGTATCACACTACAACCAGCAACATGTGGGCACACCTGTTAACCGTACACCCTGGCAAGTTAGCCAAAGTGGAGCTAACTTCGGATAGCGCTAGGCCTGCTGAACCTCAGCCCAAGCGGCGCGCATCACCTCGTTCATGCCTGCCTCCTCTTCACGGGGCTTATCGGCGGAACGTCAAAGAAAGATAACAGACACACTGACATGATTTATTTGTAAAGACATGAGACCAATCAATATATCACAGGGGTCTGGGTTTAAAGATTTCGTTCAGGAGTTAGAACCCAGGTACGAGGTTCCCTCTCGCGCAACCATAAGTGATAGGGTTGTGAAACTTTACGATGCAACTAAGGACAACATTAAAAAAATGCTAAGCGGAGAAAACATTTCCCTGACAACAGATGGATAGTCCTCGATAGCCACTGAGGCATATGTGACAGTCACCGCACATTTGATAAACAATGATTGGGAACTAAAGGACATCATTCTTAAAACAGCCGAAGTCCAGGAAACCCACACAGCTGAACACGTCGCAGAGTGCATCGCCCTCTACTGGCCAAAAGTATAATAACCCCATGCCCTACATGTAAACCTATAGTAATGCATAAATAGGCTATATTTTAACATAAAAATTCGAATATTATTCGAATAAAAAAAAAAAGGAATGAAATTCGAATGGGATTGAAGAGGAAAGTTGACAGCCCTAGTGTTTGGAAAGTTTCTTTTCGAAGAGTAAAAGGCGACTGAAGAGACAGAAGAAGAGCCTGCAACTGTAGAGAAAAGGAAAGTTTTAACAGACAATACCAGGAGTTGGACTGGAAATATGGATTTATGGTGACAGGTAATTCCCACAGACCAGACCCGCTCTGACCCATATAAACAATCTATGGAACCAGCCCCGGTCCGTGATAAAATTGTCAGAGTGGACCGCAGTGATAAAAAGGTTGGGGACCATTGACTACAGGACACACACATTCATTCATTGTTTTGGGTTTTTCTTCTGTTTGTGTTCATGTATGGAGGATAATTGGTGCCATTATTTATATGAGTTAATATGATTTTAGTTTGATGTTTGTTCCATGTAAATATTGTAGATTGTTAATTAAATAATGTGGTAATTTTTAGGTCCATGGGTGGAGCTTAGGGATATAAGGGGGAGTGTTTCCCATTAGAGTGGAGGGGGGGGGTAGTTGGAGATAAATTCTGTAGATTTAGACAGATTTGAATTTGAATTTGAAGTAAGGGTGTGGCTGAAACCAGTTTTTTTTTAGTGCTGAATGGTAAAAGAGACCAACTTAATTTTATTGTGTTTTCAGATCTCTTGTAACAATTTTTTCTTTTTCCTGTTTTCTTTGTATTTTTACACTGTAAAAACTGTGCACTCCTCATCACTGCTGGTCAAAACCAGCAGTTATTTTCACCCAAATCTTTGGATTTGGGTGAAAATAAAATAAAACCCACTGAAGTCAAACGAACCCTTGACAAAAATAAAATAAATTTTAAAAAAAATGTTCCTCTCGCCCCACCTGGGCGGTGTCTCCTTCAGACTCGGGTCCTCTACCAGAGGCCTGGGAGCCTGAGGGTTCTGCGCAGGATCTTAGCTGTTCCTAACAATGTGCTCTTTTGTACAGAGATCTCTGATGTTGTTCCTGGTATCTGCTGGAGCCATTCTCCCAGCTTGGGGGTCACTGCCCCTAATGCTCCGATCACTACTGGTACCACTGTTGCCTTCACACTCCACATTTTATCTAACTCCTCTTTCAGCCCTTGGTATTTCTCAAGCTTCTCATGTTCTTTCTTTCTGATGTTGCTATCACTGGGGACTGCTACATCTATCACCACCACTGTCTTCTCATGTTTATCCACCACCACTATGTCAGGCTGATTGGCATCTTGTCAGTC
This sequence comes from Siphamia tubifer, assembly GCA_020466265.1. Lineage (NCBI taxonomy): Eukaryota > Metazoa > Chordata > Actinopteri > Kurtiformes > Apogonidae > Siphamia > Siphamia tubifer. The sequence goes on from CM035790.1 coordinate 4,758,827, forward strand.
TGGATCTGGAAGTCCCATAGGGTCTTGGCCTGTTTGTTCTCTGTCACCTTTGGGGGGTTCTCCCATCTTGACCCCGGGACCTCCAGTCCATACTCTTTACAGATGTTCCTGTACAGTATGCCCGCTACCTGGTTATGCCTCTCCATGTATGCCTTGCCTGCCAGCATCTTACACCCTGCTGTGATGTGCTGGACTGTTTCAGGGGCTTCTCTACACAGCCTACACCTGGGGTCCTGTCTGATGTGGTAGACCCCGGCCTCTATTGCTCTGGTGTTCAGGGCTTGTTCTTGTGCAGCCATGAGTAGTGCCTCTGTGCTGTCCTTTAGTCCAGCCTTTTCCAGCCACTGGTATGTCTTTTCCATATCAGCCACTTCCTCAATTTGCCGATGGTACACGCCATGCAAGGGTTTGTCCTTCCATGATAGCCCCTCTGGTTCCTCGACCTTACTGGACTTTTGTTGCCTGAGGCATTCACTTAGCAGTTGGTCATTGGGGGCCATTTTCTTGATGTATTCCTGGAGGTTCACCATTTCCTCCTGGCCCCCTTCCTTTCGCTTAGTGTACAGCCCCTGGACACTGGACTTGGGGTGGAACCTTCCATGCATGGTAAGGAGTTTCCTTGTCTTGATATCAGTGGCTTGTATCTCTTCCGGTGGCCAGGATATTATCCCAGCTGGGTATCTGATTACTGGCAGGGCATAGGTGTTAATGGCCTGGATCTTATTTTTGCCGTTCAGCTGATTTTTCAGGACCTGTCTTACCCTCTGTAGGTATTTGGCTGTGGATGACTTCCGAGCTGCCTCCTCATGATTACCATTTGTCTGTGGGATCCCTAGGTATTTGTAACTTTCCTGCACATCTGTGATATTCCCTTCAGGTAGGTCAACCCCTTCAGTTGTGATCACCTTTCCTCTTCTAGATATCATCCGCCCACATTTATCTAGTCCGAATGACATCCCAATGTCTTTGCTGTAGATCCGGGTGAGGTGAATTAGGGAATCGATGTCACGCTCATTCTTGGCATACAGCTTGATGTCATGCATGTAGAGGAGGTGGCTGATGGATGTTCCACTTCGGAACTGGTATCCAAAGCCACTCTTTGAGATGATCTGGCTGAGGGGGTTTAGGCCTATGCAGAACAGCAGGGGGGACAGAGCATCTCCTTGGTAATTGCCGCATCTGATGCTCACTTGTGCAATTGGCTTTGAGTTGGCCTCCAGAGTTGTCTTCCACAGCCTCATTGAGTTCTGGATGAACTCTCTTAGTGTCCTGTTGATGTTATACAGTTTTAAGCATTCCAGTATCCATGTATGTGGCATTGAGTCATAGGCTTTCTTGTAGTCAATCCAGGCAGTGCACAGGTTGGTGTTCCTCGTCTTGCAATCTCGGGCAATTGCCCTGTCAACCAGTAGCTGGTGTTTGGCTCCCCTGGTGTTGTTGCCTATTCCTTTCTGTGCTCTGCTCATGTATTGCTACTCATCTTAGTTGCTATGATGCCTGATAGAAGCTTCCATGTGGTGCTGAGGCAGGTTATAGGCCGGTATTGTTCCCTTCTGGGGGTCCTTCATTATGAGGACTGTCCGGCCCTGGGTTAGCCACTCTGGGTGGTTTCCCGATATCAGCAGCTGGTTCATCTGTGCTGCTAGGCGTTCATGGAGTGCTGTCAGTTTCTTAAGCCAGTAGGTATGAATCATGTCGGGCCCTGGTGCTGTCCAGCTCTTCATTTTGGACACTCTGGTTTGGATGTCTGCTAGTGTGATGACTAGTGGGTCATTGTTCTGGGAGTTGGCTGTGCTCTGCCTGTAAGTCTGTCAGCCATTGGGCATTGGTGTTATGTGTTGACTCCTTCTCCCAGATGCTCTTCCAGTATTGCTCAGTCTCAGCCCTAGGTGGGTCCGTTGTCACCTTGTCCCCCTGCCATTGAGAGTAGACCTTAGCTGGGTTGGTGGAGAACACCTGGTTTATTCTCCTGGCCTCTACCTCTCTTGTGTATCTCTTTAGGCGGGTAGCTAGTGCTGTGAGCCTTTGCTTAGCAGTCTCCAGTGCCTCTTGGGTAGTGCTTTCCTCAGATTCACACCTCTGCTAGTTCTGTTCTGTTAGAACACTGACTTCTCTCCGTGCTGCCATGATCTTTGCCTCTAGCCTTCTCCTCCATGGGGCAACCTTCTGGCTGCTCTGGCTGTTCATCTTGTAGCCAAGCATCTCTAGGATTACTGTTGCTGCTGCGACAGTGAAACCTGTCGTCCTGGCTCCGTAGCATCTTTGTACCGTGGTACAGCGTTGTACCTCATCAATCTCTAGCTGTGATAGCAACCTCTTATTTCCTCAACCCCTAACGCGGGGCGATCCTAAAGGCACAGCTGGGATTCGAACCGGCAACTTTCCGCACTGAAGTCAGTGGTGTAGACCACTAAGCTATCCAGTCGCTACTAAGCTATCCAGATTTTTTTTTTTAGTCTGTTCCAGCAGACTAGCAAAGTATATTTTTTAAATTGTATTTAGAGTTAACTAGCTTCTGTTATAAATCTGTCAACTTTCCAAGCAGACTGTAATAACCAAATATCTATTTTGAGTAAATGGATGGTTCTCAACTTTTGTTTCCAGGGTGCAATTTGTCTTTGTGTGACCCTGACAAATAGTATTCCTGAATCCCAGGCACAACTAATAATTTTATAAAGCACTATAAGTGCAGATTCTACATTGTTATCAGTATTGTCACTGGAGTGGGGCTGTTGTGGCAGCCCCCTCCCCAATGCCATGTGACCGACAGGTGCTGTGGCCCTCGGCTTGGTGCCCAGGTCAGAATTTGGCCTTTGATGGAATCTAATTGGGGAACGCTGGTTTAATCTATTCAAAGAAATTACTCAATAGGGAGCCTAAGTGACGCGATTCCATTTCTGGTCGATTTCCGGGCAATGGTGCCATAAAAAAATGAACACGAGTCAATGGAGGGATAAAAGTAATTTTCTGGTCCCATTTGAAATGTGCTACGGTTTTCACATATGATGTCTGTGAATTTTAAAGATACATTTTCACATTGAGAAAGCACTCACTTTGGACAGGCATCAAAAGTTACGTTAGGTTTTATGTCAGAGTAAGTAATGGACTACAACGTTTGTCTCACAAAAATTACGTCACCACCAAGCTTCACCATCACACTCTTTGAAAATGGATGTGACTTTGGCGAGCTTCACCTCCTTCTTTCAGGATGAAGGCAAGAGCATCAAACGTGTAGAAAACCACTTTAAATCGGGGCATGTGGAAAGTGGCAGCTACTCCGGGGGAGAGATAGTTGGTCGAGTGAGAGCCAGCATGCGGGACAAACTCTCGTCAGCCGGGAAGCAGTAGAGGGAACATGTGGAAATGGTGTTGTGATTACACCGGGGCACAAAGCACACAGGCATTTTCAAAAGAAAAATAGAAAAGGCAGTGTACAGTTTTGAAAAGATTGCAGGGAAAGATTCTGCTGTGACGTCAGCTATGCGCCGTCTGATATGTAGTCCAAACAGAGTCTAAATAATTACATATTTTTACATGCTAATAAATCACAAAACACGTATCAAAGAAACTCCAAACGCACATCATTGGTTATGATTTTAATCGAAGTACAGCAAATGTGTGATTCAGGGAATAGAGTAAAGTGGACCAGAAAATAATTATTTTCTCATCATCCACTCTTATGTTACATTTTTCAGAACTTAGGCCCAGTGGACCGACTGGAAGGGGCGGAGACTTAAGCTCCCTATAGGCTAAAAAAAAAGCAAAAGAAAGCAAACAAAACTTAAAGCAAAATACACAAAAGCAAACAGGCAAACACAAAACAGAAGCAAAGTGAGGGCAAAACACAAAGGCTCTAAAAAGGCAAAACAAAGGCTCTAAAGGGGCAAAACAGCAGTAAGTAATGTGAACCTATAATAAAGAAAATGAAGTTAATAATGGTTCACAACTCTGCCTTTAAATGTTTAAAAAGTGAACCCTACTTACCACCGAGATTATCAGACCACTACAACAGGGAGAGGGCTCGGACACCACTGCTACTTTCAGCATTACTGAGAGGAAGGAAGGGGGGTTAAATAAGAGCAGGGAAGAAATACAACGCAACAAGTACACTGAAAAAGGCTCCCGTACCTAACAGCACAGCACACAGCAGCTACCACACACAAGGACCAGCAGCCAACAAAGAAGGATCCTGTGCCCACTCCTCCCTTATATAGGCTGGCTGTAATTAACTCATTCACTGCCAGCTATTTTCTGAACAGCCAGCCTCACAGTGCCAGCAGTTTTGGAGAATTTTGAGTGATTTTTCAAGACCCACAGAATATTGAGTTTTATGACTACATAAACACAGAACACATCAAGAGAAAGTGTAGACTTCTATGAAACAACAAAAACAACACATAAAACAAGGTGTTTCGGTCGCGGAAATTTTAAAATTAAAATAAAATTTTCCCAAACATATGACATATTGTGAGAATCAGTGACATGAGCAGAAGTCGCAACACTAAGAATTTTCTAAATCAAATTTATGGTTTGGGAGATATGGCAATTTTAGTTTTCTTTCCTCTAACTTTCTGCCTGGATACAGCAACACCCTCTAAAGCTGACAGCTGATTGGCTAACACTCTCACCCTGCTCTACACATACATGCAGTGCTCCGGGCACGCCCCCTTCCTGTCCATATTTGGCACAACTCTGTGTGAATGGCTCCAGCACAGGAGATGCTTTGACTGAAACTTTGATGAAAATGGCAAAATATGAGAAACCATAAACAGCAAGTGAATGAAATTTTCCAGAAATGTAGTCATACTACCTAGGAACAATATAAACCAGGTTTGGAAGATCCAGCTAATTTAAAATGTAAATGAGACTCAGTAGTTTGGGGGGATGTCTGGTCTCAGCCTCCATTCACTCCCATGTTAATTTGGATCAAAGAAATTCTCTACTTGGCCTGATTTTAGTGTTTTTAAAACTGCCTAATATCGGTCATTTTTGACCCTACAGGGGAAAAAATTACATCTACTTGTTCCTCAAAGCCTCCTGCCACTCAAGATCATTTTAGTTTTCAGCTAGCATTTACAGTTCTCTCACAAATGGCAGTAGTTCGGAGGTAAGATTTGGCTTGAAAGCCAGTGACAGGGGGAGAGGCGCTTTTAGCAGCGTGCGTCCGTCTAGGAGGAAAAAGGTGGGGGCCGTTACCACGGCAACGGAGCAGCTTTGATTAACAGGTGCAGACAATGAAGAGAAGTTGAACAGACTGTGGGAGGAGCTTTAACATGATTGACAGGCAAATTATCTCATGCAGACACAGAGCACATACAGAAACCTATATACACACATATATATGGAATGACCTACACACATGGCATATACACAATGTATGTCATGTACACAGAGTATGTGTATGTATATATACACAATGTGTGTGACATATACTTTGCTCCTTTTTTCCCTCTGTCACTCTGCTTTTCTGCCCAGCAACAGCCACACCCTCTAATACTGACAGCTGATTGGCTAACACTCTCACCCTGCTCTACACATACATGCAGTGCTCCGGCCACGCCCCCTTCCCTCCATAGAAATAGGGCACAACTGCGCTGTGTCTGGCTCCAGCAGAGGACCTGCTTTGACTGAAACTTTGATGAAAATGCCATATTATGGAGTATAATTTGCTCATTTTTAGATATGAGGGTTATAACGTGTTATGCTAGCAGCATTGGATCATAAGCTCCATTTTTCCTCTCACCTGATACAGTTGAATTTTTAGGTCTTAAACTGCACCACCTAAAAACAACCACTAGATGGGGGTCAAGGAGAGGAAATTAAAAACAGGTCACTCGAGGGTTGAAAGCAAACACTGTTCCTTCCACAAAATCAATTTCTTAATATTTGTAATTTCATTTTATTGATTCTATTATTTATTAAATTATCCATAGATTAACAAACGTAAAAATATTCAATTATAAACAATACAATTCAAAATAATCACAATGATAACAAAATAATCCAAAATGTATTAATTAATTATATACATTTATACACAATTATATACATTACATACATACTGTAATATTGATCAAAGAAAACAAACAAGGTGGGTCAACTCACACTAACCTTTAGTGAGAAAAAGTTGTAACACACAATCATACAACTCTACAATTATCATGAATGCAATAATAATGTAAATAACATAAAATAAAGTCCAACAAACCCTGCTGTAATCAAAATATGAGATCAATTAAAAAACACTTCCTAAAAAGGTCAGCGGGTGGCACATTTTAGCCAAACATAGATAAACTAATCATAAATTAAAATAATGCTAAATAGCAAAAAAAGTAACACGTTTCTGAGAAAATTAAACTAAATTGAAAAACAATGTTGTGCCACAATGTTAAAATGACAGTTTTTTTTTTCAATAAAAAGTGATAAAGAAGTAAATGCCACCTATGTCACCTTCATTTAATTAGAAAAAGTAATGAGTCTATTCTGAGAATGTTACAGATATTTATATAAATTTAAGGAGTATAAAGTACAGATGTTTATGAACAAATGCAGGGAGTGAAAATAAAAATTTAGTAGAAAAATAAATACTCAAGTAAAGTACACATACCTAAAAATCTAAATATAGTCATGAAGTACTTTTACTTAGTTATTTCACTTTTACACATTTAGATTGTTTACAGTGTACAGTCCACTCATAAAATGACATGTTTCAAACCAACAGAACCTGTGTTTTTGTTATTTTACAGAAATAAAAGACACAGATGAAGTTGATGCAGTTTCTTGTATTTAAAATCTCAGGTTAGTGGGGTCTTTTTGGCTTTTTCTGTGTTAGGCTCTGAACTCTGGGGTCTCTGCTCCTCTTCACAGCTCCACTCATGTCTCCTCCCATATCGTCTACACCCACATCTAGAAAAGTTAACACACAATCAGTAAATACTGTGGATGTAGAAGAGTTGATTTCAGAGACAAAGGGATGAGAACCAACAACCTACACTTCTTCTCATTCCTTTTCCAATTACTTTGTTTTTCTTCTTTTCTCATTTTTAATGTGTGTGATCAAAACACTGTACAACTACATTTTTATATGTATATATTTTTTACAACTAGGTTTTGGTATAGTTTTACTCAATTCTGCCATGTATATTTCACATGTGATATCTGTTTGAACCCTTTGATTCATGAATTACGAAAACCTTAGTGAGGATTTCTTTCTTGGGTGTTTTTGTTCTTCATGAAAAACACAATATGATTGAATTTTTTTTATGTGAACGTATTTTCCATGGAATTAAAAAAAAATGCCACTCAGCTGGAAAACGTGTTGAATTTATGAAGCAAAGAAACTTGTATTTAAAACTCATCATCAGGAAAAATATTCTGTGTGAAAATAAAAATGAATGAAAAAAAATTCTTCAGCTCATTTCTCACATTTTAACAAACTTTAATACTAGCTATTACTTCATATATATATATATATATATATATATATATATATACACACACACACACACAATTTAAGACCTAGAAATTCAACTGTACGAGATGAGAGTAAAAATGTTTGTATTACATATTAGCTCCATTTAAACCTACATATTTTAATGTACACCGCTAACATGAACCAAGGTAAGATGTTTCTTCATGTGTAAACATCTTACCCATGACACAGTCAAAGAGCTAACTGTCCATAATGTTCACCAACACAGCTGTAAATACAAAAGTAAAAAGACTATTACAATGATTTATGTTATAAACTACCTGCTTATTAAGTTATTTTTGGGATCCTGGTGTAACATGTGCCCTGAACTAAAGACAGTTCATTTGATAATGTCATTAAATGTGTAATTGTCAGTTTTGATACATTTCTTACATGAAACTGAAGCATTACTGATGCCCATTTACACAAGCCTAAGTACAGTATGTCATTCATATACAAACGCTTTCTGCATGTCACTCAGTTCACAATTAAAAGCCACGGACACGCGAGCACACACTGGCCGCAACGGACGCTACCCCCGCCCGGCTTCACAGCACACATTGCCCTTAATTGCCACCCCCCCTTCCCGGGTTCGTGACACTGAACTTAACCGAAAACCACCACATATTTCAATAAAAAATACGTTCTGTATATCATAAAGTTCAAAATCATAAGCTCCGGAGCTTCCCCTCGCAGCTGCGCTAGCACACACCGGCCATTGGAGCTTCCTTTCCCGGCTACGCGAACACACATTGCCTGTTGTTATCGCCCCCTCCCGGCTTTGTGACACTGAACCGCACCGAAAACCACCATGTATTTCAATAAAAATACGTTTTGTATATCATAAAGTTCAAAATCATAAGCTCCAGAGCTTCCCCTTGCGGCTGCGCTAGCACACACCGGCCATCGGATGAGACGATCGAGCCCGACATTTCATACGCTGATACCACCCACCTATCGAGGACGGGAAGTTCACAATTTGCTTTTCAATGTAAAAGCAAAAGGGGATGTCTGGTCTCAGCCTCCATTCACTCCCATGTTAATTTGGATCAAAGAAATTCTCTACTTGGCCTGATTTTAGTGTTTTTCAAACTGCCAAATCTCGGTCATTTTTGACCCTACAGGGGAAAAAATTACATCTACTTGTTCCTCAAAGCCTCCTGCCACTCACGATCATTTTAGTTTTCAGCTAGCATTTATGGTTCTCTCAAAAATGGCTGTAGTTCGGAGGTAAGATTTGGCTTGAAAGCCAGTGACAGAGGGAGACGAAATCCACGCGTAAAGTCGAGGTCCCGATCCAATGTTGCTTGCAGCTTTAATTATTATTATTATTATTATTAGGCTTTTGTTGTATAAGTATTATTAACTGTATATGTTTTTATTAATGTATTTTGATTACTTTATTTATTGTGGGTATGAATGTAATGAATGGGAGGCTGAGTGGAATGTGAGTGCGAGATTGTGAGCCTCTCCTAAATTAACCCAAAACCTCAAAAACAAAAGTAAGAAGAAAAAACAAAGAGAAATGAATAAAAAAAGAACAAGACAAAAAATCTGAGGTAAAAACATAAAAAAAATAAATGAAAAAATACATAAAGGAACACATTGTTCTGATTATTAATAATAATCAAAATAATTAAAACTGCAAGCAGTCTCAAAGGCCTTCGCTGTCCCTCGCGACCTCCTCCCAATGCGACTTAAAAGTCAAATTTGAGCCAAATCCATGTTTGTATGACGGATCTAATGGCATTTTAGAAAAAGGCAATTTTGTTGGGGGCGCTATAGAGAAAAATCACAATTTCTATTGATAAACTGGTGTAGGACCAAGAGATAGATGTCAGAGTCATATTTCAGCCAAATCTGTGTTCGTATATCCGATCTACTGCCATTTTACTAACATTGTATTTGGCAAATCTGTAGGGGGCGCTATAGTGGGAAGTAACCATTTCCTAGGACAAATAGGTGTGGGCGGCTGTGGCTCAGTTGGTAGAGTGGGTCACCCAATGGCGGTTTGCCTTCCGGCTCTGGCTGTCCACACATCGAAGTGTCCTTAGGCAAGACACTGAACCCTGACTTAGGCCCCCAGTAGGACTGACAGAACCTTAGAAACCTACTGGTGAATGAGTGTGTGTGTGAATGGGTGAATTTGAAGCTAATGTAAAGTGCTTTGAGCATCATGAAGGTGGAAAAGGGCTAAATAAGTGCAGACCATTTACCATGTTAGACCTGGGAGACAGACATCACAGTCAAATTTCAGCCAAATCGGTGTTTGCATGTGTGAACTAGGGCTGGGCGATTTTCTCTTTTAAAAAAATCTCAGATTTCTTTCCAAAAAACTCGATTCACGATTCATGATACATTTTTTTCCCACGTGGGCTAAATGAAAATGAAAACACTAGAAACGTGGTTTCTTTCGTCTTCTTTTTTTTAATTAAATAACATGTAAAACAAAAATACTTCTACAAATAACTGTAAATAATAAATCATTTGTGCAAAAGGTGCAACTGCAACCTGAGACTTTGTCTACATGAACTGTAGTAAGTCCAGACATATCCACAACTGTTACAGGAAAAACAGTGCAAAAAAAATAGTGTAAAAGATATATTTTGTTGGAAAAAAGAAAGCTTAAAATATTTTAACTAAAACAACATACATTAATACTCATATTATATGAAAAACATTGCAAAAAACGTAGTAGTGCAAAAGTAAGATAAAAATAAAACTAGTAACATTTTTACTTTGTAAGGACAAAATAAAACAAAACCTAATTATCAATCAAGCTACTTCAATAAACCTGAACATGTTACCAATATTTTGGATATATGATGTTATTGCATCTGTTATCGCTCCCCATCGTGCTCCATGCAGAGTCCTGCACGGGTTCGGGTACCCGTGGGTGAATAGTAATGTAAGAATTTTCACGAAACGGGTGAAAAATGTTGTGCTGTGTCAGATACGGGTTCGGTTCGGACGTGGGTGATCGCGGGCCTAATTTGCGGTTCATAGGCTAAAAGGTTAACAACATTTTTATTTGGCTCTGCCTTGGATATGCCACTGTTCAGTATATTCGTGGCAATAAATGTTTGTATTTAAGTTTGGCTATCTGACATTTTCTTTCGGGTTCGGGTCGGATATCTGGTTCATTTATAGCGGGTCGGTTCGGGTGCGGATTTTTTTTTTTTTTTTCGTCGGAAAACGGGTCGGAGTTTAAACGTGACGGGTACGGGCAGTTGCGGTATGTCAAAATCAGAACCGTGCAGGACTCTGGCTCCATGTTTATCATAAGTTGTGCCGCGAGAAAAGCTTTCAGTCAGTGTTTGTTGAACATTTTGAAGAAGTGCTGGCAGCGCTAGTCTGCCTTTTTTAAGAGTTCTGCCCCCCCCCCCCAATGGATGCTTTCGCTTCAGATGTGCAACTACGGAAAGCAGCCTGGTTCATGGTTTTCTTTTTGCGAGGAAAAAAAGTGCGTGTGGAGGGGAATCGGATTGCACGATTTTCCTAAAATATGAATCGATTTTGCCATAAAACTCGATTTTAAATCTAAATTGATTTTTTGCCCAGCTCTAGTGTGAACTACAACTATTTTAATAAAAGTACATTTCTACGGGCACTATAGTACAAAATCAGAATGTATTTAGCTAAATGGATGTAGACCTGGGATAGACGTCTGTCATATTTCAGCCAAATCGGTGTTTGTATGTCTGAGCTGAAGCAGTTTATGTAGTGGTAATTTTTCCCGAAAACTTTCCAAATTTTGCGACAGTGTAGCACAAAAACGATGCAATTTTTCCCAAAAATGTGGATAACTTTTGACCGATTTTGAACTCATTGGGCCCAACGGCCTAGGAATAGTTTGTTAAATTCCGATGACAGTCAAAATCCATGACTCAACTATGTTGAAAGTTCAATCCAAGATGCCAGACTACCTGTTGGTTTAATAGGCGTGGCCATCATAAGGTTTTTTGTTCATCATCACATGATGAATATGTATACTGATTTTCATAGCTCTAACTTCACTGGGGCGTGATCTGGCCTTATAAAAACTATTTACACTTTTCTAGGGGGCACTATAGACACATTTCTTACCAACTTTTGCAGAACCTATATATACTTGCAATTTTTCACACTTCTGAATTGTGTGCACACTTTGGTGAGTTTTCATGCATGTTCAGGGGGTCGAGCTCAAAAAGCAGAATCACATCAAACTGCAAGCAGTATCAGTAGACCTTGCGCCCGACGTGGTACGCGGCGAAGGCCTAATAATAGTAAACTTTATTATCATTGCACATGGTCCAATGAAATTACATGCAGAACCAACAGTGCAGTTAAAATACAAAAAAAATGGAGCTCTGTTTTACATATATACACATATGTCGGATGGACGTCATGTCCGGTGGCTGTGATTGAGTGCGAAAGGCTCAGGAGATGCTGAACTGAAGATTTATTTAACTAAATGCAAATTTAAATGAATTCTGCAAGGGAATTTCCTCAGTAAAGTCAAATGTGACAGAGATACTTCCATGCCGAAGAAGAAGAAACCAGTTACACCTGAGAGAGTGGATATGGAAGGCATAGACACACATGAAATCAATCAAAAACAAGCTGATGGCATTAATTCACTCAATAATTAGAGAAGAAACAAAGATTATAGTTGACAAACTGCAGCCCCAACTCGATGCATTAAAGATTGTTTTGAAAGAATGCAAGAACAAAGTGGTTGAGGTGGAGTTGGCATTATCCAGCACACATGAGAGAATGAATGAATTGGAGACGGCGTGTAATCCACTCCAAGGAGAAAATAAACAATTGCGCGAGAAAATGGAAAGATTGGAAAATTTCAGTCGACGGTTCAACCTGTGAGTGTATGGCCTTGCTAAAGATGTGGAGAAGGAGCATCGTACAGAATTCATGGGATCCTTCTTTAAGGAAGTTTTCAAAGATAAAAATCCAATGGTTGGCCAATGATTGTCAGAATGCAAAGATTACGGGCCAAAGATGCTATTTTACAAATAGCTAAGAACGAGAAGGTGGTCAACTACAATGGAACAAAGGTGAAGATTTTTCCAGACTTGACATCAGAAATGTCAAACAGAAGACCGCAATTTAAGGAACTACACCAAGCAGGAGTAAGGCACGGGCTGATTCATCCAGCGACGCTGATTATAACTTTTAATGAAGAGACAAAATATTTTCAGGATCACCAACCTGCAGAGACATTTTTCAAACAAGTATTTAAACTGACTCTGCCAGTTTAAAGAAGAGAAGAGATTATACGTGGCAGTGGTAAGAAAAAGCAGTCAGTAAAATCAATTAAATATTTGCAGATGGTATGATGATATGGTTGGATTTGTCTTGTCTAGTTATTGTGTGGAGGTGTCCTGTTGTCTAATTGTCTAGTTATTCTGTCGTGGTGTTGCCTTTGTAGTGAATGTATGTCAGGTTGTTAAGTCATACTGTATATGGTTTTGTATTTGTTGATCTGGTTGATTGTATTTACTGTTTGTGTTTAAGTCTATATTTTTAATGTGAATGTGTATTCTTTTATGCTTATTTATGCAGATGCTATGCAGATGCTAATGGGGATCTTAATAAACAAACTTAAAAAGTGATGGTTTTTGGATTAAAAACTGTTCTGCTGTCTGGTAGTCCTGGTTTTCAGAGCTCTGGAGCTTCTTCCTGAAAGCGGCAGAACAAACAGTGTGACATTAGTCCTGTCAAATATTTTTGCCCCTTTGAGGCAGTGGGAACTGTAGAACTGGTCCACAGATGGCTGAGGGTTAGGGGTTTTCTGAGTGGTGCTGAAGTGAGAGAGTGCCCGCGGTCATCCGCAGTCACGGGTCATTAAAAAATATTTCTAATGATATTCGGGTTGCGGTCAGTTGGGTCTTTTGTCGTTTGAGATAGACATTAAAATAACCTGGTAAATACGCTTCATTAACTGAATGTCCGTGAAGGTGACATACAACGTCATCAGTATCCTATGGTATGGAGAAAGCAAAGTTAGGAGAGTGGAAGCTCCGGTAACATACAAACAAAAAAAGTTAGGTTTGGGACACTTGTTTTTTTTTGATTATGAGCTGCTCCCAGTGTTTTCCTTTCTGTGGAAACCGGGTTCAAATGACCCTTTGGATGTTACAGGTTGCTGACCCCAATGTCATCGAAATTTAACACGGAAATGAATGCAGGTATGTGAGTAAGGTCATTTGATGTTCATAAAGACCATTGATTAAATTTTTTAAAATGCGGGTCAAGAAGTGATCAAATATATTTATGCGGTCCGAGCCCCGGGCGGTTCAGTTAAAGAAGCGGTCGGTTGCAGGTCGTTTATACGTCGATCCACACATCACTGGTACCGGCCAATACAATATTACAGTATGTTAGGTAGGGATAGACAATATTACTGTAGGTTAGGTAGGGATAGACAATATAATAGTGGGTTAGGTAGGGATAGACAATAGTATAGAGGAATAAATGTCTTAGCTGAAAAAAGATTTCCATATAATCACTATGTTCTTAGAAATGTTTTTACAGATGGATGTGATTTTTTCCAGGTTAATTTAGCATCTATTAAGATGTGAGGGTTATCTGTTCGTTAAAGGTTAAAGTTCACAACCTCAGACATACTGTTCATAAATGTGCTTGAACCTCTTTGTGACCTTGCATGCTGGTCTCAGATCAGTTAAGTGTTTCCATGGTTCAGGGCAAGGGCGATTCTAGCATCTGACCTTTAGGGGTGCTCAGGCCCCAATGTGTTGAACGAAAGACTTGAATCGATTTCGAATGCAGCAATTCCTCTAAAGCAGACGGGGGGAAATTTACCATTTAATTTCCCCATGATTTAATGACAGTCACCTTTTTATCTAAGAGACCTTCCTCTAATAAGCCACAATCACATACATCTTACATCCAGCAAGAAATGTAATGAGGCCAGGACTGACATAAAGCCCATGTCAATCAATCAATCAACAGAAAAATACTGGTCTTGTTCCAACAAAAATCTCCCTTCTGGCCAAAGATGGAGCCAGACATTGTGAAGATCTGGGAGTTAGCCCAGAGGGGGGTCTGGGGGGCCTCACCAAAAAAAAAAAAAGAATAGACTTCTTAGATGCAATTTCCTGTATTCTAGTGCATTTTAAGGTGACCTGTTTCACAAATCCTAACCCCATGACATAGATATAGAACACTATAAAATATATCAGCAGTTTAGGATGGTCAGCCTCAAGGGCCACTATCTTGGTACAGGGTCCCTATGTTTCTCACACTATCAGGGAAGATATTGCCAATTGATGATCAGGCAAGCAGCGTTACCCCCATATAAAGATGGCACTGATTAAACTGAGACATTGATTCCAATAGTCAGGGGTAGTCAATGCAATGTGCTCTACATCTGTGACCCCCATGACATGAAAATAAAAAAATTTAAATGAAGAGGCTGACAGCTTTCCTTCCCACAAGAAAACTGTTTAATTTAGAGGTAAGATCTTTAGCCCGGGCCGGCCCAAAATTCGGGTCGGGCCTAAAATGTCAATCATTACGTTCGGATCCAGTCGGGCTCGGGCTTCTCTCTCGCTGACTTTTTTTTTCTCCGCATAATTAAGTAATTGCGCATCAAGATCTCTCTTTCACTCCCATTGTCTGGCCTTTTATTCTGTGTTCCACCGTTATTTCGTTGTGTAAATGCATTTATCATGATAATAAAAATATGTAGATTATTTTAATCTTAAAAAATCTTTCGTTTTTTTCTGCCAAAAATACTATGGGATAAATTGAAATTTCGGGTTTGCTTCAGGCTCAGGCCTGCCAATCAAGTTAATTGGTCGGGCTTGGGCTGGGTCGGGCTTTGATGCCTGCGGGCCTGGGTCAGGTCAGGCTGGATTAGGCCCGATCTTACCTGTAGTTTAATTGGAAGAAAATGTATTGCAAATTACTATATATTTAATATACATATTTAACACTGAGTGAATATTAACACGACATTATAAATAAAATAGCAGAATGTAGAAATGTAAACTAAGAATAAGGGTTATAGTAGTTTTGGATGTCAGTTTCATTTTAGTTAATTTTGACTTGTTTGGCTCTAATTCAGTTAGTTTTAATGTGTTTTGAACAGGTTTGCTAGTTTTTATTAGTCATCTGAATGTTTTAGTATTGGTTTAGATTTTTCATATATTTTTATCTTCCTATATGATAGGATGGTGATCCTATTCAAAGAAAAGTGAGGTGTGGATCAGCTGGGTCAGGTTGAGGTGGGTCATTGACTGAGCACAGACAAGCATATGGATAGTATGATGTATAAACTCCCTATAGCAGGTTGGGGTGTGTGTGTCCAGTTCTAGCCATTTGGGCCAAACATAGATAAACCAGCGAACCAGCAGTAAACCAGCCAGAGACATATGAGCCAGATAGTAACATATAGAAACCAGCTGAGCAGAAGTACACCAGGTAGAATCATATAAACCAGTTTACAGCAGTAAACCAGCCAGAAATATATAAAGCAGATAGAAACACAATGAACCCAGTCCAGCAATTATGAATCCAAATATTGTAATTAATCTAAACTACTGTAAAAAGGTAAATACTGTTTAAAATTCATAATATTTTTCCATATTCATATTCTAAGGATGTGAATATGTTTTTCTGCCCTCATACCTGCATTTTACATTAGTTGCTGTAATTGTAGAATTTCTCCCATGGTGGAATAAATAAAGCCTTATTCTATTCCTAAAAAAATATAGAAATACATATAAACCAGTTCATCAGCAGTAAACCATTAACAGATATGTCATAGTTTAATTATCTACAGTAGCATACTTCGCTAACTTTGCTTCCTTTCAGTTCAGCTAGCTGTTGCTAGTAACATCAAAACATTTTTAACATTATAAAAGGCTACATACCTCTATAATTGGATTATTCTTTTGCTTCCTCTTTTGTTTGAAACTATGCAGTTTAGGGCTTGAAAGACCTTTTTGACCTGATAAATTCTGCTCCTTTACCTGGATGTTTACGACAGATGAGGCTAACACCAGGCTAAGCTAACAGCTAGCTAGGCTACATCTGTCTGACGCTGCGCTGTCTCTGTTTACCTGAAAAGGACCCGACTTGAGGAAAAAAAAAAAAAAAAACACTGACTAAAGTAAATCCCAGAGCTGACTGTACGACTATGTCCCAGCTTTAGTTCAGGTAGAGTTTAGAACAGAAGACTGTACAGCTGGAGTGAAATAAATCAATAATCAGTCCAACATTGACAAAGACAAAAACAAAGGGAATTTTATCCATAATTTTTTTTTATATGTTTCAGTTATTTTTGTAAGTTGTAATTTTTGTCAACTTCACTTCATGATTTTTCCCCTTTTAATTGTAGTTTTAATTTATTTCAGTGAATGAAAATGATTTTTCAATTTTACTATTTGTCATTTCCTTTGTTTTCGTTAATGATTATAACCTTGATAATCACCACTAGTTGTTTTTTTTCCAATGCTTGAAGGCTTCTGACAAATGAGCAGAGTCTACACAGGAGACAGTACTGTTTCGAATTACAACACACAGACTGTATCTGCTGGTGGGATGATATTTTTTCTATTAATGGGTCAGATTGGGCTTTTGGTGGGCAGTTGGTGGGCTTTTAGCGTGGGATCCGGGGCATAATTCCCCGAAGTCACCCCCCCTTTCTCCACCGATGGGGAGAAACCAAGGGGTGCTGAGCTAAATTTTATGGGCACCCCTAAAAATAGCCTAAACTCGCCCTGGACCAGACCCTGAACAACAGTGTTTCTATGGTTCAGGGTCTAGTCTCAGATCACTTCAGTGTTCAGGATCTGACCTGAAATCACCTGGTCATGTTCATATCATCTGTTGAATTCTCACTCTATCTTTAAACACACACTCTGAAGTCAACAGTGCGTTCAAACTTTATTTGTTCATTTCAATAGGTTTTATTTACTTAAAACCAAAGCTTTGATCCAAACTGATCAAAGAATGTGTCATTTCGAAAACATTTTCAAAGCAGTTCTATAACATTCAAGCTTAGGGTTATAATAATAATTACATAGCCCCCTCTGTCTTGCATATAAAGCAAAACAGGGGATGATTGTTCATTGTATATTTTTCTTTATATTTTATTATCATCAGTGCTTGATGTAGGCTGGGATGCACCATACTGCATATTTTTTATTTTCATTATATGTGTTCCAGCACTTATAGCGGGCAGTGCATTGTTATATTGAGCTCAGATAGGACATGGATTTGTGCTGGACTGGATTTGGGACATAGTGCTCATTCGATAGATTATTCCATTGCCACGATTGCCTGTCAATCACATGAGCGCTCCAAAAAATAAATTCCATTCTTTAGCAACAAATCTGTTGCCAACTTGCCTACCTACAGTTCTAGGGGTGTAAAGATCGGCCTGTGGCATATGAGATCCGAGTGAATTGGTCCATGGAGCCTGAATCTGTAAAACTGACTACGAACAGTCCGATGGCCCGAATTTACAGCAGTGAATCAGTTTCCTGAGGTCAAGCTACCGATCTCTAATTCTGTTCTTTGTATCTGTGGCCAAGTGACTTAACAATGACATAGCATTTATTTTAAGAAATTTATACACGTTAAAACTTCCAACTAGAAGGTTTATCAGATGATTTTTGGAGGTACGGGCAGAGGTAAAGTGAAAGGAAATGTGGATGGCTGGTGGGCAGAAGTGACAAAATCAAAGCATATTCATCGATAAAAATGTGGATCCGTGGCTGCTGGGACGTGAGCATTATGGGCGCCATTTGGAGTGGTGATTTAGACCGTAAAACCAGAGAACTTTAATCAGAGGAAGGACACTAGCAAAACAAAATGTGAAGATTTAAAAAGGTAATGCTAGCCTGGTGTGCAGCGTATTGCTGTTCGAACAGTCGAACTATTAAAAATCGAAATCGGGGGGTTATTTTTCACAAGTAAGTTTTAATATTGCCTTATATTGTATTACTAATTAAGGAGCAAAGAGTTATTGTAGCCAGCTAGCACAAGGCTAACACAAAAGTATGATTAATACGGTGGCCGACGGGGACAATTCATCACATCGACAAAACGCTGCAAACACAAGAAATATGCACAACCAAAAACACAAACACAACACAAGTGAAGCTGCAAGAGAAAAATGCTGCAATAACAAAAATGAAGCAGTAGCAAAAACGTACATACCCCCAAAAGAAATGCGAAAGAAAAATGCTACAAATACCCAAACATGCAAACTCCCAAAACAACTGCAAGAGACAAATGCTGCAAATTCCCTCCACAACAAAATGGAAGTGCACCTAAATAAAATGGATTGACCAAAAGAAAATGGAAAAAGAAAATGGTGGATGAAGATGAAGTTCATTAATTAAAGAGATTAGCGTGAAAAGATATGTTTCCCTTCATCTTTTTTAAACACTTGACCATAATCTGCTACAATATAATAGAAGAGCATTAGAGGTGCAGCACTAAAATTAGCTACATACCTCTGGTGCTTTACACCTTTTCACGCTAATCTCTTAAATTAATTAACTTCAAATTCGTCTTCATCCACCATCTTTTTCTTCCATTTTATTTTGGTGAACTTCTGTTTTGTTGTGGAATGAATTTTCTCTCTTGCAGTTGTTTTGAGCGTGTGTGTGTTTGGGCATTTGCTGGATTTTTGTTTTGCATTTGTTTTGGGTGTTTGTACACATTTGCTCCTGCTTCGTTTCTGTTATTGCAGCATTTTTCTCTTGCATTTATTTTATGCGTTTGTGTTTTTGGTTGTGCATCATTGTTGCATTTGCGACTTTTCATAGATGCGGTGCATTTGCCCCTGTCGGCCACTGTAGACTAAAGACGAAAATTCTGACAATGGAATTAAAACGTGACATACCTGAATAGAAATGTTGAAATAAGTGTGAATAAATAAAGATTCTAAAAGTCAACAGCATTAATTTTTTTTTTGTCACGATTGTGTTGGCAGGCTAATATATTAACTAATGAGACATGGTGGTCAGTGGCTATCCAGTCTAGCTTTCCAACCCAATTTTGTAGCCCACCTTTATTAAATGTGTGGATAATTGTTAAATATGAATAAATATGTTGAAATAAGTGATAAAATAAAACAAATGAGGGTACACATTTAGTTGGCATTGTGTTGTTGATATATATGGGGCAAAGTAAGTGAGAAAGAGGAAAAGGCTCTTCCAACATTTACTTTGTAGTTGAGGTTTATTTTATTGTATTTATTAGTGATGCGCGGTTAGGGGGTTTTACAGAAATCCGCCCCGCCCAAACCCAAGACGTGGCTAGGCCCGCCCCGCCCAACCCGCATGATGTCACGTATCGATAAACCCAACCCGCCCGCTATCAACCCGCGAGCTTAAATTTGTCTCTAAACTCACATAGTACATTCGCAGCATCTTTACCTTGTGCTTCTAATGTTAAAAGTCATGAAGCATAATTTTTGCCTCCTTTCTAACGTCTCAATATGCACTCCAGCACATAAAATAGACTCCACCCACATCATCACTCTATAAAGCCAACACATACAACGTTTCCGTACAACCTTCGCATCGCCTGTTTTAATCTTCTCCCTGATCAAGTCCCACATTTTCACTCTTATCTCTGAGTGTTCAGGGAGATTTGGCGCTAATAACAAATAACAAAAAGTTGGGATAAAAAACATTCAAAACAGGAAGTGACGGGCTTGTACATGTGCGAGCCGAGCGCGCGCACACACACACACACACACACACACCTCAGCGGGTATTGATCGTCCCTGACCCGCCCCAACCGCATCCGCAATATGTATGAATACTGCGACCCAGCCCGCCCGACTCACGGGTCACCCGCGGATATCTGCTGGCCAGTGGGTAGCCCGCGCAACACTAGTATTTATCCTTTATTTAGCCAGGAGACTCAGTTCGAAATCACTCAATTCTTCCCTATTCCCTACATAGGGAAATACATGTAGTGCACTACAT
Source organism: Siphamia tubifer (assembly GCA_020466265.1). Lineage (NCBI taxonomy): Eukaryota > Metazoa > Chordata > Actinopteri > Kurtiformes > Apogonidae > Siphamia > Siphamia tubifer. The sequence continues at coordinate 4,779,269 of CM035790.1, forward strand.
AGTACACTACACTGAACAGCTGTGGCTCTGCCGGTATGCTGTCCAATATCTGTCCGTGATTCTTTTAATCATCCAGCTCTCCGTAACATTTATCCTGTGGCAGAATTTCTGAAGAAAATATTCAAATTTGAGGCGGATCAATGCTCTTTCTGCAATACTGTTGATAAAACACCAGATAATTTCTTTTTTGGATGTACTGTATCTCAGTATTTTTGGTTTAATATACATAATGTTACGCTTCTAGTAAGGAGGACCCAAAATACAGACTTCGGGAAACAAGGCTCTTTTATTCTGAGCTCCAAAAGATGTCCAGAAACGAAATAGACCAAATAGGTCATACAAACAAAACTAGATCCTTTAACTAAATAGTTCAAACTCCCAAGGGGGACCACGATCCGGTGGGTTCCGTCCAGAAGGAGACGAGGCTTCAGAAGACGTATGTCTATGGGGTGAACTGACAAAGGAGAAAGCAAAGGAAAGGACTTAAATAGGGAGAAGTGATGAGGACAGGTGTGTGAGGACCAGGTGAAATAATTAGGGTGAAAGATGACAGGAAGCAGAAGGGAGAAAAAAACAGTGAGTAGAGATATGACACATAATTGGATTTCAGTAAAAATTAACGGTGTACCATCCTTTGAATGACATATATCATGTTTTACATGGATGGTTTGGAATCTTCCTTATCAGACATTAATATAATTGTAATTCTGTAAGTATCATATTCAATGTGTAAAATGTAGAAACTGTAAGCCCTCTTTCCCTCGTTTTATTAATGACCTCAAGATTTGTCTTTCATGTCTCAAAAAATAAGAGATTGGACGACATTTATTTTGACCAAAAAACTTCATTTTGTATCGCTGCTCTGTGTTGTTTAATTTGAGGTGCCTAAAGTAAACCTTACTTATACATTGCAAAAAGAAAGAAAAATTCCAAGGCACTCTCTTAAAAGTGAAGAATAAAAAGCCTTTATTAAACTGGCTTGGTTACAAAAACCTATAAAATCCTATAAAATCATATAAAAACCCCAACGCGTTTCGGCATAATGGCCGTCATCAGGGAGTCAGGGAGTTTTTATATGATTTTATAGGTTTTTGTAACCAAGCCAGTTTAATAAAGGCTTTTTATTCTTAACTTTTAAGAGAGTGCCTTGGAATTTTTATTTTTTGCTGTGTATTCCTATCCAATAGAGCACCTCTAATTATTATTACTTATTTTGAGACCAGGTAGCGCTCCTTCAGCAAACTTTTTTTAGGTTCTTACTTATACATTGTTTAATATTGTATTTTACTGTAGTTTAGGTTTGTTTTTTACAAAATACCCAAGTTTATGTTTATATATTTTGTATTTCATTTTCAGCCAATAAATTCTGGAAGTCATTCCAGAGATATGGAGCAAAAAAAGAAAAGCCACTTTTCCCGAGCTCAGTGCGAGGGGTGTAAGACTGTAACAGCAACTTCTGATGAAGTGCAAAGACTGAGGAGATTACAGATGTAATGAGGAAGTTTGCAGAGGAATGCCTTAGCAATAAAATTTAATATGTGCAATTTCCATGTTAAATACAAAGAAGGCCACTGAACCATTGAATATAGATCACAGTAGTGAGTTCTTGAGGGAGTCCCTGTTACAAACCACAGCACAGAATGATAAACTGCATCCAGCTTCTTAAAGTGACATAAGGTGCATGCATATAAAGTGTATCACCATAGTCTAATACTGACAGAAAGGTACTCTGAACCAATCTTTTCCTGGTTAAAAATGAGATAAAAAAATTTAATGCAAAAATAAAAACCAACTTTAGGTCATTTAAAACAGATGTTACAGCTGTTATTGTGCTATGGCTTTCTCTGAAACTTGATTGAGTTGAATTTAATGTGTTATGTTCAGCTAAGTAACATTTTATTTGTTTCCCAACAAGGGTTTCAAACAGGCCCGGATTTAGAATCAGGTACTTGGTGGGGCAAGAGAATTTCTAGGGGGAGGGCTTCTCACCTACACCATAAGGCGCCATGTTTATATGCCCCAAACTCTGCCTACCATCATATGAAGTTGTCTTAACCCTGTATCACATCACTTTATCAATCTATCTCATAATTTTTTTACAATCTTTGTGTATTTTTATTTCTTCGTGTCTTTTTTGTTAGTTATGTGACTTGTAGCGTAGCATGGCTCAATAATTACATCACTTTCTGCTTTTCTGTGCAAAAGCAATCACAAATTCATCCATATTCAATGCACTTGCTATGGTCTTTTTTGTCTTTTATTCTTGCACATCTCAGTAACAGCTCCTAGCTCAGTGTTCGAATATCCGCAATAAGAGGGCTTTATCACAGCTAGAGATTGATGAGGTACAGCGTTGTACCTCATCCACGGTACAAAGATGCTACGGCAAGGGGGAGCCAGGACGTCAGGTCAGCTTGAGGGTACCAAGCCCCAGAAAGACTAAACACAAGGGCAGCTTACCTGAGAAAGAGAATCATGAAATCCTGGGGGAACACAACTACTTGCTTGCCAAGGCTAAAGAACAAAGTACCAGACCAGTCTCTACTGAACACTGAACTGCAAACTGTCCCTACCACTACCATCACTGAGACCAATCAGCTGATGTACGCAGCAGCCAGAGCAGCCAGAAGGTTGCCCCATGGAGGAGAAGGCTAGAGGCAAAGAACATACAGACAGAGCACAGCCAACTCCCAGAACAAGACCCAGTAGTTATCACACTAGCAGACATCCAAACCAGAGTGTCCAAAATGAAGAGCTGGACAGCACCAGGGCCCGACATGATTCATGCCTACTTGCTTAAGAAACTGACAGCACTCCATGAACGCCTAGCAGCACAGATGAACCAGCTGCTGATATCGGGAAACCACCCAGAGTGGCTAACCCAGGGCGGACAGTCCTCACAATGATGGACCCCAAGAAGGGAACAATACCATCTAACTACTGGCCTATAACCTGCCTCAGCATCACATGGAAGCTTCTATCAGGCATCATAGCGACTAAGATGAGTAGGCACATGGAGCAATACATGAGCAGAGCACAGAAAGGAATAGGCAACAACACCAGGGGAGCCAAACACCAGCTACTGGTTGACAGGGCAATTGCCCGAGATTGCAAGACAAGGAACACCAACCTGTGCACTGCCTGGATTGACTACAAGAAAGCCTATGACTCAATGCCACATACATGGATACTGGAATGCTTAAAACTGAATAACATCAACAGGACACTAAGAGAGTTCATCCAGAACTCAATGAGGCTGTGGAAGACAACTCTGGAGGCCAACTCAAAGCCAATTGCACAAGTGAGCATCAGATGCGGCATTTACCAAGGAGATGCTCTGTCCCCCCTGCTGTTCTGCATAGGCCTAAACCCCCTCAGCCAGATCATCTCAAAGAATGGCTTCAGATATTAATTCCAAAGTGGAACCAACCATCAACCACCTCCTCTACATGGATGACATCAAGCTGTATGCCAAGAATGAGCGTGACATTGATTCCCTAATTCACCTCACCCGGATCTACAGCAAAGACATTGGGATGTCATTCGGACTAGATAAATGTGGGCGGATGATATCTAGAAGAGGAAAGGTGATCACAACTGAAGGGGTTGACCTACCTGAAGGTAATATCACAGATGTGCAGGAAAGTTACAAATACCTGGGGATCCCACAGACAAATGGTAATCATGAGGAGGCAGCTCGGAAGTCAGCCACAGCCAAATACCTACAGAGGGTAAGACAGGTCCTGAAAAGTCAGCTGAACGGCAAAAATAACACCTATGCCCTGCCAGTAATCAGATACCCAGCTGGGATAATATCCTGGCCACTGAAAGAGATATAAGCCACTGATATCAAGACAAGGAAACTCCTTACCATGCATGGAGGGTTTCACCCCAAGTCCAGTGTCCTGAGGCTGTACACTAAGCGAAAGGAAGGGGGGCGAGGACTAGTAAGTGTCAGAACTACTGTCCAGGAGGAAACGGCGAACCTCCAGGAATACATCAAGAAAATGGCCCCCAATGACCAACTGCTAAGTGAATGCCTCAGGCAACAAAAGCCCAGTAAGGTCGAGGAACCAGAGGGGCTATCATGGAAGGACAAACCCTTGCATGGCGTGTACCATCAGCAAATTGAGGAAGTGGCTGATATGGAAAAGACATACCAGTGGCTGGAAAAGGCTGGACTGAAGGACAGCACAGAGGCACTACTCATGGCTGCACAAGAACAAGCCCTGAACACCAGAGCAATAGAGGCTGGGGTCTACCACATCAGACAGGACCCCAGGTGTAGGCTGTGTAGAGAAGCCTCTGAAACAGTCCAGCACATCACAGCAGGGTGTAAGATGCTGGAAGGCAAGGCATACATGGAGAGGCATAACCAGGTAGCGGACATACTGTACAGGAACATCTGTAAAGAGTATGGACTGGAGGTCCCAGGGTCAAGATGGGAGAACCCCCCAAAGGTGACAGAGAACAAACAGGCCAAGATCCTGTGGGACCTCAAGATCCAGACTGACAAGATGGTGATGGCCAATCAGCCTGACATAGTGGTGGTGGATAAACATGAGAAGACAGTGGTGGTGATAGATGTAGCAGTCCCCAGTGATAGCAACATTAGAAAGAAAGAACATGAGAAGCTTGAGAAATACCAAGGGCTGAAAGAGGAGTTAGAGAAAATGTGGAGTGTGAAGGCAACAGTGGTACCAGTAGTGATCGGAGCATTAGGGGCAGTGACCCCCAAGCTGGGAGAATGGCTCCAGCAGATACCAGGAACAACAGAGATCTCTGTACAAAAGAGCGCATTGCTAGGAACAGCTAAGATCCTGCGCAGAACCCTCAGGCTCCCAGGCCTCTGGTAGAGGACCCGAGTCTGAAGGAGACACCGCCCAGTTGGGGCGAGAGGAAAAAGGTTTTTTTTTTTAATATATATATACGTATATATACATACACACACACACACACACTATAGCATCTATGTCCTATTGATTTAATGTGTAACATTCACATTCTTGCCGTTTAGTAGGTGTTGAAAAGCTATATCCCCATTACACAAATAGGAATGATCAGATGTCAGTTGAGAGACAGCCCTGGGCTGTATCTCAATTAGATGGGTAGAAAGCATAGAAAGTTTAGAAACAAAAGTTTGTGTTTACAAAAAACAAAAAAATTAAGTGGACGTATTGATTGCAACTATGTAATGTCCATAGAATAATCAATAACAAAACAAAACATTATCATTTTACAAATTATAACTTCTTTACTTTTTATTCTTTCCAGGCAGTCAACAGTGAAATACTTCCAACTGATGAACCAGGCTCAGCAAATCCATTAGTAGCCTCCACTCCTCCGACGAAAACCTGCAGCCCCCTCCAGTCAGAACCAAGCGCCAGACCTAGGATGAAAGACCCTTTTCCATCGCTGCTTCCACCCTCTGGAACGCCCTCCCCAAACATATCCTTGACTGTACAGACCTCCCATTATTCAAATCCCATCTCAAAACTCACCTTTTCAGAACTGCTTTTAATGTGTGATTAATGTGCCGTGTCATGTAGTGTCCTCATGTTCTGTCTTGTGTCATGTAATTATCTTATGTGTACTGCTTTTATGATTTTTGCACTAATGTAAACCGTCTTTAAGTGTCCAGAAAAGCACAATAGAAATAAAATGTATTATTATTATTATTATTATTCACAGGGTTATCGTTGTAAAAGATCTGGTTAGGTACTTCTTGGATCCAGACATCACAAAGCATGTTTTAATGATAAGAGTTCCTGAATGAAAAAGCGACTGATGACTCTGGAGTGTCCAGAGATGTGTACTCTGAATTCTTGTAAAGACAACTTTGTGTCTTTGTTCAAACAATGGCTCATAAAGCCATCCTGCAAGAGCCTAAATATTCAGCAGTATGTAAAGAGTGCTAACCAAAAGAAAGTGGAGCAATTTCTCCGTTTCTGTACTGGATCTTCTTCCATGTGTGTTGATAAAATAACAGTCTGCTTTAATGCAGATAATGGTCTCAACAGGAGACAGGTTAGCCACACCTGTGCAGCTACCCTGGAACTGTCTTATCCAGAATTCCGTACAGTGTTGGATAATATCCTGTAGTAACAGTGATGTAATAAGTAATGTGAACAGTTAGGAAGTAATCAGAGTACATACTTCTGCCAGAAGGGCAGTGCCTTCATGGGGCTACTTTGAAACTACAAATGTTTTGACTCCGGGACTTGTGCACTCCAAAACACATTTTCTTTGGGCTATTTGAGGCATTTCTTCAAAACTTCAAATGCATTTTGAGTTATTTTGTTTGCAAATAAATAAAGTAACACTAGCAATTACATTACCTTCTTGGTGTAGGTAAAAATTTGGATAATGGCTTTATCATGGACAATACAGATTAATACGGAACGGTTCATGACAAAGGGGAAATCCAAGTTCATAGTCTCAGTCGGGCCAGGGGTCAAAAACCAGGAGAAACACACGGCAACGGTACCAGGGATAAGACGAGCTCTCGGTAAACAGACGGACAGTTCAGTACACGGATAGGCAGAAGAGGCAGAGGTACAAAGGGGTTCAGGCAAAGTTCGATACCGTATTTCAGAACGAGGTCCAGGTCCAAAAGAGCCGTCCAATCCAGGTAACAAATCCGAGGGGATCTTGACTAAATCAGAATCCGGGCAAAAGCAATGGGTAATCGGCAACAGGCGATCGGGGTCACGGGTCATAAGACAAAACAGGTCGGTACACAAGGCAAGGCAAGGACATGAAAAACGCTGGTAACTCAGAGAACTGCACACAGCATGGACTAAGACAAACTGGCAAAGTACTTTGCCAGTGACAGGGTTTAAATACACACAAAAGGGGAGGGGAGACACAAATGATTTAACAAGACTCAGGCGGGGATGATTTCATGATTAGACACAGAAGGAAGTAAAGACAACAGACATGAACACATGAGGAGGGTTACCAAAATAAAACAGGAAGCAGACAAGACAAACATGAAAATAATCCCAACAAAACGTGACAGGCTTTACATTTTTATATTGCATCTTTTTAATGTACCGCTTTTTTGTGAAATCTGTAAAAAATAGTGTAAAATGTTTCAAGTTGAAACTTTCACTTTTTTTATTTAAATGTTTCTGGAAAAGAAGTAACAGGTTTTCAAATAATTACTGAAGTTTGTTTTTGACAGGTGACCAGCATATACTCATAATCTCAATGCGAAGAGCACGCTGAAAGTCTCTAACTTTTCTGTTTTCTGTTCCAAAATCACCCCTCACCACTCTTTGGCAGCCCCCCAAATGCTGTACAGCATCCATATAGTAGCCTACTATTAGCTTAGGATCACTACTGGTGATATATGTATTCAGCCAGATCATTTTCCATCTGCATTAAATAGATTTCACAAAATGATGATGTGAATTTGAAAACTGCCAAATGTTGTGTGAGCTAAACTCGTGGCAAATACAGAAGGCAGAAGTAAACCCGAATAAGTTAGGAGAACAAAAAAAATTTTGATCGATTGATTGCCTCAGTTATTTTAAGTTGATGAACTTTAAAACAAAAAATTCAGAAAGAAAAAATTTTTTTTACCTTCCATGAATTTAGATGCTTATTAAAGTATACTTAAATTAAAACTTAACGTATTAACCTCTTCCACCCTGACCATATTTTCAGGGAAAAACGCCTAAAAACACATACCCAAAATAAATGAAGAAATGCTCCACAAGCCTAAGGTTTATATGGATGTTCTTTGTAACTATGGACATCGACAGGCATCACAGAATCTATTCCTATTGTCTAAAATAGTGTAGCTGTTACTATGACTGAGTAAACAGGAATAAACTAAAAGATAAAAGTGAATTTTTTGGTCTTGCATGAATTTATTATTTATTTGACCAAGGACAACACCATGCTAATAATGATTCCACACTTTTGTGCCAAACTGTTCCAAATACATTATTTTACACTTCCAGTAAAATCTGTCTGGAAAATACAACTCATATCCATTACAGAAGTCTATTACTGTCTACTGGAGCTTTTAGAAATGAAATTTACTTTGTGTTTCATCAACTTCTACCTTTGTGCACAACTAAAATCAATAAAACCCAATAAACATGGATTATTTTGTCTCCAAATGGAGTAGTTTTCTTAAGAACTTACTCCAAACAATATAATAATATATCATTAATAATAATAATAATAATAATAATAATAATAATAATAATAATAATAATACACTTTAGTAAATAAAGTTGAACAAATGTGCCAAAATATATGATAAATTCAATTAGAATTAATATAAATATCAAAATTAGCGCAAATTTACTCAACAAAATAACTAATCCAAACATTCAAAACACAAACAATTGCAATAAAGTCCAAAAATGTCCATGTGTTATCATTCGGTGGGGGATCATCTATCATTAGATAGATATCATTAGGCTGGCAGCAGAATGATTGAATGGTAGAATGTGATTTATTTTTGACAGAGAAAGTGAATAAATCCTCAAACAATCATTAATTCATTGTAAACTTATCTACTTATGTGAAGAAATAACAATAAAATGTGAAATGATACTGAAAAAATACTACTATAGACAGTGTGTAATATGTGTTTGCATATGTATAGCATAAAATTATGAGTATTATTGTTATTATTACCTCCGCCTAGGAGGTTATGTTTTTGCCGGCGTTTATCTGTTTGTTTGTCTAACTCGAAACCTTATTGATGACATTTTCAGGATATGTTGGAAATGTGAACAGGAAGAACTGATTTCATTTTGGTGATGATCTGGGGGGAGGGTGGTCTGTGCTCTCAGAGTGCCTTTCTAGTTATTATTAGTTTGAAAAACAGATATCAACAAGATACAAAGGCTTACTGGGTAGATGTTCAATCCTTTTTTGTGTCCATATCCTCAGCTGTTGTCAGTCAGATGTTCAACTTTCAGCTGATCTCCCATCATGTCTGCTTTTGTTTACATGCTAGCACGGATAAACGCTAATGCTAATAGCACTTCACAAAGCTTACCACAGTCAGTAAGATTCAGGAAAATACACTGTCACTCACTGTTACTAAAACTCTCTAAAATGACTTAAAACTAAGAACAAACTCGGTAAATATGACTAAAACCAGCAGACCAAACTCCATTACTCTGCTCTGCTCCAGCCGTGTGTCCCTGTCGCGTGTGTGCGCTCTGGATGTGCTAAGATGTGACCTTTCCACCCTTTATGCATGCTTTTCACATTGAGAGGGTAATGTAGTTTATGCATTGTGAGGTGTCAGTGGATTCAGGAGAAACTCCTCTTTCAAACACCTACAAACATGGCTGCCTTACTGCTCAATAGAAAAAGATATGGCTAAATTAATTGCGCATATCAGCAATTAAAAATAGTTTATATTTCACCACACACAAATTAAACATCATGTGTGAAGGTGAATTTTATCACTAAAATACACTTTACAAGTACTTTCATTACATTAGGGTTTTAACTTTGAGCAAAAGTTGAAACAAATATCCATTGTCTAGATTTATATTTTTATAATTGATGAAAAATGATACAATTTCCTCAGCCCACCCGTGGGCAGATCGGGCTTAAGGCACTGAACCCTGACTTAGGCTCCCAGTAGGACTGACATAACCTTAGAAACCTACTGGTGTATGAGTGTGTGTGTGAATGTGAAGCTAATGTAAAGTGGTTTGAGTACCACGAAGTTGGAAAAAGCGTAATAAAAGTGCAAACCATTTAATAGCATTTACCACACAACACACATCAGTCCCTCCCCTCTGAAGAAGCCCCTGCATCTGAATCTGTCCCCCCTTCTGTAGCTGACAACTCCCTCTGAATCAGCCCCTCCCTCTGAAAAGCCCCTCTTCTCTTAAGAAGCCCCTCCCCATTGACCCCCCTCTCTCCAGGTGAATAAAGGTTCTGTTGAGCGACACAGACCAGCTTCTATCCTCAGGGTTCTACTGTTTCCTCACAGATTCACAGACTGAAGCAGGTACAGTATCTGATGAACTATTAGGGGCTTTTGGCTTATTATTATTATTATTATTATTATTATTAAGGGATTTTTGGGATGTTATAAAGAGATTTTGGTTTATTTTAGGGAAATTTTTGGTTGGTTTGTGTTTGATGAAGTGTTTTCTGTTTGTGTTTTTGGGGGTAATTTTTGCATGATTGATATTGAATCGGTTTTGGGATATTAAGGGGTTTTAAGGGTCATTTTGGGGTGGTTTTTGATTGATTATTGTTTTTTGTTTGGGGTCATTTTTGTGTGATATTTGAGTAGTTTCTGGTTGATTATTTAGGGGCTTTTGGTTTGGTATTAAGGGGCTTTTGGGTTGTTATTAATGAATTTTTGGGTTGTTATTAATGGGTTTTTAAGTAAATTTTTGGGATATTATTAAAGGATTTTGGGTTGTTTTGGGATGATTTGAAGGTGTTTTTTGATAGAGTATTTGGTATTTTGGGGGGTTGTTGTTATTAAGGGGTATTTGGGTTGGCATTGTTATTGAGGTTTGTTTGTGGGGACTTTGGGGGGGTTTATGGTAATTTTTTGGATTGTTTTTGGTTCATTATAAAGGGATTTTTGGGTTATTATTTAGTGAGTTATTATTATTATTTTTTGCTTATTATTAAGGTGTTTTGGATAGTTTCTGGGTGATTTTTTTTGGTGGTTGGTGTTTGTGACATTAGCTGTGGATGTGAACAGATGGACGTCCACCTCCCACTCCCACAGTTTTAACTGTTAGCACCTACAGCAGGTTAGTGGTTAGTGTTTCACTTTCCTTCAGTAGTTTGTCTTTCAGTTTCCTCCAGTAGTTAGTAATTGAGTGTCCTCCAGTAGTAGTGTTTCGGTTTCCGCCAGTGTCTGGTCTGTTTCTACTCCAGGATGCGCTGGCTACAGGTTCTGTTGATGGTTCTGCTGGTGGTTCTTCAGGGTTCTTCTGCTCTGCTGATCGGAGCCTTTAACATTAAAAGCTTTGGAGACAAGAAGGCATCAAACACCACCTTAATGGAGATTATCAGCACGGTGGGAAAATACCACACACGCGCACACACACACACACACACACACACACACACATACGCATGACCTGTGTGAAGTTTTCATTACATATGTTGAAAATATGAATAAAAGCATTTTTATTTCATTCAAAGTTGAATAACATAAAAATGTTTTTCAACTTTTACATTTTCAAAAATAGGTCACACAGCATCCCATAAACATCCAAATGACTTCAAAAAGGTTAGAATCATTTGTGTTTCATTTGTGCATGATTGTGCATGCCCAGAGATCCAAGGATGCATCTGCCCAGCTACTAGCTGAGGTGGCTTCTGTAACCTCTACACTACGGTTCCCCAATTAGATTTCATCATGGGCCAAATTCTGACCTGGGCACCAAGCCGAGGGCCACAGCACCTGTGGGGCACACGGTGGCAGGGAGGGGGACGCCACAACAGCCCCACACCAGTGACAGTACAGATAATAATGTTAAATCTGCACTTATAGTGCATTATAACATTATTAGTTGTACCTGGGATTCAAGAATACTATTTGTCAGGGTCACACAAAGACAAATTGCAGTCTGGAAACAAAAGTTGAGAACCAACCATTTACTCAAAATAAATATTTTGTTATTACAGTCTGCTCTGAAAGTTGACAGATTTATAACAGCAGCTAGTTAACTCTAAATACAATTTTAAAAATATACTTTGGTAGTCTGCTGGAACAAATCAACAGTAATACAGCTGTAACAGCAGCCAGTTGCACATACTTAAATAATAAATACTAATATATATATATATATATATATATATATATATATATATATATATATGATGGCCATACATTGAACATACGAACACGTAGTTTGCTGAAATTTGACTCAGACGTCTATCTCTCGGTCGTATCAATAGGACTCCTATTTTATCAATAGAAATTGCAATTTTGCTCTATGGCGCCCCCTGAAAATTAAACTTTAGCAAAATGGCTGTAGATCGGGCATACAAACACTGATTTGGCACAAATTTGACTCGGGTGTCGCGTGTGGAGGTGGTCACGAGGGATGGCAAAGGCCTTTGAGACTGCTTGCAGTTTTAATTAGGCCATCGCTGCGGACAACGTCGGCGCAAGGCCTATTGAGTCCGCTGTGATGGCCAGGGGACGAAATATGCCAGGGACGCGGTTGCCAGGGAAGACCCGCACCACTCACCCACACTCACACATTCACGGTAGCGAACAGTGTCTGAGCATGTGCACATCACACGCACACAGCGCATATTTGCTCCTGCTCAGAATGAATGGGAGTCTATGGGACACGGCCACTCAGGGTCACTGACATGAGTGGAAGTGTGTCAAATGTGACCTCTGACCCCATAGTGACGTGGGGCAGGTCGAAAGATTTCATATGAGGCCAAGTTCGGGGGGTCAGAAAAATGCTATATTGTTCCTGCTTGGTTTCTAAATTTTTCTTTATCATTAGGCCTTCACCGTGGACAACGTCGGCACAAGGCCTATTGAGTCTGCTGTGATGGCCAGGTGACAAAATATGCCAGGGACGCGGTCGCCAGGGACGACTCGCACCACTCACACACACACACACATTCACGGTAGCGAGCCGTGTCCAAGCATGTGCACATCACACGCACACACTGCATATTTGCTCCTGCTCAGAATGAATGGGAGTCTATGGGCCGCGGCCACTCAGGGTCACTGACATGAGTGGAAGTGTGTCAAATGTGACCTCTGACCCCCCAGGGACATGGGGAAGGTCGAAAGATTTTATTTGAGGGCGAGTTCGGGGTGGTCAGAAAAACGCTATATTGTTCTTGCTCGGTTTCTGAATTTTTCTTTATTATTTAGGCCTTCGCCGCGCACCACGATGGGCGCAAGGCCTATTGATACTGCTTGCAGTTTAATCTGATTCAGCCCTTTGACCTCTAATTTGACCCCCTGAACATGCCACCTAGAAAAGGTGAAATAGTTTTTATTAGGCCAGATCATGCCTTAGTGCAGTTAGAGCTAAGAAATTCAGTACACATGTTCAACATATCATGGTGAACAAAAAAGTTAATGATGACCACGCCTATAAACCAACAGGAAGTCCGCCATCTTGGATTGAAATTTGAAAAATCTTTCGGTCCTACATCAGGTTATCAATAGAAATTGCGATTTTGCTCTATAGTGCCCCCTACAAAATCACCCCTACTAAAATGGCTGTAGATCAGGCATACAACCACCGATTTGGCTGAAATTTAAATCTGATGTCTGTCTCCCCAGTCTACACCTGTTAGTCATACGAAATTGTTCTTTTGCACTATAGCGCCCCCTACAAAATCACCAAATACACTGTTAGTAAAATAGCTGTAGTTCGGATATACTAACACGGATTTGGCTGAAATTTGACTCAGACATCTACCTCTCGGTCCTACACCAGGTTATCAATATAAATTGCTTGAGAACGTCCCCTACAAAATCGCCTTTACTAAAATGGCAAGTTCCATGTCAATGTATAGGCTTATTGCATGAGAAAAAACATAGTCTGGTTCTGGGATGTTCTGGTGTGGTGGTAGTGATAAGGTGGCAAGAATAAAAATTGCCCATAAGGCCACTAGGCTCTTTATCGGTAGCTGCTACTGTGTTGGCTGACTGTAAGTCAACTTCTGGCCTACTCACACACATTTGTACTTAAAAGCAACAATTACTCTAAAACAAACAATTTACCATTTCATTTCCTCACTATTTAATGACAAGTGTCTTGATAAAATTCATGCAAGAAAAATGTAGAGATGAATAGTATACTGTTCAAATATAAATAAACATCCATACTAATTCATAAAGTTCTTTAATTTGGTCTAATTGTGATTCAAACTAGAGGCGGAGCCAGGCATTATGAAGACCGGGTCTTAGCACAAACCCCCTCTGCCCCCCCCCCCCCCCCCCCCCCCCAAAAAAAAACAAAAAAACACGGACTTCTTAAATACAATTTAAGTATTCTACTGCATTTTGAGGTGGCCTGTTTGACAAATCCTAAACCCATGACATAGATATAGAACACGATACAGTATATCAGCAATTTAGAATGGTCAGCCTCAGGAGCACAAATCAACGTTTCCAAACATGCAACTTTAATTTATGAGTAATAAAGGGTAAGAAGATATGAATAGGGGACAGGACATGGCAAAGTTACAATTCCTACCTGCCCAAAACAACTTTTATAACTGATAACTTTGCACACAATTCACATTTCCCAAGCTGAAAGAGTATGTGAATATGCATGTGAACTGCATAAATCAGCACAGATGCATACTGCATACATAAGATATTACAGATTTCTCAACTGGACTAGTACTGTACTCAGTCTACCCTACGTTACCCGAATGATCATCCAATGAAACAGCTAACTTTAGATCAAAAATGACCAAGCCTACATGGTGGCTGTTCACAATGCCCAGTTGTGACAAAATTAGGTTAATGATGATTAAGGCGTTTTTTATAGTTGTTCACAGACCAGGGAACACTACTAATGCATTTAATTGTGTTCACTAATTATAATGGCACAGGCCTACCTTCACATCTCACTCCCAATCATCTGCAGTGCAACCACCATCAAATGTCCATTTGTGAAAACAATTAGGGCATGAACGCGCAAACCAATCAGAAAAGGGTGTAGGAGGACAAGTATTTTATTGGTTTAGACAAATCACATGGCAGTGACAGTTCTCCACCAGGCTCGACGAACTCTGAGCTTGCGAAGATTTTTCATAATGCAATTTTTTCTTTTTTTGAAGGGAGCAACCAACAGGTGCTGAGCAAAATTTTAGGGGTACTTCAGCACCCCTAAAAGTAGCCTAAACTCGCCCCTGTGGACGTATAGTGAATGAAGATGTTTGTGGACTGGTATTTTTTTAAACACGTTTTTCTATTTAAAAAAAAGGATTTCCAACAATTTGATATAGTGTTGTTCTTTTTTTATCCAACTTCTCCACCTAAAGAAAACACCTGCTCACACATTTGATTTGTCGAAAATAATCTGAATAGTTAAACTAAGTCACTTCAGATGGATCAAGTGGAAACTGTTTTATTATTTCCTTGTTTTCGTCCTGTTTGTCTCAAATACTGTATTTTAGTTTCTGATCTGAGATGAAAATGTTCCCACATGGTGGAAACCTATTTGGATGCTTCATAATTCAGATTCATACTGTTGTTCTTCCTTATAAACACAGTTCAATATCATGATCACTTCCAAAACAGTTGTTATATCGGTCACATGATTTTCTTGAGCAACATGTGCACCGACATGGGGTTTCGCTCTATGAGCTTGACGCATGTGGTGACGCATTGCTGTCGCTGGACCCATTACTAATGTAACTTAATGTACAGTGGTATCACAAAATCCCACTCAACCTGAACAGTGTGGGCCTTTAATTTGTTTATTTGTGTCTGTGTGTGTGTTAGATCATCCACCGCTACGACATTCTTCTGATCCAGGAAGTGAGAGACTCTGATCTGTCAGCGACCAAAAAACTGATGGAACATGTCAACAAGTGAGTAGATACGTTTACGTTATGTATTTTTTAAATTCAGACTTATTTGCTGTGAATAAAATAATTCTGAATTAAAGTTATTTCCTTCGTGTTTTCATGGACATGTTAATTCTGAATAAAAGTTTCCATGGAAACATGGTTCTGATTGGGCAGCAGGGTCACTTAATGTCTGGATGACAATTGGAAGAAAATGATGGCGTCCACTTCCTGATTTGCGTTTGTTTCAACTATCAACATGTTAGACCAGATACAGCATGTGATATTTGACTTTATTTTTGTGATAATTATGAAGCAACAGCTGGACCGAATCAATCATAGGAATCAAGAAACTAATGCTGACAGTGGAATATGTTCATCATCAACGCGGAATACGTGCGTCATGGCAACAAGACCAGGAGCATATGCAGAACGACAGGAATAATGTTAGAGGAATTAACCTTTATTCTGAATTAAACAGAAATAAAAACTTGTGTAAACAGGGCTAATGTGTGTGTGTTTGCAGAGGATCTCCAAAGGTCATTTACAAACACATCTTCAGTGAACCTCTTGGTCGAAGTTCATATAAGGAGAGATACCTGTTCCTCTACAGGTACACACTATACACACTAACTACACACTATACTCACTAACTGCACAGTATACACACTAACTACACACCAATTACAGACTATAAACACTAACTACACAGTATACATACTAACTACTTTACACACTATAGACAAGTTTACAATCGGTTTCCGCTTTATTTCCTGATTACGCTCTTCACTTCCTTTCTGGCAGCTTCCAGTTGACTTTACTAATTAACTCTGATATGAACGCAGTAATTCAGTGAGAAAAATTATGGACATGTACAAGAGGAAAAGTGGTTCAGGACCTACGTGTGCGGTTGTTGGTTGTAAAACCTCAAGAAAACATCTGAATGAGTGGTTAAATAGAGAATGTTTTATTTACAAACCTACCACAACGAGGAAATGTTCATGCCCTCTGTTGTTTTCATTTTTTCGCAAGCCTCTAAATCATGGGCATTGAATTTAAAGTATCCACCCCGCAGTGTCTTTTGTGTGTTCCCATCACTTTGTGGACAAAAGACCAACTAATGATAACCCGTTTCTAGAGTTATTTTTGGGATACACTGGCTTTACACAGCCAAAGAGGCTACGACTCACCCAGAGGACTATTATCTCCCCAAAGTAACTTAAACTTCAATCTGATGGTAGGTTCAGCAACTTTAGCTATGAAATGAAAGCTTTAGCTATGAAATGAAAGCTTTAGCTATGAAATGAAAGCTTTAGCTATGAAATGAAAGCTTTAGCTATGAAATGAAAGCTTTAGCTATGAAACCGTCGATACTGTTAATTGTGAAGTTGTCATACACGAACGTTGCCACCGGTGTTTTGCTAAAACAGCTGATTATCATATAAGCTAATGTTCATAGAGAGTAGAGCTGTATGTGTGCTGTGTGTGTAGGGTTGTCAAATGTCCCTTGAAATACGGAATCGTCCCATATTAAAAACAAACTCACGTCCGGTATTGAGCTGAGCTTTAAACGAGACGAAATTCTTATTTTGCCATTGATGAGTATATAAAAATAAAATCTTTGAATCTGATGGGATTTGCCATAGTGTTCCGTATTTTCCCCTCATGGAGTTGGCAGCCCTATCTGTGTGTGTGTGTCTGTGTGTGTGAGAGAGAGAGAGAGTACAATTTATTATTATATATTAGTGGTGAAGGCTGTCAGATTGTCCATCGCTTTCCTGTCTATTGCAATGGAATCCATGAAATACGCACAAATCTTGCCGTACGTTACGCTGGGCCACGTCGTCATATTATCCTCCCAGGTCTGCACCACATTTGGGTGGGGGATAATAACGGCATCTCCAGACAAAGTACTAAAACTATGTTCCCAGGACATTATAGCTCACAAAAAGCTAGCAATCAAAGTCTGTTTACATCTTCCGGCGGAAGTAACATGCATATCTGGATGGTAATGGCGCCGCCCAGGGTTTGTGGCATAAACTTGTCTATACTCACTAACTGCACAGTATACACACTAACAACACACCGATTACACACTATAAACACTAACTACACACTATACACACCATCTACACACTATACACACTAACTACACATTATACATACCACCTACATACTATACATACTAAATACTCTAACTACACACTATACACACCAACTACACACTATACATATTAACTCCACAGTACACAGACTAAGTAAACTAACTACACACTGTACACACTAACTACACACTATCCACACTAACTCCACAATATACACACCACTTACACACTGTACACACCACCTACACACTATAAACATCAACTACACACTATACACACTAACTACACACTATACACACCAACTACATACTATCCACACTACACACACCACTTACACACTGTACACACCACCTACACACTATAAACACCAACTACACACATCAACTACACACTATACACACTAACTACACACTATACACACCACTTAGATACTATATACACTATACACACTAACTACACACTATACACACTACACACACCACTTACACTCTATACACACCACCTACACACTATAAACACCAACTACACACTACACACATCAACTACACACTATACACACTAACTACACACTATACACACCACTTAGATACTATATACACTAAACACACTAACTACACACTATACACACCAACTACATACTATCCACACTACACACACCACTTACACTCTATACACACCACCTACACATTATATACACTAACTACACAAAAAATACATACTAGCTCTAGCTTCCTCTCCTGTACTAATAGTAATATAAGTAGTCTAACTTTAGCTTAATTTCCTGTATAACTAGCATCTTGTTTATGTGTGTCCTCCAGGGAGCATGCGGTTTCTGTGGTAGCAAACTACACCTATGATGATGGTTGTGAGGCATGCGGCACTGACACATTTAACAGGGAACCGTTTGTGGTCATGTTCAGCTCCACTCACCAGGGTACAGTCTGGACATGGTTAGGGTTAGGCTAATGCAACTCTGAACAATACCCAAATCGAACCCTAAACAAATATGACCCCAAACTAACCCTAACTAATCCTAAACTAGCCCTAACCCAAAACTAACCCTAACAACAAACAAATATTTAACTCACCCTAACTCTAAACTAACCCTAAACTAAGCCTAAATTAACCCAAACCCTAAACTTTCCTTATACAAACCTTAAACTAACCCTGAAACTCTCGTAAATCTGGACACGAAGCTGGAATTAAGGAAAAAAAATCCACTGAAATCCTGAATTAAGAAAAATAATAATACATAATGAAGCAAAAAAGTTTAATGAAGCAAAAACACACTTTGAATTAAGCAAAAAAAGCTTGAATTAATAAAAAATTTCTTGACTTATGTAAAAAAAAAAAATAGTGTGAATTGAGCAAAAAAAATTTTTTTTTCGAATAAGCAAAAACACATTTTGAATTATACATAAAATTAACAAAATATACAATTAATAATAATAATTATATATATATATATATATATATCCATATATATATCCACCCAAAAAACTAATCAGAAATCTGAAAGTTTGAAACACAGTTTTGTTGATTTTGAGGAAAATTTTTAGATTAGCATTGAGGAGTTTATGTTTGATAATTAAAGGGTTTTTAGGTTGTTATTATTAAGGGGGTTTGTGTAAATATTAAGGGTTTTTTGTGTTAATATTCGGTTTTTTGGGGTAATTATTAAATACATTGTTGGATGGTTTTTGGTTGATTGGTTTGGTTGACACTGAATATCAGTTTACTTCTCTTATACACATACACATAGCTCTCTCTAACTCTACCTTAACCCCTCCTTCACTTCTCCCATAACCCCGCCCCTCCCCCTCCAGGCACCAGACCATTGGTCCTCATTCCTCAACACACATCTCCTAAGTCTGCCGTAGAGGAAGTGGATGCTCTGTACGATGTGGTGACGGACGTACGCCAGCGCTGGAAAACTAACGTAACAACACAGTAACTGAGCACGCTCACAACTGACACACAGGTTGTGTCTGAAATCACCCACTCACTCCCTACTCCCCACTCCCTACATAGGGAAATAAATGTAGTGCGCTACATAGTGAACTCAATTGAAAATGTTTCGGTCACTACTACGGTGCTGTTTAATCGCATCATTACCATCAAACAATTTAAACGTAACAGTGTCGTTTCTCACAAAAATAAAAGGCTTGTACATTTTTTTCTGTGCAATAAAATAAAAAAAAGTAATCACCTTGGCTCACGACTGTTATTAAATGTTAAACAACTCTTGTCTCGTGCCTGTCATCCAACAGGAACACTTAATGTTTACTGTTACTTAACAGCTCCCGTAGCTCTGTTGGTATGTTGTCCAATCCCAATCTGCCCGTGTTTCTTTTAATCATAAATCTCCCCGTCCTTCAGCCATTTTTCAAGTCGTACAATGCATGATGGTATTAGTTTATAGGACTTTGGTTTAGTCACCCTCGATGTCCACTACATTTCGCGGTGGATTATGGAATACATTGAGTGCACTATATAGTGTTTATAAATAGTTCACTAAAGATTCGGACACCCCTACAAAATGGTGTGGTCCCTATATAGTGCACTACATAAGGGTTAGGGAGTGATTTCTGACATAGCCACATTAACTGAGCATGCTCACAACTGATATCAGTCTGACCCACAAGCAGAACAGAATAAACAAACACTGTGTGTGTGTCCAGGACATAGTGTTGCTAGGCGACTTCAACACTGGCTGTAACTACGTATCTGGTTCAGACTGGAACAAGATCCGCCTCCACAAGGACAAGAGTTTCTATTGGCTGATCAATGACCAGGCTGATACTACCGTGACACACACCGAGTGTGCGTATGACAGGTACACACACAGATATTAAACAGTTTACATCAGTAGATGGCTTTTGTTAAAAGTGCTAAGGGTCTTTAAGGGTTAAATGTGGACATTTATGTCTTTTTAAGGGTTAATATAGACATTTAAGGGTCTTTAAGAGTTAAAAGTTTATGTTTAAGGGTCTTTAAGGGTTAAATGTGGATATTTAAGGCTCTTTATGTGTATGTTCAATACTCCTGATGGGTTAAATGGCTCTTTAAGGGTTAAACGTGGGGTGGCTGTAGCTCAGTTGGTAGAGTGGTTCGCGTCACAGTTGTGGTTGTCCACATGTCGAAGTATCCTTGAGCAAGACACTGAACGCTGACTTAGGCCTGACAGAACCTTAGAAACCTACTGGTGTATGAGTGTGTGAATGGGTGAGTGTAAAGCTAATGTAAAGCACTTTGAGCACCATGATGGTGGAAAAGCATTATATAAGTGCAGACCATTTACATTTAAGGCTATTTATGGGTTAAAGGTGGACCACTTCAAGGGTTAAATATGGACATCTAAGGGTCTTTAAGGGTTAAACATGGACATTTAATGATCTTTAAGGATTAAAGGTTGATGTTTAAGGCTTTTAAAGTGCTGTAAAATCATGTCAGTGACACATTTACAACTATACATAATTTGAAAGTTTATCATGTGTAAAGTCGATTCACACATACATGTTCTATTGTGCATCAGATATTCACGTGAATTTGTCACCCTGCTATTTATCACAAATTCAAATACTAAATTCTAACTAATAAGGAGTTGTAACAATATGACCTTTTTGAGGGTAAGACAGCTGCAGCTATATATATATATATATATATATATATATATATATATATATAAGATAAGATAAGATAAGATAAACCTTTATTCGTCTCACAGTGGAGAAATTTACAGTTCACAGCAGCAGAAAAAAACAAACAACTGGCCTAAACAAATAAACAACTAAACACACTATATATACAGATATAAATATACCAAATATACACAATATAATTTAAAAAGTGACTGTGAGTTTCTGTTTAAAGTGCTTCCAGGGAGTCCAGAGACCAGAGTTGTTAAAAGTGTTTGTTGAATAGCCTGACAGCAGTCGGCAGGAATGAGCGGCGGTACCTCTCCTTCTTGCAGCGTGGGTGTAATAGTCTCTGGCTGAAGGAGCTGCACAGTGCTGTCAGAATGGTCTGGAGAGGGTGGGAGGGTCGGTCCATTATAGCCGTTAGTTTAGCTAGCATCCTCCTGTTGCCTGCGTCCTGCAGCGCATCCAGGGAGCAGCCCAAAACAGAGCTGGCCCTCCTGACCAGCCGGTCCAATCTCTCTCTGTCCTGGGCTGAGATGCTGCCTGACCAGCAGACTATGCCATAGTGGATGGCTGAGGCCACCACAGAGTCATAGAAGGTCTTAAGGAGTGACCCCTGAACTCCAAAAGACCTCAGTCTTCTGAGTAGGAAGAGCCGGCTCTGCCCCTTCCTGATCAATGCATCTGTGTTGTTTGACCAGTCCAGTTTATTGTTCAGGTGAACACCAAGGTACTTGTAGGAGGTCACCCTCTCTATGTCCGTACCCTGGATGTTCATTGGTGCAGGTGGAGAGTGCTGTTTCCTGCAGAAATCCACAACCAGCTCCTTGGTTTTCTCTGGTTGATCTGGAGGTGGTTCTGCAGGCACCAGTCCACAAAGTCCTCTGTCAGTCCCCTGTACTCCCGATCATCGCCATCCGTGATGAGGCCGATGATGGCAGAGTCATCAGAGAACTTCTGAAGCCAAACTGGCACCATGCTGTTTTGACACCAAATACATCCCGGGCCCCAAGAACGTCGTCACGGATGCACTGAGCAGGGAACCCTTTGTTCACTCAAGTGCACTCCACCGCTTGACGAGAGTGGCTTATGAGACATTGTTGGCTGAGGTTGGTGCTGTGGGAAAAGTTCAGGTGCAGGATGTATTCCGGTGGTCTACTCACCCTTTTGAGAAGGTCCCTTGTGGGACCTACTGTGGGCTGTGCTGTTGTTGTCCAGCCCGGGGCTCTAGCGAGTCAGGAGGTGGTGGCTGTTTTGCAGGCGCGCAAGCTGAAGGATGGTTCTGTGACATCCCAGGCACTGCTGCTGCCACAGCTTCCCCAGGCAGTGTTGCCAGTGGAACCAGTGGGGCCTGATGTGCTGTCTTGTGATCAGCTAATGGACAAGCAGAGGTTAGGGTGGCTCGTGTTACGAGGTGATGTAACGTCACCGCGAAGCTATGTTTTACACTTACACTTAGGCTTTGTTCTTTTTAAAACATCATTTGTTTCATTTTTGTTAATTTTTATATCATTACTTGGTTCAGTTTTGTTTGTTTTCAAAACATTATCTCATCTCGTCTCATCATCTGAACCTGCTTTATCCTCACTAAGGACAAGGGGGTATGTGGGGGCCTAATTCAGCTACATTTGGCTGAAAGCGGGGTACACCCTGTATGAGTCGCCAGTTCATTGCAGGGCCAAACATATATAGACAAACAATCACTCTCACATTCACACCTATGTGCAATTTAGATCACCCAATTAACCTATCAGTCTAAGTCTTTGGATGGTGGGAGAAAACCCGAAATACCCGGAAAAAACCCACGCAGACACCAGGAGAACTTACAAACTCTACACAGAAAGGTCTGGTGTGGGAATGGAACCGCCCTTTAAAACATTCATTTATGTTTATTTTTAAATCATTATTTGTTTCATTTTTGTTAATTTTTAAATCATTATTTTCTTTTATTTTGTTGAGTAAATATTGACCATATGTCATTGGTTTTTCCTCTTTGGTTCTCATGGGGGCGTGGACAGGATCGTGGTCACGGCAGACATATTGAAGGGAGTGGAGCCTGCATCTGCCAAAGTCTACAACTATATGACAGACCTGAAGCTCAACCACCAACTGGTACAAACACATTAACCCTTTAACTCGGTTCATTTAAATCAGGTCTGAAAACATTATTGTTCACTCACTTGCTTTTAAATGTTTTTATGTCTCTATTTTAATTGTCTCTTAATGCATCTTAATCATTTTAATTTTCTTATATGTTTTATGTAAAGCACCTTGAATTGTCCTGTACATGAAATGTGCTATACAAATAAATTTGCCTTGCTTTAACTCCGAGCTCTCACAAACATTACAGTATTTTATCTATTTAAAGTGTTAGTTCGGCATTTTGCACATAAAGCCCTGTTTTTAGGTTGCCTGGGATGACTTAGAGCATTTCTGATCACAATTTTGACATTTGTTGTTGAAGTATTTTAGGTGACTCCAACGAGCACTCAGAAAATCATTCATAAAAACTTTTGTTTGCGAAGACATGAAACTCACCATGTGGTCAGGGGTGGACAGGGATACGTTGACCCGAAAGTCGTTGCGAAGTATACCTTCTAAAAGTTGTTTTAGCATTTGATGGACCTATTTTCCCAGACTGTAGCTTTATGTTCTTTTGTTAGCTTAGTATTGACTGGGTGCAATTTGCTGGGGGGGGCGTCATCCCCCCCTCTGGTTTTGGACATCACGTTAGGTTCCTGCAGTTTATGGAACAGTGAAAATGAATTTCCCCTTAGGGACAATGAATCATGAATCTGAATCTGAGTCTGAGTCTTTCTGATGGTGTGAGCACAAAATATCCAAAAGAGGAACTTCACATGCAGCAAAGTCTGGGCAGAGGGGGGGCTGTAACGCTCACAGCCAGACCCGTGAGCCACCTTACCCCTTGAGGCGGCTGCATGCACCGCGAAGGAAATGCACCCCACGGTAACACAAGTTTAGTTTAGTCATTTTATTTCGAATATGTCAAGTACAAAAACATTTGATCTTTCAAATTCCAATAATTGATAAAATAACAAGACAAAAACAATATAGCCTAAATAAAAAATAAGAAGGCAAGTAACATATTCGAAAGGGAATGGGAAGAAGTAAACAAAAACTTATCTCCCACCCGTATTGTACCAAACAATAATACAAATGCCAAAAAACATATATGAATCTATTCCGGTTGGTTTATCATAGTGCAAGGTTCCGTCATTAACAAAAACTACGGGTTGTATATAAACACACCCTTTTCCATTGCTGTGGCAGAGTAACACTAGCTAAACCAATACAAATCAATGGATGATGACAGAAACAGAAATATACCCCTGACCACACAGCGAGTTTCATGTCTTTGTAAGTGAAAGTCTAATGCTGTTTTATGAATGATTTTCCAAGTGCCCATAGGACTCATTGTTAAAGTGAGGGAACTGTATTTGTGAAACCTAAAATATTTGGTTCAGCAACAAACTTAGAAGTCATCGCAGATGATGTAAAAACAGGACCTTTATGTCCAAAATACCAAACTAACACTTAAAGAAGTTTTTTTTTCCCCCTCCAGATTCTCTGAACAATGTTCTGTTCTTTTCAACGTGAATCATGTCCAGTTTCTACTGGGAAAATGAGTTCATGGTATAAAAAAAAGTTGTTTTTAATCAGGACATTCAACATAAAAGATTAAACCAGTGCACTTTACAAACTTATCACATGTACCCTGCCATAAATACAGTGTTACTTTTTTGTTATTATGTACAGTTTATTAAAAGCTCAAACCCAAATCACAAAAAAATTCTGAAGTTGAAAAAGTCATAAACAGCAAAATATAACAAGACAAATAAAAGGTCGAAATGTATTGATAATAATAATAATAATACTTATTATATTATATATTTTTTCAGGATATTTTCATTTTCCCAGTAGTTCCTTATTCCCTATTTAAATTAATTCTGTCAAAATTAATTAAGTCAGATGAATCCATCATCAAAATTAATCTGATTACATTTTTTAAAAATCAATTCAATGGAACAGTAGTTTTGTTGAAATTGTTGAATAAAAATGTTAATTACATAGGGGACATTTCATTCTGGGTCGTACAGAGACCTTTGGTGGGACAGGGGCTCAATTTAAAAGTAATTTAAACCTAAATTTCAACAAGGCAGTCAGACACAGCAGTCCTCTGCCAAGGCTTGATATGGCGTCATATGACGTCAAAATGTAATGTGATTGAGCCATAGGTGTTGACCCTTTTGATGTAAGACAAGATGAATGCAAAAAAACATCACAAGATTCTATCCTTTAGTGTGACCTTGACCTTTGAACTTCATTGCTCAAAATATAATGGGTTCTTCCCATTATTATCATCAAAATCCATTCAGAACTTTTTGCGTAATCCTGCTGACAGACAGACAAACAAACAGACAAATGGACCCGAATTTAATACCTCCTTGGCGGAGGTAATAACTCAATAATGTCTGTGTATATACGTGTGTATATACGTGCGTGTGTGTGTGTGTGTTATGTCCCTCTTTTGATGCTGCATATTGGTCTTCAAAGCAGTAGTTTTCGTCTTGCCGTGTTCTTAAAAATGTCTACGCACATGCTTTCGAAGGGTTCACTGAACATGTGACTCATGAATCATGGCCGTTGTGTTAGGGTACAGGATTAACTACTTCATTTGGGGTATAAGGAGTTATCCGAGATAGGATATTGGTAAGAATGTCAGGTGTTTGAAGAGGAGACAAGGGGTTTAGATTATCAGTTCTTATTATAGTTGGTGCTAGACCTATATATTTTCATTGTACATGTTTTTTTTTTGTCATAGCAGTCTAAAATAAAAAGGAAACAAGAAACAGAAATATAATAAGGCACAACAGAATATAAAACAATGTACAATTTCACATATGAAGTGCCTGTATTACAATATTAAGACAAATTGCTAATAACCAACACACAACTCAGTCCTGGAACAGACATTAAGCAGTGTCTGTCACCCTCTAGTGGCCATAAGAGTTATCACAACTGGAACATGCGCATAGCATGCAACTCCCGATGACAAACGAAGCTTAACATAAAGTATTTACATGTCACGCCAGATCATGCTAATTGTTCTTAATAGTAAACTTACGTTTCATCATTGACTGTAAAGGGATATATTGAACTCATTCCACAGAATATAATATTTACGTTCTAACATGTGATGAGCATGTCAGATGCAGACATCTCCGCTTTGCCGGTTTGACAAGTGACTGTGAAACAGAACAGGAAACTAACGTGTAACTGGAAGTAGAACAGGCGTAAACAAATAAGGTATTTACGTGTAAAATGTTATTTTCCAAATGTAATTTCACATATAATTAAGGACACATTGTGGAGAACTTTGCTGTTGGAACTCATTCATTTTTTAAAAATACAAAGCAGCTAAAAAAACAGTCAAAAGAGTACTTTGGATGTCAATCAGCGAAGGGGTAAATGCCAGAGCCCCTGTAACACTCTTTCTCTGCACCTGCCTGATTCCATGTCAAAGCACCCAGACCCTCCCAGGTGACGCTCTTAGAAAACTCTCAAAAAATTCATATAGGTTCATATGGACTTATGAAGTAATATCAGTTTTAGACCCCTATCCTGAATAGTTTTGAAGTAAAGGCCTTCCAATTTTTTTTTTTTTTACAAAGTTGTGTTTGTTCCAACTTTGAGCTTCTAGTGTTCCTCCATCATTTGACCTACATATTAGATTTTTGGTCTCCCTTTTCCACTTGAATCACAATTTATGCTCAAATTAGAAATAACTACCTTGGCTGTTGCAAATTTAGCCAAAAATTACAGAAATGGTGATGCCACAGATCATAAAGTTTAAGGAATTGAAGGTTTAAACTTTTTTGTGACTAATCCTGGTACCTCTCTTTGACATTCCACTGTAATTTTATTTTGATCTTAGAAATAAAACATTTTCTCATGTTTGGTCTTTCATTAAAAAAAGCAATTTTGAAGGCCATGGTTTTTATGGTTGTTGTCATTAGCTGCATTAACGTAGCTACGTCCCATTGATTTCTATAAAAGTTGTCATTAGCTGCATTAGCCTAGCAACAGTGAAATTGGTGTGGACTGCTTTTAATAATAAAAATGAATCCTAATTAAAGCTGCAAGCAGCATTGGATCAGGACCTCGACTTTACGCGTGGATTTCGTCCCATGCCATAACACGTTATAACCCTCGTATCTAAAAATGAGCAAATTATACTCCATAATATGGCATTTTCATCAAAGTTTCAGTCAAAGCAGGTCCTCTGCTGCAGCCAGACACAGTGCAGTTGTGCCCTATATATGGAGGGAAGGGGGCGTGGCCGGAGCGCCGCATGTATGTGTAGACTAGTGGGAGAGTGTTAGCCAATCAGCTTTCAGCATTAGAGGGTGTGGCTGTATCCAGGCAGAAAGTCAGAGAGAGAAATAGGAGCAAAGTAATGTCACATGTATAGGTGTCTAGGAGTGGGAGCATATTAGCCAATCAGCTGTCAGTATGAGAGGGTGTGGCTGTTGCTGGGCAGAAAAGCAGAGTGAGAGAGGGAAAAAAGGAGCAAAGTATATGTCACACACATTGTGTATATAAAACACATATACTCTGTGTACATGCCATACACTGTGTATATGCCATGTGTGTAGGTCATGCCATGTATATGTGTGTATATAGGTTTGTGTATGTGCCCTGTGTCTGTATGAGAGAAATTGCCTGTCAATCATGTTAAAGCTCCTCCCACAGTCTGTTCAACTTCTCTTCATTGTCTGCACCTGTTAATCAAAGCTGCTCCGTTGCCCTGGTAACGGCCCCTACCTTCTCCCCCTGCCACTGGCTTTCAAGCCAAATCTTACCTCCGAACTACTGACATTTGTGAGAGAACTGTAAATGCTAGCTGAAAACTAAAATGATCTTGAGTGGCAGGAGGCTTTGAGGAACAAGTAGATGTAATTTTTCCCCTGTAGGGTCAAAAATGACCGAGATTGGGCAGTTTTAAAAACACTAAAATCAGGCCAAGTAGAGAATTTCTTTGATCCAAATTAACATGGGAGTGAATGGAGGCTGAGACCAGACATCCCCCCAAACTACTGAGTCTCATTTAAATTTTAAATTAGCTGGATCTTCCAAACCTGGTTTATATTGTTCCTAGGTAGTATGACTACATTTCTGGAAAGTTTCATTCACTTGCTTTATATCGTTTCTCATATTTTGCCATTTTCATCAAAGTTTCAGTCAAAGCTGCTCCTCTACTGCACCTTCACAGAACATTGTTCCAAATAAGGAGTTGCAGGGGGCGTGGCTATTTCCGCCACCTAGTCAGACAAAGCTCTGAGTTCTGAAAAAATTTGGATGAGAGGAAAAGAAAACTAAAATTGCCATATCTCCCAAACCATAAATTTGATTTCAAAAATTCTTAGTGTGGCGACTTTTGCTCATGTCAGTGATTATCACAATATGTCATATGTTTGGGAATATTTAATTTTAATTTTAAATTTTCGGCTATCGCAACTAACCGGGCCTGAGAAAAAAAAACAAGAGATACAAAAATGATTTTTACAACTTTTATGTTTCTCAGTTAGCTCTATCCATTGGTACTATTTTTACATCTCTGCGACAAAAGGTTTCGGAGGAGTACATTTTTTAGGATTTCCAAACAAGTCCAGAGGAGGAGATAGACCATAAGTACCAGCGTATGAATTTTTCGGGCGGTTACAAGGAAACGTTTGGCGTTGGTTTCATGTCTCTACGCCAAGCAATTCAGCTTTTAGGTTTTTGAGGCTTTTACATTGAAAGGCAAATTGTGAACTTCCTGTCCTAGATAGGTGGGTGGTATCAGCGTATGAAATGTCGGGCTCGATGAGACGCACGCTCCAGCATGTGTCTTATCTTTCTGCGACATTCCTAAGGCTCGTTTGGGCCATTTTTGTGATTTTACCGGAATTTTCCGTGCGTTCTTTTCTCAATAAAATTTGTATTATGGGATGGAATCACATTTTTTCTTCATATTTAATGAAATTTGGCAGGCCCGTCAGGGCCTGCCAAATTGCCAAATTTCAATTGATTGTGAGCATGTTAAGGGGGTCATCTGCCAGTCTAAAGAGGCGTAGAGCCGAAAAGGCGTTTTTGCCAAAAAATTTCGAAAAAACGCAAATATCTATTGCGATATCTCCCAAACCGTACATCTAATTTAAAATGGTTTGCACTAGTTGATGCCGGCTCAGTGTCCTGATCGTCACGATATATCACATGTTGGGAGAAACTCAAATTTTAATTTTGAGTGTCGGAGGTCGCAGATGGCAGGGCATAGAACGCAAAAACTACACGAGTTTTTAAAAAGTTATATACAACTTTTTGGATTCACCAGTTCCTCTTTAATTTGGTACCATTTTTAGGTCTCTGCGACAAACGCCCTATGAGGAGATAATTTTTAGGCGTTTCCATTCACGCAGGGCCGAGTCCCTATGCGTTGCACACATAGTGTGTAAATGCATAGGGCCTCGACCCTGCGTGCTCGGTCCCTAATAAATATGACGAGGAATCGTTCTCTGTTGCTACATATTTTTTTTATCTCTCTTTTCCAGGCTTTGGCGGTAAGCGACCATTTCCCTGTGGAGGTGAAGCTGATTGGTCCACCTCCATCTGCCTGAACCCATTCACATCTTCAGCTGTGACCAACATCCACCATGAAGGGATGAAATAAAAGTCAAAATGTTAAATATCCTTTCATGTCAGCTTTTTGCTTCGTACAAACTGTGATGTGGTTCATGACCAGAGGTGGTCAAAGTACTCACATTCTGTAAGTAAAAGTATAGCTACTTATGTCCAATAAATACTCTGGTAAAAGTAGAAGTTCATATTCAACTCCTTTACTGAAGTAAATTTTAAAAAGTACAACTAAAAACTAAAACTGCATTTTTTTGTGATGAATAATACTTATTTAAACAGGAAAAAACAGAGAAGTTTAAAAAGTATCCAAAAATAAAGCCTTTTAAAAGTGTGTGTGTGTGTCGGGGGGGGGGGGGGGGGGTCACAATTGCGATGTAATGTAAGTAATGTAAATGTCAAGTAAATCATGATATTTAACAAAAAGTTATAAATATGAGATAAAAAACACAATTTTAAGTCAAAAAGTCAAAATTGGGACATAAAATTGTGAAATAAAAAGTCTAAATTACAAGATAAAAAGTAAAAATTCTGAGCTAAGAGTCATATAGCTATAATATATAAAGTCTCTCCACTGAAGCCACTTATTTCACATACTTGTGATGTTTAGCTTGAAAAAGTAACGACTCTCTTCTGAGAATGTAAAGGGAATAAAGTACAGATATTTATATAAATGTAAAGAGTATAAAGTACAGATATTTATGAACAAATATAAAAGTAAAAATTTGCCAGAAAAATAAATGTTCCAGTACAGATACCTAAAAAGAATCTACTTAAATACAGTAATGAAGTACTTCTTAGTTACTGTCCAACTCTGTTCATGATATCATATAACCACAACCATCTCACCTTTGAAGTGAAGAAAATAGTTAACTAGTGTTGACAAGTTTTGTTTTTTTTTTAACTCCTTAAGACTATGCAAAACCAACTACTGTATGCAAAACCATCCATTGATCTCAACTGTTTAATAGCTGCTGATCCATTAATTCTATCAATAAGTCTGGTTAGAGTGGAAGAATTTTAGCCAATCAGCGGTCACCATTAGTGGGTGTGGCCGCACCTGGATAGACATGCATGCATGCACACCGGCACGCACAAGGTTACTTCTGTTAAAGCAGCTGCAGTGATACAGACTCACCAGGATCACAGATATAACATAAATTGTCGCATTTCCAAAACTACACATCGCAAACATGTTTGAACAGGTGACTTCTGTTCAGTTCAATGAATGTCATAATATGTCATATGTGGGTAAAAATTTAAATCTGAATTTTGAGTACTGGACTTCACAATTTTGATGGCTCATAAAATAAAAGCTAAAAGAACGAAATATAAAACTTGCAAACAACTTTCTTTGAGCTGCTTTTGCTTTTTACAAGTCTGTGCAACAAACAGCTTGGAATGAGTTCATTTAAAAAAAAAATGTCATTCAAAGGCCGATTGAGAACTTCCTGTCTGGGAAACAGTATGGTCATGATTGTATGATATTTTCAGGCTTGATGTGATGCAAGTTTAGGCACTGGTTTTGTGTGTCTAATCCAAACCATTCTGGACATTCATTTTGGAGCATTTCAGTTTGAAAGGCAGACGGTGAACCTGTTCAGGCTAGGATCTCAACATCAGGGTGTGAAAGGTCATACTTGATGAGACACACATTTTGATTTTTGTTTCATGTTTCTGGGCCATTTCTATGGCTCCTTAGCCAATTTTTTGCAATTTTCAAGTTTTTTGCAGTAGAGCACATTATGGGATGTGAGGGTGTAATTTTGCATTTTATCTTTTCTCCAGACTTGATATACGTGCCAAATTTGTTTTTGAACATGTGTAGGGGATCAAAATCCAGTTTAAAGTAGCGGAGAAAGAAAAGGAAGAATAACAAAGAAAAAACAATAGGGCCTTGACCACTGGGGACAGTCCCTCCCCTCCTCACTGTGTGAAAGGGAGAGGGCCTTTTCCTGTGCAGGCTCACTCCCCAATAATAATAATGAATAAATAAAATAAATAAATAAAAATTATTAAAAAAATACACACAATTTTAAATCAATAATAGATAAAGACAAGTAAATAAAAATAAGAGTAAAGACTTGAATAAAAAAGTATCCAGAGAAATGTTAAAGTTTATCCTTTTAATGTAAACAAACACTTCTAATCTAGTCAAACCAACACAGTGGCCGTGGTTTCAGTGGGCACAGCATCAGTTCCAGGGGTCATTGTTACCATGGTGCGGGGGTTCCTCAGAAATCACTTTCTCCTTTAGGACCTACTGCTCCTCCTCTAGCGCCTCCTGTTCTTCAGCTGTTGCAGGTACAGTCCCAGGGACTTTTGGATGGAGTCCTTGGTGATGAAACTGGTGAAGTTGTGGATGTCTGCATCTCTGTTGGACGTCAGCTTGTCCAGGGTGGGCTTCCTCATCATGGACTTGGTGATCTGACGAGCGTGGTCTGAAAAACACCAGAATCAACACTGACAGATGTTCTGCAGGAAACTAAGAAACTTCTTAATGGCATTTATTACCATTGTAGAATGGTAATAAATGCAATAAAGAAGTTTCTAAATATGCTCAATGAGCCCTGACTGGGCTTTTTGGCTTGTTTTATTTCATCTTTGGAAAAACTAAAGAGGTGATGCTTGATTTCCATCGGGCATCACCCACTCTGCAGCCCATAGACCTTGAGGAACTTGAGGTGGGGTTCGTCTCCTCCTATAAGAACCCGGGGTTGGGGTTATGGTCGCGGCTGGGGATTAGGGCTGGGGGTCTGGGGCTGAATCAGGCAACTCTCAGGGGGTGTAGAAAAAGGACTTCCTCAGAAAACTGGCCTCCTTCAGTGTCTGTCCCCTTCTACTACATGTTTTATCAGTCAGTCTTTTTCCATCATGCTGTGTGCTGACATTACACATTAATTTTGTCTGCTGAAATTACTCTGCGAGCATGGTTCCCTGTCAGCTGCTCTGCCACCTGCTGCAAATTGTTAAATGGATTTACGAAACAGGGCCCATATCAACGAGACACAGTAATGATCAGACAGGCCTCCATTCAAGAATTACATGTCATAGTTTACAGCAGAGTCCTGCACGGGTTCGGGTACCCGTGGGTGAACCGCAGATTTTCACGAAACGGGTGAAAAATGTTGTGCTGTGTCAGATACGGGTTCGGTTCGGGTCGGACGTGGGTGATCGCGGGTCTAATTTGCAGTTCATAGGCTAAAAACTGTTCTTTAGTTTGGACTTGTATAGCTGCCTCCTGTCGGCTTCCTTCTTGATGCGTTTTTGAAGCGTGTGTGTGTGTGCGCATGTGTGTGTGTGTGCGCGCGCGTGAGTGTGTGAGCGAGCTCACGGATAAAAATAGTTTTTGAATGTATTATTTGTCTGCTCCTGTTTAACAACATTTTTATTTGGCTCTGCCTTGGCTATGTCACTGTTCAGTATATTCGTGGCAATACATTTTGTATTTAAGCTGACATTTTCTTCCGGGTTCGGGTCGGTTATCGGGTTCATTTATAGCGGCTCGGTTCGGGTGCGGATTTTTTTTTTTTTTTTCGTCGGAAAACGGGTCAGATACGGGTTTGAACATGACGGGTACGGGCGGTTGCGGTTTGTCAAAATCAGAACCGTGCAGGACTCTGGTTTACAGTGAGCTAGCAAGCGACCATTGAACAACAGCTGCTATTTGTTGTATTGTAGGTTGCAATAGAGTGTCAACCTCCCAGTACTGTACAACAGTTTTGTGAACTTTGTGCTTTGCTTATTGCTTATCTAGTAAAAAGTATTTCCATACAGCAGACATGTTGAGATGAAAAGATGTTAAACTAAAATAAAACACCTGCAAAAGAACCAGCGTAAAGAACACCATGACTAATTAACCATGGTGGGCCTCAAAGCACAGAGCAGTCATTCCAAACACAAGCTAAACTTCTAGCAGATAGTGTGAAAGCTAAATAGATCACTGAGAAGGTGTTTGTTCTGTTTTAAAGAATAGTTACAGACCCTTTAGTTTAATTCAGGTCACCAATGCCAAACCTGCTACTGCACTTCCTTTGTGCTGTTAAGATCATGCATACCGTTTTTACTCATTGAGGGATGTGTTGAGAAAAAAAAAAAGTTGACAGTCAACTTGCCTGTAGTGTGTTTACATAATAATGTTGAAGCAAACACTTTTGGTATCGGAATAGTCGGCAAATATTATAGAATAATATATAATATAATAATTCAGGTATGGAGATCGAATCGGAAGTAAAAATGTGTGGATTAGTGCATCGAGGGGCGATTCTAGCATCTAACCCAGCCCCCAGTGCTGACAGTGGCACCTCTCTTGAACGAAAGAGTTGAATCGATTTCTAAACTTTTAATTGACCAATAAACTATCATTTACCATCCACAAGCACTGAAATAAAGATTGAGCTTACAAACGTACAAGTTCCAGGTCAACGTATAGGCTTATTGCATGAGAAAAAAATTGTCTGGTTCTGGGACGTTCTGGTGAAGTGTGATGGTGATAAGGTGGCAAGATAAAAAATACCCATAGACCACTAGGCTGTTTGTCGTTAGCTGCTACTGTGTTAGCTCACTGCAGGTCAACTCCTGGTCTACTCACACACATAGGTACTCAAATGCAATCATTCCTCTAAAGCAGGCAGGGGT
>CM035790.1:4818871-4863871 GCA_020466265.1 Siphamia tubifer
ATATTTTAGGAAAATCGTGCAATCCGATTCCCCTCCACACACACTTTTTTTCCTCGCAAAAAGAAAACCATGAACCAGGCTGCTTTCCGTAGTTGCACATCTGAAGCGAAAGCATCCAGTGGAGAAAAGCAGAACTCTTAGAAAAGGCAGACTAGCGCTGCCAGCACTTCTTCAAAATGTTCAACAAACACTGACTGAAAGTTTTTCTCGTGGCACAACCTGCACGGTTCTGATTTTGACATACCGCAACCGCCCGTACCCGCCATGTTTAAACTCCGACCCGTTTTCCGACGAAAAAAAAAAAATCCGCACCCGAACGGCCCGCTATAAATGAACCGAACCGAACTTGTATCCGACACAGCACAACATTTTTCACCCGTTTCATGAAAATTTGCGGTTCACCCACGGGTACCCCAACCCGTGCAGGACTCTGCATGGAGCACGATGGGGAGCGATAACAGACACAATAACATCATATATCCAAAATATTGGTAACATGTTCAGGTTTATTGAAGTAGTTTGATTGATAATAAGGTTTTGTTTTATTTTGTCCTTACAAAGTAAAAATGTTACTAGTTTTATTTTTATCTTACTTTTGCACTACTACGTTTTTTGCAATGTTTTTCATATAATATGAGTATTAATGTATATTGTTTTAGTTGTTAAAATATTTTAAGCTTTATTTTTTCCAACAAAATTTATCTTTTACACTATTTTTTTTGCACTGTTTTTCCTGTAACAGTGGTGGATATGTCTGGACTTACTACAGTTCATGTAGACAAAGTCTCAGGTTGCAGTTGCACCTTTTGCACAACTGATTTATTATTTACAGTTATTTGTAGAAGTATTTTTGTTTAACATGTTATTTAATTAAAAAAGAAGACGAAAGAAACCATGTTTCTAGTGTTTCCATTTTCATTTAGCCCACGTGGGAAAAAAATCGTATCGTGAATCGAGTTTTTTGGGAAAAAATCTGAGATTTTTTTAAAACAGAAAATCGCCCAGCCCTAATATATTATATATATTTGTCAAGGGTTCGCTTGACATCGTTTGAATCGCCCAGCCCAAATTATATATATATATATATATATATATATATTTGTCAAGGGTTCGTTTGACTTCAGTGGTTTTTCATTGATTTACACAAGTCCAAAACCAGCAGTGATGAGGAGTGCAAAGTTTTTATAGTGCAAAAATACCAAAAAACCCAGGAAAAAGAAAAAATTTTTACTAGAGATCTCAAAACACAATAAAATAAAGTTGGTCTCTTTTACCATTCACCACTAACAAAACTGATTTCAGCCACACTCTTACTTTAACTTCTTTAACTTATCAATAGATGCAGCAGTCGTGCACAAGTTTGTCGCCACCAGATGAAGTTTCAACTCATTCATCTTGTTTGCGAGGGATCTGGCGTTAGAGAGGAAAATGCTAGGCAACGTTTGTGTGGTCATCTCCGCAGCTGTACAAGGACACCGGGTCAGCAGCCTTGTTTTTGTTTCCTCTCCTTACGCCGTCTCCTTCTGCTTATATTTTTAACAGTTTTTACTTTTTTTAAGCATTTTAAAGAAAACAGACATATGTATACCCAAATGTTATACTTTTTACTGTAGAACAACAGGTCCACTCTAGTGCATGTCAAACACTGCATTCACAGGCTGTAGTGCAGAAATAAAACTGCCTTTGAAAAACATTGTCACAAGTTAGATTTTTCAAAAGTTAAAAAAAAACTCAAAAAGATGTGCCTCAGTTAGCACCACCCATAAAACCCTAAGTGAAAAACCTATTTACAGTGAGGCAAAACAAAAAGAAAAATATTCACAAGACAATATTTTCAGTTTCCACTTTAAACTCACCACATGTTCTCAACAACTCTGGCTATCTCCAGCAACTCTCTCCCCAAGGGAAAAAAACCCTAATTATATCTGCCTAGTCCCTCCCCCGGGTACACCGAATCAATAAACCAAGGGTTTTTACAAATAATTTAAAATACAAAATAATAATTGACCAAATCATCTCTCGTCTCATCATCTGAACCTGCTTTATCCTCACTAGGGTCGCAGGGGTCACTGGGAGCCTAATCCAGCTACAATGGGCGAAGGTGGGGTACACCCTGTATGAGTCACCAGTTCATCGCAGGTCTGAACATATATAGACAAACAACCAGTACTCGAGTTGAGGGGGGATGAGGGCGGATGGCACCCCCCCCTAAAATAAAAACAATCAAAATCATCCCCCCTGTAAAACTGTCATCCCCCCTTTCCATCCCTTCACTATTTACAGTAAATGTTGGAAATGTAACTTAGAATTACATGTAATTATTTCATCATTAGAAAGTAGCATAAGTAGTACGTATGCTGAGTAAAATAATAATAAAATCTGAGGGCACAGGGGTGCAAACCTGCATTGAACATGATGGTTATTTTCAATTGGTTGATGTCTGATACCAGAGGGAGGGACAAACTGCCGTGACACAACAATGTCAACAACTGAGCATGACCAAACCAGCAGCTGGACAACATCATGTCTGGGACCATTTTAAGTGGACGAAAATTATAGGTGAGCTATAAATCAAGACTCATGAATCTCAATCATTACTTTTCATTAATTAATAAGTCAGCAGACAGGAGAGCAGGTTAGATTATTTTACAAGAACCTAAACTCCACACAGAGAGGTCTAATGTGGGATTCGAACCAGGGTCCTTCTGTCTATGAGGCACAAGTGCTAATCGCTGCACCACTGTGACCAAATCATGATATACAAAAACTTATTAAAAATCCCTCCTTATGGTATTCATACTAAATGTAAATACAACCCAAAACAACATCATTGATTAAACATATAAAACTGAACTGTCCCGGTGATGTGACTTTTTACTGGTGCTGTTTTTACTGAAAAAGCATCACCAGGAAGTGTCCTGCCCCCTGCAACATGCCAACACCGAGGAACAAGAACACCACAACAACACTGAGGAATAATAATGATGGATTAGATTTCTATAGCGCTTTTCAAGGCACCCAAAGTGCTTTACATTATTGATCCACTATTCATTCACTTTCACATGCTTCCTCTGGTGGTGGTAAACTACATATGTAGCCACAGTTGCCCTGGGGCAGACTGACAGAAGCGTGGCTGCCATTTCGCGCCTATGGCCCCTCTGACCACCACCAAACATTCATACGCATTCATAGACCAGTGTGAATGACACCATAACGCCATACTGAGGAAGAACACCATGCCAACACCGAGAATGAAGACCACCATGCCAACACCGAGAATGAAGACCACCACACCAACAATGAGGAAGAAGACCACCACGTTAATAGTGAGGAAGAAGTACACTACACTAATACTGAGGAAGGACAACACCACGGTAACAGTGAGGAAGAGCAGCAGCTGTAGTACTCGGGTGGGACTTACGTTAATAGCAGCGATAGTGACCATGTTGGAGCCATAGAGTCTCAACCACATCTCCTGAACTGCTCTCCAGAACTCCCCGCAGCGTTCAGGACTTTTCCCATACATCTCAATAATATCCAGTCCTGCTGAGAAGACCTTAGGGAGACTCTGGGTGGGCGGACACGGAAACACACACGGACACACAAGTTTTAATCAGATTCATCACTCGGTGGAAATGAATATATCTTTACTGAACAGGTTTGTCATTAGCTAGGCAACACATTAGCCTAGTGCTTCTATGAGCCTAATTCTATCATTATCCTAGTGCTAGCATTAAGCAAGTGCTAGCATTAGCTGAGTGCTAGCAGATTCTCAGACTAGCATATGCTTCAGGTTAATGTGGTATTTCAACCTGTGAAAAGGAAACTGTTAAAAAACATGACTGTTCTGTCTCTTAGGGTTTTTTAGACAAATTTACCACAAAATACACTCAAACACAGATAAAGGCATGTGATGAGTTTGAGCATTTAATGGTCAAAGTCGTCCTAGGGAGCTTTGTGAGGTGCATGTTGGAGACCCCTGCAGTTGTGGACCAAGGTCATGACGAGGCCTCAGCAGGTGTGGCAAAAACACACAGTTGTTGGTTACCGAGGTGATGATGAGGCCTCGGCAGGTGCGGTCCATCTCCAGCTTTTCTACACTGATGCAGATGTCTGTGAGGAACTCTAAACTAAGACTGTTAACTGGAGGGTTCTGCAGAGACAACACTGCTACATCTGCGGAGAGAGAGAGAGAGAGAGTTACATAGAGAGAGAGAGAAATACAGAGAGAGAGGGAGAGATACAGAGACATACACACACACAGATACAGGGAGAGAGATAAGCACACAGACACAGATATGCTGTGTGTGTGTGTGTGTGTGTGTGTGTGTATATATATATATATATATATACACACACACACACACACAAACCACATTTATGACAAACATGGAATTAAGATAGTGTTTATGTTTGTTTTATTTTACTCAAATTAACCACATAACAAAAATACGCAAAAAAACAAAATGTATGTACAAATCTTTTTTACAAAACGTGTTAAAATTCACCAAAAAATAAACAAAAAAAGTGATGAAAAATCAAAAACATAATCAAAAACTTTTCTAAAAATACTGCAGTAGGAGGCAGTAACATTTTCTAAAAATACTGCAGGGAAGGCCAATATTAATCCTGCAGTGGAGACTCATGCTAATGCTTCAGTGGTGGTGCAGGGAGGCTCATACTACAGCTAATGCTGCATTGGAGGCTAATGGTATTATCCCAGGTGCAGACACTTCTGAACTGAACAGGAAGCCAGTCACATACAAACCTCTGCTCTGGTTCAACTCCACCTTAATCTTGGCTGAACTGGAGTTATATCTGCCCTGTGCGATGACCACAGGAGACATGGCCACTGTGCCACGACGATGGCTGCAAGATGACAGCTGGGACACAAAACCTGCACACAAACAAACACACTGTCAGGAACAGGACGTTTCAAAGACTCAAAATATTTTCTGGGCTCAAAATATGAAAATGTTAGAATGAAGAAGAGAATAGATTTTAGTCCAAAGGAATATTAGTCTCAGATTTGTCAGCTCTACTTCAAAACACTACCCCCTCATTATGATCCATTCATTTTAAAGGTTCTTTCTAGTAGAATATTTACAAATCCATTGTATACATGTACATTAGGGCTGCAAGGATTAGTCAATGTCAACAAAGATCGTTAATATAAATAGTCGATTGTTGTTGTCAGACACATTTTTCCAACAAAGTGAGGCATCTCACTTGATTATAATCTCTGCTGAGTCACTCATGAGCAAAAGCATCTGTGTCTGTGAGTGGTAACATACAGAAATGATGGCATCAGCATCAGGTAGGTGTACCAAAACTTCTAAAGTTTGGGAGCATTTTAGCCTAGATACAGTGAATAAAAAGAGACTGGAGAGGTTTGCAAAGGAGACCTTGTGTATCATGGCAGTACCTCACTGATGCAGGAATGACAAATCACGTTGGGGAGTTGAGCGAAACGGAGTGTGACTCGCCCCTTCATGTAACATTTATGACATACATTGTACATTTTAAGCGTATTTTCACTATAATAGAGCATGAGCGTTATACCAGACTGTGCCTGACAATTTTTTTTCAAAATAAATGCATGCAGTCTGAAGAAGAGAGGCACCATGGACTAGAACTGGAAATATTTGACCAAACCTGAGAGGAATGGGCAGGTTCAGGCCCATTCCTGATAACCTACTATCTCTCAGTCTTAATCTATTGTCCACAATCTGTAATCCCACCTATGACCTGGTACTTCCTGTTATCCTAAATCTCTGACTTCTTTTCTTGGAAATGTCTACTTTTTTTCTTGAACATTTAGACTTTTTTTCTCAAAAATTAAGAATTTTTTTTTTAAGTGGCCCTAATGCTTTTCCATACAATTGTGAGTTACTGTGTAAATTATGTGTTTTATTGGGTTATGGTATTCAGGTTAGTGGGTATGGACAGGACATTTAGGAAAAAATAGTCATGAAGATGAGATATATATATAAACTTATTTATTTTTTAAGCATCATTATGAGATAAATATGTATTAATCATGAGAAAAAGTAAAAGAAAATAGGGTAAATGGCCCTGTGCTCATCTGGACCTCACAGCTGTGATGGCTTGTTATCAACAAAAGGGAGGCATTCAACAGATCATAAAATGAATCCCACTGTGTGGCTGTGTGTTTTTATCAACAAATGCCAAAAACAGTTGGAATGGTATATGAAGCCCCCAAAGCTCTTCTGGGGTAGCATCTGACTGAACAAAAATAGGTAACTGGGTAATGACATATTACTGTGGTTAAGGCTGGTAAATGCTACGCAGGAGGTTGTTAGTTGAAACTAATATTGGGCCAATTTCTTTGATCTTGATTGAAATTCAGTGAATACAATCTGTTGAGGACTAAGGGAAGAGTAGCGATTTTAGCAAGCAACTACAAAAATAAATGAAGTTGTAAACAAACTCTTAACAAAGAAATATGTTTTGTGCCTAGTTCTTAGATCTATCTAATAGGGGTGGGAGAAAAAAAAAAAAAAAAAAATAATAATAATCGATCCATATATGTATTGGGATTTTTTGTTTTACGATTTTTAAATACATTTTATTTGTTCAAAACTAAATTTTTTCCCATATTTAAATTATTAATTTTAAGCCGGGTGGAAAAAAAATTACCAATTGTACAGACCGTAGATGACTGTACGAGTCACTCAGATGTATAATATGCATCATGGAATACACAGAAATCACCTCACGGAAGGCACAGATGACAGTTAGCTTATTAACGTATTAGCTTCAACAACACACCACTGCATTAACTTATGCGCAGATCAACAATTCACTATGCCAATATCTATTCCAACTATATTGTGTTATTAATCTCACCTTGTGGCATGTGCACACAGTAATAAACCAGGAGAATATGAATGAGAGTTAGGAAAAAGATCGTGAGATGCAACAACACAGCGGCTAATTCTATACACGGAGGTGGTGCGTTCAGTACCATTATAACATCGCTGGTGCGTTCAACAATGCAGGATATCTGAAACCTGAGACAAAATTAATTGTTCCTGAATATAGTTAAACAATCAACAATTACACTGTGTGGGCTTTCTAACAGAAGGGAAGAGCAGAGATGGACATGAACATTAAATGCCCCTATTCATGTTGTGTGCAGATAAATGTCGCAGTTTACTTCAAAGTCTGGTTCAAATATATTTCTGCTGAATAAATCATAAATGACTGACATATGATGTGCATTTTTGGGGGAAATATGGCTCCTGATGTGATCTGTCGGCATCATCATTAAGTTTTTTCACGTGGTCTGGTCAAAAATCGAGAATATCAAAGAATTAAATCAAATTAGCACCCAAAATATTTTAAAAGAATTGAGTCGGCATAAAAGCATATCTAATGAATTAAATGGAATTTAAATTGGTTGAGAATTGTGGGAGGAGAAGAAATTTTAGTGACATACTGAAAAAAAAACAAAGATGTAAACAAATTGTTTACAAAGGCACATTTTGACAAAGTGATATGTTGTACCCAGTGCTTAGATATATTGAATGAATCAATCAGAAGTGACATCCGTTAAGAAACTAGAGAGGAGAAGCAATTTTAGTGCCAGACTGGAAAAATAAATAAAGTTATAAATACATTGTTTAGAAAGGCAAATTTTGACAAAGTGATAAGTTTTGTTCCTAGTGGTTAGATGTATCTA
Source organism: Siphamia tubifer (assembly GCA_020466265.1). Classification (NCBI taxonomy): domain Eukaryota; kingdom Metazoa; phylum Chordata; class Actinopteri; order Kurtiformes; family Apogonidae; genus Siphamia; species Siphamia tubifer. Next base: position 4,826,577 of record CM035790.1, read on the forward strand.
ATGAATCAATCACAATTGAAATCCATTGAGAACTGATGGAAGAGAAGCGATTTTAGTGAATTGTGGACGTTGATGACGGATGAAGCCTGGCGACAATAGCGCATCGGACTTTTTAGCTAATCATAATAATAATTAAAATTCTTAGATAAAAAGTAAAAGTTATGAGGCAAAAAATGATGATATAGTAAGTCACAAGTTCTGATTTACGACACTTATTTTCATATTCTCACAAATTACTTTGAAAAATGTGATGTCTATTCTGAGAATGTAAAGAATATGAAGTACAGATATTTAAATAAATGTAAAGAGTACAAAATACAGATATTTATACAAAATGTAGGGAGTAAAAAAGTAAGCTGCCAGAAAAATAAATACTCAAGTGAAGTATAGATACCTAAAAATGTACTTAAATACAGTAAATGAAGTACTTCTATTAAGTTACTTCCAACTCTGCCTTTATCCGTTTCTTCTGTTCTATACACAGACACAAACGACAGAAGTTGAATAAATCAACTTGTTCTAACTGTCCTGGGTTAATGTTAGTGTTAAGTTATGTTAGTGTTAAGTTAATATTAGTGTATGGTTACTATTCTTCTGTTCAAACCAACTGAGTGTGAACTTTGACCCAGATTCCATAGCAGCAGCAGAACGAACAGTTAGCTGCACAGGCTATCAAGGTTACCACGTCATATTAGTCGGACAAAGGATTTGTAAAATAACTTTAGGTCATATTCAGATACGTGAGTGTTTCTTCCTTCACGTGTACACGTACCTGTGAAGCAGTACTTAGGTCTCACAGCAGCTCTTAAAGCCATTTCTACCTCTGCCTCAGAACAACAGCGAAGACTGACAAACACTTCCGTATTAAGTATGACGCCACGGTGGAGGCGGGGCCAGACGTTGGAGGCGTGTCAAGTCCAGGGGAGAGAGTGGAGCGACAGCTCCGTTTACGAGAGGAGTCTGGTTGCAGTGAAGTGTGATGGTGATAAGGTGGCAATAAAAAAAAGACCCATAGACCTAGGATAGCAAAATCATTTTGGCCCAAATTTGGCTTTCTATTTTGGTTAGGTTTTGGGGTGATGGCCCAAATTAGGAAATGAAACCAAAAAGTGCCCTAAACCTACCCAAAAGGTATTCTGGCATCCCCAAAAACTGTCACAACAGACCCCAAAGAAGTCCAGAATCACCATATTCCAACCATAAACTAACCAAAAGTAGCCCAAAGAGGGGCCATAAATATACCAAAAGATGGTGTATTTATTTATTTATTCTCTTAATTAAGGTATTTTTACATATTGTATTGTCTATGTGCTTTTAGACTCATGAAAGATCATGCAAGATCTTGATTGCACAAAAAACTATGAAATACATAAGATATTACATACATTTTTAAGTCTGAGTTACAGAACATTGACGATAAGGAGGGTAGGTAGCACCTACGACTCCAAAAAGAGGCTTTTAATAATAATTTATGCAATTTTGAATGAATAAATGAATGACAACGAATTAATGAATAACACACATCCATAAAGGAACAGCCTCTAAAACAGTTGAACTGATTTGTTTGCTCGCACACACACAAAGATTAATAGGGTAATTCCACACAAACTGTCACATTCATAACGCCACAACATACCATAGTATTTCTATTATGCAAATTATTATGTTACAAGTGTATTACGGGTATGTTCAAATTTAAAAAAAAATCATCATTCATATCTTACCATACCTTGGCATTGTGTTGGCGTTATGGATGTGACAATTTGCGTGGAATGGCCCAACACTATAATTTTACAGGTGTAGCCACAGCAATTTTGTATTTAAGGAACTGAATATTGAACTGATTAATATAAGATGTTTTGTGAATCATTGATGGCTCACTCACTCACTCACTCACTCACTCACACATAAACATGAACCTTACATATTCCCATACGGTATGTGTGTGTGTGTTCACTCTCGGTTGGCTGGTACCTGGCTGGCTGGCGGTTCTCTGGCTTATTGTTCTCTAGCTGACTGGCGTTTCTTTAACCCCCCTTCCCTTTCTGCAGCCCAATAAAACCATCTTTTCACGGATTGAACAATCTCAGCCTCGGTGGTGCCAGAGAAAATTGAATTTCTTCTAACAGCATCTGATACCACAAAGACACAAGAAAACAGAGCAATCAAAAGGTGATTTTAAACAGAACCAAATTAAATCATGGGAGTTTAGTAATACACCAAAATGCTGTATGTGTAAAGTTGTTGGGTGGGTTTAGCAAGATAACAGCAGGGCTGTCAATCATTTGAATTGACTGGTGGTGTTAGACTTGAGCACTTTCTTGTTCACCACAAGGTGAACCCAGTTTATGCACCGTCCCCAGACTACTATCAATTCTTGTAAGTAAAACATAACTTACTGATGACAAAATTAAGTCTCAATCATGGTTGTTGCACTCCCTTGATCTCAGTGATATAGTTAACCAATGAACTGAGCTACAAAATGGAGGGGTGCCAATAATTGTGGTACATGTCATTTTTATACAGAAGTAAAATTTGCATTTTGATTAAGGTTGCATTTTTTGTCAATGTTTTCATTATTTGATCACGCCAATTACCAATAAATTATTTTTAAAATGGGCTTTATGTGTCTTTTTAGCCAACTTTATCAGGGGTGCCAATTATGGAGGGTGCTGTATACATGGAATGTCATAGTCTGGCTTGTTGGATCAGAGTTTTTTATGGTGAAAGCTGTAAGCAGAAGAAACTAACAGGATTATGCAGTCCTTATTCAAAGGTATATGCCACTGTATGGTTTTGCCTTTGGGTGAGGTTGAAACTACGCGTGAAAGTTGAAAAAACAAAAACCTTCCACGAATTCACTTGAGCCCTTTATTCCAAAGGTGCAGGGTAAATCATCACATTGTAACACAAAAACAAACCTCTAATAAACTCAGGTAGGCTGTCTAACTATGCAACTTCTCATGGTAGAAAACTGTGTGCCTAAACACCCAATTAGCAAACAGGTGCACAAATGGGTGGCCACACAGGTGCACAAAATGGGTGACCTTTGTACCAAATTAGTGAGTGTGCCATCTACTGGCATACAGCAGAACAATAATTGCAAAAAGAGCCATTTGGCCCATACAGCCACTATAATGACCAGTTTACAAAATGTTCCCCTCCTCTTTCTCCAGTTAATTCAGATGTTGTCTCAGTCTGACAGTAAAAGTCAATCGTTTCATTTTACGGGAGTAGGGGAAAACAAGTAAATTGCCTGAAATGGTGCGTATCCCTTTACAGAAAAGTATTCTTGGGCTTTTAGTAAAGAGAGTAGAAGTAGGGAGGGCAGACAGTAGATTATATTGAAGAGATAAAACTTACCAATCACCACTGCAGCAGGTGTTCAAAGGCTATTTTTCCATTCAATCCCAGCCAGGTAATGGCCTTCGCAGTCATTTTTGATTGCCTGCTTCAAAATTCGCCACACAGTATCTCTAACTGTTGCACCCCCGGCGCCAGTCCAAGTGTAATGACCTAGAAATTTTTGTTTTTATTTATAAATAGAAGATTATTTATTTTAGCTCTTAACTATTTCCTGACATCGCCTGGAAATACCCATGCTGCCTTGCACATATTCATTCCGAACTGCTCGGCAGCCTGGGGACCAAACTGAAGTACACGTCCCCTACGAGAAAATGAATAGGTGGTCCCCAGACTAAATCTCACTTTTGATTTAGTCTGGCATTAGCCAGGCTATTCCTGGCAGGCAAAAATAGGCCAAAAATGACTGGAAGAGCAAATAGTTGAGGATTTTGAGGATATTCGTATAGTATAATAACTGAATGATCCATTAGCACCAGAGCCGTTAACGCCGTTAACGCCAAATCACATATTAACAATGAAGTCAGAGATTATCGCATCGCCACCTGGAGAATTCTCTAGGGAAGATCTCTATATGAAGAAGAGGTGGAAGAGAGTCCAATTTTTAGCCAATGAGTTCTGGGCAAGATGGAAGAAGGAGTATCTTTTGAATTTACAACAAAGGAGTAAGTGGAATAAGAACCGTCGAGATACGAAGGTCAATGATGTTGTCCTACTTCAAGATGACCTGGCACCACGAAATCGTTGGAAGCTTGCCAAGGTGGTTGAAGTCTTCCCGGGATCTGATGGGCGGGTCAGGAAGGTCAAGCTTTTAGTCAGTGATGCAACACTAGACAGTAAAGGTGCACGCACCACCAAGCCAGTGTATTTGGAAAGGCCTGTACACAAAACTGTATCTCTACTTGAGACTGATTAAGGTGCAAGTATTGTTTGTTTGTTATATGCTTATGTAAAGATATATGTGTTTGGGTGTGTCAACTTACCTTTGGGTTTAGAATCACACCTGTGTGATGGTGGGAGTGTAGCCGCAGCCATAGGAGTTTAGTGTCTTCCCTCATGAATTTATGTTTTGCATATTTTGCATTAGTTTGCACACTGTGTACAATTAAGATTAAAATTGATTTTTATATACTGACATATTGAATAACTTTCTATGACATTAATAGTGATTGTATTAGGACTCTGATGTAGTTTATTTTGATGTTGGTGTTGTGATGTATTGGACGGACTTCGTTTCCCATGGTGCATGTGTCACTGTCACTTCCTGTGACATGTTTGGGAAACTATGAATGAGCTTGTCAGACCATATGTGTGAAGCTCCCACTTTGATGCGTGGCAGGATTATGGTCTAATGCTCACCAAAGCAATCGCAAGTTTATTTTCCTTTAATCCACAACCACAAGCTGGAAACATCCTCTCTTAGTCCACAAGCCGGCAAAAGTGGTATGTTATGTTTGTTGGTTATTATTTTAATAACTCTTAAGGTTGTGTGTGCGTTTATGAATTTGTGACTGATTGTGGTGTATTTGTTTTGTTTAGTTCTACGTTGTTTGTATCGTTTGCCAAATAAACATCAGTGTGAGAACCTGAGCCTCGGATTTGTGACTAAGCGGGCGGAACACCACTAATTAAATTAAATCATCTTGTATTATTTAATTTAAAAAAAACAACAACTACACAGTCTGTGGAGTCTATCAGTCCCATGTTTCACTGCAAATTGTACAGTTATGATTTATGTAGGCTATATGACAAAAAAATAAATTAACTTTAACTTTATGTCATCGGTACCTACAGTCCCACTTAGCAGTATTGGCACCCCTTAATTTTATTCACAATCTTTGTAATATCTCCAAAAATAAATGAAAATGGGCACAATTTACATGACCAAAATCTTTTAATAGCAAGTCTAAAGTAACTGAAAAGTTGTTTTGTCCCAAAATAAGCATTGTAATTTCAAAGAAAGCAAAAAACAGAAACAGAAAAACAACATGTGCATGAATATTGGCACCCCTCCGTAAAATTTGGTTGGACAACCTTTGGCAGCAATGACAGCCTCCAAACATTTCCTATAGCCATCAGTAGGCCTCTTGCATTTCTCAGGTGGTATTTTCTCCCACTTCACCTTTGCTATAAGTTCCAGCTCTTGGACTTTTGTAGAATTCATTCTCCTAATGGCAGATTTCAACTCAGCCCAAAGATTCTCATTTGGAGTGAGATCAGAACTCATTTTAAACAATCCATTTAATCTTTTCTAACCATTTCTGTGTTTTTGGATGTGTGTTTGGGGTCTCTGTCTTGCTGGAGTACAAGATTGTGGCTTCAAACTGAGCTTTCTGACACTGAGCAGGACATCTTCCTCTAAAACCTTCTGATGGAGTTCTGACAGTATTCTTTTCTTTAATGCTTCATTACAGCATCTGTAAACATACTGCTTGTAAAAATTGCCAAAAAGAAAGACACAAAAGGGACCGTCTGGAGAACCTGGCAAAATGTGTTGTGGACAGAAAAAACAAAATTAGAGCTTCTTGGCAATTTTCAAAAGCAGTATGTTCATAGACATGGCAATGAAGCATTAATGGAAAAGAACACCCTACCAAAAGTCAAACATGGAGGAGGATTCATAATGCTGTTGGGCTGCTTAGCTGCATCTGCATGGCTGAAAGTAACTGAAAAATTTTTGACTGAACATTTTTGCGTATGCGGAGCCTGGTGGGCACGAAGTTCTCTAGGGGGGTCCGGGGGCATGCCCCCTCGGAAAATTTTTAAAAATTGCATCATTTTGGTGCCTTCTGAGAGCATTATAGGCCATGATTTAACATTACAGAATGTGAAATTTGTTCATACATTTTAGAAAAATCTGGCTCATATGATCATAAAATTTTCTAATTTACTTATAACTCATCTAGGAAAATGAAAATACTATATATGTTTGTTCAAATGTATTGTATAATTTCACTAAATAAACAATGGATAATATACAAAAGACTAGCATGGGATGCTTCCATAAAGATTACCTTACCATCTTTACAATTAAAGCTTTTGATTTCACTATCAAACAAAATAATTCCAATAATAAATAATAAAAAATGTCATTAAATCTAGTAAAATCTAGTGTCTTTCACTGTGATGTCAAGAAGATACTTAATTTAGTAGCACTGTCTACTAATAATTATTGTCCTGAGTTTTCTTTTGCAAATATTAATCATTAAGAAAATAAACTTTCCTTATCAGAAATATCATATATTAGAGTGAATCTATAATCATATTCAGGTTCCGTTCTGTCTCCTCCAACACCTGGATCAATTCCAGTGTTGAAGGAGTCAAAATACTATCCCCCGAAGTACTTTGAATGTTCCCCAAATCTAGGTGGTCTGTCCCGGGTTCAGGTACGGGTGTATCCATAATCTGTGGTACAGATTGTGGAATAGGATCTGGAATGGAGTCTAGTGGGGGTCTGGTTACTATTGTGGTGTGGACCCCTCTGGATGCCCCATGTCTCTGTACCCTCTGTTCCTTAATGGACGAGTTTACATTGGTGGTAAGCAGTGGAACCCCCCCATCTACATTGGTGGTAATTGGTGAAACCCCCCAATCTGCATTAGTAATACCCAGGTTCACAGGTGAAGACCATCTATTTACATTGGTGGAAACAGGTGGAGACCCCCTATTAACATTGGTGGTAACAGATGGAGACCCCCTATTTACGTTGGTGGTAACAGGTGGAACCCCCGAATCTGTTGGGGGATCCGTCCCCTGGTCTCTTGTGGCCTGGGGAGCAAAGGTCTGGGTGCTGTGACCTCTTGGAGTGGAAGTAGGTATGTTATTTTGGGGAGTAGGGGTCACATTGTTCTCCTCAGTGGGTCTGTCCCTTACTGTGGCTAAAACAGTCCCCCTAATCTCATCCACAACATCCTCTCTTAGTCTGGGAAATGTCCTTTTACACCATCTCAGTGCTACATTAAATGGCTCTTCCCATTCATCCCCATGAAATTCCTCAACTTTGGTCATTAATTCCTCCACAATGTCTTCATAATGCTGTTTTAAAATTAACATCGTTGTGTGAGCCCAGTTTTTAGCATTACCTATAATGTCATCACGTGTTTTCTGTGATGGCAAAGCAGGTTTAATTAAATTAGCCAACATATCTTCCATGTTAATGATTGTTCTAGGTCTTTTTTCATCCTCAGAAACCCTCACATTGGCCCTGTGGTGAACAGCTCTAATTAAATCATGAAAGGTATGTGTCATTTGTTTAAACCGGGCCGTAGGTTTAATGTAGTCTGCCATGTTTTTTGGACCCCTCATCTCCCCCCGTTGCAGCCCGGGCGCACGGCGGAATCCTCCCCGCGGGCCCGGATCTAGGCATAGGCAAGGGGGGGCAATGCCCCCCTAAATTTTGCACCTGCCCCCCCAAACTCGATGCCGCGCCTGCCCCTATCAAACCTACCAAACGCGATGACAAGGAAAAAATCCCATATGCTTTATATACAGCAGCCAAAGATATTCGCGCTGTTCTCTCCTGAATCTCTTCTGATTGGTAGATGCAAAGGGAGGGCGTGGCCTCTCTCAGACTCGCTTGGCTTCAGTTCTGTCACTTTCTTACACCAGTTTGACCTGACCGTCATAGAGACACTAACACTGTACTCATTCACCGCAGCGATTTGCCTTTATTTCTTCCACTTATCTCTCCTCTACCGATCACAATGCGCAGATTTCTGGTTGCTAAAGCTAAAGCTAACACTAGTACTTGTGACAATGCTACGGTATTAGCAACAGAAGCTCCGACCTTCCGTTCCCGCCGCTCAGCCCGCTCCTCCTGCAGCAGTAGTGACACATTCACTCACTACCCAGCAGCCACTCGTCACCGTCGGGTGATGGCATTGCTTCTTCATTCGCTACAGGCTGTAAACCCCTGTGCCCCACAGCCCCAGTCCAGTTGCACAAGCACCATAGCCGCCGCCATTTGCCAATATCTACAAGGGCACAATGAAGGCTTTCCTCAGCTCCATCGCATGTATGTGGCATCCATTGTGATTAGGATATCCTCTGCTTCATGCCACACCTCTTTCTCTACTTTGTCTCGTGTCCTTACCAGAGGTGTGAAGTAACTAAGTAAAAGAACTTCATTACTGTACTTAAGTAGATATTTTAGGTATCTTTACTTTACTTGAGTATTTATTTTTCTGGCAACTTTTTACTTTTACTCCCTATATTTTTGCATAAATATCTGTACTTTATACTCTTTACATTCTCAGAATAGACTTGTTACTTTTTTAAACAAAACGGACGTGACAGTATGAAAAATAAGTGGCTTCAGATGGAAAATCAGTGGAGGAGAGAAACTGTGGTTAATAGTTATATGACTATTATCTCACAATTTGGAATTTTTATCTCATAATTTTTGTACTTTTAATTTCACAATTTTAACATTTTATCTAAAATTCAGACTTTTTCTCTTAAAATAATGCATTTTTTGTTTAAATGTCATATTTCTATAACTTCTTAAAAATGTCATGATGACTTTTTACTAGTACTTTGACCACCTCTTGTCCTTACGCCCTTTCGCCACACTATGCTTCACAAGAGAAAAAGAGATTTAGTTATTCTGGCTCATGAGAAGGCTATAACAAAAGGCCTAAACATGGATACATTTGTTAGGGTGTTTGCACAGAAAAACAGACGGCTGATGCTAAAGTGATAGAAATAAGCTATGAACAACAACACAAACAGACTGTAACTAAAGAAAATGACAAAGAAATACATGAAAGGATAAAAAGTAAAAACAATTAGACAAAAATAATAACACAAATCCTAAAAGTTGCTATAAGATATATGAAAATGACATAAAAGATCAAAAAAATACACAGACATTTAAAAGATATGTTGTTCTAAATAAATAAATGATAAAGGAATGCATAAAAGGATAAAAAGAACAAAAAATGAAAATAAACAAAACAAAAAACAAAACAAAACCAAAAAAAAAGAGGAATGCAGCCACAAATGGGACACAAGCCAGTGTCACATTTGTACCAGTCCCAAGCCCGGGTAAATGCAGAGGGTAGTGCCAGGCATGGCATCCAAATCCAATATAAAACCTATAATACAAATCAAATTGATATAGATATGGATTGGTTAACTGATGATGGGATAGTTAGCATTGTTTTCTGTGCTTTCAAGGGTTTGGGTGGGATTTGACACCCCCCAGTTCATGCCCCTCCTGCTAAACCACATGCCCCTCCAAGTGGGCAGAGCTAGATCCGGCCCTGCCTCCCCGTGTGCCCCGCACCGCTTGTGCATAAATCCGGATGAGGGGTTGGGGGTCACCGGTAGGGATAATCCTCCGGGGTGGCACTGGCTCGAGGTTGGGATTATAGTGGTTGCGGACCCCGGCGTTGTGAAACCCCGGAGCCCTAAATGCACTGTCCGTCCCCCGGAGAAAATCATCCCCACCGCGGCGTCCCCCTTCCCACTCCCTGGGCGCGAAGCGACCTGGCCGGCGTCCCCTGCGGACCACCGTCCAGCCCTCTCCGTCCGTAAAATTCTGCATTTTATTTTATATATGGATGTGTCTGTGTGTCCCGTGTTGTGTGTGTGTTCTGTAGTGTGTGTGTGAGTGTGCGTATTTTAATTTTAACAAAGAAAAGAGAGACAAAAAGAAAAGAAAAAGAAGCTAGCTAACACGGAAATCTCCGCCGAAGCCGGGCGGAAAACTCCCGTGAAAGTCAAATAAAAATAAAAAAGTGGACGACGTTTCGACCTAAATAGGTCTTCTTCAGGTCCAAATAAAATAAAATAAACCAGAAAAAGGAAAGGGTTTTGTGGTGGTTTTCGACCAAAATAAAGCTTGAAAATGTTTTTTTTTTCGGTCAGCGGATAGATTTGACGGAACAGAAATTTCTTTTTGACGGATTTCCGTCTGTGGACGGAGATTTGACAGCCATGCATCTGGGACTGGAGGCCTTAGCCATGTCACAGGTATTATGAAATCTGAAGATAATCAGAAGGTTTTAGAGCAAGATGTCCTGCCCAGTGTCAGAAAGCTCAGTTTGAGGCCATAATCTTGTACTCCAGAAAGACAGAGACCCCAAACACACATCCAAAAGCACACAGGAATGGTTAGAAAAGATTAAATAGATTGTTTAAAATGGCCAGTAATGAGTTCTGATCTCAATCCAATTGAGAAAGCTGGAACTTACAGCAAAGCAGGAGTGAGAGGAAATACCACCTGAGAAACGTAAGAGGCCTACTATGTTTGGAGGCTGTCATTGCTGCCAAAGGGTCAACCAAATTTTAAGGAGGGGTGCCAATACTCATGCACATGCTGTTTTTCTGGGGTTTTTTTGCTTTCTTTGAAATTACAATGCTTATTTTGGGACAAAACAACTTTTAAGTTACTTTAGACTTGCTATTAAAAGATTTTGGTCATGTAAATTGTGCCCATTTTCATTTATTTTTGGAGATATTACGAAGATTGTGAATAAAATTAAGGGGTGCCAATACTGTTAAGTGGGACTGTACAAACTGATTTCTCTCTATGGGCTGTCAGGAAAGAGTTAAACAATCAAAGGCCTCTCACCAGTTCATGTCTCAGCTCTGGCATGCTTTGGAGGTCGCTCTCAAGGGACATCATCTCCTGGCTGTTTGACAAAGGGAAGTAGGCATTGTGCCTACTAGACACTACATTCTGCCTGCAACTGGTGAATGCACCCACTGCGGTATGGAGGTCTTGGATCATTCTTATGATGTTTCTTTGCTGCTCCATGTTGATCTCTTTTTTAACGAGCACATCATGTAAGACAACTGACAAGAAACAAAACACAAGACAGAAGTTAGTCCGAGAAAGAAAAAAATTATTCATTTATTTAATGGGTTTCAGGAGTGAAATACACTAATTCTTACATCCACTTCAGTAGTGTTTTTTGATCGCTGCCCTGGAGCGGAACCTGGTGGAATCTCTAGCTCCTGATATTCCTGGCCCTGCACTGACATTTGCCCCTGATCCTCAAAATTTACTGTCTCAAGTGCCTGGCGGAGGGACGACCCAAGGACTGATACATGCTTAGAGTGGGTGTAAAAAAAGATTAAATTACTTAGTAAATTACTTAGATCAGGGGTGTCAAACATACGGCCCGCGGGCCGGAACCGGCCCTCAAGGAGGTTCGATCAGGCCCGCAGGATAATTTAAAAGTGAAAAAATCCATAAAAGCATGTTGAATGAATTGCATATTTTTAATAAGATGCAATTTATTGATTATCCGCTAGGGGCATACTGTTTTGATCAGAGTAGAAGACAGCAGCCTCAGTCTGTCACTGAGACACACGGTGTCAATGCACCATCTGCTGCTTGTTACGACATTGTTTCTACCCTGGTCTTTACCCCTCCCCTACACCCTCATTAGCCAAAATGTCATTATCCAAACGGAGAAAAGTAGATACGGAGTGTAGAATTTTCAATGAAAAATCGACCACATCCTATTTATTTATAGAAATGCACGGAAAACCTTTGTGCTTAGTGTGTTTGCTACAAGTTTCAGTATTGAAGGAATATAATATTCGACGCCACTACGAGACTCTTCACAGCGAAAAATATGACGGCTTGCAAGGACAACTGAGAAGAGATAAGATCAACGAATTGCAAGCGGGTCTGAGGAAACAACAGTCAACTTTCATCCAGAGCCGAGAAGTCAGTGAAGCAGCGGTAAAAGCCAGCCTCGTAATTGCTGATGTCAGCTGGACGCAGACACCTGAGGAGTGGGGCTGTTCCAATGCTTTTTAATTGGAACAGCTTCACCCTCCCAGCTCCGCGTCCCGGAGTTTGGGAGAGGACAGAGCGACCAAACACGGAGGCAATGGAGACCGGCGGCGATGACTCACCTGTGGAATATCCTGACATGACTACTGTGCCAGCACAGAGCCTGCTGCGCTGGATTTATCCCTGGAGCATGTGGAGGAACTAAATGCAGAAATCGCCAGGCTCCGATGACATATTGAAGACATGACAATCAGCAGCAAGTTCTGTTTGGAGAGGTTTTCTGCATCCAATGAGGACATAAGGTTCTTCACTAGGTAAATTAAAAATATTCACTGTGTCAGATTAGAGGAGAGGGAGGGAGGGCAGTTTAGTTTAGTTTAGAGCTTTATGCACAGCTCTTTATTCTTGCATTATTGTACAAAATAATTAATCCAGGTGTGACCTACCATTGTGACTACTGAGGTCAGACACACCTGGATTAATTAGTTTGTCCAATAATTTAAGACAGGGAATGAAGGAGCTGTCTTAAATTCAGGAAGTAGTGGATCTGTTATAAAGCCTATGAGGGTCTCTCTTCTGTTGCTCTGAGGTTTCTCCATTTTTCAAATTCATATTATTCCACATCCCACAGGTTTGCAAGTCATGCCCACCTGATGGCGTTCTGCAAACAGAGTGTGGGGAAGACTGATGAGGTCCCTCAACAGTTAAAGCAACGGTGCATACTTTCTTGTTGTTTTTATGAAGCATATTACACCATCATATTTTCAAATTAATGACTACATCAGAATGGGTTTCTTCTAATAACGCAATAATAATAATAATATACAGTATCTTATTGTTTTCAGAGTCTCCAGCCCATTGATGAATTTATTATTTTCATGAATTATTTGTCATTGGGTCTGATGCAGAAGGATCTGGCCCACAGATTTAAAATCCACCAATCCACTGTGAGCCGTATTATAAACACATGGGCAAACTTTCTGTACACAGTACTTGGAGCTGTGTGCATCTGGCTTGATGAGGAGACTGTGAAAGCTCACCTGCCAAACATATTTCAGGACTACCCTGACACACGAGTGATTTTGGACTGTACAGAACTGCATTGCCAAACACCAAATTCACTGCTTCTTCAGAGTGAGGTATTCTCCAACTACAAATCCCACTGCACTTTTAAGGGACTTATAGGGATGGCCCCACATGGTGCAGTAACCTTCATGTCATCACTCTATGAAGGTGCGATCAGTGACAAGGAGATTTTTAAGCAGTATGGCATTGTAGCCCTCTTAAACCCGGCTATGGCCATAATGGTGGACAAGGGTTTTGTGGTGGAAGACTGTGTCAACTGCAAAGTCCACATTCCTAGCTTTCTGTCAAAGAGATCACAACTGTCTGGGCCAGAGGTAAGGAAGACACAGTCCATCGCAAGATTGAGAGTCCATGTGGAGCGTCTGATTCGAAGGGTTAAAGAGCACGAGATCTTCAGCACAGTGATACCCCTTTCACTCACAGGCAGCATCAACCAACTATACACAGTTGCCTGTCTCTTGGTGAATTATCAGAATCGGCCACTGGTTAAAGCCTGGGCAAACAACTGCTAATGTGATGCAGTGACAGATGAATTACATGTGTATATATAGCTAGTTATTTATCCACTTGACTACAAAAAAGAAATAGGGGTTTAGTTTATCTTTAATATAAGAAGTATCTGTAGTCCTAGAAACTGTAGAAACACTGTTCTGTATGTGATCACATACTGTTACTTTCTGAGGAAACATTTGTTTTAACTCTGCATGTTCTGAGATAGAGCTTTACCTTTTCATCAGATTAATTTTCTACAGACTGATTTATTGTTGTGTATACTGTGAATGAAACCTGTTGATTGAAAGGGGAAGAGAGCCCTTTGTTATGTTAAAAAAATAGGCTGTGATGCCAAGGTGCATTGAAATGAATTTTATGTAATATTTTTTACTTCACATCTTACATTTGACAGAATGCAGTTGGCAGAATAAAATAACAAATGAAATTCATGAATTCATGTCCTCAGTGTTTTGTCCGTTCCATTACTTGTGCATTCAGAGGTATTATCATGTGTAAAAGAAAAACAAATCACTTCTCACTGTCAGAGCTCAATACACAATGTGCTGCACAAACACATTGTCATAGGCACAGTATTGTGTCCATTCAATTACTTGCACATAGACAGGTATGTATAAAAGAAAAACAAATTACACTTCTGTTTCAGAGAGCTCAGTACACTGCTGTTTCTGAAAATGCGCTGCACAAACATGTCATCATGGGCACAGATAACAAAATCACACCATTCCATACCCATGATCAGTAACTGTCCATGGACCTGCCAATAATAAGAATGGCTTTCTTTTAGCTTAAGTACACCACGGTCAGCTGTGAGGTACTTGCAGTCGATGTAGCTTGGTGCATCGGGGCATTTAACTTCCACTAGACCGAATGATGGCCGTTCAAGTGGGTCATACACTAGTCCATCGGGTGATGCACCCAGCCAAGATGCGTGTGGATGAATCACGAGACCACACTTTGTCAAGTTCACATTTTTCATCACTGCATAATCCTTCAAGGCATCCGCTTCCATTTCCAGTCCTCTCTTCATGTGATGAGTTTGCCGTGTGCCACGGATGGTCCTTTCGGCCAGGTTCTCTCCTGAGCTTGTACCTCTGACGTGGCTTACCTCCCTGAAATGCGATGCAGTCACTCTTTCTTTCCTCAGAGCATGCCATTCAGTTGATGCGCTTTGCTTTCTTGTTGCCTCTTCGATTTTGTGTGATTGTGACAATGTGATGGACACTAGTTGTAGTGCTTCATGATGTGTTGGCATGTATGAACACTCACTTGGATTTAAATTGTAACCCTCCAGTGGCACTCTAGGGTAAGGGGGTGCATACTCATGTATAATGACGCAGTCAGGTGGAGGTGGTGGATGTTGATAGGAGAGAGGAGAGCCAGCCTGTACCTTGCCAAATATGGAGTCGGTACTTGTTTTATCAGGGGATATGTTCATGGTGCAAATTAATGGATGCGACTCTGGCGACATGTCAGCATACGCAGAGCCAGGATTGAGGGTTGAGGGGACTGGGAGCTCACCACTGTAGCCTTTGTAAAGTGTAGATCTGAAATGACATTAGGAGGCAATCAATAACATTTATTGTTCATTTTTCAATAACATTGTAGTCTGCCTGTGTAATTGGATGCTACATACCTAATTCCACTTGCTGAGGAGGCACCTGGTTTGGGCTTCACCACAACCATGGCATCCACAGGACCTGCCTTCACTCCCTGTTTTGGTGGATGAGGAAAGAGACTGTGATACAAGTATTAGATACTAGTGATAAAATTGTAAGATATTATAATGATACAAACCATTGTTCTTGGCTTATGCCACTTCTGTTCGGTCTCTGTGCACGAGAGGACAGGAGGCACGACAGACATCCCACACTCAGAATAATGGGCTGTCTGATAAAGCAGCGCAACCAAATGGTTGCAGCGCAGTTGCTCTTAACCAGCACAACTGGCTGAGAATCACAAAATGTCATCTAAAATACACAGAAACAAAAATTAATGGATTTTGAAAAGAAGAGGGTCTCCAGCAGAGCAAAACCTGTTCTCTACTGTTAATAGTGTTCAAGGCACTTAGCTAATGTCCAATGTCACTACTGTCCTTTATCACTTGACTATATTGTCTCATACTACTCACCATTTGCCAACTTTTCAGAAATATAACAGGGGATTTGGTGAATATTTCAGGACTAACAACAGTAAAGTGCAGGTTTAACTCTAACTGATTATCTCTGACAGAGATAAATTAAGAGCCATATGTTAGGAAAGAAGTAAAGATGACAGGACAGTTTTGAATGAGAACACGCAGTCTGAAGAATAGCTGAGTATGTAGAATATTTTCGTTGTATTGCGGACATAAATGTTTAATTTAATTAAAACAAACTCAGTGCAGACCAATTAGCTTAGAAGTCACTCAGCTATTCTGTAACTGCATTAGACTAACTTACCACTGTTTGAGCTCATGATTGTCACTGCAAATATGATATCTTTGCCTGTGGTCATCAAAGCTCAAGTGTGTAGTAACACAGTTAAACTCATACTGAACAGAACACTGAACATGTTCAACAGAACTGTGAATGTGACAGAACATGTCTAGTCCTACTCTCAGCTGGTGTGGCGCCTCTGCTTTCTTCATAGAGCAGTAACAGTGAGCTCTCACAGAGATCTGGTTAGTAGCCCTATCTTTCCCTGACACTTTCATTAAAAAAAATACAAATACATTACATCAGACGTACTTGTACGATTAATCTGAAGCAAGACGGATCATTAAAAATGCTGTAACATTAGCATTGGGTTTCTTGCTCAGGCTAGCTAGAATTAGTGTTAGCAACTTACCTTCAAAGTTGCAGAGATAGGACGACACATAAAACTTGAATCCCTTTTCAAGTTTACTTTGGGGAGTTTTGCTACTTGCCCGGACGATCCTGCGGACGTCATTAACGGTGATTTTGGGTAATTCTAATAAACAGCGAGTGAAATTGCCTGAAACCGACTCCATTGTTTACTTCCTCGATCTGCCCGACGCTGCATCGGAAGTGGAAGGGTCCGGGCCGGAAATGGCCTAACATCCTCATCCCGAATGCGGAAGACCCCATCATGGAAGGCTCTAAAAAATGAAATCCTCCTCCTCTGCAAAAGTATTAAAAAAATAAATTCAGCCCCTGCAAAAAAACTATATAATATTATGTATGATTACAACTTCATATAGCCCCTTGTATTTTACTTATCTTTCTTTTTTATTTATTTATTATTTCCCCCTTGATTTTATGTTTTTGATTTCTTTTTGAGAATTTAATGTCTTTAAATTACTATATTGATAATATGGAATATGTATACTGTGTTCAGTCACTATGTTCTATGTTCATTGTAATTTTTGTTGTATTCTTCAAATAAAGAATGGAAAAAAATAAATCCCGAATGCGGAAGTGATGCGTGCATAGAGCCCATTTTTCCGAATTTAGGTCCAGTGGACCGACCGGAAAGGGCGGAGACTTAGGCTTAGGCTCCCTATGCCGTTTAGACAGTGACGTAGGCCGGTCAAAGTGTAAATGTTTCCGGTGTCACTGCGGTCGTTCAAAGAGGGACTTTAAGACTTGAAATGTTATTACGAGTAAGTATTCCCTAACTTTTCGGAGCTCGATCAGTGAGGACGGGCTGGTCCTTTAACGGAGCCGGCGGACTTAGTTTAGTGATTTAAACGCCGTGTGTTATGTAGCATGTTAGCTAACTAGTACCTTGTGTAACGCAGTTTGATGGCAGCAAGTTGAGTTACAACCTACACTGGTCTGGTAGAAAGACAGAGTATATCGGTGTTCAATTAGAAAGTGTGACTGAATATACATTCCTTGGAGGAATAACCGATAAATTGTCATGGAACGCCCCATGAGACATACGAACTAAAATCTCGAAAAGCCTCTCAATTATGAACAGAACATTACTGCATTAGTAATGTTTTAT
The DNA here is from genome assembly GCA_020466265.1 of Siphamia tubifer. Lineage (NCBI taxonomy): Eukaryota > Metazoa > Chordata > Actinopteri > Kurtiformes > Apogonidae > Siphamia > Siphamia tubifer. The sequence goes on from CM035790.1 coordinate 4,844,239, forward strand.
CTCACCTACTGTATTGAAGCGTGTATTCCAACATCCATTGTTCATGTTACAAAAACGAGTAGTGGGGTTCATAACAAGGCTGATTTTCTAGCACACTAATAATCTGTTTATTCAGTCACACCAATTCAAAATTCATGACGTCACATACTATAACCTGTTAATTCTATTTAAAACATTACATAAATCATTACCGTGTAACACATGCAGGGTTTTTTTGTTTTACATTTTCAGAGAATACTTTTATATAGCATATAAGAGGCTGTGGAAATGTCATTTCTCAAGTTTTTAACTATCTGGAGGAGCTTTTGTCTGTATGTGGGTGAAACTTTGAAACAGTCTGGATCTGCATCACAACCAGTGCCAAAGTATCCACAGCACTTTACAAATGGATGGTCACAGTGCTGGGGGGGAGAGGCTGATTGTGAACTGTTTGGCTTTTTCTTACCCTTGTTTGGTTTGTGCTTGTTATTGTTTACTATGTAAGTATTTAGTCACTTCCTTTTCCATTGTTGGTATGTAATATTGTTGTAATATAAATTCTGTAGACCAGAGGTGCTCAATCCTGGTCCTCGAGCGTTACCATCCAATTCAATTCAATTCAATTCAAATAACTTTATTAGTACCTCTAGGGGCAATTCAGTTCAGCAGTTCATCCGATCATGCATTTCATTTCCGCACAGAAAGTTTCAGGGAGACCTCACAGAGACACGAAGCGCCATACACATATACAGTACAAGTGCATAGTGAAGATAAAATTAAATTTAAAAAGTAACATTTATAATTAAAAAATAAAAAATAAAAAAATAAATAAATTTAAAATTCAAATTATTGCACTGTACCCTGTATCCTGCATGTTTTAGATGTCTCCTCCTTCCAACGCACCTGATTCAAATGATAAACCTCTTATCAGGCTCTGCAGAAGCCTGATGTGCTGATGAGGGATACATCTAAAACATGCAGGATAGTAGCTCTCGAGGACTAGTATTGTACTGAGCGTAATTGTTTACAAACTATTATTTACATTATTATAACTCTGAACAGTTTCCCCAGTAAATCTTGCTAAGCCTGGGGAAGCCCACGTGTTTTTATTGACAGGAAATATGAAATTAGGACTATGATTAAAGAAGCAAAAGTAATATATTTAATGTGAGAAGGGGAATGAACTCATTAAGTTTTCTTCTTCCCACTACTTTTTGAACAGTACATATTTTATTAGTGTACATTGTAATTGCTATATTAATTGTCTTTATTTATTAATGCATTTAAAAGTGCTAAATTTTTCTTCTGTTCAAAACAGGTAAACATATCTACTTTTTAAAAACTGTACAGTGGTTAGATAATAATGGCAGCTCTTATAATATGTAATTGTGTTGTGTCCGCCAGAGGGTGCTGCAAATCGGAGGTTTGGGTCTGAAGAACCACAGGTCCATCCATCACAGCACTGGATGGAGGAGTCCTCTCATACCCATAGTGGTGGAGCAGACGGTCAGTAGGATGATGCCATTTCCTCTATAGTATTGGCCTTTAAATGTCCTGTTTATTTGGAGTAAACACAAATGAACCTATGTACATGTCACTAACTTTCAGAAAACCTTTAAAACACATCTTTGGTCTTTAACTGAGCAAAAGTCACGCCATTTATGGCTAATCCATCACTGTATGGTTATAATTTCTTTTCATCTGTAGTTTTTGTCCCTTGATATACTTAAACTTTTTTCTCAACACTCACTATGACAATGTTAAAGTGTGCAACAAAACAATACTGAAATTTGTTTGGATTTTGGTCTTCTGATGATCCCAAATACATATAATAAAATACAAATAAAAAAATATACGAGGATAGAAATGATAACAAAAACTTTCAGAGATAGCGCTTTGATAATGGAAAAGCTAGTCAATATTTCTACTTTAGTAACTTTACCTGTTTGAGGTTATTGTTCACATTATGCTTGTATCTATGACGGACATACCAACTGTAAAGTATACATTATATTTTGTAAATTTGGTCCAGAAAACTAAAACATTTATCTCTGAAGGTGAAAATATTTTGCTGACTGATGTTTCTTAAAAATGGGCTATATAGAACAAATTACTCCAATTCTGTATTTTGATCTTTTTGTGTCACTTAAACAGAGATAAAATAACTAGAATTTACTATTTTACAATTTATACTTTCTCATATATATTCAAATGTATCATGTCTTTTGTGCATGGCGTGGTGTTCAGCAACCTTATAACCTTAGAATTATTTAAACCGGTTATAAATGTATTCTACTGACATTGTTTTCAGGAAATGTGCACCCCCCACATCATTCTGTTTGTCACACAGTAACATTACTAGACCTACCAGAGGATTTAATATATTACACAAGACATTTTAAAGTATATCTGACAGTGTATGTAGAAGGTTCAATCACTTAAACTATAACTGAATTAACAGAAAGGATAGTCTATTGGAATTGTTAATTATACTTCATAATATTAACTCAGTCCATAAACCTGGTCAGTAGTATGTTTTCTCAAAGTGCTGAAACATGTACATTTTCCCCAGAATTATTAGGCCAAATTTTTCTCGAAACAGGGGCAAAAGTCTTAACCCGATTGACCTTTCCACAAAAGATCTGTTTTCAAAGGAGGGGCCTTATCTAAAATCCTTGCATGTGATGACATGAAAATTCTGTCCATCTCTGACACGGCGCTTCAGCCACTCATGTTGAAGTCAAGTCGCTAAATTGGCGAAAATAGTTTGCATCAGGTATATACACATCAACAGAAGGGATTTAAACTAACCATTTATATGTGACGTTTATTTATAACCTCGTCTACTATGATTCCCACCAAGTTCTTCTGGTAAATATCATAGGAAAGCATGGTTCTCCATTTATCCTTCAGCCATGATTCGGGGCTACCGAAGATTAGCTGCCAACATCCGTTGCGGATGTGGTTGTCATTTCTTCCTCCCAGTTCCATTGTTGTCAGTCTAAGTTTACCAGCCTCTTTGAGTTGGTCCTCTACCAACACAATCAGGGGGATACCACAATAATGAGCTTCTGCACTTGTCCTATTTCTTTAGCCACCAGTGGAGTCATCTGATAGATCAAATTCTTGTCAAACCCGGTTGGAAGAAGAGCGAAAACATCATTTCCATTAACAAACTCTTCCAAAGCCATCCTCTGTTCATCTTTTAAGGAATGAACATGCAGTAGACAAACAGTAGAAACAGCTGAGTCTATATGGACCCTGGAAGACCTAACGCACGCTGCCATTGTTGTGTATCTGAAAAGATTACACTGCCGTCACTTCTGGTTTACGTCACACCAGCTACAATGCCACCGGGTAGTCCCACCCTGTGACACGGATTGGCTCATTCATTTTGAAATAGATTTGATCCCCGTGCTACTCAGATTGTTGTGTGAGCGCAGCCAGATGACGAAAGTCAGGTTACAAAAGTCTAGCACTAAACCACGTAAAGTCAAGGCATCCTTGAAGAGTTATCCACAAACTAGAATGTGTTTGAGAGACCAAACAGAACCCATATCTTCTTACTGTAATTGTTTTTGATTAATTTACTTTCTCACGTACTTTGTGTGATTTTAACATTTCATTTATTTTTCTTTCAGGGGAGAGGAGAGCGAGCATATGATATATATTCCCGTCTCCTAAGGGAGAGAATCATATGTGTCATGGGTCCTGTAAGCACTTTTTTCCAGTAGGTTCTACAAATTTATGGGGCACATTTATTGGGGCAATTGTCCATATTTATTCTGTCTCTCTGTGCTTGGTCTTCTGCTCAGATTGATGATTCTGTTGCCAGTTTGGTTATCGCTCAGCTGCTTTTCCTACAGTCGGAAAGCAACAACAAACCCATTCACATGTACATCAACAGTCCAGGTAAGATGTCCACTCTGACACTGATGTGTCACACATCTGATGTCAAAAGAAGTGACTTATTGAAATTCTGCCATTTCTTTTTTGGAGATTCTCTGACCATTTGTTGGTCACATCTCAAATGGAAAACGGCTTAATCCTCAAAGTTACAAAGTTTGCCTCCAACACACAAAATTCAAGGATGAAACAGTTTCTGACTTACTGAGAGGTGCCACTGAATTAACATCATGGCTGCTCAATCTGGAGCACTTTTAAATTGATATTGTACTGTGTAGACAGTTTAAAATAAAGATGAAATAAAAATGTGATTGTTCTTGCCGATGGTGGTTTAAGTCTACGTCAGTATGTTATATGTTCCTTTACTTCTGTGTGAATCTCTCCTGACAGTCAAATGTGACTCCATCAGAAAACAACAGCCTTTGCGGTTGGTTTTCCAGTTACCTAAAGATGTAAACGCCATATAAATCTTTCTGCAGTGAATGACAAGAGTGGCTATGAATATTGTGTGGCCTCACAATTACTCACAATGTCACACAATTCCACTCGACAAATGCGGTTGATTAGCAGTTGAAACAAATTGCAGTTTAAATATGAGCAAACTACTGCAACATATGTTTAAACTTGTTTAATTGTATGTAGTTCACTAACCATCAGTCCCCGGTTACCCCCCTCCACCTTCAGGAGGTGTGGTGACAGCAGGCTTGGCCATCTACGACACCATGCAGTACATCCTCAACCCCATCTCCACCTGGTGTGTGGGTCAGGCAGCTAGTATGGGCAGCCTGCTCCTCACCGCAGGGACCAAGGACATGAGGCATTCACTGCCCAACGCTCGCATCATGGTGCACCAACCTTCAGGGGGGGCCAGGGTAAAGAAACACTCTTAAATGTTATTTGTAGAACTTCACATGTTCAGTACCAGTGCAACGCTTCATTAACTCCATATAACCAAGGTAGAGATGTCCTATTTTCCAGTAGTGCTCCAGTCAGTCTCAGAAAAATCATTTGCTTAATAATCACCTTTACATACAAGGCTTCACATATAGAATGAAATCACTCATTTGCAGACATCTAGTGTTTCAAGGCTGTCAAATCAACTGTACATCTGCTGTTTGTATGAAGGAGTAACATGTAGGACACAAACCTTAAACCAATCCACGACTCTACCAAGAAACCAAACTTCGTAGAACATAATGTTGACACTTGAAAACCTTCAGCCTTTAGTCCACGCCAACATTTTTGCACATACAATGATGAACTGATGACAATACGCTGCAATGAGAGGAGGGTAAAAACTACACTTGTTAGTCCAATACATTAGTTAATTTCCAATTGGATTTTATGTGTTCATAAATGCTTGATCCAGTAATCTGCAGTACTTAATTTTGCTTTATGTTTGTATATTATGTTATAATTGTGTGCTTTTGTTATAGTTCTTGTTCTGAATTAACTTTTAAAAAATGAGCCAAAAAGTTGCTAATGGTCTATCTCTAAAGCAAAGTGTTTGTTTTATTGTTTGGTTCATACAATAAACCAATGGCTTGTTTGTCCTCTACATTATATTTAACATTTGAGTTAAATTGTGACTAAAAATGTGATGTGGCAATAGGATGTCATCACCCAGACTAGTGTCAAACTCACTAAATGAACTGTTTGAAGATCAATAAGGATGAAAATTAGCAGCAAATATAATATTATATGTGTGTGTGTGCTCAGGGTCAGGCTACAGACATTGCCATCCAGGCTGAGGAGATCCTGAAGTTGAAAAGACAGATCAATAACATCTATGCCAAACACACCGGTCAGCTTCTGGAAACCATAGGTATGTGGATCAACACAGCCTCAATAATGAACGGCCATCTAAAACAGAAGGAAAACTGACAATCTATGATGGTGTTGCTTGTTTTTGCGCATCCTTCAGAGAGTGTGATGGAGAGAGACCGTTACATGAGCCCCATGGAGGCACAGGACTTTGGCCTCATTGACAAGGTCCTGGTCCATCCCCCCCAAGCCGGACAGGACGAACCTGAGCTGGTGCAGAAGGAGCCCCTTGAAACCAGTCCATCTCCAACATCAGAGTCCACAGCCCCTGAACAGACCTCATCTGGAGCTAATCCCCCTTCCTCCTACAAACCAGAGCCATGAAGGCTCCTCCCACAGCTGGTAGAGCTCCACCCATTCAGGGGCTTGAAAATTGGGTCTATCTCATGGGGCTCCTTTCCTCCAACAACCGCAGGAGTGGAGTTTGATCACAAATGTTATTTCAGTTGCTTTTCTTAAGCTGTTGATTCTATGAAATTAGTCAGAAGTAACTGTCAACTTGGAAAAATCTAGTCTATTTGACTGCATACACACTGGAGTTACTCAACCCTGTTACAATAGTTATATTTTGGGGGGTGGGGAGGATTCTGGTTGGATTATGCAGACGTACATTCTGTACTTCCTTTCTGCAGAGACGTCATATATGGAGAAGATCTGTATGTGAATTGTTGTAATAAATCTTTTGAATCTGTTCACCAAATATGGCCTGGTACTCACTGAACCCGTTTACATGGTCGAAAATATCCAACAGTAATAGAATAATTATAATCATCAGATCTGGCAGATCAGATTGACATTCTATTAAACACAATTATCCAAAAAAAGCCTGTTTCAGACATTTAGTTTCATTACCAAATTAAAAAAACAAAATATGTATATATATATATATATACATATATATATATATATATATATATATATATATAACCAATGTGTTGTGGATGAAATGATTTGAAAGGAGCACAAAGAAAGACTATAATAATTACTCACAGTCAAAGAAACTTCTCTCAGGATGAATTTCATGGAACAGCTATCAGTGTCACAAACCACTTGGGCAATGTGAATGTGAATGAGTTGTGCATCAAACGTCCCAGCTTTAAGTTGAACCCCACAGGTACTTCTGTACCTCTGCTGGCTGAACCACTGAGTAGGAGTCTGGCAGCTGAGTTGCCAAGCAATGATTTGCATCTTCCACGTACTCCAGATCTAAATAATTTGTACAAATATGTTGTACAACTCAAATTAAGTTTGATGGACCTATCACTGTCGAGTCATTTGTGGGCACTCAAATGATTGGTCAGCATTTTTTCAGTCCCTTCCAGTCCACACGTCACTACATTTTTTTTGTGTGTTAGAGCATTTAAATGGGTCATATCATGCAAAATTGACTTTTTAACGTTTTTACAGCACATATATGTGTCGTCTGCGTGTTAGGAGACCCTGGAATCATGAAAAAAAAACATCGGAACATCGGCGGAAAACGCTCCGTTTTGATTTGATGTATGTATATATGTATGTATATATATATATATATGTATATATATATATATATATATATATATATATATATGTATATATATATATATATGTATATATATGTATATATGTATGTATATATATGTGTATATATGTATGTATATATATGTATGTATATATGTATATATATATGTATGTATATATATGTATATATATATGTATGTATATATGTATATATATATATATATATATATATATATATATATAGATATATATAGATATATATAGATGTATATATAGATATATAGATATATATATATATATATATATATAGATATATATATATATATATATATATATATATATATATATATATATATATATATATATATATATATGTATATGTGTATATATATATATATGTATATATATATATATGTATATGTGTATATATATATGTATATATATATATATATATATATATATATATATATATATATATATATATATATATATATGTGTGTGTGTGTGCCAAAATGTGTTATTACATGTTTATGCAGCAGTTACTCAGTGTCAGTAAGTATCATAGTGAATCTGGTTTTGGCGTAGGATGTTTTACATAGAGCCCACATTTTTAACTGTTCACTGAAGTATTTAAGAGTAGCAGCCTTTTTGTTCAAGTGTGTCCAAAAGTCTTCCATGCCTGTTCCAAGTGTGACATTTTTGGACAACACTTGGACATATTCTCTCATAAACATGTCCCAAATACTCATTTGTTGTAGTATTGCTGTAAAATGTTCATATGAACTAGGTAAATCCTACTGCTGTCGTCCTATAGTGTATTTCAGCTCTCACAGTGCAGACACACTTTTATTCAGGTGTTTTACTAAGGTAAAAAATCAGGCGAGACACAAATGTATTTTATTTCACTGTGTTCCAACCTAAAATACTCAGTGCCAGTAACAGTGAGAGTGATTCTGACTGTACTGGAGAAACAAAACTGTCTGTCATCTTTAAAAAGAGACCAGCCCCATGGATGTAGTCTAAATGGTTCAAGAACAGCATTCAATTTACTTTTATTAAGACATATTTTGAGTTGTGTTCATGATGTATTTGTTGTATTAATTGCTCGGTGTTGATCTTCAGGCTTGATGTTAGTGATATTAGTTCATGATCTAATATACTTGTGTGTTTGGCAGTAGAAGAAATGCCGAAAGTTTTTTACCAATTAAAAATTAATTAAATGTACAAAGTATATATTTCAAAAAGAAGTCTAGTGGCATGTGAGGAATACCTGTCTTTACTTTATAAAGAAGGTTTGACATCAGTAAGTCACATGGTCAAAGAGAAGAATAGCTTTATTTCGAATATCAAACGTGAATGTCCAATATAAAACTAACTTAATACCGGTGAGATTCTCTACATGTTTTGGACAATTACATGAGTTACCGACACTCCGGGCTGATTAAAGCACAATGTTAGGTGTAAGAGCAGCTGTAGCACACATGCTAATGTTGCTAATGTAACTGGAGATACCGACTACAAATATTACTGTCCCTGGTGTTTAGACAAAGACATCTACAACAATAAATAGACCCTGTAAAATAACCTTGGTTAGAAGAACACTTTAGAGGGCAGCTCATCTTTTGGATTTTCTGGATCCACAGGATATCATGTATGACTCTGTAGATTCTGTCACAACTGCATCACAGTCAGTCCATGATGTGACTTACTTCATATTTCACATGAACATTTTAATAAGTTACATAAGATTACTCATTTTAGCTCTAGCAGTGTAGAGGTTGATGGGTCTTATTTTTTTTTATTATAATAGAATCTTCCAGCTCCATCCATAAGATACCTACATATATTGTGTATGAAAGCTGCCTACTGGAGCTGTTTGATGTGTTGCACTGTGTGTCAGCGGGTGTCAAATGTGCAGACAAGACAGTTAGGTACGTTCATCTCTGTAGAATAGCAATGCCATCATTGCCAGAAAATAGAGTCGACGAGTTCAGTGTTTCCCAACCCTGGTCCTCAAGGCACACTATCCTGCATGTTTTAGACGTTTCCCTCTTTAAACACACCTGACAGTCATTATCATTCATCTGCAGAGCTGGATGATAGGCTGATGATTTGAATCAGGTGTGTTTGGAGAGAGAAACATCTAAAATATGCAGGATAGTGTGCCTCGGGGACCAGGGTTGGGAAACACTGGACTAGTTTATCCTGTGTTCACATCTCAAAGGTCCATGTTTCTTAATAAAAACAAAGTATAAATCAAATAAAAACAACTGTAATGAAAACCAATTGTGAATTGAATGTCTGTGAAAATAGAAATCTTATAAATATTGTGTAATCACATATAGATTATTATTATGGTGAATTTGGGGGTTGTTGTAATAAGTTTAGTTTTCTTATTTATTAGGACTATGAAACTGTTGAAGATATCACAGAACAAAGAATATGGAAAGCTGAAGAAGTGTCTCCATAGTATTAAAAATCACATCTACTGGACTACAGCTTCTTTTACACCAAGAATGTGGTCTTTTCTTGGAATGTTATGCAAGTAAATAAGGCAGGACCACCCTGATTCTCCGTCCCAGAAAGCTCCAACACCAGCTTCCAAAGCTTCTGTAACAGCTGAACAAAACACACATGCAGCAGAACATGTGTTCATGTCTTTATGGTTTGTGTCAAACCTAAGTGATGATACTAAGGACAGGGACAGAAGATGCTTCACACTTTATCTATTACAGTGTTTTTAATTTTCTCTCCATTTAACCCTGTAAAGTCCTTATGGTCGTATTGTTGTCATTTAGGGCTCTATAAATAACATTGAATTAATACTAACATTTGTTATTATTCACTCTAGTTTTGACTTTTGTGTTCGTTGTTACATTGAATGTCTTTGTTTCATAAAACTCAAGTCTATATAAACCATTCTATGTGCTTTCATGCAACATTTTAACAAGTGGAGGGTACAGTTATTTATTAGATTTTCTTCCTTAATCATATTTGTATTACAATGACTGCATTTCTATTAAATAACACTTACTCGTATATGTTGAATATATTCTGTAGTGAGAACACATTCAAACACAGGCTCCAGCCCTGATGGTCAACTATGATGATGGTGGTTCTGAAGCTGCTGCATTCTTCTAATGTAGTACATTAGAAAGGTGAGTTTATTAGGTAATTTATGTATTATGTGAGTGACATATAGAAAATATAGTGACTATGGAATTAAAATTCATTCCACAAACAGTCATTTTACTTGTACTGTAACTGCAGCAGATATTCTCAGGTTCTGTAGGCATTGATGTGTAAATAAAATACACTTGTGTTAGGAGAGACAACTAAAAGTTGACCACTTTGATGTATATATATATATCACTTAATATGGGATTTTTTTAAATACATAATATTTAGATGCTGAATCAAATAGATTACTACAGCTGTCAAACATCTTGGACAGTTCTGGGGTATTTTTACCTTGTAAACACTGGTGGCAGTTAACTACATGCTCACATCCCTTTTACCAATGGAACAGGTTAGTTGTAGAGGTTAGCCTTTGCTAACTAACACAAACACCCACTAACTGCGGTCAAGTGAGCAGTCATTCGTTCAGCCGCTGTTAAGCCAGCCGCCACTCAATTGTCACCTGCGTGCATATCCCATACATTACGGTTTTCGCTGTTTTCAGTTCAGTACTTGTTAAACTGAACGGTAGCTAAAACGTCAAACAAGGTTTTCTAAGGACAATTACTCAAACTTTATACAGTAAAATCTTTTCATTCTTCATCCACACATCACTCACTGGTGCTGTTAGTCTGGTGATGTTATCAGCTGCCGTGAATAATTAATATTTGGATCAATATTTCACTTCTAAAATGCTTATTTATGCAAATTACAACCATGACAAAATGACAAAAGATAAGGTTTTCTAAGGACATTTACTCAAAATTTATACAGTAATTTTTTTTCATTCTTCATCCACACATCACTCAATGGTGCTGTTAGTATGGTTGTGTTATTAGTTGCCGGGAATAATTAATGTTTGGATCAATATTTCACTTTTAAAATGCTTATTTATGCAAATTTCAACCATGACAAAATGCCAAACAAGGTTTTCTAAGGACATTTACTCCAAATTAATACAGTAATTGTTTTTCATTCTCCATCCACACATCCCTCAGTGGAGATCTTAGTACGTCTATATGATTCATTGTCATTTTTTCTCTTCTACCCTTCTCCACCAGCTAGCTACTGTGATTTCTTTTATCCATCAATTGTCATTTCTCTCACAAACTTGATTATTGGAAGTGGTAAAATAGAGGATAGAGTCTGCAGGGAAATGGGTCAAACATCTGTTGTCAACAAATTTTTTTTGGAAGTTCTGTATGATTTTAACACCATTGCCTGTGATCATTACGCAAAGAAACTGAGACAAAATGTGTGCAAATCTGTGAAGATGAGTTATTTCGAACTGGCTTGGTTAGGCAATTTGGTCTGCTTGCAACTTGAAATAAATAACCCTCCTTTTCCTCCTCCCCTTTCTTCTTCTCCTCCGTCTTCCTTTCCTTGTCGTCCTGTTTCAAACTGTCACTTGATTTTTATTTTTCACTGAAGGATCTGTCTCTTCAGTGTTTTTCCAAATTTTATATCGGAGATGTGATAATATCCACATTTAAGAATGTAGGAAGCAACCTAACTAAGGAGTTCATTCATTAATTTTTCATTTTTTAACTCCTTCACTCAGTATGTAAGGAGTGGAAGTGTGATATACAAATATGAAAACTACTCATTGCATAAGAACAATGAACACAACTATCTTTTCCATTTCCTTATACCCATGTTATCCATCATTCACTCAGTGCAGTAGTTTTTGACTTATTTTGTAAACAGACAGACTACTGCTGGCAACACCGTAACATCATTGACAGAAGTAAAAAGAAGAATCCAAAGAAAAGATTAAGAGCATATGAACATTTAATGTAAAATTACCTGATTTTAAAGTAATAGAACCAATGGAAAATGTGAAACAAAAACTGGGTGAACAATATGAAGTATAAGTATGAAATCCAATTGTGTGTGTGTGTGTGTGTGTGTGTGTGTGTGTGTGTGTGTGTGTGTGTGTGTGTGTGTGTGTGTGTGTGTGTGTGTGTGTGTGTGTGTGTGTGTGTGTGTGTGTCTGTGTGTGTCTGTGAGTGATTGTGTTGTGAGTGATACAGGTGTTTGATTGTGTGTAGGTGACCTACACACACAGCATATATGGCCAATATTCCTCTGTGTTCTCTGGCAGATTTTCCACGCACTGCTGGTGATACCAGCGGTCACACTGGTCACACTGGATCTGTATTAAAATCAATAAATTAATACTCTTAGAACTTTTTTCCATGTACTGTATTTGGACATTATGGTTAAAACAGAGTTTTATCCTTTTGGTGTTCCGTTTACACTTTAACAGAGATTTCAAGAAGTGGTTTTATGTGGAGATTCCAATAACACACATCTAAGGCCTATGCTTTTGTCTCCAACATGAGGCATGTCCCTTTAACACATCAACACTTGGGTCAGCACACAAATCTAGTGTCATCTCGGTCATATGAGGTATACATAGATTATGACCAGGCCATGTACCTGTTATAGGGTGTAAGCATACAACTTGGTTTTTTTTTTTTTTTACAAACTCATTAAAAACTTATCATGTAAAAAAAGGATGGTGGAAGTTTTGGCCTCCAACATGTTGCCATTTGCCACCTCTCCTAAGGCATTAGCCTATAAAATATGGTTTCAATCCATCTACCAATTCAAAGTTTTAGGGGCCAAGCAAAAAGTTGGCCATCTTGAAAGTTGTCAATCTAAAAAACATCTTAGGTTCTTTCTATTATCCCAACTCCCATCCTTGACCTGTGCTTGTGGGCTGGTGCTTCACTGATGCCCTGCCTCCGTGGAGGAAAAAAAATTCTCCCATTACAGACAAGCAACACCACCTTATCAAAGACTTTTCCCATTCAATATCCCGGTTATAAATTAGAATTTTCTGAGATATTAATTTAAACTTCTGTCATCAATGACATCTTGTTACGTCATCATGAGGCCACAAGCACAACGGAAGATGGCAGTTAGGATAATTTAAAGAAACCCTTTACCATATGCACAATTTTGAGCAATTATTTCCACCCACAAACCCAAAGGTTACATTAACTCAGAAGATTTATAGAATTGGTCAAAAGAAAACCCCAATGTTTGTGACACTCCGCATTTAGAGGACATAAAAAGCTTAAGAGTAAATAAAACAAACCCAAAAATAATGTACATGTATATACTCTATAGGCCAAAGGTTTGGACACACATTCTCATTCAATGCAATACTCTTCATTCTCTTTCTTTTCATGGCTATTTACAGTAGATTGTAGAGGACATCAAAACTGTTGATGAGTGTGAATGTGAATTATGTGCTTAGGGAGAAATAGCCATGTTAGCAGTTACCAACAGCTATCTCACGCGTCTATCCACCTGACTTCTATACAAGTAATGAACAACAACATCAGCTGTTTTTAAAAGTACGTCACTACAACATTCAGGTGACCCTCTGACAAAGGCGTAAATAACACACCGAAACATGTCAGGTGAGAAATACCTATATGTATGTCTGAGATAAATGAAAGACTAATTTAATACAACTGATAGCTTTTGAAACAAGCTTTTTTTTTTTCTATTTTCAAGTCAAAACACCCAGTCAGTCATTCAATAACTCCACAGAATTGTTGAACTACAACATTTAAACCTTGCTATAGGCATTTGCTTATACATGCAAAATTGCCATGATCTGGTAATGACTCACATCTAGCTCCACATTTCTAAAGAGTTACTGGATTATTTTGGTGTTGAATTGGCTTTTTTTACTGGGTGCTTTTGCTGTACAAATAAATAAATAAATTAATTAATTAATTAAATTAATTAATTAATATATAAGGTGGTTGAGATGTGTGGTACCGTCAGTTGAGTTATGTAAAAGTCATCTGACATCAATGTTGGACAATTGTTTAAATTGACATTTTTTTCTTTAGCACTTGTAACAGGTACAGCAGCAGCTGCATGATGAATTTTATGTTTCACAAAAATAAAAATGAGTTGAAACCCGTCCTTGACCGTCCTCCCACTGGATGCAGTCTATTATACACATAATTCTATGTGCCCTCGATATAAAATAGCCATAAACACAACAAAGAGAATGCATTGCAATTTAACCATTGAGATTGTGCTATACATTTCTCCTATTTTTTAAGTAACATGGAAATGAGTAGTACAACAAAAAACTTAATCAAACAACACAATATAGCCTTATCCAGAATATTTCTGGAGCAATTCCTGGTGGCCTCAGTACTCCGCACATGGCACAGCTGGAGTCCTTGTCAAAGACTAATGAAAGAAAACGGTTAGGCCAATGTTAACATTTTTCCCAAATGATTCTGTTTACAGGAATGCTTGCAGTTTTTGCTTGAATCCAAGTAACACAATGTTACAGTCTTTGCCTCTTGCTTGCATACATTAAAAACTATGCTGATATTCTCAATACTCTACACACAAGAAAATGAGGCAACACTTAAAAAAAATCTCTATATGAGAACACTGATGGTCTTTTCTGTTTTATGCAAAGTACTTTATTTTCTCTTTTAACTATGTATTTATATGCCGCACAATGCATATCTTTACATGAAACAAGTAATCAACACTGCATATTAGGATACTTAATAGCACAGTGTACTGTATTCAACCAAAGCAAAAGTTAATTCAAACATTACATCACTCTGTGCAGGACTGTACCTAAATGGATTTAGGGACCCTGCCTTCCGAGGGGTGTGGGAGGGTTATGGGGTATTTTATATAAAAAAAAAATGCTAATAAAATAATCTGTTCACATCAACATGCTGTTATTAGAATAATGTCATATTCAGTCCACATACTAGTGTATTTTGTGTTGCTTACTGAAAGTGACACTGTCTACAAACTATGCCACTTTCAACAACCTAGAATACTCTGGAATTGAGTAGTACCATCATCAAATGTATTGAAATTTGTGACCTGTCTCGGTTTTTCCAGAAAGACAGTAAATAAAACATTCCAAACTCTGTTATTCTGAGTCATTATATTATTAGTGGTTGATCATTTCTAGGAGATATTCATTTTTTAGTTTTGATATCATCATGCAAGGGATTAAGATACACATTAAACAGAGCCCACTGTTATAGTTTCTAACAAGTGTCTAAGGTTTTTTTTTTTTTTTTACCTTCTATCTAATAATATTTTGTTAATAATGACCCTGAGATTTTAATTTTCAAACCAAGTGTCATACAGTATGTATGAAAGAGTGTGTAGGATGGTGGAGTGTGCATTCAAATGTGACTATGTTGAGAAAAACACTAGGATCTTACAAGAACAGTTAACCCTACATTGAAACATTGTCCTATTGTCCTATATTGCAAGTACACAGATCTTTGACTTTATCATTTCAAAGTAGTATGTTGAATAGATTGGTTATCTTATTTATATATATATATATATATATATATATATATATATATATATATATATATATATATATATATATATATATATACATATATATATATATATATATATATATATACATGATATTTACCTTAATTATGAAATAATGTGTAATCTGTTATTTTACATACCAGAGCCTCGTAGGATGGCAAGTGCCATCCGTCTCCTTTGGGCAACCATGTTCATGTCAGTAGTGGAGAAATCAATTTTTGGCTTCTCTGGAAACACTTCCAGAAGTGCCTCAGCCATCTTAAGTAAACGACGCACAACATATATTCAGCTTATTCAGGGTAGTTATAGGGAAGCACAATGGACAACAATGTGTGTATAACTTTCAATGAGAGAAATGCTTGAGTAATAAATTCTCTGAAATTGGAAATTCGTGAAACTATACATGTAATTTACCAAATACACAATGACCCCACAGCTGCTGCTATCTCTTTGGAATGGGTGTCTCATCGTGTCTCCAATCCATCTGATGCCCATCCAGTCAGAGCGATTGTGCTTGGTCAAACGCATCTTGAAATATTCTCTATGAAATAAAGCATGTAGGGGAACACATGGATACAAGGAAATTTGTTGCTGTCTGACATAATAATTATGACAGTTCAATGCATTAATTGTACTGCTGTGCATGGGAATTAGCATGTGTTTAAGGTGAAGTATGATGAAGACTTCGGAGAAATTTCAGGAGGTGTGTATGTGTGGTGGAGTGGGCTGGGGGAGAATTTGTCTGTGAAGGGTTATTTGTACAAATAAGTGTGTTTGTAATATCATTGTGATGCTCTGAAATTACAATACCACATATGACTGAGAAAAGAGCATTCCGGTGAAAATGGAGGAGAGCTTAGAATTTACAAATAGATTAAAGTCAAGTGGAGCAGTGGTTAGCACTCGTGCCTCACAGCAAAAAGGATCCTGGTTCAAATCCAAAACCAGACCTTTCTGTGTGGAGTTTGCATGTTCTCCACGTGTCTCTGTGGGTTTTCTACAGGTTTCCTCCCACCATCCAAACACATGTACTCATAGGTTAATTGGTTAATCTAAATCACCCATAGGTGTGATGTGAGTCTTTATATATTCAGTCCTGTCGACTCATACAGGGTGTACCCCGCCTTTGCCTATTGTAGCTGGATTAGGCCCCCAGTGACCCCCGTGACCCTAGTGAGGATAAAGCGGGCTCAGATGACGAGATTAAAGTCAAATCAAGTCAGTTTTATTGCAAGTTTCTTCATATGTAAAGGTCCTACAAAGAGTATGTCTATGCAAAGACATAGACATACTCAGAACTCAGACATACTTTGAAGTGCAAGACAGGACTAATAATAGTCTAACAAGTATTATTAATGATAAAGAAAGGAAGAACTAATATATTAAATAATAACTTAAAGTAATGACACATACTAATGACTTATTATTATTATTATTATTATTATTATTACATTGCGTTCATCCACAGAATATAAACCGAAAGCACTTCTGGATAGTGTGTGAGCAAGTGAGCATTTGTTACCTTCTGTTTTCTGCTCCTCACTGCATCGGCATACTCTAACATTAATGCAGTGATGCTGACTTTGTGCATCGCAACGAAATCGTCAAATCGTGCGAATCGCCTCTGCTGCAGCCGCACCTTCTTTAGATCCCACTAACTCTTTTCCATAATCCCTTGAGTGTGGTTATCAACTGTGTAATTCTGGATTGAAGCAGAACAATTGGGATTAAATGAAAAAAAAATACTTTGAGTTTCACATACAGTCTCATGTAGGCCACATCATGACTACATTTCAAAGTCAGTTGACTCCAGAGTAACAGCGTAAGTTGAGATATCGCCCACATATTACATTAATACATCTTATGAGATAAATACACTGTACCTGTCTTGGTGTGCCTGCTGCCTTCAAGTATTTCTTGGACAGCTCCGTGTATAATGGTCCTTTCCCATGACGTCCAAGATCACCTAAGCATAGGGAATGGGGTCCCCAATGAATTGAAATGGTTCGTATGAGACATGAAATGGTCATACAACTGTGTTGATTTAGCTTAAAACTTACCCAAGAGCATAGCAGTCCACAGAGGAGCCTGAGGTAGGAAGTTGGTCAATATTTTCCCAATGAAATTTGGGCAGTAATAAATGTTTTGGGGTCCCTCTGTCTCCAACTGTGGTCAACAACTTTGTAAAGTGCTGCAAAAATGGGGAAGGCCCAGAATAACACTGGAATAGATAAACAAAAACAATGTAAGAGGGAAACAAAATTAAATGTACAATTTAAGGTTTGTATTAAGCGATCCAAACTTCACCTCAAGTAAGGTGATCTGTCTACAATAAGCAAATAGCTTCACTTCAACCAAGTAATGTGTATAATTTATTGTTTTGAAATTGTGTCAAAATAGTTGGTGATTATTAGTTATTGCTAGATATTGCCATTGTGGCAAACACTTTTCTCACCAGACAATTTGCACCTTTCAAAGGTAGCTTCCACAGCCTTGTGTGAATGTGTGATAGTTTATGTGACTGCCAAGCCAATGCCAAGTCAATGCCATATAAATATGTTTATTAATTAATTGATTGATTACAACAGATCATGTAGCTGTCAGAAATGTACTGCTAAATGGAAGACAACAAGTTTGACACTACACTTAAAATAAATATCAAAATGTGGCAAAACATAGACACTATCTCAACCTGGGTATAACACAAAGAATACATACCCCAAAGTCGTCCTCTTCATTATTGAACTCCTCAATGGCATGCCCCTGCAGTAGCACCTGTAGGTTGTTAAAGTGTCTTTCCACACTTGGACCACTGCAGGGGCTTGAAAAAACCATTGCTGCACTTGTTAAGAGCTGCTCGAGCTCCTCCATGGACTGAGCCTGTGTCATGGTGCCCATTATATGCATGGCAAGATGGTAGTGCCTTGGTGCACTATGAAGACAAAAAATATTAAATTAGTACGTAAGGCTAAGGTGCCATGAACTTCCCCCACCAAACCACTACCAGCCAGATTCTCTCAATCCCATCATGTAAGATATGGGGGACAGGTTAATTCTGTCCGTCTCTCTTCACCAAAGCACAGTAAAAATTAATTATTTCTAAGAACTTCATCACTTTGAGTGATGCCTGCCAGATAAGATAAGATAAGATAAGATAAGATAAGATAAGATAAGATAAGATAAGATAAGATAAGATAAGATAAGATAAGATAAGATAAGATAAGATAAGATAAGATAAGATAAGATAAGATAAGATAGATGATATTCTGTTAGTTACAGTGATACTCACTGCTTCTTGCAGAGGCTCTTTGAGTTATTCATGATGTGGCTCAAGCAACGATGAATAATTGGTAAGGTGGAGTCTCCCTCCTGACCTTCTCCAATCACTATGCTGTGATACCTACAGGAAGAGGATTTTGTTAAGTGTTCAAGACAAATCCCAGTCAAATCTTCGAAAAAAGTCAACATAATGTCATGCTCATGTGATAATGGTATGTGATGGTTCGCCTGCACAATTGCAGTTCATGTCTGAGAAAGGGGCATTGTGGCCCTACATGTCACGAAAATAAAACTGGTTCAAGGTGTCTGTTTCATTTTCACTTTACTTTGTACTTTTCAAGACAAGAAAATTCCAATTTTTATTACGTGCATGTGGTGGTTGTTGTGTTTTTCTGAGAACTCTGATTTATGTATTTGCTTTTGTTTGCTCTGGTAACAAGACCTCATCAGGAGCTCTGCAAGGGACATCCCACAAAAATTAAGTGCAAGTGCTTGCAGTAGCACAATACATCCATCGCACATTACCATCACTGGTCTTCTTCGGGCACACCGGCCATGGAGTCGTGCTACATTGTTCAGAAATGCCCCAACAAAATGAGAC
>CM035790.1:4867163-4977163 GCA_020466265.1 Siphamia tubifer
ATATATATATGTATATATATCGGCTTCAGGTCTCTCCGGTCTCTGTTCAGAATGCTTCCTGTTGCATCTATATAAATTATGTCTTCCTTGCAGCGCTGAAAATAAAATGCTATGGTTTTTGCAGACCACAGCATTACCGATTTAGGTTTTGCAGAGATCTGCTGAATCAGTCCATCTGCTCCTTCTTCTTCCGCCATCATTTTTAAACTGATTATGTCATCCTCGTGATGGCATACCTTTGCCCTCTGTGCTGAACACAGGGTCTTCAGTGTTCCAGGGGTTGGCACACCATCCCGGCACCCGGACTCAAACACTTTTTGGTCCAGGTCACCTAGTCCTGTTCAAGTACAGAGTTCTGGGAAGTTGTTGTTCCAGGCTCTGTGCTAATTTGTCGCGCTCCTCTCCCCGCACAGGCCGACGAAGCAGCTGACGCTTGCTGTGCCTAATGAAATCACCCCTGAAGATCACCTGGGCCTTCAAGTTCACATCATCAATGCAAATGTCCACTACAATAGGACAATCATTAAACCTACAGGAACCACTTGTTTTCAACAATGGCCCCCCTGCTCCTGGACCCTATGGTTTTCACCCAGTGCCGTTTGAAACCAATGCTGCAGTATGGATTATACAGCTTTATATTTTCTGCCATTACATTGGTCCAGTTAAGAGATGAAAACTGCCTCCCAACCTGAGTTCTTCTAAGTTTCTGCCAGTCTTCCTTGGCTATGAAGAAAAAGCCAGAATTCGGACGTAATGAAAATCAAGGAAATCTTGACTGGAATTGCTTGTAGAAGATGAATGTGGAGACAGTGAAGCATTGGAGGGCAGTGATGAGTGAATTGGCGATTCCTCACCTGTGTCATTCACAGGTGAGGAAGGAATATGGGATGGCCCTGGTGAAATTAGTGGTGACTCCTGGGAGGACCTTGAGGTTAAACTGTACGTATAATCAAAGTTCCCAGGTGATGGAGGTTGGGAGGCAACCAGCGTGGGTAGTGGCGATTGAGGCTGGTATGATGCTGGTGATGAACTGTTGCAGGTGACTACAAAAGGTGATGGAGAGTAGGCCCAGCAAGATTCGGGGTGTGTGTGTGTGTGTGTGTGTGTGGGGGGGGGGGCAGGGTGATATGGCCTGGGCAGCTGACGCTAACATGGAAAAGAGCAGAGCCATACAATTGCATGTTGAGAAAAAAATTGAAATCTATCACAGACCATACATTAATAATAGCGTGGTCATTCAACGTTGATTTAAAAAAAATACCCAGAATTACTTAGGGATGTCAACAACTAAACAATTAATCGACTCAATGAAAGCGTTAATCACACAAATAAAATGAATTTCAGTCGCTAGAGCAATTGGAGAGAGACACCCAGTTTGAAACATGAAGCAGTCATGAGGGATTATGACACTTGAGACTTTTTTGGCTTTTGATAAAAGAATATGACAAAAATTATTTAAATTCAGCATTTTATCTGATTGAATTTTTATTTTAAAATTTTAAATCTGCTTGTTTTCTAGGGAAACATTGTTATTTTTGGAAAAAACATAGCTTATGAATTAACTGTAACAATCAATATGGTCAATCAACTATCAATTAATTAATTAATTGAAAACTTGCATCCCTACTCCACATAATTGCATCTGAAACTTTTCTGAAATTACTAATGGGTGTTCTTTATATGCCAGAGACAAAGGATTTAAAATTATAGATTGTTTAAAAGAGGGGGAGGCATGTCAATTTTATTCAGACATTCTTTTTCTGCAAAGTTCTTAAGGCCATAGCACAAAACCTTTATAATATGATTTTTCTGTATTTCAGATACATGGGCCAGATGTGGCCGTCAAACAGGCCAGGCAGGTCTGGCACCATACAGTTCCTGGAGTACAGTGTAACGTTTAAATTTGGCATGCTGATAGATGAATAGGATAAGTATGTCACGTCTGCTATGTACGAGCACAAAAATAAAATTTAAAAAGTAAAAAATTGCTTCTGAAGGCCTAACACAGCACATAAAAATGATGTGACATCATCTAGAGCAGTGTTTCTCAAACCTTTAGTCCAAGGAACATTGTTTTGTAAAATAATTTTGTTATGTTATTTATGTCATGACCTCCGCTCCGGTGACCTTTTCCCCGGACATTCATCATCACCACAGACTCTGACCGTTTGCTCCCAGGTTTTGTCTGTCTTGTCTTCAGGTTTCTTAGTTTTGTTATTAAATTATTTTTCCCTTCAGTACTGTGCATTGGAGTCCTCCTTCACCTCACCCCGATCCTGACAATTTACCTGTCCACTGAATTGACAAGCTCAGTCATCTTACAAGTTTTAGCCTATACCAATCCACTGCAGATTGTTTATTTTGTATAGAAGTTGCAGACCTATCAAGGTTACCTTATATTATAATAATGTTACAATTAAAATGTATGCCATCTTGTCACAGAAACATTGACTATATTATTATACAGGACCAAGGTAGCCAAGAAGTCATGCCAGAGCACGTAATTTCTTATTGTCAAAGAAAAGTTGTCTGTGACAGCCAGCCCTTCAGTCAATATTTAAAACCCAATGTGGCCCTTTGGCCAAAATAATTGCCCAACCCTGGTATATGTGGAATATTGCCCAATCATGTGGAGCCACATTAAAATCCGGTCCAGTTCATTTCCCAACCCTAACCCATCTCTCTCTCTCCCAAACATTGTCTGTCACCACTTCAATTTCACTATCAAATAAAGCCCAAAAATACATTAAGCCAGTAACACGCGGTCCCTGTTAAAAATTAGCTCTAACCACAATGGCAATGACCAAGTCATATAGCATTACTAAAGGGCTTGTGCACTGCCATAATGGTGTAGTACAACGGTAGTACAGTAGTCACAAAAAAAAAAAAACCGAGACATTTTACGGACCAATGAAGAGGACTGCACTTTGAGAAGCACTGTTCTAGATATAATTTGACAATGCAGGTGCATACTACACCTATTCATGAATTAAATTTGCACTTTCTAGATTCTCCGGATGTTTTGTTATGACTTTACGGGTTGCAAATTCAAATCCCACCCTTCCCTCTTCCAACTTTGGTTCATGGTTTCAGTGCTTTTGAGCAAGGCACCCGAACCCACATCACGCAGGGGGCTGTAACCAATACCCTACACTTGAAATGTCTGCATTTCCTTTTGAGAAAAGTGTAATGTAATGTAACATTTTATGGAAAATGACAGAATGACCCAGTAACTGTTTTAAGTAATGTTTTAAGCTACTATAACTTCATCATAAAAGCGTTTTCATTACAACATGCCTCTGGTATATTCTGTACACATTTCTGAGCTGGATTTATTTGTTTTGGTTAGTGGTATGCCCAGGCTAACGGCAGGCCCCAACCCAGATGTCGGCAGGATCCCGTGTTTTTGTCGAACCATATCGATTGTGTTGACAATCACCACTCTGCAGGCAGGTTAGTTTTTCTAGCCTAAAATAGAAAAATAAGAAGCTTTTGTTATCTTTCCAGAATCTTCAAGCTAAACCATTAAAACTATTCTGGTGAGTGAGAAATTTTATAGTACCTTCCCAAAGGAGGGTGAAGCTATAAAGTCTAAGAAAGAGATAAAAAAACAACAATAATAACACACACAATCATCACTTGTGTATATTTTTGTATTTTTGTGTGTGTGTGTGTGTGTGTGTATATATATATAATATATATATATAATATATATATATATTATATATGTAAATTTCCACTAAATAATAAGATTTAACTGCATCATCTACCATAGTGATGATTTATTTATTAATCTTTACATAAAAATGGAACAGAACGAATAAAACACAAAAAAAATTCCATTAAAAGGAAAATTACATTCTGCCCCCCCCCCCCCCACACACACACACACGGAACCACATCCTTCAAAGACAGATTATACGACAAACACCAATGTACATATCAATGCTTATTTGTAATTACAATTTAACAAATACTAAGTAAAAATTGTGATAAAAATTAATGAATAAAATATTTTAAAATTGCACACAAATGTAAACATAATAACATTGCAAATTGCACAAACATTTTCAAAAAGCAAAACCAATGTTAACAACTATAATTAAATAATAAAATGAGTGCAAATGACTTCGCTTTTCCTTTTGGCTTTTCCCTTAGTGTTCACCACAACAAACAAAAAAAAAACTAGCAGTAAAAGTAAAGGTGCAGCAGCAGCTGTAAAGATACCATCTAAAACTGGACCTTTCTTGCCTTCTTTGATGCAAAATCCTCAATTACATCCCTGTAATAAATATGTTAGTAAATATATATGAAGGAATATGGAGATTTAAAAAAGTAAAAACATTTAACAGCACACGTCCCATTTATTTATTTACTTTTTAGTTAATCACTTTATAAACTTTCTTAAACCATGGACTCACTGTCTCATTTCCTTAACCTATTTGTGGACTCACCAACTGACCAAAGATAGCACCAAATCCCCATATGGGCCCGTTATGATCAATTCATTTGGGCTTATTAGCAATCCTGTGAAACACACAAGTATCCCTACAGCCCACTAACCAGTAATGGAAAAATGCATAAAAGATGGGGAAAATCCTTAAATGGTAATAGTGGTATTATTTATATTATTAATGTGGCACAGGGGAGGCTAGATAATCATGTGTAATGTTAGGCCTTAATGATCCCTTAATTTGCGACAACTATTCTAGACTAGTCTAATGTGTAACAGTGTAACGTTGCATTAACCCTTTGGGCGCCCCATTTTTTTTCAATGTTGACATATTTTTTACATGAATATTTCAAAGAGCTGTTGCACAAAAGTGGTAAGAGATAGAGCTTTGCTCCAAATTACAAATTTGTAGGGCAGGACCTAAAGTATATTTTTAAGATATTTTTGTAGATCTAATTTGCATATTATGACATCATCATGACGTCATCAGTAGGCGGACAGCTGAAATTAAGGAATTTCACAGTGGGAGAGACTCTGGATCAATCAAATTGGGATGTTTTGCTTAAAAATTTAATGTTTTGTCATCTACTGAGTGTCTGTGACCTTGTTGTTGCTTAAAATACTGTTATTTACTTTAGATGCATCCGTAGTGAGCATCCAAGAAAACATTGATGACATATGTTGACTGCTCGGAATTCTGTTGAAATTTCTCTTGTGTGTCTGGCCATAAAATAAGGTAATTTTAGACAATATGCATGGAAAAAAGAGAAAATACTTCATATATTATCAAGAGGGTTGAAATATCATATTTGAGTATCAATAACTCTAGCTAAGAATCCTTTTTAGCTTTTGAGCAAATTTGATAAGCTCAACGAACTGATTCTGAACTGATTGACTGAACTGATTGAGGATATTTATATTTCAGGAACTGATTTTATATTTCAAAGAACTGATTCAAAATACAATTCAAAATATTATTTACATGGCAAAGAACTGATTCAAAATATTATTCAAAACAATGAAACATGTAGGCCTAAGAACTACACAAACATGCCAAATATTCATCCATACACATGCCTCAGGGGGTCACTCAGAAATCAGTTCTATTCTATCTGTCCAAATGACACTGTACGCAATAGTTTCCCTGGTCAGATTCCTCACTATCACTGCTACTACTTCGGTCAAAATCATCAAATGTTGGATCTTCAGGTTCAGAATCCGAGTCAGCTAAGACCTGACACAATGCCTCATGAACCGTGAACCTCTTTTTTGCCATTTCGTGTGTTTGATGAATAACTTTAGTCAGCAATGCGAGAGCAGCCGCCTCCGTAATACTCCGGAATAGCTCTGAGCGAGCGCTTCGAGGTGCGGTCATTTACCAAGGCATTTCCTGGAAAACTTTTCATGGGGGCAGGGCCTAAATTTGTGCTCGGGAGACAGATTTGCATGTCTGCCACCTAATAGTATGGAGTATGAACTGCATTCAAATCGCAGTTAGATGAGAGAGTGGATTAAACAGAGCACCGCCGCTTGTCGCAAATTTGCGACTTGGGCGCCCAGAGGGTTAATAAAGCCTTTGGTGGTTAGCAGATCAATAGGTTTAATAAAATACCCCAGTTGTGTCTGGAGCACATTTGCTTAGGATTAGGGCTTGTTTTTGCCTTTTGTTGACCTTATTAACTTCAGGGTCATCATCACATTCACACTCAACTCTTGCCATGTTTGCAAAGTAACTTTGTGTAATTTAGGCCTACCTGCATTACTCTCCTCTCCTCCTCTTCTCTCCTTTTTCTGAACTGAAAGCCGGATGGCTTTTTTCTCTCCATCTTGGTTCGACGGTGTCTGAGCGTTTATTAATGCTATCACTGACATTCACCAATAATATTGACATGACGTAAACAAACTAAGAAAACTGGGTAAATTTTTTTCCTATAGCCAGTGTTTATTAAAATTTAAATATACATTAACAATATACATATCAAAATTAGAATATATATTTTTCTATATTATTACATATAGTGTGGTTGTAAAAAATTTTTTAAACAGAAATGCCATATTAGGATGATTGCCCAGGCCCCCTTCATGACTCGTCTCATTTCATTGGCTGCTGTGCCCCCCCCTACACACACACACACCACCACACACACGTGCCTTTCTCATCCCCCCTCCCTCGGCTGGGGCGTATGGCAAGCCAAAGTGTTCACGTAGCCACGCGTTGTCTTTATGTCACACGTTACAGAAGGCGTTCTACCACGCGCACTGGTGCGCTTTCACACGTTACAGTGCGCGTGCTAGAACGCGTTCTGTAATGCGTGATATAATAAACACAACGCATGGCTATGTGAACACTTTGGTTTGCCATAGGGGCGCTGCCTGGGCCGAAGCAAGCAAGAAGAAAAAAGAAAAAAAAAAAAGACAGGGAAAGGAGAAAAAAATAGCACGGTCATATGCTGGCGCCCCATAGAGGATTGCGCCCTGGTCCGTTGCCCAGCCTGCCCATAGCTAAAACCGGGTCTGATGGCATAGGTCAGAAAATCTCTACATTTATATTGTACTTGTGAGTTATTCAATAATCGGTCCAATTTACGATGGCTCATTGCAATCACACAATAACATTTTACCAGGTTATCTCATAATTATGAGATATCTCATAATTATGAAATAATTCCGAGATAATTATCTTACATAATTCTGAGATTTCTCATAATTCTGAGATAATTATCTTCTAATTATTAGATAACTATCTTATGTAATGAGATAATTACCGTATAATTGTAGGATGATTATCATATATAATTATAAGATAATTATCTTAGAACAATGAGATAACTATCTTGTAAATATGAGATAATTATCTCAGAATTATGAGATCTTATATCATAATTATGAGATAAGTTTTCATATTAGGTCCACAACCCAATAACTTGTGCTATGACCGCCCTCAGTCGACTCAGCTGTTGTTGATGGGTGCCTTAATTGCTGTTGACACTGCCTGCGAAACAGGAAGATTCTAATAATTTTAAACTGCCTTTTTTTTTTTTTTTTTTTATAAGTGTACTCACAGACTACCTACTAAGCCATTCTGAATGCATTTATCAATTATCTTTTATTGAACCCTGAAAAAACTGAAGTCATTATAATTGGTCCTAAAAATGCGAGAGACTCCCTACCTGACCACATAGTTACTCTGGACAACTTAAGTGTAACACCCAGTGCCACAGTTAAAAATTTAGGAGTTTTATTTGATCCAGATCTTTCATTCAAAATGCATATTAACCAAATTTGCAGAACAGCCTTCTTTCACCTGCGCAACATTAGCCAAAATTAGGAATATTCTGTCTAAAACGACTGCAGAAAAATTAATTCATGCA
Source organism: Siphamia tubifer (assembly GCA_020466265.1). Lineage (NCBI taxonomy): Eukaryota > Metazoa > Chordata > Actinopteri > Kurtiformes > Apogonidae > Siphamia > Siphamia tubifer. The sequence goes on from CM035790.1 coordinate 4,874,988, forward strand.
TTTGTTACATCACGATTAGATTATTGTAACTCCTTACTTGTAGTGTGTCCTAAATATTCCCTAAAAAGCTTTCAACTGGTTCAAAATGCAGCAGCAAGATTATTAACCGGATCAAATAGAAGAGAACACATCACCCCTGTGCTCCAAACCCTTCACTGGCTACCAGTTGAGTCTAGAATTGAATTTAAAATCCTCCTCCTTACATATAAAACCATTAATGGTATGGGCCCCTCTTATCTTAAAGATGATCTGGTTCCGTACCAACCCAAAAGAAACCTTTGTTCTTAGAATGCAGGTTTATTGAAAGTTCCTAGGGTTTCTAAAATTACAGTAGGAGCTAGAGCCTTTAGTTATCAGGCCCCTGTCTTATGGAATCAGCTTCCCTTTAATATTAAAGATGCCGACACAGTCTCTACATTTAAAATTAGGCTTAAAACATTCCTGTTCGAGAAAGCCTATGGTCAGGTTAGTTAAAAAAATTATGTGGTGTATGAGTCGCAGTTCAGTTTGGACTGCCCTAGGAGTTAGAATGCTGGGGGAAGTACAGTACACTGAGTTCCTTCTTTCTTCTCTTTCTCTCCCTCACACCTGTTTCTGTAACTTTTACAACCTATCTTTCATACCGAGTCTGTTCATGACTAGTCACCTGGTGTCGTCCCCCCCCCCCCCCCTGGGGGGAGTGGTGGTTTTGAAATGCCTGGTTGAGTGTGAAGTTTCATTGACACTGAGCCCCCTCTTTATTATCCAGAGCTAAGAAAACCATGTGGATCTGGAACGGAGAGGCACAAGGTTCTACTATGGAAAACCAGTCAGACTATACAATATAGAAATTAGAGCCCAACAGATATGGGATTTTAGGGCTTGATGCCAATACCAATATTGGGAGCTAAAAAATAAAATAAAAAAGCTGATATATTGACAAAGAATAATGGACATGTGGGTTACCAGTTGCATAAATCTGTTTACCTCAAAGATAATTAACAACTGTCAAACACCATATTATTCAAATATCACAAGAGTATGTGACCCATGGAACCATAGATTGTAGATGTGGTAGTTCTTATGTTGGGTAGAGCAGACTTTTGAAAAAGATGAGTCAATACTCTAAATAGTGGTGTAACCCAGGGGCGAGTTTAGGCACCCCCTGGTTGCTCCCTTAAAAAAAAGAACAAAATGCATTATGAAAAATCTTCGCCGCCTCAGAGTTCACCTAGCCTAGTGGAGAACTGTCATGTCACCATGTGATTTGTCTAAACCAATAAAATACTTCTACTTACACCTTTTTCTGAATGGTTTGCACGTTCGTGCCCTGATTGTTTTCACAAATGGACATGTGATGGTGGTTGCACTGCAGATGAGTGACAGTAAGATGTGAAGGTAAGCCTGTGCCATTACATTATAATTATAATTATAATCATTCGGGTAAGAATGAGTACAGTATTAATTTGGTTGAGAAATCCATAACATTTTACGTGTACATATTACAACTGATATATGGGCAGCAATCCTACATCAAAACCCAGATTGCTTTCATTTTTAAAATGTTTTTATTTGACTCGACCCCCCCCTCCAACCTGCTATAGGGAGTTTCTCCATCAAACTGTCTATATGTTTGTGTCTCTGCTCAGTCAATAACCCACCTCGACCTGACCCAGCTGATCTACACCTCACTTTTCTTTGAATAGGATGGTGAGGAAGATAAAATATATGTAAAAACTAAAACCAAACATTCAGAAAAAAACTATCAAACCTGCTCAAAAGTCACATTAAAACTAAGTGAATTAGAGGAAAAAGTCCAAACTAACTAAAACAAAACTATAATGAAAAACCCAAACTATTATAACCCTGATCCTTAGTGTTGTTTACTCAGTGTTAAATATGTACATTAAATATGGACTCATTTACATTTTCTTCCCATTAAACAAAGTTTCCTTGTGGGAAACAAGGAAACTTTGTTTAATGGGAAACCTTTCAGTCTCTTTATTTAAAAATGTTTATCTCCATGTCACGGGGTCAAAGATATAGAACACATTGCATTAACTACCCTTGTCCATTGGAATGAATGTTTCAGTTTAATCAGTGCCATTTTTATATGGGGGTAACACTTCTTACCTGATCATCACTTGACAATATCTTCCCTGATAGTGTGAGAAACATACGGACTTTGTACCAAGATGGCGGCTGTGGCACCTGAGGCTGGACATGCTAACATGCTAACATGCTAACATACTGATATACTGTATAGTGTTCTATATCTATGTCATGAGATTAGGATTTGTCAAACAGCTCACCTTAACATGCACTAAAATACAGAAAATTGCATTTAAGAAATCCGTTTTTCCTCTGGGGGAGGCCCCCCAGACCCCCCTCTGGGCTAAGACCTGGTCTTCATAATGTCTGGCTAGTTTGAATCACAATTAGACCAAATTAAAGACCTTTAAGAGTTAGTATGGATGTTTATTTATATTTGAACAGTATACTATTCATCTGTACATTTTTCTTGTATGAATTTTATCCAGACACCTGTTATTATTAAATTGTGAGGAAATTAATGTTAAATTTACCCCTGCCTGCTTTAGAGGAATTGTTGCATTTGAGTACCTATGTGTTTGAGTAGACCAGGAGTGGACCTGCAGTGAGCTAACACAGTAGCAGCTAACGACAAACAGCCTAGTGGTCTATGGGTCTTTTTTTTTATTGCCACCTTATCACCATCACACTTCACCAGAACGTCCCAGAACCAGACCATTTTTTTCTCATGCAATAAGCCTATACATTGACATGGAACTGGTAAGTTTGTAAACTCAATCTTTATTTCAGTGCTTGTGGATGGTAGATGATAGTTTATTGGTTAAAAAAATAAATAAAACTTTAGAAATCGATTCAACTTTTTCGTTCAAGACAGGTGCCACTGTCAGCACTGGGGGCTGAGCCCCCTAAAGGTTAGATGCTAGAATCACCCCTGGTGTAACCTGTTTGTTACATGCAATCATATAATTACATAAAATTGTGTTACAATGTTCTTAGTTTAATTAATAACATACACATACCTGGTATGTTGGCTGTGGTTCAGTTGGTAGAGTGGGTCGCCCAATGAGCGAGAGGTTGGCGGTTCGCGTCCCGGCTCTGGCTGTCCACATGTCGAAGTGTCCTTGGGCAAGACACTGAACCCTGACTTAGGCCCCCAGCAGGACTTACTGTAGACCTTAGAAACCTACTGGTGTATGAGTGTATGTGTGAATGGGTGAATGAGAGGCTAATGTAAAGCGCTTTGAGCACCATGAAGGTGGAAAAGCGCTATATAAGTGCAGTCCATATGTTTCCTATTGTGGAGCCTGTTTGGGGTACTGGTCATCCAGCCACACCCATTTCTTCTTCATGTCTCTCTGTGAATACACAGAGAGACACGAAGAAGACCCTGTGGGTCTATAATTCTCCCATTTGTTGTGTTATCCTTTGGGAGACGTCGGTGTCCATAAAATCATATCGTCTGTATTTCTATGCCTTTATCATTCAAGTTTATTAAGTTGTATTTATTGTGATCTTGAACTTTATTTGTCTTATTGTCATTGAGTGTTAGTTTTGTTGTCCATCCCACATGGTGTTTATATCTTTCAATGTTCGCTATAGATGTGGGTATGGGCATTTATTTATTAGCATCCATGCTAAGTGCTGCATTTCCCCGTTACCTAGGTATGTAACCCTTTGTCACGGAGATCTTCAGGAGAGATCTGGGCATTTATTAGCATCTGTGCTCAGTGCTACATTTCCTTGTTATCCAGGATAAGAAAAACAGAGGCTATCACCACATGAGTAAAGGTAACTTCAGGTACTTCTGTTCGCAACAAACACAATGCAGAGGAAATAGACTGGTCACATTGGCATAAAAATGTTTTGGTAAATCAATGTTTAAAAGTGAGTGACACTTCCCTTTAATGCGCCCAACTACAAATCAAGCTATGGAATCACAAAAATATCACTGACCACAAAATTATGTTTTCTCCTCATTAATTTGGATGCATCTGCCTTACAGCACTATAAATTCCCATGTGGACCATGGACTAAACTGAGCATGTGGAGAATGAATTGGGCAAGTCCAGAGCTGTTCTTGATGGGAGCTGACCCATGTTAAAACTGTCCTTGGTGTTAGGCACATCTCTGCAGCAAAAAAAGTTCATAAATCAGCAACATATTTGCAGATGTTTATCAATCAGTGAGACCATAAAATCAACCCGATTCATCGGCCGACTGATTAATGACTTGGGCTCTAATGCAGATACAGGTGTAATTACTAGTTTGATTTGACTGGACTCTTGTTCCTTAGAATCTATTACATACTGTGAAAGACATGATAGATAGAACTTTAAGAGTTTATTTTGAAGATTGTCATAAATATAAAAAAAAACAAAAACGCCAGAATGAATACACAAAATGTGTACATTTTATGCAAAAACTGCGAAAATATCCTAGTCCTGTTAGACAACAGAAATTCCATCCAAACAGGCTGTTGAAAACATCCAACACTGAACTCACCATGTGAAGATATAAACAAATTGCTAAAACCAGGCAAAGAGAGAGACACAGGTTCTGGTCAACAATCAGAGATGATTTGATAAAGTTAGAATTTGTGTCAATAAGATCCCAATGATAAAGCATTCCTTTGTTAAATGGTGATTGTAGAAAAGGTTTGGAGATACAGTGGGATTGGTAAACAAGATCAGGAACGTCTGTTTGGGAAACCAACTTGTATGATCATATAGTGGAAGAAGTGGAAGAAGCATTAGCACCGTAGCATACAAGTGCAGCCCAACTCCACCTTTACCTGACGTTTCCACTGATAATACAGGTCTGGTCTTTGACATCACATGATCGAACAGCTGCTCTTAGTGGAGGCAGTCCAGCGGAGCCAGCTCAGTTTGTCATCTCGGTATGGAGGGTAGCGAAGCCCATTAAGTCGCTCCAGAGCCCACCCCCGCAACATGCACGCCTTCCGGTGGCTGAAGGTCTCAAAGCCCCAGCGGCCATGGTAACTGCCCCAACCGCTGCCCCCTGGAAGGATGAGGGGGGGACAAAAAACAGAGATCAGAGTACTATTTGTTTGGTTGACCTCTGATGACGATCTATATTGGTTTGCATCAGATGTTTGATTCCAAACTGAAGTATGGGATTGAACTATTGACAGTAATACAAGAACATTCTTCAGAGATAATATGAATGAATGTATGAATGTGGAATAGGTCTGTAGGCTGAATCCTGCTGTAGTTTAACAGAGTTCTTGCAAAATCACCAAGTTAAATTTTAGAAGTTTTTTTTAGACTTCTTTCAACCATGATAAGAAAAATTTTAGGCCAACATCAAGACATCCTCAAACAAAAAGATGATCACATTTGATTCTCAAAACCATGCCAATTTGTATTGTAAATTAAAAAGTGCAAGTTTCTTATATTCATGGAATATAAAAAATAAAGATTACATTGAAGTAATGCAGTCAATAAAACACATGCAGCAATGGCCATATATCTGGAAAAAATACTATTTCACAGAAAGTGTGAAGCAGGAAAATGATGCCCCACAGCATCTTTAATTAATTTTCTCCTCTTAATCAGGATTTAATACTTGCACAAAACCATTCTGCAAAACTGTAAACTAACATAAACCTCCTCAGATTACATTGTTTATATATACCTACCTACACATATTTTATATATATATATATATATATATATATATATATATATATATATATATATATATATATATATACACACACACACACACACATACGCATATACAGACATGTCTGACTAACTGATAATGTTTGTAGTTTGGAGGACTATCAGCGTTGCTACTCCAGTGACACTATTTAACCATATCTCTACTAGAAACATACTGTGCAGGTTTTTTACAGTATCAGGTCATTCATTATGAAAGATTTATTGGTCAGTGATCTGACATTTAGCAACCCTACCTTTACCTGTATTCACATATACTGTTCAAAGATCTAAAGTAAGAACATTGCATTTTGTGTTTATATTATCTGAAATAGAAGACCCTGGGAAGCTGCAGAGCTTTTGAGAGGAGCCCAGACACAAAAAACACCCAAACCTATTTTGCAAAAGGACCCCACCCCTTTTCCAGCACCCATAGTCTCCCACACATTAAAGGTGTGCATGATAAAAACATTGATCCATTAATTCATACACAAAATAAAATAATGCTAGTGTGAATAATATTCATTACCCTAACCTAAAATGAGTAATGTGCCATTCATGTGCTCTGGGAATTACGATAAGTACCAAACACTGAAATGGAAAACACACATGAATCCTTGTGGTATTTTCCACTGGGCAACTTATAGAAAAATTTGATACACAAGTTGCCGAGATGACATGACTTTCAACCTTTTCAACAGTTTGGTAAGTGGTACAACACACTTCAATGGTATGAGCTGTGTATGCTACTAGTGTTCTTACTTGTACAAGTGGGTAGTTTTTTGGTTTCTATACAATGTTCCATCATTAAGAGGTTTACTATAATATGTTACGAACCTATGCCCTTTAAAAACATGTTACGATTTGTTTTTACCTATCCAGAGCAGAGACCATTGCCAACTAGCAATTTATCTACAATAAAGTGTGAACACTACACATTGGTAAATACTACTTCCCAACTGGAAAATATCTACTTCCCAGAACACATGAATGGGACATCAGTCCTATCTTACCAAGGTCCAAGTGGTCTGGTCACAGTTTATATACAGGCAAAGACCAGGATTACACACACCATACCTGCCAACATTTGAATAGCAGAATCTGAGAGATTTTTGAGGCGGCAGTAGGTGTTGCATTTTCAGGAGACACAAGTGAGCAAATGTTTTTATGATGGTAAATGTCAGTTTCCAGTGCATGATTAAATACTCTTAGACTGTTTTTATCCAGAAATGTAATTAGATTTTTCAATGAAGTAAACTCACATTAGCTTTATTAATTTATTCTTACTTTAACCACACACACACAATTCTAAAAGTGAGCATTAACCAGTCCTTGCTTCTACTTCTCTCTTTCCTGGCTACTGGCAGTGTTGGGACGAAAGTATTATTGATAAATTAAATGGCTTAATCCACCATATTACTTTAGCTAGCTAGCTAATCTGATGTTAGGCAATCAGTCAGTGATGTTGTGCGAGTCTATCTAGTTGTGCGACCAATGAAATTAGTTTGGGGCATGGTATATGTAAATCAATCTGTTGGGTGGCCAATGAAATTTGATTGGGGTGTGGTATAATGTAAATTGTATTGTTAACGATCTAACAATATCTATCTATGTTAAATATCTAAATATTGTATTGTTGCTATCCTAGGAAAAAATTAAATCTTGCATCCGGGGGAAAATTTCAACTTGCGCACAGATCAACTAAACATCTCCGAATTGTCAGATAGTCAACAAATTACAGATATACGTTCCATACATGATCTTGGGCAACTGGAGAACATCAGCCAAATGATATATCTTAAGATTTTTATTTTGATGTTCAGACCTAATAAATTTATTAGATTACCGGGAGAAATTAACAAAACGGGAGGGGGACAGGATATGGTTCTGAAATACGGGAGAGTCCCGAGAAAAACAAGAGTGTTGGCAGCTATGGGTTACAACATTTGTTGATATTTGAGCATATTCAAGAGACAGATGCCTCTTAAATCCCTTTTTCAAAAACTTGTACATCTGGAGACAAATATAAGTCTTTATCAATGCCATTCCATACCTGTAGACCTTTGTAAATTATACAGAGACTTGTACATTTGAGTTTCTGGGGTTTGTTTTCCCCTTTTATAAGATACTTTTTCCATGTTAAATACAAGCCTACTCTGTGGTGCTACCATCACATTAAAGAAAAAAAAGCCAAATGAAAGTTTGGAGCCGAGTTCCACCTACCTACACCCCCGAAGGGCAGGCCTGGTAAGGTCATGTGGACGATCCCGTCATTAGAGACAAATCCCCCACTGCTGGTCTTTTCCAGAACCATGTTTATCACCTTAAAACACAAAGAATCACATACTCAAATTTACAAAGCACTTTAAGAACAACCACTACTTAAAGGACTGCTACTTCAAAAAATAATGGAGTAAAACGGGTGTTAAAATGACTTTTTAGATGGACAGTGAAGAGGTCCTTTTAATGTAATGATAGGCTGATAGATCAGGTGGCTGGTATACACAAAACCACGTTAACCAGAAAGACCCCACTCTTCCCTCACGTCCGGTAAGTGTATTGTATCGGATAGCATTGTTGCACGTTGCTCTTTTCTGGTGCTCTTCAGTTGTTTTTAATCCACTATTTACTACCATTTATAGGACTTAAAAACTGGTTTAAATTATTCTTTGTTGGCTTTGTACTCACTGTAACCCAACAGAAAAAAAATAAATAAATCTGACCTTAGCTATAAAGCTTGTTCATGGATCAAAAATTACTTTCCTCTCCAGCTCTACGAGCTCCTTAGCATGGCTAGTCCTTTTTCATCTTGTATTTTCTGGTCTGTGTGCCCTATGTATAGTGAGTTTCCTGCCTCCTTTACAGAAGATAGAAGTAGCTGTCGGAAGTGTAGTTTAAGGTTGGAGGCCAGGGTTTCTAAGTTAGAAGCACGGCTCTGCAGCTTAGAGGCTAATGCTAAGCCCAGCTGTAGTCAAGTAGTGCCAGGGACCACAGGTCATGCTAATAGCAGCAGGAATGCTAGTGTGGTTAGCCCCCTTGCGAGTCCCGCGCAGCCAGGAGAGATCAGGGACAGATTTGTGACAGTATGGGGGAAGCGTGGTGCTAAACGCAAAAGTCAGTTAGTTCCCCTCAGCATCACACCCGCTGAACCGGACACTTATAATTGGAATCTCTATAGACGGAGACGTGAAGCACCCAGCAGTGTCTGTCAAGTGTTACCCAGGGGCCAGTATCAGTGATATCAAAGGAAACCTTAGGCTTTTACAGCAGAGTAGGGTTAGGCTCCACCATACCGTGATCCACACTGGTGGTAACAATGTCTGACAACAATCTCAGGTTCTTAACCCTTTTGTGGTCCTTCGGGTGAAAGTGACCCAGTGGCTCACAAATGTACCTTTTCATACGTACTGTATAGTGCCATTGCTTACTTCTGAAAACAGTATAAAATCCTTGGGGGGTGGGGTGATGAGTCTATGGAACTGAACTTTGGAATCTGGGTCTTTAAGACCCGATTTTAGGACACAGCCAGTGTGCCTTTTACGAAGGAAACTGAAAGTGTCTGTGTGCCAACTTGCTAAATTGATGTCTGATACCATAGCTTTCACCTGACCCCTGCCTAATTTGGCCAGTGACGATATGTAGGGCCAATCCCATTTCTATTTTGAACCCCTACTCCTTGCCCCTTCAAACGGAGGGGTAAGGCATAGGGCTAGAAAGGCAAACCCTACGAAATGGGACAATGCTCCAACACTCACGTATGTCATCAGTTCGTGCCGCCAGTTTTGACGTAAATGAATGCAGCAATTGTCAACAGAAGTAAGCAGACAAATCTGCTAATGTGGCTGTCACTCTTTCCATGGCTGTTCAGCTATTTGTACATATGTCTGCATTGATTCGGAGGAATGCCATTAGGCAAAGACGTCTTCTATGTTTGGGAGCACTGCTGAACAGTGCTACATTATGTAGAATGAGAAATTAATACAAATAATGAGTTTCCAGACCAGACAAAAGGCAGCTCTCTGGTAGCCTCTGTGTGTGTTTTAAAGTGCTTTTAACTGTACAGTGTTTGAGTAGTTTTAATTATTGATCGATTAATTAGCCTGGCTAACCCAGTTGTAAACAATCGGCTAACGTGTAGCTTTTTGCTACTCTCCTTCCGTGAACATGTAGTCGATATGTTTTTTTAAAAACTGGGTTCAAAGTTGAAGGCACAAAATACATGCACTGGATTGTATGTGTTATTAATGTGTTGGTAGGGGTGTGTGAAAGCCAGATATTTTTGACAAGTAAGCTTATATCCTTCCTTTATTCTTTCCAAGTGGGTCATCTTGTAAACTACTGTCAGCTGGACCACTACATGCACTACACTACAACGTTGTGTAGTGTTGAGCAGAGGTTGGGAGCCCTGGTGTCTCTGTAGAGATGTGTAATGTACTTGCACCGGCCACTTTGGTTTTTTTATGCTGCAACATTGAAACCTTGTTTATTATTTGTGTTAAATGACTGTTGGTAATGTTTTGTCTGAGATTCTGCAAAGTTTTGTTATCAAAGTGAAATAAACATCATCAGATCAATATCAGTTTCAGATGTTGTTGATATGAAGTTAGTGTGAATCATGCTCATGAACTTTTTTCTTTTCATACCTGCAAACTCATGAGGGTTAAAGGTGACAAACTAATCGTTGCCCCGCCCCAACCCCCCCCGCGGGTGCTACCAAACAAAAGACAATATTTCAGTTAATAAATCATGCACTTTTTATTTTTGCAATTTTGAGAGAATTACTTTCATTACTTAAACTATGGACAAAACTGCACAGAAACTGAACATAAATTCATTTCTTAGACTTTTTGGCCTGAGCGTTGTTTTGCCATGTGCCTTTTTCGGGCCATCCTCTCTTTCTCCACCACCTCTGCCCTATTACCAGCAGCACTGGTAGATGGCTGGCAACCAAATTCAGCCCTCCTTTCCCTCAGTGCTGCCAAATTTGCCTGTCGCTGTGCTTTGTCCCTACTTCCAGCTCCACTGATATTAACACACAGCCTCCTGTCTACCTCTCCAAATTTCACATCATCCCTTTTAAACATTTCCACTCCAGTCTGTCTCCGATTTTGCAGAGTGTACTTCACAGTTTGCACTGCACTGAAGGTGGAGATCTTCATTGATGTGGACTTTGGGTCAATGATATTCCCCATGGCACTGAAAGAAGACTCCACAAGGGGACCATGGAAAATTGATAGTGCAGCCTTGACAGCCTGACTGAGGGCTGGATATTTTCCTGTCTTAAAAATGCAGGCCCACCACTGGACAACATCCCCTCCCTCTTCAAAGCTGGGTAGCGCCTGGTCCACATTGTAGTGCAGGACATCCCGTTCTCCGTCAGTGCCTTGTGGCAGCAGATTGCTCATCATCTCCAGCAGTTTTTTCAGATGGACAGCTGTTTTGGAGTGCCCCCTGACTACTGGATCCATAGCAGACAAACACTGCAGGACCATACTTCGCAAAGGAAGTTTCTGTTGCATGTACTTCGCACAAGCATTGTATGCTTTGGATACCTGCAGTAGGAATGGCTTCAGAAGCTGGAACAGAACAACATTACTTCAGTTTATGTGCAGTTATTATCTGTAAACAGACTTCTCATTGATCATTGGCCATTGTAATTACAATTACAATTTTCAAGAACTCACAGGGTGTTGTGGGTGGGCTGCTCTGAACTTGCTAGCATCCTTCCCGATATACATTTCCTTCAGAGGCAGCTGTTTATCACGAAAATCAAGGGTGGCCAGAGATTTTGGGCTCATGGTCAGATTTTCAGATTTGACAAAACATGCCAGGAAATTCATGAACACTTGGAGCTGTCTGTCATGCAGTGTATGGACAAGAATCTGTGAGCCCTATACAGGAAAAAAACATTGTGGTTTAATGCTCAAAAATGTGCACAGCTTAAAGCACATACAATTCAAACATTAGTATTCACTGGGGTCACCTTGTTCAGAAACACAAGAAAACTCTATTAATCAAATGATCTGCAGGCACTCTGTTGTCTCATTACTGTAAATCTCTGCTATTAAATAGATCTTGGGTTGCCATATCTAAATAATCCAATTCGCAAAGACAATTTGGAAAAGCTAAACAAATGTAATGTACAACTCAACTCACCTGGAACACCATGACATACTCTTTCAGCATTGACAATCGTTCCATAAGGACAATCGTTCCATAAACACCTCAGTGTAAACACTGAGGTGCAGCTCAGTCGTTGTTCCCTCATACCACACTTTCTGGATGATTCTCTTCTTTCTGTCTTTTCCCAGCTGTGTCATTGCTGGAAAAAAATCAAAGGCAAAACAGTGTTCTGTTAGAAAAAAAACAACAAAAAACCCCCCTCATAATCCTTTGGCTATTGTTGGAGCTATACTATTTTTCTTTTGTATAATGGTAAACTTATTAGTTAAAACTAAGGACAACTCATTGTGATCAATTACCTTTTTTCCGGAGGTCATGATGAAAAGACCTTATCTGTCTCTGTGCTTTCTCGCTCAAATTGTACTGTGCAAATAGCTGCTCCAAGGGTTCATTGTAGATGGCCTGGTCTTCCTTGTCCATTAACCCATAGTACAGGACCTTGTACACAGGAAGCAGCCTCTGGGTGCTAATTGCTACATCATAAGATGAATGAATGAATCTTTTGGGAGCCGAGCCAGGGATGTTCATGAATGCACAAATTTCCTTGAGATATGCCAACTGAGGAAGAGAGAATAATCAAACTACCCAATCACCCCAAATGGCATACAAAATACACATACAAGGATTCACTATTACGTTTGGATAAATTTAACTGTATACTTTGGTTTATTTTTAACAGTAGGCATTGGTTTATTTTTTTTACACACAGTCTCCCAAACAGTAAAGATAATATTGGTGTTAGTGAAGATGCACTGCACTATCAAATGTGTTAGTATTAATGTATTACCTGGTCTGAGGCCCATTGGTGGTCTGTATGCAGGTCACTGAACAGTTTTTCAAGGTGATTGCTGAAAGGAGCTGCAAATACCTTCGCAGCATTGTGGATATGATGGCAACTATCGCCATCAACGTCCAGTAGGTTTGGACAGTGGTTCTGGCGCACTCTTGTTTCCAACCCCTTCTTACTTCCACGCATAACAGCGCAGGAGTCCATGAGCATGCTTACAAGGTTAGACCATGGGATGTTGTTCTGTTCAAAGAATGTAACAAGTGACTTCTCAAGAGTGACTTCTTTCACTAACTTTCAATAACTCTAAAGAGCCCAGGTGTTCCACATCAACTGTGTTGCTGAGAGGGTTGAAATAGCTAACCAGGATGGAAAGCACTTTTTTGTCACCATTACTAGTGCTCTCATCAAGGTTGATGGAAAATGGAAGATTCCGAGTATGGCTGAATATCCTTTCTGAAAAAGTCAATCGCAATCCATGTACCATTTTATACACTGCTGATGTGCGTGACAGCTTCAGTTGACTCAGAGCCACTTTATCTGTAGCCAGTGTTTGAGCCAAGTTTACTATGACTGGTGAGAGAGAAAATGAGAGGGAATGTTCGGCAAGGGTAGCAAGAACCATCGCCTAAACAATGCAACAAAAAAAAAGAAAGAAAATTATTTCATTAGATGGCCAAGTATTCATTCATTAATACTGAGTCACACCATGAATAATTTGTCCAAATAATGCATAATCCCCTGACACAAGTCCACTATGAATCATGTAAATAAACAAACAAAAGCTACCCTATTTGATCTACACACCTCAGCATTGGCAACCCGCTGGGATACAGATACAGGTCGCCTAACTCTTTCCCTCATCAGCTCAGGACCCTTGGGAGCACTTTGTGTTGGGACTGGATCAGGAGGAAGGACACTGGTACTAGTGAGTATTGTGCTCACTTTTTGCTTGTGCACCTCTGTTTGACAGTGTGCGATCAGAGCATGGGAGCCCTTTTTGCCATAATTTATTTCTTTGCAGCAAAGTCTGCATTTACAGTACCCTGCTTTGTCAATTTTTTTGAAATACTGTGACAGCAGGAAGCTGTGCTGCACTCCCTTCACCTCAGTCTTCACTTCTAGCTTCAGCCACGCCCAGCTCCACCTGCATTTCTGCCCTACTTCAAGCTGCTGCACATACAGCGCATCGTCCTCATTAAGCTCTCTCATCTAGGGAAAAGCAATTATCCAGAATTATTGGCTGATCAGGGTGCTCTTAATTAATATGTTCATCCGTTCTCAATTTCGTAGTCAGGATGAAATGTCTTCACTTTGGCTACAGCAGCTAAGCAAAAAAGTGATAACGTTAAATAAAATATGCTAACTTTTGGCTAGCTGCTAAGTTACCCACCTAAAACAACAGACTGGTGAACATTAGAGCGGCTAGGTGGTTGTCTTAAAGTTCAGGACAATTTAGTTATGACTTTTCGAAGTTAGGATGCTTCTGTAATAAACTTTTCTTAATTTGAGATAGGATTCGCAAACCAAGTCAGTAAACTCTGTTCTAAATACGGTCCTAAAATGACAATCCATCGCACTCAGTTATGACATAAAACCAACAAAAATGTTTCTGGACTTACCTCAGCACACGTTGCAGTCAGCACAGCAAAAAAAAAATCTTCACAGCGCAATTGTTCATGTACTCCAAATCCGAGGCCGCGACAGTGAACGTGACAGTTTCGTTTGTTTGGAATGTGAAAGTTTCATACTCGCGCGTTAACGTTACGAGATCTCGCACGCGACTAGGTTTTAACTTTGTAACTGGCAGTCATGGAATGACCATTGAGAGTGTATGATGTATGTACTGTAGGCTATCTCAGTGGGAACGACAGGCAGAGTGAGACAGACCAACATTATAGAATATAGCTCTGTAGTCTGTCTCCGCCTGGCCTGGCCTGGCCTGCCTACCCCCCCCCCCCCCCAAAAAAAACTCTTCGGATCTACACGATTCACGTAAGTGACCTATTTCGGGATCAAAACGGCGAATTTCGCCGAAAGGTGACTAGTTTGCAGGTATGCCTTTTACTTTTTTTATTAGTGCAAATAATATACAACAAAAATGAACATATATCAGAAGGCATAAATAAAAAAAAAACAATAAAATCTACAATTTTCCGAACAAAGCCAGGAAGCGCTCCGTTTTCTCCTGTGTCTCCTGGTGGCGCTTCTCCTCTTTCAGGCTCTCCTGAACCAGTAAGTCAATAAGTGCATTCCCCCTCTTTGCCGGTGGGAATGAGGATAGGGAAGAGGATGGTGCAGTGGTCCATGGCTCAGCGGAAGTAGTGGGCTCCACGTTGTTCTGAGAGACATGACACTTCCAGTGTAAAAAAAAAAAAAAAGTGTTTCAGAATTAGGCACTAATGGCTGTGCGCATAATACATGTTAATAACAATCCTTTTTTTTTTTTTTTTAACAAGTCATACTACCTATTAGTATTCTTAAAGACCAATACATAAGATTAACAAATAACATATGGCTGTATGCTTACCATAGCAGTAGAGATATATTCCTCCTCTGCACCTGCATCCACCAATATCCACTGATGGTCTGGCGCTCACACACCTTATGCATTTCCTCCCCAGCATCTGTCCCTCCCCCAGAGCTTTTATGAGCATCCACATAATCTGTAAATTACAAGTTGGAAAACAGCTGATTTCCACAGCAAAAATGCAAAATACAGAGGGCTGTTTTATAATAAATGACAACAAATTACTTGAGAAACGTTAAATATGTGACAGGGATCATTTGGATCTACTACAAAAGTAGCACTGTGTCTTTATGGGTTAAGTTGTAACAAAGAAATAAAATATCTCTCTAATGTTAATTCAATCACATTTAAGTTCAGTTTACTTTTATGGTTTAGCATTTGCTTTGACCTCTCTGGAATCACTGGTTTGTATTGAGTGACCAGACTGGAGGCAGGGGTCTGAGCAGCTGTCTGAACCACAGAGCAGTAAAAACCTCCCTGGACTTAACACTAGTAATGAAACAAACTACTATGAGGAACATTAAACATAAAAATACTCACTGCCACTGTTGTTTGGCCGATGCTTTTAATTTCAGAAACCGTGCCTCTTTGTCGGCGCGAAGTCTGATCAGCTGCTGGGTTTGAGCTAGAGTCTGTGAAACACACGGTCATATTTGTGATAACAGTAAGCGGAATAACGCACACAACACTCAAAACAGCGTCTCTGTGGTTACAACAAACAACTACATTGACTGTAAACACTCGGGTTTCAGCTTAAAAAAAACAACAACTGTATTGCTTTACTTTCACAATAATGCCTTCAGCCTTCAACTCACTGTTCGATTACTACTCCATGTTAAACTAGCGATTTTCCATGTGTGTTTTATGGAGAAAGATACCACTACACATTGCAACAATGTCAAACTTTATACAACACCGCAGGTATCACACCTTAATAAACAGTTATAAAGTGTTATTACGGAAAAAAAAATACTCACATTTGTGTGCTTCCTTTGGAGATGCCGCCGCCATTTTTAAAATGATTCACGTTGTGTTCTGGGAAATATCTCCTACCCCGCCAAACGAAGTGCGCTCCTCCGATCCCCTATGTTTGAAGGGGTAAACCCTAACCCTAACCCTAACCCTAACCCTAACCCCTCAGCGTTAAGAGAATTAGGACAGCCCTTCCTCTCCACGTGAATGTGCAAAACAGAGGGGTAGGGGTAAGGGGTAGGGCCAAGGGGTGAAATGGGATTCACTAGGTTCTCATTTGACCGCTGGTTGTCTAAATGGTGTTCAGAAAACAATGTAGTTTTCATAGAAAATGTGTGGCTGCTAAATTTAGCCTGTCAAAATGACAATTCAGATTGCGGGCCAAGACGCAGTCGTAGTGTAAAACACTTCTCTGTGCATCACCCACTTCATCCTGTCACAATCCTAGGATGTAGTAAAAAATATAAAAACTGCATCTATCCCCCATGTAGTTAATAAACCTAATACAGTGGTACCTCTACTTATGAAAGTCCCAGCTAACGAATGATCCAAGTAATGAAAAACCTTTGCCTCAATTTTTCGTCTGAATACGAAAAAAAATTCTATTTACCAAAGGAAATTGAAACCTCCAAGACATAAATACAGTAGATTACTATACTTAACTATGCAATGTATGTAAATACGTCACATACGTGCTGTACGTAGCATCCCATTGGCTATGAGGGAGCGACCCATGATGCTTTTAGTTACCCTTTGACCCTCATTCATCACGGAGTTATGGTTTCCTGAGTTTTTCCGAGTGTGCTCATTTAAACTATTACAGTACGTATTCGAAAATTCCAGTCAACAGGGTTGATGGCGGTGCCCTGATTGGCTGCGGCTGCTGTAGCTCCCAGTAATACAGCAACTTTAACAAATTTTGCCACCTAGACCAGTATTAAAAGGTATTAGTATTAATGGTTGAGCGGAATGGTGCAAGAAGGGTATATAACCGGCAGACGATCATCAGCTTAAGAAAAATTGTTAAAGACACCCCAAGCCAGAAGACACAGACCATTCTACAGAACCTCAGTCTGCTACGCCGGTGAGATCCAGTGTCCTTTCAGTGGAGTCTCCCTCCCCCAGAGGGAGAGACATCAGAAGCACTGCGAGAGGAAATTGATGCACGGCTGTTGCAGTGGATTTACAGCTAAGATAATAGCTAACCCGGTCCGAACACCGCTTCTATCAGTCCTGCTCGCCAAGATACGCTCAATGGAAAACAAATTGGACTACTTGAAGCTGGATTTAAATGCCAAACATGATACACGAGACTGCTGCATCCTCATTCTCACAGAGATGTGGCTCAACCCGGACACCGCCATTAGCCTGGATGGGCTAAAATATAAATCTATATTTTATTTTAACACATATTTCATACAGAATCTGTAAGTTTTTATAATTTTTAAAGGGTTTAAGAGGTAGTATCGGGGGGCCTTGGAATGAATTAGGCCTTTTACATGTAAAATGCATCTATTTACAAAAAAATTCACGGCATGAAAACACTTCTGGAACAAATTAACTAACTAAGTAGAGGTACCACTGTATTCAGTACTATGGTGGATTGCAGTGCAAAGTTTCAATTCATTACGACAAACAACAAAGATATTAAACTAATTTTATTGTTCCAAATTTGCCGCTTTGAGCATTGCTAAGTCCCACCCCCTGATTTGGCTACAGCTATGCCATAGTGCACTACAAATGCCAACTCATTGTTGTTAATTGACTTTCACAAGGTCCAGTGTTTCCCATACATTGAGTAATTTGTGACGCAGCACCACAGAATGAAGTGCCCTCTCCCAACGCAATTCTGTCACATTTTCTACACAGTAATCCTCTTTTAAAGACTTGAATTTTGAATTCTAAGATATGGGATGAAAGTTCTGCCAAAACCTTACAAACACAAAGTTTGGGGCAATGACTGGGTAGCGCTGCCAAAAATATTAAAAGGGAATACAAATGTTTGGTAACAAACTAATCCATACCCATGAAAGCAAGGATGAGTACAGGAGCCAAGTTCTGTGTTTCAGTTACAAGGGAGACAGCAGAACGTGGAAAACTGACACAAAAACAAATCAGACGTCAGAAGCAAGGGCACCAATTAGAGCTCATCATGGAGTGGTAAGTCATACCCCACCTATGGGTGGGGAGAAAGACAATGGCGGAAGATATTAATAAAAAATTGTAAGCAGAGGGACATTGGGTTTTTGGCGTGTGATCAGTGCTGGTCAATTGTGGACTTTGCATGTGATGTCAATAAACTGTAAACCTGACACCAGATGATCCAGACGCCCCCATTGGCTCGACTCAAGCTGATCCCTATAGGTCAGACCCAGCTAGAGGGCTTTCATGAGAGCAAGCCGTGCAGTCAACATGTCAAAGGCAAAAGTGAAACGTGCAGTTACACTTCACAGGAAGTTTCAGATGCTTCCATATGCTACAGGCTGGAATACAACTGATTCAATGAAGTACTTGGTGACACACAGTGTGTACTCAAGCCTCTGTGAAGAGCTAAGTAGCCTAGCACTGTGCTAATAGCACACTTGGAAATAACAGACCCAAGAGATAAACCTCAAGACCAGCTACTGTGCAGATAATGGACCATGACCATGTATGTGAATTCCTCAACTGGTGACATGAGATGTGGTGCTCACTTAACAGGTTAATAATAATAATTAAAACTGCAAGCAGTCTCAAAGGCCTTTGAGAGGTACACAGCGAAGGCCTAATAATAATAATAAGAAAGAAAGAAAAATTTAGAAACCAAGCAAGAACAATATAGTGTTTTTCTGACCCCCCCCAAACTTGGCCTCAAATGACATCTTTCGACCTGCCCCACGTCACTATGGGGTCATTTGACACACTTACACTCATGCCAGTGAACCTGAGTGGGTGTTGCCCATAGTCTCCCATTCATTCTGAGCAGGTGCAAATACGCAGTGTGTGCGTGTGACGTGCACATGCTCGGACACGGCTCGCAACCGTGAATGTGAGTGGTGCAAGTCGTCCTTGGCAACCGCGTCCCTGGCATATTTCATCTCCTGGCGATCACAGCAGACTCAATAGAAAAAAACAAGTCGAGGTAGAAATTGTGACATTTAAACAGCCTGTAAAATATAAAATACTAAATTATATTTAAAACAATGGCAAACATGTAACATTGTGCACATTACACTTTCTATATTTTAGGAGAGGCATCACTTTGAAATTCGGTATTATGCAGTGTGCACAATATGTTACTTCTTTGTAACCAATCGTTTTCATTTTGTGTAAGAGCTCCAAGAGACTGTATTTTTGCAAAAAACACATATTTTTATTTTGGACATTACTTGGTTATTAGAATGGGTCAAAATGCATACAATGCACAATTTTTATATATTTTATATAGTTTTTGTTTTGTATTGCCGGTGACACTTTCATTATTTTAGGAGAGCCATTTACACTTTGAAATGCGGTATTGTGCAAGGAGCAATATATCAATAATTGTGCATTGTATGCACTTTGACCCACTCCAATAATCAAATAATGTCCAAAACAAAAATATCTTTATATTTTTTGCAAAAATAAAAACTGTATTGGTGTTTTTAATCAACCTGAATAATATAGAATAAATATTTAGACAATTAAAGTTACAACGGACTTCATACGTCATAACCACAGATACTTGGTGAGCTGAACAAAAAAGTCCAGTCATCAGATGGTGTTGGTGGAAAACGGGAAAACTTTCATTGTAAGTTGACATACTGTAGTAGCCTCTCAGCTAGAGTGGGTAACAGCTGTAACAGTTTTATCTGTGAGCACCTATTTGATTGATGTCTGATCTTAAATGATTCGGGATATTCTCAGCTTTCTAATGGTGTATGGCATGACTATATTTATTAAGGAATGGCGTTTCAGTTTTTAACTAAAGTGACTAGCATGTATTGGCCGATGTATTGGTCGACCCCGACGGTGCACTAGTAATAATAATGGAACCATCCAGTTTTAATGGGCCCTCGCTGACATGGCATGTCAGTGCTCAGTCCTAAAAATCTGGATCTGCCCCTTAAAACCTATATTGATCTATTATTATTCTAATGTATAAAGGTAAGTCAGTCAATAAATAGAGGGAAGACCGTTGTGGTGGGTTTTCAGTAGTGAGGCTGTAGTGGTTGTTGTAGTTGTGAGCTCTTACAGATGATTCATCTGAGAACACGTAGAGGGCCAGTGGCTTCTCCCTGCAGTTGATGAACTCAATGCCTTTCTCCAGAGATTCCACAATGATGATGGGCAAGATGGGACCAAAGATCTCTTCCTGCATCAGGGCATCATCCTCAGCGACATCCACAACCACTGTGGGAGCTAAAAAGAATAGACACTATAAATAGGACAAGAAGGAACACACTCTGGTTCTGTACCCTACAATCAGTGATTAAAGTGAATCATTAATCATTTAGTTCAGATAATCTGAACTATATATATATATATACACATACATACACATACATACACATATATATACATATATATATATACATACATATACACATATACATATATATACACATATACATATATATACACATATACACACATATATATATATATATATATATATATATACATATATATATACATATATATATATATATACATATATATATATACATATATATATACATATATATATACATATATATATATATATATATATATACATATATATATACATATATATATATATATATATATATATATATATATATATATATATATATATATATATATATATACATACACACACACACACACATATACATACACACATATACATATATATACATACACATATATATATATATATATATATATATATACATATACATACATACACATATATATATATATATATATATATACATATACATATATATACATACACATATATATATATATATATATATATACATATACATATATATCAGGCATGAAAATGGCTCAGGGGTCAAAAAGGTGACAGAAGTGCGTGAGCGCAGCTCGGCATGGCGGCGGCGAGGGGGGGGTAGTGCGTGTACACTATGAAGAAAAATATTCAGCGCTTTGTCCACCAACACTCTCTTTCAGTCTTCTGTAGGAGGCACTACAAAACAAGCAGCTCTCTCAGACACAAACACAATTACCTCATATCTATGTTGTAATGGCCATTTTATTAAAAAAATGAATGAATTAAAATGAATAATGTCTGACCAATTAGGTAGTGGAATGACACAAGGCTAAGTCATCATCCTCTCATCACTCATCATTATGCCTGAACCATAATCAACACAACATACCACAAGGTCAACACTGTGTTAGTAAAACATGCTGTTGACAACAACAATATAATTTAAAGATAAAAACCCCAATGTCCAAGTCCAATTAATCATTTCTTTTTCCTTTTTGCCTGGGCCACCAGTGTCTCCAAGGCCCTTTTGCGCTGAGTTGCTGCATGCCTCAGCCTCGCCTGCTTTTCAGTTTCTGCAGCCTCTTTCTTGGCCTGCTGAGCACTCCCCAGTTTTTTAAAACCAAATCTTCTCTGCTGCACCTCTCTGTCCACTGTTTTTGCTTTCAGTTTCTGCCTGTAGGTTGCTGCTGCATAGCTTCCTGTCCACCTCCCCAAATTTGACATCTTTCCTCAATTTTTTTGAAAATATCCCCTATATGAAAGGAAAGCTCCTGTCCCTTCACTGTTACTTTTCCCTCCATCTTCAGTCAGGACCATTTCCAGGAGCATTTCATTCCTGCATCTACCTGCTTCACCGATGCATCCTCCTCACCTAACACACTCATTCTGCAATACACAACATCAGAGGCGAAAAGGAGTGTGATAAAATACCAATTATTACGTGTTTTTATTTAGTCACAAAAGGCTTCAATCATGTATACCAATTTAACAAGTTCTAGTACGTTTACAACCTGCTCAGTAGCCCCTCACACGACTACTATACACACGTCCCAAAAACCAATTACAGAGGTATTACAAAGAAACATTTGGTTCTTTTTATGTCACTTAACTTCACAAGTTTGGTGCTACCTTGGGATAATACTACAGATACCGTCTAATAAATACATGTCAATGAGCTAATACCTAGTTAATGGGAGATGATTTTTCACCTCAGCTCTTGTAGTGTTCAACTAAATTGCTGTAGCAGTGTAGCACAGAGTCCTGCACGGTTCTGATTTTGACAAACCGCAACCACCCGTACCCGTCATGTTCAAACCCATATCCGACCCGTTTTCCGACGGAAAAAAAATTACAAATCCGCACCCGAACCGACCCGCTATAAATGAACCCGATATCCGACCCGAACCCAGAAGAAAATGTCAGTTTAAATACAAAATGTATTGCCACGAATATACTGAACAGTGACATAGCCAAGGCAGAGCCAAATAAAAATGTTGTTAAACAGTAGCAGACAAATAATAAATTCAAAAACTATTTTTATACGTGAGCTCACACGCGCACACACACACGAAAAACGCATCAAGAAGGAAGTCGAGAGGAGGCAGCTATATAAGTCCAAACTAAAGAACAGTTTTTAGCCTATGAACCGCAAATTAGACCCGCGATCATACACGTCCGACCCGAACCGAACCTGTATCCGACACAGCACAACATTTTTCACCCGTTTCGTGAAAATCTGCGGTTCACCCACGGGTCACCCGCGGTTACCTGAACCCGTGCAGGACTCTGGTGTAGCAGCCTACCACAGATATAAATACGAAAAATGAAAACATGAAAAAGACCGAAACCATTATTCACCTGACCTAATTCAATACGGCAGCAAAATGTAAATGTTGTTCGCTTGTCGCTGACCGCTTTTCCTGATAGTTCTTCTAGCAGAGACGTAAGTTAGCAAGTAACGTTAAGTAGTTTGGGTGACTCTTCAAATGCTCGCACTCACGCAGAGACCGTAAAGTGTTTCTAGCGGCTTTGAAGAATAGGCCTATGCTCATGATTGGCTTACTGGAAGAGACTGTGCAAATTGTAGGCGGAATCTGGGAAAAGTTCCGCCTTAAGCGCTAGGATTGGAGAGGCAGCCTGTCAGTCAAACTAGCTCCCCTGCCTACGTTCCGCAGATAGGTTTTTGGCAGCAAAACAGTCAGGGGGATTTGTGGATTGCTGTCCAAGTTAAATTTTAAAGTGTTTTCATTTTGCATATTAAAGTCAATCATATCATATGATTAAATAAATAAATACATAAATAAATAATTCGACCGACCAGTCCCCCTAAAGTAAAGTATTTTAATAAAAATACATTTCTCGGGGTGCTATAGCACAAAATCAGAATGTCTTTAGGTAAGTGGATGTAGACCTGGGAGATAGACATCTGTGGCAAACTTCAGCCAAATCGGTGTTCGTATGTCCAAGCTGAAGCAGTTTATATAGCAGTAATTCTTCCCGAAATCTTCACACACTTTGCGACAGCGTAGCACAAAAACGATGCAACTTTTCAAAATAAATTGGATAACTTTTAATGTCCCACTTGTCTAGATCGTGTTCACCACTTATGAGCTCATTTGGCCCAATGGCCAAGGAGAATATTGATAGCAAAAATGACCACTCAAAATTAAAAAAAATTCAATCCAAGATAGGAGACTTCCTGTTGGTTTATGGGCGTGGACATCATTAGGTTTTTTTGTTCATCATCATATGATGAACATGTGTACTGGCCTAATACAAACTATTTCACCTTTTCTAGGTGGCGCTGTAGACACATTTGTGACCCGCCACCACAAAACCAGGCATAAGTCGCGCTGAGCCGTTCAGAGCTACAGCCAAATTTAGGCTGGAATTCTTATTTGTGTTTACCTTAACACCTCTATGTTCAGTTCCTGTGGTCATTACATTGAAATCCAATCAATAAAGGTGTTTATTGAGTCAATTATTTAAGCGGTGACAAAAGTTCAGGTATTGCTGAGCAAAGACAAAGACGACTTCCACCTCTTCTCCCCGAACAAAACGATCTCCGTTCCGTGGGTAAACACCCAAGTGTTTGGTACGAGGTAAAAGCTTATATTGAATGTTCTGTCCAATGGTGTAAGCCAAATGATTATAATACGTCACACTTCTGTCCTATTATTATAATATATAAAACTTCTGTGACATGTCCATCAGAGTGTCCTTTAACATCTGTCAACAATTTGTGTCAATCGGATACAAATTATTATGCGTTGCTAAGGACTTCTTACCCCAAAACAGTCCAAAACGTTGACGGACAATATCTAAAAAAATGCAAATTGCAAAATATGTCCAAATGTGGATATTAAAATTAACATAACTTTGGTTCTACTTGTGATAGAAAAATAATTTTTTCACCATCTTAAAACCTTAGTTTCCACTCTACCAAGCTATACAGATATCTCAGTTTTGATTTCCAGACACTTATGCCTGGTTTCGTGGTGGTGGGTCACATTTGTGGACCGACTTTTATGAAACGACTTTTATACTTGCAATTTTTCAGACTTCTGAGGTATGTGCAAAATTTGGGGAGTTTCCGTAAATGTTAAGGAGGTCAAATTAGAGCTCAAAGGGGGGAACGAACGAACGAAGGACAGATTCAGAAACCAAGCAGGAACAATATAGCGTTTTTCTGACCCCCCAGAACTTGGCCTCATCTTTCGACCTGCCCCATGTCACTATGGGGTCAGAGGTCACATTTGACACACTTACACTCATGTCAGTGACCCTGAGTGGGAGCAAGTATGCGGTGTGTGTGTGACGAGCACATGCTCGGACACGGCTCACTACCATCAATGTTTGAGTGTGTGTGAGTGGTGCGAGTCGTCCCTGGCGACCGCGCCCCTAGCATATTTTGTCACCTGGCCATCACAGCAGACTCAATAGGCCTTGCGCCGACGTTGTCCGCGGCGAAGGCCTAATAATAATACGAAAGAAAAATTCAGAAACCAAGCAAGAACAATACAGCGTTTTTCTGACCTTCCCGAACTCGCCCTCAATTTCTTTTTTTTCGACTTTCCCCACGTCCCTAGGGGGTCAGAAGTCACATTTGACACACTTTCACTCATGTCAGTGACCCTGAGTGGCCGTGGCCCATAGACTCCCATTCACTCCAAGCAGGAGCAACGTGCACATGCTCGGACACGGCTCGCTACCGTGAATATGTGAGTGTGTGAGTGGTGCGAGTCGTCCCTGGTGCCCCTGACATATTTCGTCAGCTGGCCATCGCAGCAGACTCAATAGGCCTTGCGTCGACATTGTCCGCTTCGAAGGCCTAATAAAGACAGAAAATTTCAGAAACCAAGCAGGAACAATATAGTGTTTTTCTGACCCCCTTGAACTTGGCCTCATATGAAATCTTTCGACCTGCCCCACGTCACTATGGGGTGAGAGGTCACATTTGACACACAATCATGTCAGTGACCCTGAGTGGCCGTGGCCCATAGACTCCCCTTCATTCTGAGCAGGAGCAAATATGCTGTGCGTGCGTGTGACATGCACATGCTCGGACATGGCTCGCTACTGTGAATGTGTTAGTGTGTGCGAGTGGTGCGAGTCGTCCCTGGCGACCGCGTCCCTGACATATTTCGTCACCTGGCGACCACAGCAAACTCAATAGGCCTTGCGCTGACGTTGTCCACGGCGAAGGCCTAATAATAACGAAAGTAAGAAAGAAAATTTCAGAAACCAAGCAGGAACAATAATGTGTTTTTCTGACCCCCCAGAACTCCCCCTCAAATAAAATCGATCGACTTTCCCCATGTCACTGGGGGGTCAGAGGTCACATTTCACACACTTACACTCATGTCAGTGTCCCTGAGTGGCCATGGCCCATAGACTCCCATTCATTCTAAGCAGTAAGTCAAAAAGTTCTGAAACTATTTTGATTACATTTTAAGGAAATGCCAATACTGGCAGAAGGAACAGATGATTACATTTTGGATTTACATTTTACAGGAGGTAGAAGTTAACTTTTACAATTAAAAGGGTGGTAATCATCCATCAACTATCATACATAAAATAATATCATGATTTACCAAACAACTTTTAAGTCCGTCACTTCCATAGATTTCCTGAAGGAAATGTAACCTGTGTGCTTGTCGCTGGAGTTCCTTTTGCTGGTGAAGGAAGAAATATCTGCTGTTCTGCTGATGTGGAATCTGTCAGTGTTTGTAGAGTGAGTCAGTTCTATCAAAGCTCCTCCCATTTTCTGTGAGTAAGGGACTTGCCTGGGCTCCCGTTGCCTGGGAAACTGGCCTGGAGTTACACACGCAGACACAGACACAGAGAGCTACTTGGAGTAAAGCCTGTCTAAATGTTAAACCACGCCTCTGAACGCCTGCGATTTTTGGGAAAACTGTAAATAATTGGTGAAGACAGGTGATCACGAGGGACAGGACGTACTGAGGAACAAGTAGATATAAAAGATATAAAAAATGAGCGGGAAACAGCAGTCTTAAACCACTGAACTCCCCATAATGAAGCAGATCTGTTAGTTTATCAGCCATGTAAAAGCCCCTGCCAAACTCCTGCGATTTTTGGGAAAATCGTGGGTAATTGGTGACAACATTTGTTCATGTCGGTACTGTGAAAAATAAGTGAGTTGGAGAAGTTTTAAAAACACTGAACTCAACAAATTATATTTGAAATGGAAGTCTATTGACAGAAAGCCATGACATCATCCCAAACAAATTTTGTGTCATTTAAGTTTAAAAACAGCTAGATCTTCAAACGCTGGTTTGTTAGAAGTCCAAAAACCATTCCAACATTTGTGGAAAAGATTGTTTGCCATGAGGATGAGTTATTGAGACATTTTACAGGTAATTTTTTTCTTTTCTCATGCTCTAACATAGAGCTGGGCAAAAAAATCGATTTAGATTAAAAATAGAGTTTTATGGCAAAATCGATTCATATTTTAGGAAAATCGTGCAATCCGATTCTCCCCCCACACACACACATTTTTTGCACTTTTTTTCCTCATAAAAAAAAAATTATGAACCAAGCTGATTTCCGTAGTGTTTCACCCCAGGCCCTGCCTACGATCCCCTTCTTCTGCAGCACGGGGAGCAATACGGCAGCGTCCAATGAGGAAGACACGCTGACTCCTAAAAAGGTGCTAAAGGTTCAGTTGTGTGGAATCGGTTTGGGTTTTTAGGGTCTGATGAAGCCCAGCTACTGCCTGGTTGTAAGCTGTGTCTTCAGACTGTTGTTGACAGTAGCGGTACGACCAATCTGTTCGCACATCTGAAGCGAAAGCATCCAGTGGAGAAAAGCAGAACTCTTAGAAAAAGCAGAGACTAGCGCTGCAAGTACTTCTTCAAAATGTTCAACAAACACTGGTTGAAAGCTTTTCTCTGATAAACATGGAGCACGATGGGGAGCGATAACAGACACAATAACATCATATGTCCAAAATATTGGTAACATGTTCAGGTTTATTGAAGTAGCTTGATTGATAATTAGGTTTTGTTTTATTTTGTCCTTACAAAGTAAAAATGTTACTAGTTTTCTTTTTATCTTACTTTTGCAATGTTTTTCATATAATATGAGTATTAATGTATATTGTTTTAGTTGTTAAAATATTTTAAGCTTTCTTTTTTCATTTTCATTTAGCCCGCGTGGGGAAAAAAATCGTATTGTGAATCGAGTTTTTTGGGAAAAAAAAAATCAGAGATTTTTTTAAAAGAGAAAATCGCCCAGCCCTACCCGAACAATAACATCACCCATTGATAAAAAGTCAGATTTCAGCCATTTCAGGGTGGATTTCATGAGCTTTTCATCAAAAACCGTAAATCACACCCTTATGAGAATCACACCCAGTGTTGATGACAAAAATGCCTGCATTTTAAAATTCAAATAAAGTCTGCTCTACAAAGTATAGCGAATTTTTTTGACTGTCCCATTAAGAATGAATGGGGTTTGATTTGGCATAATAATGCGAAATCCGTATGACATATCTGCATTATGAGATCATATGTGTAATCTCTGGGCTAATCGATTAATTTTTCCTGTTTACTGCAAAATGCTACAATGTACAATTTTTGGTCTATTTACAGCGGTGTGGGCTGCATTTTTCAAATAATTCTAATAATAATAATAATAAAACTGAATAAATACGATGAACCATACACCCCTGTGCTTTGCGTTGCATGCAAGCACATGGGGGGAATATAGATTAACATCTTTTCCCAACATTAAAACTACCACATATCTCACAGGTCAATGTGCTAATTCCTCATACAATACCACCACAAGAATCTTCAAACACATTTAATTCCACGCAAATTCTTCACATGAAAGCCTTTTTCTTCTCCCCTACCTATGTACTTGTCCTCTTCATTGCTCTCTCCTCCCACTACCACCTTGCCCTTTGACCTCGCGAGGAGATCCATCAGACGAGTCCACTGTCGAAGAGACACAATGCGTGACAGGTCAGGGCAGGTCTGAGGGTCCTTGCCATAGAAATCCTCAAGGGCCTGGCACAGAGCAGGCAGCAGGGCATCCTGAGTAGCCTGAGTGCACAGAATATAGTCGGGCGCCACGCAGCTCTGGCCAGCGTTGAAGAACTTGGCCCAAACCAAGCGGCGTGCAGCAGCCACCACGTTCACATGTCCATAAATGAATCCTGGACACTTGCCGCCAAGCTCCAGGGTCACAGGGGTCAGGTGGACTGCAGCCGCCTGCAGGATGCTACGAGCCACAGACTGAGAACCTATGACAAACACAAATAACTTCTGCTCAGACTTCATTTTTCCCTTTATTAAATGGTATAACCTACGATCTCATGTCAGACTCATTGCAGAAATATCAACAGCACTTTGCTAACCCCATTATATCCCGTCTCATTTAACCATCATCTCAATGTTTGCCATCAGGGGAATGTTCTCTGCTGGGTCGGTTTGGATACCATTGGTTTCATCAAACAGTAGTTACCATTTTGGAATGTCCGATGCATTTGAGATGTGGATACACGATTGTGTGTCTGATGCAGTTCAAAGAACCAAACTCTGGTTGAGTTAGGGCATTGTGTGTTATGCAGCAGAAACTGAAACTGCGCATCATTTCCTTATTTCTTAACTTCACAAATCAGAGATTCATAAAGTTATGTTGCTTTAACAGTTTGTTAACTTTCCAAATCACAGATTTGTGAAGTTATGATGATATTAACGGTTTGCATGTTTGTTTGCGTGCGTGTGCACATTTCGCTGTTCTCACTCTAGTATCACCAATTTTTGATGCATCACTCTTAAATTTGGCATGTAGAAGGAGATAAGGATGAAAGACCAAATTTAAGCCAAAATGACTTCCGGTCTACCACCAAATTAAATTTGTCTATGCAAACACATTTCCTCTGTTCGCACTTGAGTGTCATCAATTCTTGACTGATGGTTCTGAAATTTGGCATGTAGGAGGAAGCACATAAGGATGAAACAGACTGAATTTCACCCGAAACAACTCCCTACTTCTGGACTGAACACCATATTGAAGTTTCGCATCATCACAGCAAAGATTTGCCATTTTCAACATGTATTGGTGATTTAACATGGCATTTCTTGATGATGTATTTGTGATTTGACAAGATCGCAGATTTCATATGATTGGCGAAGTTACCACGCTCTGCGTGGCTTTCAAGTCTGTTCGTCTGTGTACGTGCACATTTCCTCTGCTCGCCCTCTAGCATCACGGATTCTTGAGATTTTTCTGAAATTTGGCATGTACAAGGAGATGCATACAAGGATGACACAGGCCAAATTTCAGCCGAATCAACCTTCTACTTCCAGTCTGACGCCATATGGAATTTTCATGACTTTTTGCACTCCGGCATTTGCCAATTTTAGTCACATTAACACAACATAATAGATTAAGGTAGAGACCAAGACTTTTGCATTGTCTGTAAGATATATAACAGTTTGACTGCTTTGACTAGCGCCTTAGGATTCAGAAAATACAACGTACCAGTGTCAACAGTGGAAACTATTTCTGCTACAAATATTGCTGATAGTAGAAGCCTATTTTTTAATCGTAATCCAGCCAACTATG
Source organism: Siphamia tubifer (assembly GCA_020466265.1). NCBI lineage: Eukaryota > Metazoa > Chordata > Actinopteri > Kurtiformes > Apogonidae > Siphamia > Siphamia tubifer. The sequence continues at coordinate 4,905,230 of CM035790.1, forward strand.
CCATTAAGAGTATACATATGGATATGTCTTCAGGAGTATCATAGATTGACCAACACCTCCTTTCAGATCTATACACTAACCTGTTGCAGCCAGATCTATCCAGAATCATCTCACCTGTGTAGAAAATGTGGTCAAACCGATTCTCCAGTAGGGCCTTCGTCTCGTCTGGTCCACCACGAACAACTACATAACAGTCCTGGAATTACAATGTGGGTAATTAAGGTTGCTTGTTTACTGACCAGAGTTAAAACTTATGCATAATATTATTTTCTTGCAGAACATGATGGTACTATATGTCAGACTGGTGAACTTAAGCCTTTGTCACTACATACATCAAGCTAAAAAAACAGGTTTCTGCTATCTTTCCATCATTAAACGACTCATCATGACTGGATCAGGTTCTAGTCTGAGGTCTGTGTTAAACAGGAGTTCTCATACCTGAGGAAGATATTTGGGGATGAGCTCTGCCATTAGACTCTCTGTGGCTGAGCTGATCTCTGAAGGTTTGATCATAGCACAGTTTCCTAGGGGCATGAGGCACATTTATGTTAATGAAAATGCAACCCTTAGAATTATCACCTGATACACATTACAGAACTGAGTTTACAGCAGAAGTAATGCCATATTCTAGTGATGATACTGCTCGTACCTGCAGCAATGGCTGAAACCAGAGGTAGGAGAAGGAGCTGCAGGGGGTAGTTCCATGGTGCAATGATTAAAACCACTCCTAATGGTTCCCTCTGAATAAAACAGTCATCAAACTTTGTGGCCTGACAAAGACAAAAACAAAGAAGAAAAGCCCTCTGAGAGTACAAACCTCTGCCAAGGCAGACCTCCCCCCTTTGAATGAGGAGAGGTCCGCCAAGGAGGTATTAAATTTGAGTCAGTTTGTTTGTGAGCAGGATTACACAAACATTTCTGAACAGAATTTGATAACATTTTCAGGATGTGTTGGGAGTGTCACAAGGAACAACAGATTACATTTTGATGGTGACCCAGAAGAGATCCTGGATCACTTTGAAATTTATTTGCCATTTACAGCGATGTAAAATTTCAAAGTGATCCAGAATCCAGAATCTCTTCCGGATCACCACCAAATGTTTATCATTTGTTCCTTGTGACACAAAATCTGTTCAGAACTTTTTATGTAATCCTGCTGACAGACAGACAGACAAACAAATGGACTCAAATTGAATACCTCCTTGGCAGAGTTAATTAACTGTAAACATAACTGGACAAGTTGAAAGGGCATGATGCATAGATGTGGAGCACTGCTTGGAAACAATTTTCTGGCTTAGAACATAACTGATTATTTCACAAGCTGCTAATTATGTGAAAATGTCATACTGTCCCCACCAAATAATGAATCACTACAATAAAATAAAAATAAATAAATACATTCATGAAATAGTGTGTGGGGGTGTGTGTGCAAGGTCCCCATATATGATAAACACTGATGATGTTTAATATATGGTATTGCTAATGCAAATAAAATACCACAAGAAATGTCTTGGTTGGAATTCAGGCTACTGTGTGGCTACAGAACAGCCTCACCTAAGGTTATTTTCAAACTCACACTATTGATTGAGTAACCAGGGTTGTGCTTTCATTTGTCAGTTGTTGTCCAGTCAGTATTTTTTGTGAACTTACCAGGCTTTTGCTTACATACTCTGGCTGCATCCAGCTTCTCAGATTGGAAATTGCATAATGCAGCTCATTGGTTAGTATGACAAACTCAGACAGGATGGCCTCAAATTTTGGCTGGTGTGACAAGATATCAAAAAGAGGAAGTTAGTGTTACTGAATCAAAATATAAGCATTTGCTCAAAAATATATATGTGCATGTATTGGAGAGAGAATGTACAAAACTAACAGTGATTATGATTACAGAAGGTAATCATGGTGGTCGCTTAAGGACAGTGTCAAACCTTGGCGAGGTCTTGGTGCAGCGCCTTCAGAATTTGCTCCTCATTCTCCTTGACCATGGCCATGAGATTATTAAGCTGTGTTCTCCTAAACTGTTCTGGTTTTGTGATTCCTGAGCGAAACACCTCACGCAGCTTTTCCACAACCTGAGTCTGGGTTGCCATCTTTCACCCTGGAATGTACAGACACACTGGCTGAGGGAAATCCAACCAGCAGCTTTCCAATCACCATCTGGCAAAAGGAAGAGCAACTTCAGATTTGAAAGGAGAAAAAAAGGCAAAAATTTTACTTGGTGACTACAGTGAGATTTAGAGTGATTTTTCATAACCGCACGACAATAAGGCTAACACTGATCCTACAGCATTTGTAGCCTGGAGAAAAACTGTTTTGCTAAATATTACTAATTCTCTTGAATTTCCTGGATTATTATTGTATGGAAGAAATACAAACTTGAACTGAAACCTCACTTGTAAAGGTGGACCCGAAGAACCGAGACCAGAGGAAGCTGGACCAGTCCAGAAAGACCAGTCAGCTACACGTGACTCATCACAAATAAAACAGACACATTAACAATCATTGCCTTCGAAGACAAACACACCTGGGCTTATTTTTTTTGGCGGCATACTCAAATATTCTACAGAAGTTAATAAAAACAAATTCACACTAAAAGCATTACATTTCCATGTCGACATGTCGCAACATGTCGAATTATTTTTAGTAAGACAACAAAATGCATTAAAGTGCGACGTCTTCCAGTGAGATTTCGGGCGGTGCTCTTAAAATACAAAACTAAGATGCAACGAAGAAGGTGAAGACAAACATTTAAAGGGCAGCAAAATAGTCAATAAAGGCTTCACATAAAATATACAGGGGTTGTGTTATGTTCACAGAAATTAAATACATTTCCCTTCTCTTAAACAACCCCCGTAGTGGGCTAGTCTGTGTGACTTGGTTGCTCCAGTGGCACAGACACAGGTTTACACACCTGGGTGTCCTGGTCCGGGTTGGTCTGCGAGGATCAGCTCCGAAGAGTAGAACAAAACCGATCACACACACGGGCGAAATGACCAGAACCTCTACTGACTGCTTGGTGTTTCCGGCCTGGACTGCTTTTCGCCCTAACCACCGCTTCTCTTGTAACTTGTGGGAGTTAGGAGGGTAGATCTGGAAAAACGAGACAAACTAAATTTAACAGGAAATGATGACGTGAGTATATTTCCTCCTGTGAATCCGAGGGCTTATCAGTCCTCACTAATAACTGGTTGAACCAGTGACTCTTATTGTAGTAATGAAGGCACCTCCGGTATCGGGACTCCTGGGTGGGCGTGGCTTTTAACGAGACGCCCTGTAGTGTGTAGTCTGGCATAATGCAGGCCGATTTAAAAGGCCCCCTATGGAGCTAAATACAGGCCAAATGTTTTGCTAATTTGAAAAAAGAATTGTAATTGAAAAACAAAAATTCGAAACTCAAAGTTCAAGTTTTGATCTTGAACTTTGAAATATACAACAATGTATTCAAACTAAAAATAAGTGTAGGAAAGGTTTTTTCAGGTTAAATATAATTTTGATTCAGTTTTGGAATTTTTTTGAATAAATTATTTATTTTCATTTTTCACTTTCATATATATTGTGATATTTGAGGTCTTAATTTTTTCAGTTGCAGATTTTATGTTTTCAGATTCCGATCTTATTTTTTTACAGTTTCAAATCTTATTTTTTTGGTTTCAGATCTTTTTTTCACTTTCAGATCTTTTTTTTCAGTCTCAGATTTTTGGCCCTGATGTTGCGTGGGGGGCGTGGCATCATGAGTGACAACATAACAAAGAAGGCTGAGGACCGCCCTCAATCACGTTGCCTTCAGGGAACGTAGGAACTGCGACAAGTTTGACTCTACACTTTCTATACACCACATTCATGTGATTGGCAGTTAAAAAACTGACGCCAGTGACAACGTTGTGTTTAGCAAACTGTTTTAAGCACCTGCTTGGCTCTAATAGCAGTATAAGAGCAATAAACTATGCCAGATTGTGAAGTTAAAGATCTACACTTTAAGTGTTTGTTTCCCACTTCCACATAATACCATGAACGCAGCACAGTGTCCGTTTGCGATCATGGCGTCCGCTCCACCGGGACCACCTGTTGGCGCCAGCCAGGTAAGAAATGTTAGATATTTTTGAATAGATACTCTGGGAAATCATCATAAATGTTATAATGATGGGTAGTTTGTGTAACATAGGGACATACATGAAGGGAAAAGTGGGGAATTGGCGTTAGCATTAACTAGCTTTATGCTAATAGTGTTCCTAATTGTACACTCCTTACAGTGTCTAGCTAAAGGCTAAGGTTTTTGCCTTTAATGTGTATTGTTTTTTGTTTACATCTTTGTTTGCCAGAATGTCGACTATAACTCGACAGTGGCAGCAGGTGCACAGAGCCTTATAAATGTGCTCACACAGAACCTCTCTCTAAATTAACAGTTATTAGTGTCACCTTTTCATGGAGTTAGTTTATATAGCATAACCTTTGCATTCCTCTTTGTTGTTGTATTCTGATACATAAGGCTATGGTAGACACCTTCTAAGTTTGCTAACTTTGCATATGTCTTAAGTGATAACTCGCATGCTGTTTGTTATATGTTTGTGTTACTTAAATCATGTAATGAAGCCAGTACAATAATGTAAAGTGATGTTTGTTTATTTTAGGAGCAACTGAAAAGGGACTTTCTTCAGAGACTGCTGACTAAAGTTTCCCAGGTCATGCAAAGACTGCCACTAGATGTGGACTATTTGCAATTTGTAGTCAACCAGGAGATGGTTCTTTTTAGGTCATTGTCGGGCCAGGTTGAGATGCCACAGGATGTCGTCAATGCTTTGACTGAGCTGTCAACGCTTGTCAATACAGAGGACAACTCTAATCTGACTCCTTGTGAGGTGCCAGTGTTGCAAGGAGAAATGGGGCGTCCACAATATGTTGTGTGTCCTCAGCAACTACAAAGCCTGATAGAAATGTCCCTACCAGTGTCATGCATTGCAAAAGTTCTGGGTGTATCTGAGAGGACAGTGAAACGGCGCATGCACAATAATAGACTTTCCATAATGCAGTTCTACAGTAACCTAACTGATGAACAACTGGACAGTTTGGTGAGGTCAGTGAAGGCCAGGACACCGCATGTAGGATACCGGATGATGAAAGCAATCCTGCAGGCCATGGGCCACCGTGTGCAGTGGAAGAGAGTGTCTTCATCCATGCATCGTGTAGACCCTGTTGGTGTACTCTCAAGAATGACAAGGATCGGGTGTGTTGCAAGAAGGACATATTCTGTTAAGGGTCCTCTGCACTTGGTTCATGTTGACACTAATCATAAACTCATCAGGTTGGCCATACAGTTGATGTTTACATGCTATTCCAATTTAACTACCGTATTTTTAATCTGTTTTTAAATTATGTTTTAATGTTTGGTTTATATTGCCTTGTATTGCTTTTACATTTTGTCTTGATACCGTTTGTGTTTTTATGTAAAGCACGTTGAATTGCCTTGTGTCTGAAATGTGCTATACAAATACACTATTCAGATGTACAATCATTTAGCTAAATACAGGATGATACACTAAAAACTCAAAATTTAATATGTTTAGAAATTCCCTATGACATTTTTTAACATTGTTTTGCATCAGCAAATAAATGTACACATACTAATTTAAATTGATTTTATGTTTGTTTGTTTTTTTCTTTCAAAGATATGGCTTTGTTATTTTTGGAGGGATTGATGGCTTCTCACGAAAGGTAATTTCTTTTTCACCAATAACCATTACTTATAGACTAAGTGAGAGGATGACTTTTGAAAATGACAGATATGGGTCTACTGCTAAACTTGCTATATACTTTTTGTCCATCTTATCTTATCCATCTTATAACACATAGCAGAAATGTCTATTGCAAACAAGCTTGTATTTACATACATTTACAGGTCTGAAAAATGCTTTTATTTCTGCTGAATGATATTCTCTGCTCCAGATCATGTACCTGGATGCTGCAACCAATAATAAAGCATCCACTGCACTTGATTTCTTCTTGGAGGCAGTGCAAAAGTATGGCTTTCCATTAAGGTAAGACTAACAAAGACAATTTCCACTTTCAGCAGATGAATGTGAAAACAGCCTTCTAGTGTCAAACTCTGCACATACATCATTCTGCATAGCGAAGCTCAAACATCCAATTGTAGAAACAATAAGAAAAACACATTTTTGAGTGGAGGGGGACTTTAATTCTGTTTCCCCTGGAGAGTTTCCTCTGTCCTGTCAAGTTTATAACTAGTTTTTAGTTTTGCAGCTTAAATGTCTCACGGTATTTGCTGCAGTGACATTACTGCGCGCATAGAAACGTTTCCAATTACTAATTGTTGAAATCAACCTCTCTAATTTTTAAAGTAAATAATTAAAGAAAACACTCATACATCAATACAACACACAATAAAGAAACACCTGGAAAGCTCATGCTGCTTGTGTGTGTGTCTTAAATGGCCAACTTATAAAAATCATTTTTTCAAATTTCTTTGTGTGTGTGATACATTCTCTTTAGAGTAAGAGGTGACCAAGGAGTGGAAAATGTTGGCATAGCACGATGCATGTTCACCATCAGAGACTGTGGAAGGGGAAGTTTCCTGTCAGGAAAGAGTGTGCACAATCAAAGGTATATATTTTAAAAATAATATTCAGTAGAATTAATCATGGCAGATGTTGCCTTCCACAGAGTCATACCTTTTGAAAGTTCAAATACAAACTTTTCTTTTAACAGAATAGAGCGTTTGTGGCGAGATGTTTGGATGAGTGTTTCAAACGTGCACTACGAGATTCTTCACAGCCTTGAGGATGAAGGTCTTCTAGATCCTTCTGACAGCATCCACCTCTTCTGTGCCCAGCATGTGTTTCTTCCATGTCTGCAGAGGGATCTCGATGTCTTTAGGGTGGGTTGGGATAATCACCCTCTAAGAACAGAGCAAAATCTGTCCCCACAACAACTGTGGACAATGGGACTCCTCCAGAATCCTATTGATGCTCCAGACCTGGCAGAGGTACTAATTAAGTGTTTTTAAGCAAACATGGTAGTGACTGTTAAAGTTTTTGGCCAGTGTTCCTATATCATAGAACAACAATGCTCACCATTTCATTTGAAAGATTTTAGACACAAGCATTGTGCTTAAAACAGATTTACAACACTGTAAAGGAAGCCCTCAAAAAGTATATCATGAAAAAACTTGGAAGTATATCTGTATTTTTCACTGTATATTACATTAGTAATTAAAATTCGGGTAGAACATTTGATCTTATTCTTATTTTATATCATTTATAGAAAACAGATGTTTCAAAGTGGTTTCCAATCACCAGTATTAAATACATGAAAGAGATAAGATTTTGATTTTTGATTTTGATTTGAATGATTTATTTCGAACATGTGCAAATTGCAACAATAATCAATACAGCAATAATAATTAAGAGCTAATTTTATTCAAATTGCAGAGAATTAAAAAAAAAGATGCTTACTAATATCAAGGTGATGCTTAAAACTATTAAAATGCAATATATGCACAGCATACAGATACTGAATGAGGCCTGTATTTCTTTGGACACATTGAAAAAAACAAAACTGATACCGTGTTGATACTTGCATCAGCATAGTATCAGTTCTGTTCACGTTGTGTTCACGTTGATCTACTTAAAATCTGCTTGTCTTTATATTTTTAATTTATGTCCCCTGATTTCTATGACTAATTTTTAATTTTAAAATCTTTTTTTCAATGTAGGATATTGAGGATACAGATCTTGATTTCAACACGGCCAGTGAGCGAGATGCGACCAGTTCTGGAGTGATTCTTCCACCTGTTGAATGTCCCCTGTGTGAGCAGGATATGGCAGGCCTTAGGGCCACTATTGATGTTACAAGACCATCCCAGTCCTACGGCCGAGACATTTATTTAGATGTATTGAGCTATGTACTAAATCATGTACCCTAGATGCAAACATTGTGTTTCAAGGGTTTAACCAGTTTAACACCAACAAGTTTACAATGAGTGTGTTTTAAATGTTTATTTGTTGTGACTGACAACAGTGAAGCCACATGGTAAAAAAAATAATAAAAAAATCTCAAACTGCTTCTCAGACTCTAGGTAGCAAAATGTTAGTGAAACATGAAGATTGGCCAGCCATCTTGAAATGATATAAGGAAATTAATAAATCTTGTGAAATCTTGTTGCAACACTTACTTCCAAACCTTAACATTTGTTTGTCTTTTATAAATGCTCGACAGTACTGTTATTAAACAATACAATTTCTCTTTCCTGGAACACAGTATTACTAAGAAATGTTTCTTTAATCAGAACATATAGTAAAACAGTAGCAGTTTGTGCTAAACATTTAGGTTGGAGTTTAACCTTGAAAAACATGCAGTTAATGGCAGTTGTTTACACATTATTAAATTCTTGGCCCAGATGAAAAGCCTCCATTAGAACCTCTTTGAATTGCTCATACGACCTCATATGTCTTACAGGTAGCACAATAGTCTTGGCACATGCTGACACAACAGGGTAACAGACTTTGTGATGCCCAAAGTCTGCACTGCCGTCATGGTTAAACTTGATTGTTACAGCAAAATCCCTCTTTTCTGAAGGAAGAAGTGGGATGTGACCTTGGCCTGTGATCCACTGCAGAAACCTTGCAGGTGTGATGTCATCTACATGCCCCAGATCTTCAGCTATGAAGCAAATAGATAAAAAAAAAAAAAAAGTGTTATGTGACAGTTTAAAATTGAGTTTTGTCATGCCCTCTGGCTCGACCTAGTGGCAGACTCCGTTCCTTGCTTTTTCTTTTTGTTTTTCTTGGGTCTGTGAACAGGTGGAAGAGATTCCTTGTCACTTCAGCTGAGGTGGGTTTAGCCTTGATTGGCTCAGTACTTAAAGAGACTCATTCCACAATTTGACGCCGGACCGTAAACCACTCCTGTTGGAAATCCACCTGAAACCTGTAACAGAAATCCTTGTCCTACCCGCTTCTCCGCTCAGCTCCCCTCTCCTTTGATGCCCTGCTTGAAAGTGTTGATCTTTGCGTCCCGGTTGGTTAAGTACTCAGTGTTTTGTTTTTGTGGTTAACTTAGTTTTGTGTATTGGTAGCAGTTTTGGTGGTTTTGGTTTGCTAGTTTAAATCCTGATTTTCTTTTGGTAAAAATTATTTCCAGCATTCTGTGTCTAGTTGTTGCTGCGTCCTTAGTTCTGTTTATTCTGGTAGTGTCAGCCTTTTGCTGCTCTTTAAGTTCGTATTCTGTATTTTGGTTTTGTGTTTTTGGGAGAGTTACTGTACCCTTACTCTAGGCTTCTTTTGTGTTGTTCTAAAAGAAATAAAAAAATTTTCCTAACTCTGATCCGCTGGTTTTTGTGTCTGCACCTGAGCCTTGGTGTCTGAATTGTGACAAGTTTCTTTACTGCAATGCAGTTCTTTAATTTAAAGAAGTGAATTAGAGGTAGTCTTAACCATCCAAGAAAAGATGATCCAAAAAATTAAATGTGTGTGATTTCATGAGGTTTGGAGATAATTGATCAACCAAGCACAATGGTTATAAATGGCATTCTGTTATTTTATTATTAGCAATACGTCCTTATACTTAGAATGGAGATATAGACTGGCTTTTGTAAAAGTTTTCATTAAGAACTACAGGTTTAGGAATAAATTAATCACTTGTATGTATCATCTTCTATATGTATGCCTACGGTGATTATGGCCTTGCTCAGCCAAAAAAAAAAAAACTGACAGAGCTGGCCTCTGATTTTAAAACACAAAGTACCCTGGCAAATAATACTTATTACCATCATCAAGATTTTTCAGGGAGAATAAAATTTTAACCTGTTCAATACCAGTGTAACTACAGGTGGCATCTGGCTATAAGACTACAGGCAGTCATAATCTTCTATCTTTCGTCACAAAAACACTCACATTTGACAGCTTTTGAATTTTTGATTTGCAGGAAATAAAAAACTATATACCTTCAGTTTCATAAAGGAAGTCCTGAACAAAGTTAATCATCTCCAGTTCGACCTGATGCCTGGTAGTCCCTTTGTCACTCAGTTGAGGATGAATGGATGCCATGACAAACTCTGCATTGACCTATGATGAGATAACATCAATATGTAAATTATATCACCCATTAATTATGAAATATGACAGGTACGTGTTTCTTGTTCATAATAATAAATGGTAACTCTTGATTTGCTCACTTTTACATCTTCCCCAGGAACAGATATGTGGGTACTGCCTGATTAGTGAAAGGTCATACAGCTGCAGGCCTTCCCTTAGTTGTTCCAACATAGGCTGCAACCTCAGCACTGCGTGGAGTATGATGGCACTACAACAGTACAAAGGAAAAATGTAATACAAAATCTTACTCATGTATTATATTTTCCGATACAAACAGAAATACACCATACCAAACAATGGACTCCTTGTTTTGAACTTAGATAGCTCCAGTATATTCGCAATTTAATATTTCATCAGATAGACCTCCAATTGAATGCTCAGTCGACAACTCAACCTGAAAATAAAAAAAAAATACCGGGAAGAACATCTCTGTGCCATATTCCATGTAACCATTTGACAAGAAATGCTTTTTTTTCATTAACCCAGCATTTACATCACATAGAGGTCATACCTGGTCAATTAACCCTCGCAACTGGACATCTGCCACTGCATCACTGTTGAGAACCGACGGGTTTATGTGCCCACTACAGAGATAATTGTAAGTCCATGGGCTGAAAAAGGCAGGTGCCGGGCCACCTTGTGCCAAACTAACAGCCAAAATCTCTCCAACAGTCCTGTTTACACAAATTGAGCATTAATGTATTACTTATGTTAGAAAACATTTAACAAAAAGGAGGAGTTTGTCCTTACTTGCATAAACATATACACACCTGTAGAGGCCACTGTCAAAGTCAGTCAGAGAGTATCGTGGGCTCCTCTGAGGCTGTGGTCCCTCAAAGAATCGACCCTCAATTCCTGTTATTTCTATACACAGAAGTACAAACAGCATTTACTGTGGTGCTCAAGAGCCTTCTGCGTCAATTACTATTTTATTATTGTGTTGTTGTGGTCTTCTAATCTGTGACAACACAAAAATTAACTACTAGCCAATTACTTTAGACTGGAATAGTTTAATTTGAAGTTCAACCAAAATATAAATGTAAAAATTGTCTGACCATATTTCTATGTAGTTTTAGTAGGGGTTGTCTAATGTGGGTTGTTGAGAAGACTGCCTCTACTCTAAATTATTGGGTTTATATTTAATTTTTCTATGTACATCATAGAAAAACTAACACACAATTAACAGCATAACACAACTCAAGGACAGGTGTCCTTCAAAAAGTAGGATATATTACAGATAGAAGTGTAAAGTCTCTCTATGAATGGATTAGCTGCCATTTTAACCAAAGTATGACAGTCATTCATAATCTGAAATCTAAAACAAGTTCAATGGACTCTGATTTCCCACATGCTTTATAAGAGTCTATAATGCAAATATGTTCATTTTTGTTTTACCTATGAGGAATTCTTTTCGGAGAGCACCTGTGTCCACTCCTGCCTCCCCAAAGAAGGTCACTTTCAGAGTAGCAGTGGGTGAATTTGCCACTGCAGAAGGCCTCGCTCCACCATGTTTGTTCTTGAGATCTGGATGTTGAACTGTTTCTCTGTGTCAACTCTTTGACAAATGGTGTCCAATACATCATCAACACTGCCAAACAAAACTTATAATTAACAGATGTAAACTACTAATGTTGAATACAAAAGCTCTGTAGAATGAAGATCATTGTAGGATGAAGAAATGCATTTATTTAGACAACACAGTATTTACCTTTTGATCTGCTCCTCTCCATTGTCCTGGATGGCAGTTGTCTCAGCCATCCTAAGATCGTCCTCTCCTCTAAAAAAAAGTGCAAGGGTATTTACAATACATGTAATGCTACTAATAGAAAAACATGTACTATAAGTAACATATATATTTAAAATAAACAAATGTTCACCATCTCAAATACCTTTCTCCACACATGCTAGCATGGATCTCTAGGAACTGTGGTGTGAATTTCAGGAAACAGATGGAGATAGAACAGTGATGGATGGAACAGTTGAATATTAGCAACTGTCCCATACAAACAAGTGAATGTAGACATTTCACAATGCAATACAATAACATTAAGTACCGTACCTCTTCAACAGATGTCTCCGTGTCACAGTGGACAGGGGGGGCTGTCACAGAAACTATCTGGACCTCACTTTGACATGTCTAAGATATTACAAATGACCCACAAATATTCTGTTATAACTCACTGAACAACAATCAAAATTTAAAATAAGTTGCACTTGCATAATGCAACATCACATACATTTCATAGCCACATTTACCTCAATATCCTCTGCTGCCGAGTCCGACTGAGACTTCATGCACTCCTGAATATGAAGGGCCAAAATCTGCAAAGGAAAACTCACTCTGCATGTTTGGCATTGTGCTTTTGGCATACTTTGGAATTCAATGGCATCTGGTGGTAACGGAGTTAGTTCAAACTCCTGTTGCAAAGGCACAATATACAGGGTGGTTTTCCCTGCCCCTGTAACTGTGCGAATTAGGGTCCCAGTGTATCCATCAGAATCAGGAGGAATCATAATCAGTCTCCTTTTACCCTGACCACCTGTAAATGCAACATTGTTTGGATAAGTTCAGTTGTGTTTGTTTCGGCGAGTTATTTGATTGGCAATGTGTTACAATGGATGTTACATTCTAAGTTTTCTCCACCTGTAGCCATCCTCCTGTCAGCCCCTGCATCTTAGGATACTCATTTTGTAGTAGTCTGAAGAACTAAGAGAACAATAGGGACTAGGTGATGTCTACATGCTTGAAGAAAAGGCAAACACTAGGACCATGTGGCATGCTTCAAATATAAACAATTTGTAAGTACAGAGGAGACCACTTATAGTGATCACATCTGTCTGGGTCAAATTGATCACTACAGTATAAGCAGATGATATCATAACCATTGTTTTCTTTATTTCTCATGCAGATTACCATCTAATTGACATTTTCATTACTTTCTATTAATTAAGAATTAACACACACGCACACACACACAGCCTACCTCCTCATGGCTCATAGCCCTGGACATGGTGAGATGTCATTTTCCAAGTCCTGCCTGGGCAAGTTCATTCTCTTCAGATGAGGTTGGGGTTGTCTCTGAATTAATGTTTAAGAGGAATGCATAGAAACTAAAAGGCCTCCAGGTTTTTGTAGATGCTGTGCCACAGGTCTTCAAACTCTGTATCTTTCGCTTTCCAAGGAAACTTTTCCTTGTGAAAAACCCAGGGAAAGATCTTTTCAAAAGATAATATACTTGTTTAAAACATGATCATAAATGTACATAAATCATTCACTAGTCAAATTACCTTTAAATTAACGTGAAAAATAAAATTTCATAACATCTATAACCTGGCCATCTCCTGTTCTACAGAAGGCGGTCCCTGTTCCTGCCTTCTTCCTTGATGTTTAACTTCACAATCTGGCCTAGTTTATTGCTCTTATACTGCTATTAGAGCCAAGCAGGTTCTAAAACAGTTTGCTAAACACAACGTTGTCACTGGCGTCAGTTTTTTAACTGCCAATCACATGAATGTGGTGTATAGAAAGTGTAGAGTCAAACTTGTCGCAGTTCCTACGTTCCCTGAAGGCAACGTGATTGAGGGAGGTCCTCAGCCTTCTTTGTTATGTTGTCACTCATGATGCCACGCCCCTCTAAGTTGATGCCACGCCCCCCACACAACATCAAGGCCAAAAGTCTGAGACTGAAAAAAAAAAATCTGAAAGTGAAAAAAAGATCTGAAACCAAAAAAATAAGATTTGAAACTGTAAAAAAATAAGATCGGAATCTGAAAACATAAAATCTGCAACTGAAAAAATTAAGACCTCAAATATCACAATATATATGAAAGTGAAAAATGAAAATAAATAATTTATTCAAAAAAATTCCAAAACTGAATCAAAATTATATTTAACCTGAAAAAACCTTTCCTACACTTATTTTTAGTTTGAATACATTGTTGTATATTTCAAAGTTCAAGATCAAAACTTAACTTTCAGTTTCGAATTTTTGTTTTTCAATTACAATTCTTTTTTCAAATTAGCAAAACATTTGGCCTGGATTTAGCTCCATAGCCCCCTTGTGTTGCTGTATTGCTATAGCAAGCTGCCGTGTGTATGGGAGTATACAAACGTGTGGACGTTCTCCGTTAGTATTAATTCATCAGTGATTGCAATTGCATGATAAAGAAGGTATATGTACTAAAAATGTTCATGGACGACTACAAAAAGAAAGAAAGAAACCGGAATAGTGATGCCGTTTGTTTCATTAGTTTCCAATACATAACAGAATATTTCCAACTGTCAATCACAAAGACGGCCGGGGAAACAACACATTATATTAGCACACATAAATGTGTTTGCAGTAGTGTTACAGTTCACACACATAACATGCATCAACCCACCAGGAAGACCAACCATTCCTTGTCCTTTAGATGTCTCTATACTTAATAATAATAATAATGAAATGTATTTAAATAGCGCATTTCAAGAGCATAAAAGTCACAAGGTGCTTTACAAAAACAATCGAGGCATAAAACACATAAACAGTGTAAAAGGCACAAAATATCACGGCATAAAACAAAGAAAAATTAGTAAATAAGATAAAAAAAACAATAGAAATATAGACAAAGGGTGTAGGTTTGGCCAAAACTTTGGTCGGGACATTGCTACTACCCCCCCACCCCAAAAATAATTCTCAGCAGAGCAGTTAAGGAACAAGAACATTTTACTTTTTCCCATGTGCAAATTAGGCATACATACACACACACACACACACACACACATATATATATATATATATATATATATATATATATATATATATATATATATATATATATATATATATATATATATATATATATATATATATATATATATATATATATATATATATATATATATGTGTGTGTAATTGACATGAAATAGGGGCGAGATCAGGCATTCTCTGAATACTTGTTAATCTTATTTTCTGTTTTGAACACAGGTTCTTTGTGTTTTTTGTCAAAACATTTAAGACAAGAACTAAATAAATAACTACAATTGGGATCTTCTGTATTATGCAGCAAACACAAAGAAATGTAATTTAAACTGCACTTCAGGTAAATAGTGCAATAAATTAATATAAATAACTATTGCACTATATAAAAATAAATAAAATTAACAAAAAAATATGTATTATTGCAGCGTGCCTTGCAGGGGCGATTCTAGCATCTAACCTTTAGGGGGGCTCAGCCCCCAGTGCTGACAGTGGCACCTGTCTTGAACGAAAGAGTTGAATGGATTTCTAAACTTTTTTTTTATTGACCAATAAACTATCATCTACCATCCACAGGCACTGAAATAAAGATTTATCTTACAAACTTACAAGTTCCATGTCAATGTATAGGCTTATTGCATGAGAAAAAAATGGTCTGGTTCTAGGACGTTCTGGTGAAGTGTGATGGTGATAAGGTGGCAATAAAAAAAAAGACCCATAGACCACTAGGCTGTTTGTCGTTAGCTGCTACTGTGTTAGCTCACTGCAGGTCCACTCCTGGACTACTCACACACATAGGTACTCAAATGCAATAATTCCTCTAAAGCAGGCAGGGGTAAATTTAACATTTAATTTCCTCACTATTTAATAATAACAGGTGTCTGGATAAAATTCATACAAGAAAAATGTACAGATGAATAGTATACTGTTCAAATATAAATAAACATCCATACTAACTCTTAAAGGTCTTTAATTTGGTCTAATTGTGATTCAAACTAGCCAGACATTATGAAGACCAGGTCTTAGCCCAGAGGGGGGTCTGGGGGGCCTCCCCCAGAGAAAAACTGATTTCTTAAATGCAATTTTCTGTATTTTAGTGCATGTTAAGGTGAGCTGTTTGACAAATCCTAACCTCATGACATAGATATAGAACACTATACAGTATATCAGTATGTTAGCATGTTAGCATGTT
This sequence comes from Siphamia tubifer, assembly GCA_020466265.1. Lineage (NCBI taxonomy): Eukaryota > Metazoa > Chordata > Actinopteri > Kurtiformes > Apogonidae > Siphamia > Siphamia tubifer. Next base: position 4,921,267 of record CM035790.1, read on the forward strand.
AGCATGTCCAGCCTCAGGTGCCACAGCCGCCATCTTGGTACAAGGTCCATATGTTTGTCACACTATCAGGGAAGATATTGCCAACTGATGATCAGTGTGACGACGGGCCGCCGTCACAGCGGCATGATGCGGACATAATTGGCAGCGGTGAATAAAGACATTGGCCGTTTCTCAATACCAAGTACGCTAAGTACGTACTTGCGTACTTCGTAGTACGGACTAGCAAGTCCGTACTACGAAGTACATACTCAGGAGGATGGGAGGACGCTGGGCAGTTATTCTGCAATTGGGACGGCAGCATACTTGATTACGTCACCAACTCGGCTCGTCATGACTTACCTACCTCCGGTTATTTTCTTCATTAATTTATATTTGAAATAAAACAAACTATGATATATAAAACACAACCCTGTCATTATTCATGCGTATTGCATTTTCAGACAAAGGAAATCAAAATCAGAAAGAAGTTGATTTATATTTTGTCAGCTATAGTTTATAGTAATGCTGAAATGTACTGGGTTATATTGAGAGGTGTTTCAAATATTCACTCATATATTCTAAAAACCTTAAATTAAAAAAAACCTAAGGTGGTACTATTACCTTACTAAGGTTGACACTGCATTATATGACACTGTTACTAATATTAAAATGCTTTAGCCCATTACAACCCAATTTACAATATGCCTTTTCAATAACTCTCAGGGAGAGTTCATTTGTACATAAATTAACATGCTTGACCATTTTATTGGAATTTCTGTATCACCACACACACACACACACACACACACATATATATATATATATATATATATATATATATATATATATATATATATATATATATATATATAATTTTGACACATGACACTGAAAACACAAACATGTTAAATTAGAAATACATGCAGACTATCTCAGTTTTTATTCCTCTCATCAGGAAAACAAGAAATGTTAAATATTGTATAAAATATGTACTTCATATATAAATCTTAAATTGGCAGAACTTATTTTTATTTATTTGGCAAGCTCAATAAAATGTCCTGTGATCCACCTGGGGGGTTACAACTTCCTCTTAGGCAATGACACACCAGACACATACCTATAGATTTTCTTCTGGATACTTTTAACTTTATATTAATGCAGCGGTTCTGAAAGAGGGTCCACAGAGAGGGTGAGCTGAATGACCTCAGAACAAACCTCAGTAAATCATCTCCAAAAGCATAGAGTCAGACAATGTAACGCAAGTACACAGTAAATTTTGCAGTGTTAAATCAACACTTAGAGTTTATTTAACTCCTTCTAGAGTGTATTTGGTCCCATTGTCTCCAAATTAACTCTCTAAGTGTTGATTTAACACTGCAAAATTGACTGTGTAGAAACCTTCTCAAGCACTTGAACAAACAGTTTATATGAGGGAAATTTTGTCATATAAGAGACAGGCTTGTTATGCCAATAAGAAGAGGTCACCAGGACCTACTTATAAGGTGGGCCAAAGAGTTTGGCTGTCCACCAAGGATCTCCCTTTGAGGGTCGAGTCTAGAAAACTGTCCCCTAGATTTATTGGACCCTTCACGATTGAAAAGATAATCAACCCTGTGGCTGTCAAACTATCCCTTCCGCGTTCCATGAAGATCCACCCCTCCTTCCATATTTCAAAGTTAAAGCCGGTTTCAGAAAGTCCGCTAATGGGTCCCTCTCAGTCTCCACCTCTCCCTAGGATGATCGACGGTGCTCCAGCCTACACTGTCCGGAAGTTACTTCGTTCCAGGCGGTGGGGGAGAGGCCTGCAATATCTGGTAGACTGGGAGGGTTACGGTCCCGAGGAGAGGACGTGGGTACCAGCCCGGCAAATATTGGATAAGAGATTAATCACCCAGTTTCACGCTTCCCACCCAGGTCAACCCTCCAACCCCAGACGCCGGAAATTTCCCTCTCTCGACATCCCTGACCCTCCGTCAAGGGAGGAGGAGGAGGCTGAAGAACCTATGGATGAAGTCGAGGAGGGGATGCCGGAACATCTCCCTGGGGATGTATCGGAACCGGAGGAAATGACCTGGGAGAGCTACGAGGAGGATAATGTCGAGATGAACTCTGACGTCTCCGAGGAATTCTGACCCTCCTCCGGAGCCCCCACCACCCTCCCTTGTCTTGTTTTTGTTTTTTGTTTGTGGTTTATTGTGTGGAACGTCGGGAGACGTTCCTTGGGGGGGGGGTTCTGTCATATCCTGTGTCTTGTGTTCTGTGTTGTGTTTCTGTCTGTCACCTTTCACCCTGTTCTGTCTGCCTGGTCAATTAAGAGATGCAACTCACCTGATGAGGGCAGCTGAACTCATCAGGTGAGGAGTATTTAGTCTGCTCTCAAACCTCAGTTCAGTGCCAGATTATCATGACCAGTGCTCTGATTCTCCAGCAATCCTGTTTACCCTGTGTTCCGTGTACCAGTCCCGTTTCTGTCCGACCTCCGATTTCTGCCTGTTATCCCTGTCTGTTTTTGAACCTGATCCGGAACCAGTTAAGTCTCTTGCCGCCTGCCCTGATCCTGGAATTGACGCTGACTCTGATACCTGCCGCCTGCCCCGACCTTGGACCGAACCCCGACTACGAGTACCGCCGCCAGCCCCGACCTTGGACCGGATCCGGATCGAGACCAGTTTCCCCTTCGAAGCTGTGGAGAACATCTGTGGCCGACTGGGATAAGTACAGTCCTGTGCTTAGAGACTTTGAAGGGGGCTTGTCCTCTATCATCTGTTCTGTGACTTTATTCTGTGTTATAATAAAGTGTTGTTTGGACTTTTACGCACGCCTCCTGTTTTGCGCTTGGGTTCCCCGAAGCCTGTTACAGAATAATCTGGCCAAAATGAACCCAGCAGAACTTGAGGCGTTGCTAGAGGCTGTACGTGGTCAGGGCAAAGTGACCACTCAGCACAGTGAGGCGCTGAATGTTCTGGGTACAGGTATGAAGGAGCTTGGAGCAGCCTTAGCGGAGGTTCGGACCCAGCTCCATTCCCTGGATTCACGACTCACTCCGCCGACACCAGCAGCAGGGATCACCACCGCGCCGACCATGGTCACCGCCACCATCTCCGCCCCCTCTCCTGAGACAACCCCGGCGGCCGGCAGGTTATCCCGGGAACCCCACATGCCCACCCCGGACAGGTATCACGGTGACCTTGGGTTATGCGGTCAGTTCCTTCACCAATGCTCTCTGGTGTTTAGTCAGCAGCCGCTCAGTTATGCTTCAAGTGAGTCTAAGTCAGCGTTTGTGATGAGTTTACTCTCTGGTCAGGCAGCGGCATGGGCTTTGGCAGTTTCTACTCAGCGTCCTGAGATTCGTACTGATTATGATCGATTGATAAGTGAAATGTTACTAGTGTTCGATCATCCGGTCAGAGGCCGAGAGGCAGAGACCAGGTTGTTGTCTTTAAGACAGGGGGACGTTCCAGTCGCGCAGTACGCCATCACTTTCCGCATTGCAGCAGCGGATTATGGATGGGAGGATAAGGCGTTACGAGCGCTGTTTCGCAGAAGCCTGAATTCGGAGATAAAGGATGAGTTAGCTCTGCGAGACGACCCCTCCTCCCTGGAGGGATTAATCCACCTGACCATCATGCTGGACAATCGGTTGAGGGAACGAAGGAGAGAGAGGGGAGAAGCCAGCTATTCCTCCAGGACATCATCCGCTCCAGCTCTTCGGGCGCAGGTAACAGGGGCGGAGTCTAGACAGATGGGACGGACCAAGTCACCTCAGCAAGAACAAGAACGACGTCGCAGAGAGAATCTATGTCTCTATTGTGGGGGTGCTGGACACTATATTCAAAGTTGTCCGTTAAAAGATCAGGCTCAGCATTAAAGGGGGGCATTTTGCTGAGCCGATCCTCTTCCGCTGCCCCCACTCCCCGACCTGTGTTTCATGTTCAACTCCGACCCAAAGGAGAATCCATCACCCTGTCCGCATTTATTGATTCTGGAGCCGACAGTAATCTCATGGACAAGAAACTGGTTACTCAGCTTGGGTTATCTGTCAGTGCTCTCAAGGAACCTGTAGTGGCACATGCATTAGATGGCCACTTATTGGCAAAAATCACTCATCAGACTGAGTCTGTGCCAATGATCACGGCCGGAAATCATTTGGAGACTATTTCGTTTTTTGTTCTGAACTCACCTGATCTTCCTGTGATTTTAGGATATCCATGGCTTCGTCGTCATAACCCGCATGTGGATTGGCAGACCGGATCAGTGTTAAGTTGGGGTAAGGGCTGCCAATCCATCTGTCTCCAACAGAGGGAGCTCGTGTCAAGAGCTGCACCTTCAGCATCACCACAGGATCTGAACATGGTTCCCGCCGTTTATCTGGATTACCGGGAGGTGTTCTCCAAGGTGAGGGCGACATCGTTACCTCCTCACCGGGACTACGACTGCAATATAGATCTCCTACCAGGTACCTCCCCTCCTAAGGGTAGATTATACTCCCTGTCCGCTCCAGAACGTAAAGCTATGGACACATACATTAATGATGCTCTAGCTGCAGGAATCATCAGACCCTCATCCTCTCCGGCGGGAGCCGGTTTCTTCTTCGTGGAGAAGGACAAAACCCTTCGACCCTGCATCGACTACAGAGGGCTGAATGATATCACGGTCAAGAACAGGTATCCGTTGCCACTCATCTCCTCTGCCTTCGAACTACTTCAAGGCGCCACCATTTTCTCTAAACTGGATCTGCGCAATGCCTACCATCTGGTACGTATACGGGAGGGAGATGAGTGGAAGACCGCATTCAACACACCCTCAGGACACTATGAGTATTTAGTCATGCCTTTTGGGTTGACCAACGCTCCCGCAGTTTTTCAAAACCTCATAAACGAGGTTCTAAGAGATATGTTAGATCAGTTTGTGTTCGTCTACCTGGATGACATTCTGATATTTTCCCGCTCTGAACAGGAACACGTTCATCATGTCCAGCAGGTTCTCCAGAGGCTTCTAGAGAACTCCCTGTATGTTAAGGCAGAAAAGTGCGAGTTTCACGTTCCTTCGGTCTCCTTCCTTGGTTACATTGTGGGTCAGAACAAGCTCCAGATGGACCCCTCCAAGGTAGCAGCAGTGACTGATTGGCCTGTTCCCGGAACTCGTAAGCAGCTCCAACGGTTCCTGGGGTTTGCAAACTTCTATCGAAGGTTCATCAGAGGTTATAGTACTATTGCTGCTCCCCTTAGCGCCTTAACCTCCTCTAAGGTTCCTTTCTATTGGAACCAAGATGCTGAACAAGCATTCCTTAAATTAAAGACTCTGTTTAGTTCTGCTCCTATCCTCCAGTTTCCCGATCCAACCAGACAGTTTGTGGTAGAGGTAGACGCTTCCAGTGTGGGAGTAGGGGCGGTCCTGTCCCAGAGAAATGGTTCCGACAATAAAATGCATCCTTGTGCTTTTTTTTCAAAACGTTTATCTCCCGCAGAACGAAACTATGACATTGGGAACCGAGAACTACTGGCTGTCAAGTTGGCACTCGAGGAGTGGAGACACTGGCTGGAGGGCGCGAAGGAACCATTTGTGGTTTGGACGGACCACAAGAACCTGGAATACCTGAAGACCGCCAAACGACTCAACTCCAGGCAAGCACGATGGTCACTATTCTTTAATCGGTTTGATTTTTGCCTCTCCTACCATCCAGGTTCCCGAAACATAAAACCTGACGCCTTATCCAGACAGTTCCACTTCACTGACGAGGAGGAAGGAGATCCGGAACCCATCCTTCCCCAAGCTTCCAGGGTCGCGGTCATAAGATGGGAACTGGAGGAAAGAATTAAGACGGCGGTGGAGAATGAACCCGGACCCAGTAACTGCCCGGTCACTCACCTGTTCGTACCCTTCTCATTCAGAAGGGAACTTTTACAGTGGCTCCATGGTTCAAATCTGACCTGTCATCCTGGGGTTAACCGTACTCTTGAGGTGGTCAAGAGGAGGTTTTGGTGGCCCTCCCTAAAGGAGGACGTCACCGCATATGTTAATGCCTGCCCAGTCTGTTCACAGAATAAGAGCAACCGGAATGTGCCGGCCGGGCATCTCCGGTCCCTACCTGTGCCCCATCGTCCCTGGTCTCACATATCCCTGGACTTCGTCACTGGACTGCCTCCTTCTGAGGGCAACACGGTGATCCTGACTATCGTCGACAGGTTCAGTAAAATGGCTCACTTTGTTCCCTTGCCCAAGCTTCCTTCTGCCAAGGAAACAGCACTTCTAGTGTTAACTCATGTGTTCAGGATACATGGACTCCCTACTGATATTGTGTCCGATAGGGGTCCACAATTCACTTCCTCCTTCTGGAGGGAGTTTTGCCAATTAATTGGGGCATCTGTGAGTCTTTCCTCAGGTTTTCACCCTCAGACCAATGGGCAGTCCGAGAGAGCCAACCAAGAACTGGAATCACTACTCCGATGTATGACTTCGAGGGATCCGGGACAGTGGTCCAAACAGTTGGTATGGGTCGAGTACGCGCACAACACCCTCGTCAATTCTTCCACCGGTATGACCCCGTTTGAGGCTGGTAACGGATACTTGCCTCCTCTGTTCCCCGACACCGATATCCGTTCAAGTACCCCCTCTGTAGAGTCTTTCTTAAAGAAGTGTAAAAGGGTCTGGAAAAACGCCCGTGCCTCGTTGCTGCAGTCTATTAAGAGACAGGCTTGTTATGCCAATAAGAAGAGGTCACCAGGACCTACTTATAAGGTGGGCCAAAGAGTTTGGCTGTCCACCAAGGATCTCCCTTTGAGGGTCGAGTCTAGAAAACTGTCCCCTAGATTTATTGGACCCTTCACGATTGAAAAGATAATCAACCCTGTGGCTGTCAAACTATCCCTTCCGCGTTCCATGAAGATCCACCCCTCCTTCCATATTTCAAAGTTAAAGCCGGTTTCAGAAAGTCCGCTAATGGGTCCCTCTCAGTCTCCACCTCTCCCTAGGATGATCGACGGTGCTCCAGCCTACACTGTCCGGAAGTTACTTCGTTCCAGGCGGTGGGGGAGAGGCCTGCAATATCTGGTAGACTGGGAGGGTTACGGTCCCGAGGAGAGGACGTGGGTACCAGCCCGGCAAATATTGGATAAGAGATTAATCACCCAGTTTCACGCTTCCCACCCAGGTCAACCCTCCAACCCCAGACGCCGGAAATTTCCCTCTCTCGACATCCCTGACCCTCCGTCAAGGGAGGAGGAGGAGGCTGAAGAACCTATGGATGAAGTCGAGGAGGGGATGCCGGAACATCTCCCTGGGGATGTATCGGAACCGGAGGAAATGACCTGGGAGAGCTACGAGGAGGATAATGTCGAGATGAACTCTGACGTCTCCGAGGAATTCTGACCCTCCTCCGGAGCCCCCACCACCCTCCCTTGTCTTGTTTTTGTTTTTTGTTTGTGGTTTATTGTGTGGAACGTCGGGAGACATTCCTTGGGGGGGGGGTTCTGTCATATCCTGTGTCTTGTGTTCTGTGTTGTGTTTCTGTCTGTCACCTTTCACCCTGTTCTGTCTGCCTGGTCAATTAAGAGATGCAACTCACCTGATGAGGGCAGCTGAACTCATCAGGTGAGGAGTATTTAGTCTGCTCTCAAACCTCAGTTCAGTGCCAGATTATCATGACCAGTGCTCTGATTCTCCAGCAATCCTGTTTACCCTGTGTTCCGTGTACCAGTCCCGTTTCTGTCCGACCTCCGATTTCTGCCTGTTATCCCTGTCTGTTTTTGAACCTGATCCGGAACCAGTTAAGTCTCTTGCCGCCTGCCCTGATCCTGGAATTGACGCTGACTCTGATACCTGCCGCCTGCCCCGACCTTGGACCGAACCCCGACTACGAGTACCGCCGCCAGCCCCGACCTTGGACCGGATCCGGATCGAGACCAGTTTCCCCTTCGAAGCTGTGGAGAACATCTGTGGCCGACTGGGATAAGTACAGTCCTGTGCTTAGAGACTTTGAAGGGGGCTTGTCCTCTATCATCTGTTCTGTGACTTTATTCTGTGTTATAATAAAGTGTTGTTTGGACTTTTACGCACGCCTCCTGTTTTGCGCTTGGGTTCCCCGAAGCCTGTTACAAATTTAAATAATTTAATAATGTAATTCATATCAGGCAGTTTAAATAAGAAATGACAATTCATATTTACCACTCAATTTACTAATAAATATTGGATAAATATTATATAGTAAAAACACAAATTCACAACAATTAAACAACCCTAAAAAACAAAGTTCTCTAAAAAAACAAAAACCTTTTTTTTTTTAAAAATTATATCAATAAACAGGACCAAGAAGTACACACTAATTAATAATAATGTGCCTATCCTTGACCACATTCTTCTCTGGAGGGGACCTGAAAGCAGCCTTCAGGTTATCCAGGAACAGCATCACCATGCTGCTCCAGTTACTGCCCCTAGAAAAAGCCCATGGATGGAGCCATGAAGCTGAGGTGCTGCTCACTCTGTCCTGGCTTTAACTGTGGAACCTCCTACAGGGTCACAGCAGACATATATGCCACTAGCCACTGTGTGTGTGGTGCCCACTGCATCCTACACAACATCTGCATGGCAGCAGGTGACGTCCTGGAGGAAGAAGGCCCGAGCCCAGATGATCAGGATGTGAACCAGGCAACATTGATGTTGATGAGAGGGACCTGTCAGGGAACGGCGTGTGAAGAAGGAACTACCTGCATGTATGACTGAACATGACTCCATCTAGACAGTAGATGTAGGAATGGATTTATTAGATGTAGGTTCACTGCAAATATTATAAATGCAATTTACATACATACATACATATACATATATATATATATATATATATATATATATATATTATATATATATATTACAAATAAAAAAGATTTTAACAATTTCACAATAACAATATTTACAATTAAAAATTATCAACTAGAGTCAAACCTTCGGCTCTTTCTGTTGCTACCCTCTCTCCTCCTCTCTTGCCAGTGCTTACTTTAGACTGCGCGATGACACCAACTATAGTCCGTTTCTGCAGCATGGTAAATGGACAGGCAAAAGACATTTTGGCTGAAAGCACAAAGATAACACTCTGGTTAAACTTTCAAGTTAAATAAATAAAAACAAAAATGATTACCCTTAATTTCACCATAAGCCAACGCAATTTGCCTGGTAATAAATAATACATTAATTTCCCAGACCAATAACTGCCTGTTACATGTGTGGAAAACTTATTTATGTCTCATGTTTTAATCTTTACTACTACAGAGATATCAGAACCAGCAGCACATTTCTAAAGGTCATGCCAGGAGAAGGTTGTTTTTTGCGGGGTAACATGAATGCGAACTGACCAAACATCTTGCTAGCTGGGGGTCCCGTTAGCAGGATGGCACAGCTCCGAAAACCTCGGAGAAAATTTTAAACTACACGCTATCGTGATGAATCACTCAAATATTTAACGTTTTCAATTCCACTTTCTCGCATAAAATAATCGCAAAATTGTATTTCGTGATACTAAAACAATAATATTTAATCATTTAACTTACAGTGTGGATTGACTCCTCCTCCATTGTTGGTGCCGAAATGCATCCTGGGATAGGAGGCTCTCCCAAGTACGCACAAGTCACCATCCGATGCATACTTGATAAAATGGGCGTGTCAAGTACACATCCGGGGATTTCAAGCGTACTTGGTGATATCCGTACTTATGTATTGGGACTGTACTTGGGCTGCAACTGATGACGTTTCACAAGCATGGGCGTAGTTTTAGCATGGATTAAGGGGGCGTGTCCCCACCAATATCCAGCGATTGTTGTTTGGTCCCCACCAATATTTTTTGATCACTGGGGAAAAAAACGATCGGTCTCCGTCTTATTCACATAGCGGCGACGAAAGGGTTAACCAAAAGTTCCTTGCTGACACATGACCAATCTGATTGGCTGTGCCTTTCACGTCTTTCACGTGAGGCTCTAGGTTGTTTATTGTTGCTAGGAGCCAAAGACACTAGTAGTAGGAGGAGCGCCAAAACTGGAAGGCAAAGTATTTTCTGTCACCATTTTTGCCTGTAATCTGTAGTGTTACGCTATTAAACTACTGTGGCAGGCTTTGGTGCACCGTGGGTGACACTGACACATGACTGTCAAACACCAGTGAGATGGCAGGAAGAAAGTGGACATACGGAGCTATTTTTCAAAGAAAGTTGTAAGTCAAACTACCACTCAATGACGGTTGGAACAATGCACGTTAGCAGGGAAAAGTCGCTAGTTATCAAGTTGTCTGCTACTGTATGATGGCAGCACAACTAGTACTAACTGCAGACACTAGTTGAATATTAATTTGCTGTTAAAACGATGTCCTGCTAACGATCGAAATTTTGTGACACAATAACACAATAACATTCTCTGTTCGACTCTGAGGGAGAAGGATCATTGAACGGAGTTATTTCCTGCTGTTGAACGCCAAATTTACCCATTTACCTGCTTTTTATTCTTATTCTTATTCTTTTTATTTTCTATTTTTATTTTGTTCGGACCTGAGGAAGACCGACTTTGGTCGAAACGTCGTCCACTTTTTTATTTTTGTAGCTTTCACAGAGATTTTCCGTTTGGCTAAAACGGTTTATTTCCGTGTTAAGCTAGCTTCTTTTTCTGTTCTTTTTCGTCTGTTTCTTTTATTTAAAATTAAAATACACACATTCACACACTCAACGTACAAAAACACACAACATAAGACACACAAACACACACTTATAGTTAAAAATGCAATATTTTGCGGACGAAGAGGGCTGGACGGTGGTCCGAAGAGGACGCCGCCCAGGACGCTTCATCCCCGGGGAGAGGGACGGGGGAGGCCGCGGTAGGGATATTTCCCTATGGGGGACGGACAGAGCAGACAGGGCACCAGGGTTTAACAACGCCGGGGTCCGCCATCAATATAACCCACTTATAACTGCTTAATGCTGTATTGTTGAAAATACAGTAGGCCTACATTGTACTGATTTGTTTTGTGGAGACCTGTTTCATGGCAGAAGTAAACAGAAATCTAAACTATGCATGTGTGTCATTGATTGATTTGGTTGCAGGGGTGGAACTTCAGGGGGGGGGGGGGGTTGGCTAGGTCCCCACCAATGTCAAAACCAAACCTACGCCCTTGTTCACAAGGACGCGAGTACGCAAGTACGGACAAGTACGCATATTGAGAAACGGCTATTGTTTATATATAGTATTTATTGACCATATTTAAGACGATGAGTGTTGTGCATTTCCAGGTGACGCGGAGTGAATTGGTCCGGTGGAGGAGTGCACTGTCGGTTTGTGTTTACACTGCTGTTCGCCGAAATTCATGGAATGCACAGATATCACCGCAAATTGAAGGAGATTTAAGGTCACAAGTGTGTGTGTGTGAAGCAGGAAGTATAGTTGTCAACTTACCGGTGTGTTGTCTGCTCGGATGTGGTGCGTCGGGCTAAAAGATCCCCGGGGGCAAGACCACCATTTAAAGGTTCCGGGAGGGTGACTGCACTTGGAAGTTGTCGCGGGCGGGGGTTTGATTTTAGGGGTTTGTAAATATGTATATAGAGATAAATAGATATTTTGTGTATATGGTGGAATGGGTTTATAGAAATGTTTGTGTGTATATATATTAGTTTAGGTGTGTATATTTTAGAGTTTAGGCGTGTATGGTTAAATGGATAGTTTGAGTTTCCCCTGTGTGAATGGTATGGTCCAATTATGTTTGAGGTATTTCTGGGTATAAATAGTGGGATGTGTCATTTGGGAAAGGAGACGAGTATGTAGATGTTCACTGCAGAAAATATAATAAAAAAAAGAAGTACTTTTGCTGCCATACCTGGGTCTATGCTCCTCATTTAAATGTGCCTTGGCTGCTCAGCCGTCACAATCAGGCAAGCAGCATTACCCCCACATAAAGATGGCACTGATTAAACTGAAACATTCATTCCAATGGACAAGAGTAGTCAATACAATGTGTTCTATATCTTTGACCCCGTGACATGGAGGTCACGGGGTCAAGGTTTAACTCAAGTCAATGGAGGCATGAAAGTCATTTTCTGGTCCTTTTTGAAATGTGCTATGGTTTTCACATATGATGTCTGTGAATTTTAAAGATACATTTTCACATTGAGAAAGCACTCACTTTGGACAGGCATCAAAATTTACGTTAGGTTTTATGTCAGAGTAAGTAATGGACTACAATGTTTGTCTCACAAATATTACGTCACCACCAAGCTTCACCATCAAACTCTTTGAAAATGGCTGTGACTTTGGCGAGCTTCACCTCCTTCTTTCAGGACGAAGGCAAGAGCATCAAACATGGAGAAAACCACTTTAAATCGGGGCATGTGGAAAGTGGCAGCTACTCCGGGGGAGAGATAGTTGGTCGAGTGAGAGCCAGCATGCGGGACAAGCTCTTGTCAGCCGGGAAGCGGTAGAGGGAACATGTGGAAATGGTGTTGTGATTACACCGAGGCACAAAGCACACAGACATTTTCAAAAGAAAAATAGAAAAGACAGTATACGGTTTAGAAAAGTTTGCAGGGAAAGATTCTGCTGTGACGTCAGCTATGCGACGTCTGATATGTAGTCCAAACAGAGTCCAAATAATGACATATTTTTTACACGCTAATAAATCACAAAACACATATCAAAGAAACTGATTTTAATTGAAGTACAGCAAATGTGTGATTCAGGGCATAAAGTAAAGTGGAGCAGAAAATAATTATTTTCTCCTCATCCACTCTCATGTTAAATTTTTCTGAACTTAGGCCCGGTGGACCGATCAGAAGGGGCGGAGACTTAGGCTCCCTATAGCAGGTTGTGTGTGTGTGTGGGAGGGGGCGGGTTGAGTCAAATAAAAACATTTTAAAAATGAGGGCAATCTGGGTTTTGATGTAGGATTGCTGCCCATTGTTGTAATATTTGTTGTTTGATATAAAATAAATAAATAAATAAAAAGATCCGGCAATCCGGGGCATAAATCCCCAAAGCCACGCCCTATCTTCACAGATGATTCAAACCCTGTTGTCAGAAATGGACAAGAGGGTTTTCATGTAAAGCAACGGAGTTCTAACCTGATTTGTCATCTGGCTGAGGCTGCGTTCACGCTATGCTCACCGACAGTCAGGGTAAAGGAGTTCAACATCTCGTAGACAATGTGTGTAAACTGTGCAGCTGCACAGTACACAGTATTAGGTCAATGCAGTTGACATAATACAATATATCGTACAACATATCTATTTTTAGCACAAATCAACGTTTGCAAACGTGCAACTTTCATTCATGAGTAATAAAGGGGTAGGAAGATATTCGTTGTGGACGGTACATGGCAAAGTTAAAATCCTACCTGCCAAAAACAACTTTTATAACCGATAACTTCGCATGCAGGTCACATTTCCCACACTGAAAGTGTATGTAAATATGCACAACGCAGTTGTGCACTGCAGAAATCAGCACAGATGCATACTGCACATGTCAAATATTAGGGATTTCTCAACTATACTAGTACTGTACTCATTCTTACCCGAATGATTATCCAATGAAACGGCTAACTTTAGATCAAAAATGACCAAGCCTACATGGCGGTTGTTCACAATGTCCAGTTGTGACAAAACTGATGGTGAAGGTGGTTTTTATAGTTGTCCACAGACCGGGAACACTACTATTGCATTTAATTGTTCACTAATTGTAATGGCACAGGCCTACCTTCACATCTTGCTCTCACTCATCTGCAGTGCAACCACCATCACATGTCCATTTGTGAAAACAATCAGGCCATGAACGCGCAAATCTTATGAGAAAAGGGTGTAAGTAGAAGTATTTTATTGGTTTAGACAAATCACATGGTGACATGACATGATGACATGCGGGGCCTTTCCAGCACATGGACGTCTGTTGTTGTTCTGACTTGCATGTGCGGGGTTAACTGACTGACACCAGATCAGCAGTGCCCCACTAATTATCACTCTGTCGCAGCCAATAAAAACAGTGGATATGGGTCGTCATATCATCGAATCAATATCGGAACGTGGCAAAAACAAAACGTGAACAAATGTAAAATAGTTTTTATTAATGCTACATGTAGTATATTGAAATAGTCTTTAAAAAATGGCAATGAATGTAGATTTTTCCTATATTAAATGAAAATGACAAATATTGGTAGGGACTATTTTGCAATCCCCAAACATTGTTGTGACTACGCCCCATACGACCTGCAACAGTAAAAACAACAACTCAAACAAAGTTCAGTCTAAACAGATGGTCTTTAGCTGTGTGGTGAGGGAAAGATCAAACTCTGCAATGACAGCTGACAGCGGTGATTAGGATCTGCTCCATTTTCAGTAATTAGGCCTTCGGAGCGGACAACATCGGCGCAAGGCCTATTGAGTCTGCTGTGATGGCCAGGTGACGAAATATGCAAGGGACGCTGTCGCCAGGGATGACTCGCACCACTCACACACATTCACACATTCACGGTAGCGAGCATGTGCACATCACATGCACACACCGCATATTTGCTCCTGCGCAGAATGAATGGGAGTCTATGGGCCATGCCCACTCAGGGTCACTGACATGAGTGAAAGTGTGTCAAATGTGTCCTCTGACCCCCAAGGGACATGGGGAAAGTCAAAAGATTTCATTTGGGGGTGAGTTCGGGGGGTCAGAAAAACGCTATATTGTTCTTGCTTGGTTTCTAAATCTTTCTTTCTTTCTTTCTTTCTTTCTTTCTTTCTTTCTTTCTTTCTTTCTTTCTTTCTTTCTTTCTTTCTTTTGTCTGCCCTTTGAGCTCTAATTTGACCCCCTGAACATGCATGAAAACTCCCCAAATTTTGCACACACCTCAGAAGTCTGAAAATTTGCAAGTATTTATAGGTTTCATAAAACTCGGTTGATAAATGTGTCTACAGCGCCACCTAGAAAAGGTGAAATAGTTTGTATTAGGCCAGATCACGCCCTAGTGCAGTTAGAGCTATGAAAATCGGTACACAACAAACCTAGTGATGGCCACGCCCATAAACCGACAGGAAGTCCGCCATCTTTGATTCAAATTTTAAAAATTTTGAGTCGTCATTTTTGCTGTCATTGGAATTTATCTATCTCCTCCTAGGCCGTTGGACCAAATGAGCTCAAAACCAGTGAACACAATCTAGACCAGTGGGACTTCAAAAGTTATCAAATTTAGTTGGAAAAGTTGCATCGTTTTTGTGCTACGCTGTCGCAAAGTTTGCAAAGATTTCGGGAAAAATTACCACCACATAAATTGTTTCAGCTCAGACATACAAACACCAATTTGGCTGAAATTTGACACAGACGTCTATCTCCCAGGTCTACATCCATCTAGCTAAAGACATTCTGATTTTGTACTATAGCGCCCCCTAGAAGTGTGCTTTTATTAAATTGGCTGTAGTTCGGACATACGAACACCGATTTGGCTGAAATTTTAATCCGATGTCTGTCTCCCAGGTCTACACCTGTTTGTCATAAGAAATTGTTATTATGCACTATAGCACCCCCTACAGATTCACCAAATACACTGTTAGTAAAATGGCTGTAGTTCAGGCATGCAAACACCAATTTGGCTCAAATTTGTCTCTGACATCTATTGCTTGGTCCTACACCATTTTCTAAATAGAAATTGCAATTTTGCTTGATAGCACCCCCTACAAAATCACCTACAAACACTGATCTGTAGTGATGGCCATTTGGAAACGGGCTCATGACACCTGTCTGCTGTGCTTCGAACGTCAAAACACTGGTCACATGACCCAAGTGTTTCATGAACCGCGTGATGTCACCCAAACTACTCATGAACCACTGCTGTTTCAAAGCTTTTTCCCTAGAGGGCTCTTGTCCTGAAACCAAAGTTTGATTGAAAGTGTTTGTAACAAACCACAGCCGAACATTGTTTGCTGGTAGTTTGCCAGCTGTAGGTTTCTGAGAGGGAAGGGGGGCTATATTTTGACAGTGAGATATTGACATTTGAGGAACTTAGATTTGTTAGATTCTGGAGATAGTTGAGATCACAATTCAGATTTATATAATCTTACTGACATAGTAAAGTTAAGTTCCACATAAAACACAGAGCATCACAGAAGACGCAACAATTGAAGTTTCAAAATATCTTCAATAGCCCTTCATTCTCCGATCTGCAGGAGAAGGAAAGGGCAGTGGTCTTTCCACATCAGCATAAACTTTCATTAATTAATTTGCATTCTTGCAACAACTATACCATGTGAAAGTTTTTTCCAAAGCTGGAGAGGTGATAAAGAAAATAAATCCATTGCACCCCTCCACTTCAGAAAAAAATTATGAAAACTACTCAGAAAACATGTACATTTTTTTGTTTGACTCTCAGAATTGTCTGACTATAGAAGGCTTTAATGCATTTCATCATTGAGGCATGACATTTTTTTATTCTTATTTATTTACTTATAAAAAGAACACATGTTATGTACTGCAACTTCTGTTATTGAAACAAATAATATAGCAAACTATAACCCTTATAACTGCATCAACATATGCATATGCATAAACATTTAACTGCCAATTTAATATTAGTGAAAAACCATATTGCAACTTCCTTCAGTAGTATACGCTTGTAAAACCAGTTTCCAAAGCAAATTAGGCTAAAAATTTGAAAACATCCCTTTTTCTGCTTTTCAGGTCAAGAGACATCTATTTTGTCACTTTTCACCTCACATGTGTATTTTTTATTTAAAACTTAACTGGCAGTTTAATATTAGTGAAAAACCATTTTGCAACTTCCTTCAATAGCACTTGTAAAGCTATTTTCCCTGCTTTTTGTGCTTTTTCGCCATCTTCACTCAAGCTCGTCCTTCCTCTGCCAACACCAGTTGTGCCCCACCCACAAACCGATTCCCATGGTCCCCCCCTACAGGATTAGGTTGGTAATACACCAAAATTCAATGAGTACACGCCTGATTTTCAGTGACAGGCGACAGGACCTCCAGGAATCAGTGGTTTAAAGGCCAGGATGTAACACGCCCAGAAGGCCCAGTTCTGGGGGTAAAGAGGCAGGGCATTTGGCCCTTGGAACAACATAGAACCAGGGGTCTAAAAGCTGGGCTTTAACCCACCCAGAATGCACTATACTGGGGTATAGTGCCAGTGTCAGGGCATCTGGATCCCTGGAACCACATAGAACCAGGGGTCAAAAGGCCCAGGCTTTAACTTTAAGTGATTGCAAAATTGATATTTTAGCTCTGACTGAAACCTGGCTGCAGCAGGATGAATATGTCGCATTAAATGAATCCACGCCACCAACTCATGTGAACTATCACACAGCCAGAACCAGTGGCCGTGGTGGTGGAGTGGCAGTAATATCCCACTCCAGTTTAGGTCTTAGCCCTAAAATTAATCATAAAACTAATCCCACTTACCACTCCTTTGAAAGTCTAGTTTCATCCATTACTTTCCTCAACTGCAGAAACCAAAAACCAGTCCTTTTTGTCATAGTCTACCGCCCTCCTGGCCCTTATTCACAGTTTTTATTAGAAGTCTCTGACTTTCTTTCCAGTGTAGTGTTGAACTGGGATAGGATTATAATAGTTGGTGATTTTAACATACATGTTGATAACAACACTGACTCTCTTAGTAATGCATTTAGTGACCTACTAGACGGATTAGACTTTATCCAAAATGTTAATAAACCAACCCACATTCACGGACATACTCTTGATCTGATCTTAACACTTGGTGTTGAAATTAATGACCTCGTCGTTTTTCCCCATAATCCCATACTCTCAGATCACTTTTTAATGACCTTCCAGGTTTTGTTTGAGGATATTTCTACCTCAGTGATTAAAACGCAAGTGAAAAGGATACTATGTGACCGTGCTGTCTCAAAGTACAAAGAGTTAATTCAGTCACTAATTGTGCTTGTGTCATGTGATTATGTAAAGGACACATTTAGTCCCAGTATAAGTGATGAGTTAGTCGATAGTACCATGCTCACACTACAAACTACGTTAGATATAGTTGCCACCCTTCAGTTAAAAACTACTAAGATTAGATTAACCTCCCCATGGTACAACGCTGACACTCGCTCCATTAAACAAGCAACACGTAAATTAGAGAGGCAATGGAGGCGATCCAACTCAGAAGATTCTCTCAATGCCTGGAAAAATAGCTTAATAAAGTATAAGCAAGCTTTGCGTACAGCCAAAACTAGATATTACTCATCCATAATAGAAGAAAACAAGAATAAACCTACATTCCTGTTCAGTACTGTAGCCAAACTGACAAACAGCCACAACCAGTTATTCCATCCACGCTCCATTCTGATGATTTCCTGCAGTTCTTTAACAATAAAATATCAACTATTAGAGAGAAAATAGACACATTTCTCCCAAACATTAGATCAGAAAAAGTAGCGCTTTCAAACCTAGGCCCTTTAATAAATCCCTCTGTAACACTAAATAATTTCACCACTGTAGACCAAACTGATGTCATATCTATTATCATGTCTTCCAAATCAGCCACCTGCCTCTTAGATCCAATTACAACAAAACTCTTTAAAGAGATTCTGCCCCTAATTATTAGCACTGTCCTAAATATAATTAACACTTCATTAATTACTGGATATGTGCCGCAGTCATTTAAATATGCTGTTATTAAACCAATTCTGAAAAAGCCTACCCTAGATCCTGACATTTTAGCCAAT
The DNA here is from genome assembly GCA_020466265.1 of Siphamia tubifer. Taxonomy (NCBI): domain Eukaryota; kingdom Metazoa; phylum Chordata; class Actinopteri; order Kurtiformes; family Apogonidae; genus Siphamia; species Siphamia tubifer. The sequence goes on from CM035790.1 coordinate 4,939,936, forward strand.
TATAGGCCTATATCCAATTTGCCCTTCCTGTCAAAGGTTTTAGAACGAGTAATAGTTAAACAGCTGTGCCAATTCCTGCAAGATAATAGTTTATTTGAACAGTTTCAGTCTGGCTTTCGTGTCCATCATAGCACTGAAACGGCGTTAGTTAAAGTTACTAATGACTTATTATTAGCCGCTGACATCGGATTAATATGGGTCCTGGTGTTATTAGACCTTAGTGCAGCCTTTGACACCATTGACCACAGTATCTTAGTGCACAGATTAGAATGTGATATAGGTATTAGAGGAGCAGCCCTCTGCTGGTTTAAATCATATTTGTCTAATTGCTACCAATTTGTTCACATCAACCAACAATCATCGCAGTCCTCCAGAGTTAATTATGGCGTTCCTCAAGGGTCAGTCCTTGGGCCTATTTTGTTTACACTATATATGCTCCCTTTTGGTAACATCATTAAAAATCATGGCATTAATTTTCATTGTTATGCGGATGACACACAGCTATATTTATCGATTAAACCTGATCAGACCAGGCAAATAGATAAACTAAGTACATGTGTACAAGACATACAAATTTGGATGAGTGCCAATTATCTTTTATTGAACCCTGAAAAAACTGAAGTCGTTATAATTGGTCCTAAAGATGCGAGAGACTCCCTAACTGACCACATAGTTACTCTGGACAACTTAAGTGTAACACCCAGTGCCACAGTTAAAAATTTAGGAGTTTTATTTGATCCAGATCTTTCATTCAAAATGCATATTAACCAAACTTGCAGAACAGCCTTCTTTCACCTGCGCAACATTAGCCAAAATTAGGAATATTCTGTCTAAAACGACTGCAGAAAAATTAATTCATGCATTTGTTACATCACGATTAGATTATTGTAACTCCTTACTTGTAGCATGTCCTAAATATTCCCTAAAAAGCTTGCAACTGGTTCAAAATGCAGCAGCAAGATTATTAACAGGATCAAATAGAAGAGAACACATCACGCCTGTGCTCCAAACCCTTCACTGGCTTCCAGTTGAGTCTAGAATTAAATTTAAAATCCTCCTCCTTACATATAAAACCATTAATGGTATGGGCCCCTCTTATCTTAAAGATGATCTGGTTCCGTACCAACCCAATAGAACCCTTCGTTCTCAGAATGCAGGTTTATTGAAAGTTCCTAGGGTTTCTAAAAGTACAGTAGGAGCTAGAGCCTTTAGTTATCAGGCCCCTGTCTTATGGAATCAGCTTCCCTTTAATATTAAAAACGCCGAAACAGTCTCTACATTTAAAATTAGGCTTAAAACATTCCTGTTTGAGAAAGACTATGGTCAGGTTAGTTAAAAATTATGTGACTCATATATCATGTATACATGATGTATGAGTCACAGTTCAGTCTAGGCTGCCCTAGGAGTTAGAATGCTGGGGGAAGTACAGACACTGAGTTCTTTCTTCTCTTTCTCTCCCTCACATCTGTTTCTGTAATTTTTATAACATATCTTTCTTACCAAGTCTGTTCATGACTAGTCACCTGGTGTCCCCTTTCCCCCCTCCCCCCCTGGGGGGAGTGGTGGCTCTCCTGACAGTGCCTGCACGGGAGCCATGGACGACAGGATCTGGAGTATCTCGCCTGTGCTGACCTGTGACCCCGGACCACCGCCCCTGCCTGTCTGGACCAGCCCCCCCTTCCTGCATTTATACATGGACGTTCATCTATAGCCTGTCCGTCCATGGGAGTGGATCTCTCCTTCAATGTGGTTCTCCTCAAGATTTCTTCTTTTTCCCACTGGGTTTGGAAGTTTTTTCTTGCCGAGAAGGAGGGTCTAAGGACAGGGGATGCCTGGGACTTTTCATGTATTTCTGTAGTTGATTATGTTTTTGTAAAGCCCTCTGAGACGACGTTGTTGTGATTTAGGGCTTTATAAATAAAATTGAATTGAATTGAATTGAATTGAATAGTTGATTGTGTTTTTGTAAAGCCCTCTGAGACGACTTTGTTGTGATTTAGGGCTTTATAAATAAAATTGAATTGAATTGAATTGAACCCAGCCAGAAGGCTTTATTCTGGGGTTAAAAGGCAGGTCATCTGGACCCCTGGAACCACATAGAAACAGGGGTCAAAAGGCCGGGCTTTAGACCCACCCATAAGGCCCTGTTCTGGGGCACGGTAGCCGAGCACGTGGACCCCTGGAACCACATAGAACCAGGGGTCAAATGCCGCGCTGTAGACCCACCAATAAGGCTCTGTTCTGGGTCAGAGTAGAGCGACATATGGACCCCTGTGAAAAATGGGATACTTGGTACTACAGAACAAAACACACGTAGCGAGTTTTGCCTCTTGGTAGTGGCTGATCCTTAGTTTACATTTCTACATTCTGCTATTTTATTTATAATGTGTTAATATTCCCTCAGTGTTAAATATGTATATTAAATATATATTGCAATACATTTTCTTCCCATTAAACAGAGTTTCCTTGTGGGAAGGAAACCTCTCTGTCTCTTCATTTAAAAATTTATATTTTCATGTCATGGGGTCACAGCTATAGAACACATTGCATTGAATACCCCTGTCTATTGGAATCAATGTTTCAGTTTAACCAGTACCATATGGGGGTAACGCTGCTTGCCTGATCATTAATTGGCAATATCTTCCCTGATAGTGTGAGAAATATAGGGACCCTGTGCAAAGATAACAGCTGTGGCACTTGAGGCTGACCATTCTAAAATCCTGATATATTTTATAGTGTTCTACATTTATGTCATGGGGTTAGAATTTGTGAAACAGGTCACCTTAAAATACACTAGAATACAGGAAATTGCATCTAAGAATTAATTTTTTTTTCTAGGGGAGGCCCCCTTTATTACATTTCTTGCTGAATGTAAGATGTATGTGATTGTGGCTTATCATTAGAGGAAGGTCTCTTGGATAAAAAGGTGACTGTCATTAAATAATGTGGAAATTAAATGGTAAATTTCCCCCTGTTTGCTTTAGAGGAATTGCTGCATTAGAAATCGATTCAAGATTCACACACAGGTGTCACTGCCACTGTCAGCACTGGGAGCTGAGCACCCCTCAAGGTCAGATGCTGGAATCGCCCCTGAACAGAGGACTGATAGCAAGTATTTCTTGATACTACCGTACATGTATCAGATTAAAGCCTTGAATCTACTGTATACCCACTGTGCACTGTCTGATTTACAAGTGTGATGGAAACTTAGAAAAAGTCATGTAGACATGCAGTTATGATGCATCTGAACTCTTCATATGAAACTGAGTTGGACACAAATTACATATGTTTATAAAATTGATGGGATTTCTTTCATTGTTCAGCCCTTAAAGATAACAGATTGATTTTATTATTGATTTAGTTTTCATTTATTTTCATGAAATATTAATTATATGAAATATTAACCATTTCTAACACATTGAAGTCACATAACTAGTCTTAAGATTAATGATTGTGTTCCCATTGTAATACAGTTCTGACACTATTAACAATTTATGGTGTAGTCATAAAGACTTTTCATGGTTTTAAACAAGGAGGTCCCTCTATTTAAATATACAGTATACCCACCACAAAAACGTAGACTACACCACTGATTGAAGCAATAAGTGAGGGCAAATATTGTATTAAGAGGTTGATTTCACTGTTTTGTTTGAAATTACTAACACACAAGTAATTAATGGAAAAATGGGCAGAAAATATGAAAACGTTGTGGTGCTGTTGAAACACTGGGAACAGCAGCAGCTCAGCCTCTTATTTTGAAAATCTTGACCAGAAGTCGTGTTTCATTAGCGCTCGACACCCTCCCACCAAATCGTTAAACGACATTAATTTCTGTTTTACGATCATTTTGAGTCATGTCCAACAGCGGCCCCAACAGCAGTCTGGTTCTGGCCCAGAAGGCGGTGAAACAGCTTCGTCTGGAGGCCAGTGTTCGCCGCATTAAGGTACGAACAACTTAGATCACTTCACCTCAAATCTCTGCATGCGCGCGACTGTTTAAACTGGGTCAGTGAGGACTATTTAAAAACATATATTATTAAACTATTAAAATTAAATCATACTGAGTTTAGTAATAGACTTACTAAAATGCGTTCAGTCCTTTTATTCTGGCGGACACTCATTAATTGGTGGGTGGGTGCTCTTTTCATTCCTGTGTTTTTACAGGTGGGTATTTTACTCTTTACTGTTATCTCAACATATCCATTGACCACGTCTAATTTCCTGCAAAGCAGTGGAGTGAAAAGCCCATGAACAGACTCCATCAATGCAGTACAGGGATTGCTTTGTTGATTGTGCTGCTGTGTGACTGCTGTGATTGTTGGGCGACTTCTTATTTTTAGAACAGAAGTTTGCCACCCAACCATCAGGCTGTGAATGAAGCACAGAGGAAATAAATCAGTTTGAGTTCAGTTTAGGTTGCATACAAGATTTCTCTATGATTGGGTCAAAAAGCATTCCAGATTGGTAACAACGGGCAATTCATCATTAAACTTTTTACTTGGAATTTACTTTTTTATAACACACTAGGGCAGGAAGCTCAAACATGTGGCCCGGGGATCAAATGCGGCCTGCTAAAGATTCCAATCCAGCCTGTGAGATGAATTTTGTAAAAAATGTCATACTAAAGTCTGTGGAACTCACTTTAGTTCAGGTTCCACATACAGGCCAATTTGTTCTTGAGTAAACTAAAAGCATAATAATGTACACAAAAAGAATCTCCATATTTTCTTCTTGGTTTGATGTGGCAAAAATATTACACGCTGCCTATAAATGATGGCAACTAAAAATTTGGTCTCTGTTTTTGGGCAAAAAATGACATAAAATTGTTGAAATATTTACATTTACAAAATATCCTATGAATAACTTAAACAAATATGAACATCCTGAAATGTCCAAAGAAAATTAAGCACAATTTGAACCATTTTCTGCTTGTTTTACTAAGTGTTTAGTGTCTTTGTAGATCTGATCCACATACATGTATATACACTGTACATGTATAAAACACAAGTTGAGGCAGAATATTGTTAAAATTGCATTTTTCTTATGAAATGTCTTTTTTCAGGTTATTCACATCTTTTGTATTTGGATAATTTATAAAAGTATTTTCCTAATTTCATGAGGTTCTTCCCACTAAAGCAAAGAGTTGGAGTTGTCATTATTTTTAGGTTATAATATGATTATTTTACTGGTCTGGACCACTGAAGATAAAATTGGACTGAATGTGAAAGAAAGAAAATGTGTTTGAGCTCCCTGCACTAGGGCAAAACTTCGATTCAGGGGCGCAGTAGGCCTCCCCTAGAAAAAGTTTAATTAATTCATTCATGCCATTTTCTGCATTCTGGTGTATTTTTAACAAGTTGTTCCACACCTAATTTTACCTACAAAAGTGCCTTTTTTATGTTAAAAATGACTACTTTACAGCCAGATTAAACAATTCATCTTTCAACAGTAAAGTAATAAAACACCAGCCTGATTTTAAACCCACTTTTATACCTAAGATCATGAAATTACTTAATAAATATATCTACCATTTTTATACTGACAGTAAAAAAAAAAAAGCTCAATTTAAGCTCAAGGTCTCAAAGCTCTTTTCCTCTCTCACAGTGTAAACATTAGAGGTATCTAAACCTGAAATATTTTCTGACTTGGAAAGATTGGACTAGAGCAGGATGTTTGAATATGATTCATAGCAATTTCAACCTATTTATAATATATTTCTAACTGTTATGACATCTCTTTACAGCAATGTATTTATTTTACACTTGTTTTAGACACCTTGCTGTTGATTATGGTTTTCAATCAGTAAAATAATTCAATAAAATTACACAACTTACTCAAAGTTGATTAAATAAATATTGATGTAAGTATACATTTTACATTTGTACTTTTAATGTGAATTCAGTCTAAAGTTGTTGGTTCCGGTTTTGCTGTCATTGGAATTTAATTAACTCCTTCTTGGCCGTTGGACCCAATGAGCTCAAAATCGGTGAACACCATCTAGACAAGTGGGACATCAAAAGTTATCCAATTTTGTAAAAAAAAAAAAGTTGCATCGTTTTTGTGTTACGATGTTGCAAATTTTGTGAAGTTTTCGGGAAAAATGACCACTACATAAATTGTTTCACCTCGGACATACGAACACCCATTTGGCTGAAATTTGACACAAATGTCTATGTCCCCAGTGTACATCCATTTAACTAAAGACATTCTGATTTTGTACTATCGCGCCCCCTAGAAATGTACTTGTATTAAAATGGCTGTAGTTCGGCCATACATACACTGATTCGGCTGAAATTTTACTCTGTCTGTCTGTCTCCTGGGTCGACACCTGTTTGTCATACGAATTTGTTATTTCGCAGTATAGTGCACCCTACAGATTCACCAAATACACTGTTAGTAAAATTGCTGTAGTTCGGACATACTAACATGGATTTGGCTGAAATTTGATGCAGACATCTACCTCTGTCCTACAGCAGATTATAAATAGAAATTGTGATTTCACATTATAGTGCCCCCTACAGTTTCGTCAAATCCACTGTTAGTAAAATGGCATTAGATTGGGTATACGAACAACGATTTGGCTCAATTTGACTCAAACGTCACATGGGGAGGCGGTCGCGACGGACAGTGAAGGCCTTTGAGACTGCTTGCAGTTTTAATTTTACTTCCGGTGGTCCGTCGGAAAAGGTAGATGCTAGTTTGGAAAGGCCTAATGGCTGGGGGTGGGACAGGGACAGTGCTGAGGATGTTCTCCTTCGGAAGTTCGACGCAATTTAAACACTCTTGAGGTAGTTCAAAGAGGATCGTAACATTGTAAATTGTTAAATTTCACACTTTTGAAAGATGACAGCACTGTTGAAAGAAGTGCTTGCAAAATATATACAGACACAGAGGATGACTCAAGGTCTAAGTTTATTTTTTCTGTAGACCGTATGACAAAGGTAAAGATTAATATAGTGTACAAAAAAAACGGTGTCTGCAATGCTTATGGAATCACAAGCATTTGCCATTAATGGCATTTGCCATGGTTCAGTTGGGAGAGTGGGTCGTCCATTGACCACTTCGATTCTCGCTCTGTCCTAGTCAGTCCGTTGTGTCCTTGGGCAAGACACTTTACCCTCCTTGTTTCCAGTGTCATTCACACTGGTGTATGAATGCGTATGAACGGCCCCTCTGTGGTGGTCAGAGGGGCCGTAGGCGCGAAATGGCAGCCACGCTTCTGTCAGTCTGCCCCAGGGCAACTGTGGCTACATATGTAGTTTACCACCACCAGAGGGAGCATGTGTGTGTGAATGGGTGAATGAGAGCCTAATGTAAAGCACTTTGAGCACCATGAAGGTGGAAAAGCACTATATAAATGCAGTCCATTTACCATTAATTTATTAGTGTATAAATGACTGTATAATATAATTCAACAGAGGTTCTTAAATGTAACTGACTGAACATTGCCAAACATATCTGACTTCTTAAAAATAAACCTGCTGCAAGTCATGGAAGCCTTATTTCACTTGAATTTTATTATTTTAATGTCTTGTTGCATCGCCATGGCCTTCCTCTCTGTCTAGTTTTGGTGGTGTACAGGAAACTTTGAGTAAAAAAAAAAAAGTCTTGAACGAGTCAGTACTCTAATCGGGTTCAGACGACTATAATAAATTAAAAAAATACATTCCATTCGTGGTGCTTAGATTTGGCAAAACACTCCACATGAAAGAAAATGAATAAATAAAAGCACACCACGAAGAAATATGTCCAATGAAATGTACCCTGATTCAACTTTTTGACTGCCCTGCATCTGAGTGAGCAATCGGCAGCTGCTCAGAACATCCGGACCTTAGTCTTGTCCCCCGTCCATCTGTTCCAATGTAGCATCTACTGTCAAAAATAGGTGGTCCATCGGAAAATACGGTCACTACAGTTGCAGCTTTCTTTTTTGGTGTGTATGGCATATGAGGAGAAACTTGTCTGCAGCTGTTCCTTGTATCCGCTAAAGACAGCTCCCAGCTGCTGCTGCTGTAGCACATCTCACTGGATGCACTGTGCGCGAGTTCACGTGACAAAGGAAGAGAGACAATACAACAATACAAATAAACTCAACCAAGTTGTTCCCTTAGACAATATTATTCCAAATAAAAATAGGAAATGTGCAGTTATCTTATTACTATGACAACATAGTTGATCTGCCTTTTTTTTTTTATTTAATTTATTTTTTTTTTTTAAGATTATCACATTTTAGTAAGAAAGACAAATATTTTAACTATCGGTGGCTGCAACAAGCCTGCTTCCATATCATATCTCAGAAAATTAAAGTGCAAACTGTGCAAAAACATAAACATTGGATGCTTTTCTTTTCCATTAAAAATATTTTCTGAGTCTTCAAACCTAAACTTTTTGTTTAGTCTACTGAAAGATCACCATGGCAGTAGATTTGTTTTATGTACAATCCTAAAAAGTGGTGGAATTCATTAGATACTTTACAAGTAAATATATCTTACATTAGGTATCCGTGTAGTTTTATGTACTAGTCTTGTTCACTTTATGGAAATGGGTTAATGTTGAGCCATGTTAAAAATTAGAAACAGACACATTAATTGCGTCAGTGTATTTAAACTTGTCTGAAGTTAAATGGTGCATAAAGTACTTTTGTTGATTATTGACACTTCTAAGCCATGAATGTTTGGTGACTATAACAGAATCTCAGTGAATCTTCAGTATATATACAGACTTTGTAATGCTGTTCATTTTCTGTGTTTGTGTACAATTGCTGTATATCCATTTTTGCATGACCAAGCTGTGTTGTATTAAACATTGTACAGGTTTCTCAGGCGGCTGCAGAACTGAAGACCTTCTGTCTGCAAAATGCCCACAAAGACCCCCTCCTGACTGGAGTGCCTTCCAGTGATAACCCCTTTAGACCGCCCAAGTCATGTGTCCTCCTCTGAGGTGGGACTGCTGCTCTCCTCCACAGGCATCAGTTCAGACCATGCTTTTTATTGTTTACCTTCTTGGCTTGTAATAGTTGATCCTGAACAATGAAGCAGCTGTGTGTTAGACCATAAGACTCAAAGCTAATTTTTTTTTCTTGTGTTTTTAGGGTTTGGGGCTTTTCGAATGGTGATCCTTGGGTGCTGTCATGTGCCCAAAGCAGATGAAGATAAAGACAATGTACAAGTCTGGAATTGGAGCAGCTACAGAATGAGGCCGGTAACTTCAGTCGATAATGAGCTGAAAGAATTGTTGCACTTAACGCTGTTTAGTTTTGACTTGATGCAATAAGAAGACTGTTATATTTGTTTTTGTTTGGTAATGTACCCTGAATAGACTTGCAAAATGTAATTGTAATGCTGAACAGCTTTGTTCACATGGTAAGATCTTCACAAACTACAGTGAAGACTGTGTTTGCAAAAATGATTTCAAAATGAAAAACTAAAATGATGAAAACATGTCCCTTGGCTGTGGCACACACTGTTAACCTGCAGGAATAATTGTAACTGATTGTACAAGACAATGAAGAGGTGATTAAATCTGTCCCAAAGACACATTAGTGTCTACGTGTGTGGCATTTGTTAAAATATCAAACAAATGAACAGATCTAATGTGTTATGATTTTGGGAGGATTTAATGCTGATACCCATCAGACCCCAGTTTTAGAGAAAAAAAATGTGAACACTGCTCAAAGAAGAGAGACAAATATATATATATATATATATATATATATATATATATATATATATATATATATATTTAAGTATCAAGTTATTTTAAAGATGGTACATCATTTTTTGTGAAATGGTTCAGGATGTGATATACATCACCAACACCAAAGTGGGCCTTCCTTGAATCTTAAAGAATAATATTTAGTTGCCTTTGGGGAGTGTAGTTTTTCTGTTCTGTTCAACTCTTTATCAAAAGGCAACTTTTTCACTTGCAAAAATGTATTTTAAATAAACATGGATGCAAAAAATACCATTAATTCAAACTTGATTTAAAAAACGTTCCTCTGGTGAATGACACTGCGGTGCAGTGGATAGCACTCATGCTTCACAACAAGAAGGTTCTGGGTTCAAGTCAAACAGCAGTCCATGGGGGTGGGACCTTTCTGTGAGAGGTTGCATGTGCTCCCTGTGTCTGGGTGGGTTCTCTCCAGGTTTTCCGGCTTCCTTCCACTGTCCAAAGACATGCACTGATGGGTTATTATAAATTGTCCATAGGTGTGACTGTGACTTTGTCTCTACATGTTATCCCTGCAATGAAATGGTGACATGTCCAGGGTGTACCCCACCTTTGCTCATAAATGACTGACCCTAATGAGGATAAAGTGGGTTCAGATAGTGAATGGATTGGTGCATTACTGGAAGGGCTGACCTTTTGTTTACCATATTATATGAAAGACAACTGAACAAACTATTATGTAGCCTATTAATTTCTAATGAAATTGAGATGTATAAAAGAGATGGATTAGGAGATATTAAGAAATGAAGGTATGCTGCTGTCCTTGGCTCTGTTTGAATGTAGATAATCATTTTCCTAATAAGTCCAGAAGGGTGACTGTGGGTATTATCATCCTTTAACAAGGGCCCACAAAACTTTTTGCTACCTGAAAAGACATTTTGGGACAGGGGGGGGGGGCATTTTTAAAAAAACGTATGTGCACTCTTTAACCCTTGTGCGGTCCTCCGTACAAGGTGCACAGGCTGTGTTCTACGATCGTGTCTTAAAGACCCACATTCCAAAGTTCAGTTCCAAAGACTCATCACCCCATCCCCCCCAAGGATATTTGACTGTTTTCAGTAATAAGCAATGGTACCATACAGTACGTATGAAAAGGCACATTTGTGGGCCACTGGGTCACTTTAACCCGGAGGACCACACAAGGGTTGAATGTGGGTTACAGCATGTTTTGGTCTATGATAAGTTGAGTTGACCAAACAGCATTAAAATTCCTGCGTAACAGTGGTATCACACAGCATGTTCTTCATTAAGGTTTTTCCATTTTTCTTTGTACAGAATTGAAAACGGCCACTCATGAGTTTGTCATAAAAGCCTCAAGGCCATCATGTTATGTATGCAATCTGAGTAGAAGTTCAACATTTGTACAACACAGCCATTATTGTCATTCTTACAGTAATGAAATTTCCATATGTTTTTGACTAAAAAGCTGAAGAGTGAAAGAGACACGTGTCTGAGGAGACACCAGACCACTGTAATCTACTCTTCTTTCTACTGCTGTTGTCAGTAAGTTACAGAGAACCTTAGAACTGTAAAGTCAACCCAGGAACATTTGTTAAACATTATTCTCATCAGTCCAAAGAAAAGAGACAGACTCGTATGTTATTGAGGTTAATTCAGAACTTTTAAAAAGCTGTTTTTCATAAAACAAATCATTAAACAAATGTGGACATTTGGTGACCTGGTTGAGTTTATTTCATGTTTTTTTTAACTGTACCTTATATGTACTGTTAAGTGTTTTACCTTAAAGTTATGTTTTCTTCTGGCATTTTGTCATATTAATAATACTTCACCTATTTTGTCACAAATGTTATTTCTATTATATATACATCATCACAGTAAAACATTAAATGATTACCACACTTGTGTGTCTCAATGATTTCACTCAAATGTACGATGAGGCTTAGAATCGGGGGCGAGTTTAGGCTATTTTTAGGGGTGCTCAGCACCCTCTGGTTGCTCCACCTCATTGGTGGAGAGAGGGGGTGGCTTTGGAGAATTAAGCCCACACCAAAAGCCCAATTTGATCCGTAACTAGAAAAAAATATCATGCCACCAGCAGATACGGTCTGTGTGTTGTAATTCTAAATGGTACTGTCTCCTGTGTAGAGTCTGCTCCTTTGTCAGAAGTCCTCAAGCATTGGGAAAAAAACCCCAAACAAACTAATGGTGATAATCAAGGTTATAATCATTAATGAAAAAGGAAATGGCAAAAACAAAAATTTAAACAATTTTCATTAACTGAAATAAATAAAAACTACAATTAAAAGGAAAAAATATCACTAAGTGAAACTGCTTACAAAAACAACAAAAATATCTAAAAAATTATCGATAAAAGTCCCTTGGTTTTTCTCTTTGTCATGTTGGACTGATATTGAATTATTTCACTCCAGCTATTTTAGCTGGTCGTACAGTATGGCACGTCACAGTCCGTTATAGACTTAGACTTAGACTTCCTTTATTGTCATTGCACAAGAATACACACAACAGTGGGATTTTTGGCAACGAGACGTCGTTGCTTGGCTTCCGGAGCACACATGCTAAATAAATAAGTAAAAAAACAGCTAAGGAACAGAATAAAACAGAATGAATAGTGCAAAAACAGAGTAATTAGTGCAAATAAAACATTTTTTAGCAGCTGGGGGGTGGGGGGTTGTTTCACAACCAGGAGGTAGAGTTCTGTCCATTTTATGGATAAGTGCACTGAGAGTATATTGTCCATGAGGTAGATGAATGTGCGTGTTTGTGGGGGGTTGTTATTTGGCATTCAGCAGTCTGGTGGCCAGGGGGAAGTAACTATTCCTGAATCTGGCCGTTCTGCAGCGGATGCTGTGGAATCTTCTGCCAGATGCCATGCGAGTGAACAGTCTGTGCTGGGGATGAGTGGGGTCAGAGAGGATCCAGTGGGCTCTGGATATGCAGCGGCTCTCTGCTATGTCGTGAATTGTGGGGAGCGGGGCCCCGATGATCTTCTCCGCCGTCTTCACCACCCTCCGCAGAGACTTCCAGTCTGAGGCCCTGCAGCTCCCGGACCAGACGAAGATGCAGCTGGTCGGCAGTGTCTCTATTGTCCCTCTATAGAAGGTGATTAGGACGGGGGGGGGGTAGGAGAGGCTCTTCTCAGCCGTCGCAGGAAGTGCGGGAGCTGCTGTGCCTTCTTTGCCAGGGAGGAAGTGTGGAGTGACCAACTGAGGTCATCTGTGATCTGCACCCCCAGGTACTTGGTTGTGCTCACGATGTCCACCGCTGTCTCATTGATGTGGAGGGGTGTGTGGCTGGGTCTGGATCTCCTGAAATCTACGATGATCTCCTTCGTTTTGTTGACATTCAGGACCAGGTTGTTCACCTTACACCAGTCCACAAGATGTTGCACTTCCTCCCTGTAAGCCAGTTCCTTATCGTCCTGAATGAGACCCACAACTGTAGTGTCGTCCGCGTACTTCAGGATGTGGTTGCTGCTGTACCTGGGGCGACAGTCGTGGGTCATCAGAGTGAATAGCAGGGGGCTCAGAACGCATCCCTGGGGGGAGCCGGTGCTCAGGGAGATGACACTGGATGTGTTCTTGCCCACTCGGACAGACTGGGTTCTGTCAGTGAGGAAGTCCAGCAACCAGTTGCAGAGGGATGTTCTGAGACCCAGGGGCTCCAACTTGACAACCAGGTCCTGGGGGATGATTGTATTAAAAGCGCTGCTGAAGTCCAAGAACAGCATCCGTACATGTGTGTTCCTCTCCTCCAGGTGCTCCAGGCTCAGGTGGAGAGCGGCGGAGATGGCATCCTCAGTGGAGAGATTTTTCTGGTATGCATATTGGTGGGGGTCAAAAGATGGGGGGAGTATGGAGATGATGTGGTCCTTCACAACCCTCTCGAAGCACTTCACGATGATGGGTGTGAGTGCAACGGGGCGAAGGTCGTTAAGGCATGTGGCGGCTGGTTTCTTGGGCACTGGGATTATTGTGGCTGACTTGAAACATGGGGGGATGACAGCCTGGTTCAGCGAGATGTTGAAAATGTCCGTGAGCACATGGGCCAGCTGGTCTGCACATTCCTTTATCAGCCGTCCTGGAATGTTGTCCGGGCCTGCAGCTTTCCGTGCATTAACCTTCCTCAGGGCTCTACGCACTGCAGTGGTTTCGAGCCTGAGTGCCTGTTCGTCGGGGTGTAGGGTGGCTTTCCTTGCTGGTCTATTGTTCAGAGCCTCAAACCTTCCCAAGAAGCTGTTCAGCTCATTTAGGAAGCCGATGTCGTCCTGACAGGGTGTGGATGTGGCTTTGTGGTCCATGACAGTCTGGATGCCCTGCCACAGTTGACGGGTGTTTTTGGGGTCCAGGAAGAAGCCTTGTATCTTCTGACTGTATGCGCGCTTTGCTCCTCTGATGGCACGGTTCAGATTCGCCCTCGCTGATCTCGCTGTTGCATCACCAGTTTTGAATGCAGCATGTCTGTGGTTTACAGTCTTCTGTTCTAAACTCTACCTGAACCAGACTAAAGCTGAGACATAGTAGTACAGTCAGCTCTGGGATTTATTTTAGTCAGTTCTAGTTTTTTTTTTTCCCCCTCAAGTCGAGTCCTTTTCAGGTAGACAGAGCGCAGCGTCAGACAGATGTAGCCTAGCCAGCTGTTAGCTTAGCCTGGTGTTAGCCTTGTCTTTAGTTAACATCCAGGTAAAGGAGCAGAATTTATCAGGTCGAAAAGGTCTTCCAAGCCCTAAACTGCACAGTTTAGGTGTTTGCTCAACTGATTTCTGTATGTTACTATCTGGCTCAAATGTTTCTGTCTGGTTTAAATGGTAAATGGACTGCACTTATATAGCGCTTTTCCACCTTCATGGTGCTCAAAGCGCTTTACATTGGCCTCTCATTCACCCATTCACACACACACTCATACACCAGTAGGTTTCTAAGATCAGTCCTACTGGGGGCCTAAGTCAGGGTTCAGTGTCTTGCCCATGGACACTTCGACATGTGGACAGCCAGAGCTGGGACGTGAACCGCCAACCTCTCGGTCATTGGGCAACCCACTCTACCAACTGAGCAACAGCCGGTTTACTGCTGGTTAGCTGGTTTATGTATGTTTGGCCCAAATGGCTAGAACTGGGCCGCACCCAGCCTGCGATAGGGAGGTTATACATCATCATACATCATATATGTTTGTGTCTCTGCTCAGTCAATGACCCACCTCAACCTGACCCAGCTGATCCACACCTCACTTTTCTTTGAATAGGATGGTGAGGAAGGTAAAATATATGGAAAAACTAAACTAATACTAAAACTAAGCATTCAGAAAAAAGATGACTAATAAAAACTAGCAAACCTGCTCCAAACAACTAACTGAATTAGAGGCAAACAAGTCAAAACTAACTAAAACTAAACTATAAGGAAAAATCCAAACTATTATAACCCTGATCCTTAGTTTACATTTTTACATTCTATTTTATTTATAATGTTTTAATATTCACTGTGTTAAATATGTATATTAAATATATACTCATTTGCAATACATTTTCTTCCCATTAAATAGTTTCTTTGTGGGAAGGAAACCTCTCAGTCTCTTCATTTAAAAATGTATATTTTCATGTCATGGGGTCACAGATATAGAACACATTGCATTGACTACCCCTGTCTATTGGAATCAATGTATCAGTTTAATCAGTGCCATCATTATATGTGGGTAACGCCGCTTGCCTGATCATCAATTGGCAATATCTTCCCTGATAGTGTGAGAAACATAGGGACCCTGTGCCAAGATAACAGCTGTGGCACTTGAGGCTGACCATTCTAAAATGCTGATATACTGTATAGTGTTCTACATTTATGTCATGGGGTTAGGATTTGTGAAACAGGTCACCTTAAAATACACTAGAATACAGGAAATTGCATCTAAGAAGTCCATTTTTTTCTATGGGAGGCCCCCAGACCCCCCTCTGGGCTAAGTTCCAGATCTTCACAATGTCTGAGTTTTTGTCGGAACTATGACATGATTTAAACCAGCAGAGGGCTGCTCCTCTAATACCTATATCATATTCTAATCTGTGCACTAAGATACTGTGGTCAATGGTGTCAAAGGCTGCACTAAGGTCTAATAACACCAGGACCGATATTAATCTGATGTCAGCGGCTAATAATAAGTCATTAGTAACTTTAACTAACGCCGTTTCAGTGCTATGATGGGCACGAAAGCCAGACTGAAACTGTTCAAATAAACTATTATCCTGCAGGAATTGGCACAGCTGTTTAACTATTACTCGTTCTAAAACCTTTGACTGGAAGGGCAAATTGGATATAGGCCTATAATTGGCTAAAATGTCAGGATCTAGGGTAGGCTTTTTCAGAATTGGTTGAGAAGGGGGGAGGCGTGGCGTAGTCCGCTACCTGGACACAAGTTGGGGGACTGATCACCCCCAGCTGGGTCGCTTGGGTGAGGGTGTCTGACCGAAGACCCGAACCACCCGAGGATCCCAGGGCGGTCACTGAACATGTGTCCATGTTGCACCACTAGGTGTATTTCTAAACTAAACTAATCTATAACTGAATAATAGAAACCCTAATTCTAAAAAAGTTGGAACACTGTGGTAAATGTGAATTTGTCAAAAATTAAATGAATGTCTAGCCTGGCAAGCTCGACTATGCTATGAATTCATAGTCCGTAGATGATCCATAGACTGAGTTTAAGCATACGGGTGGAAATAACGGCTGTTTTCAAACTGTTCTGCACATAATAGGCCAGTGCTATGACCAATCAAAGTAATGAACAATGTGACGTATACAGAGCAACAGAAAAAATGTCTAAACTACCATCTATCTCATTGTTTTAACAACTGCTAATTAACTAGGCTAATTAACATTATTCTACGGCCATCAGAACGTTCCGACAGCCCTTTCAGCGGGCGGATTTTTTTAGATAACCGCCCGCTGCGCCGTTAGCGCCTGCTGCTCATGGCAACGAGTTTTGTCACTTCAGATTCACATTACCATATCACTCCGCAGGTAGTTCTGCCACTTTGAAAGTCAATATTCACTATGTTTGTAACGGCTATTTTATCCAATCTGTTAGAGTAGTAGCACTAATAAGATGTAATAGCCTGTAGAATATGCGGGATAATGTTACTATCAGAAAAGTATTCCCCTCGTGGGTAATACATTATCCCTTGCTTAACACACTGGTAACAGTGAAGGAAAAATATCCAACTGGGTCTGTTTACATGCTGCTTTTCCGACCATAGACGTACTTCTTCAACCCTGTTGTCATTGTGCTTAGCCCGTCCTACAATCTCTCAACACAAATGGAGCATTATGATTGGACCGATACCGGTCCTGGCTGAGGCTCTATGGCGCGTCGCGAGATCAATGATTCGGTCAAAACTATTTTTTGCGACTAGATGCGGACTTGTTTACTAGGCTAATGAATGTCAACAATTCATGTTAATTATATATATTGTTTACATTGACAATATTTACTATTGTATGAAAAAAATAAGTAGCCTACTTCTGAATTTTACTGTAGCAACATAGTTGGTACAATGCCATGTTTGCATTATGTGGATGCCACAATGAGGCATCCGCTTTAGTTTTAACGAAAGGAATGTTGATTCTGATATAAGATTCTAGCCCTTGTACAGTCCTGGGCCTTTGTTTCGTTCTTCCATGGTTCTTCCAACTATTTGCAGTTCGGTAAAATATCCGGCCTGCAGATAGGTCAGTTCTACACCTGGAATCTTCTATTATCAAGCTATGCTGATGTAATAATAGGTGCAGCAGTGTCTGACAAACACTATATACAAGGCCTTCTCTGAAAAAGATGACCTGGATAATTCTCTAAAACCTATATAGACTTTTTAGGTTCTTTCCAGATGTCCAAGCTGTCCATTCCATAGACATTAATGCATTTGAACTTTTTGATCTGAGGACTGATAAAACAGATGGATCCCCTAGTCCTGTAGATGTAATGTGGCCACAATTCCAAATTATGGTTTCTAGGTGAGCTTTGGTCCAAAGAAAATGTTTTTGGATAATCTTTTTCTTTTTTCTTTTATTAATAGGCCTATATTAACTAGTATTTTGATTTCCCTGCTTGTTTGATTTTAGTTAAGTTTAGATGACTTTTCCCTCTACCCCGAAAAGCCCTGCCTTTTGCCAGGCCACCATTGTAAATAACAAATCCTTAAGCTATCTTACCTCATTAAATACAGGTTAAGTAAAAAAATCTTCACATTTCATTGTCTTCATATTCTTTCTTTCTTTCTAAGATAATCTTCCACATCCAGTTTTATTACTGATGTATTTCCAAGTCAGTCAATCAGTAGCAAAATGCCCTTTCACCTGTTATGTATTAATACTCTCTATTGCTGTTATACAGCATGTTGCTTCTGTCGATTTTTTTGAGATATTGCGGATTCCCTTTCTCCCAAAATGACACAAGTTCTAAATTTAAACTCTGTCTTTATTTACATTTTACATAGCATCCCAACTTGTTGGGAGTCAAGATTTTATAATGCAGATACATTTACTTGTTTGTGTTGAAATATCAGACAAATGCATTTTGTCAGCTCCTTCAAATATGTTAGAATCGTAAAAAAAAAAACATGTACATGATTTTTTAAAAAGTTTACATGACAGTAAAGCTTCATAATGTTATCTAATCTAGATTGCTTTATCGATTAATTTCTGATTAAATACAAAAGTGGCACAACGTACGCTTACGCCCACGAACCGTTTTAATAGCACATAGTGGGCCCTGTGTTTAAACAATACTCACATTTGGCCACCGGGTGTCGCTGCTGTGTCGACAGATGGTGCGGATACTCGCTCTGCCTCCAGCAGAGAGCAGTGCGTGGTTGGATGTGAACGCAACCGACCTGTCTCTACGTCCAGATCGAAGATGGCGGTCTCGGTGTTCCCCGGCGTGCGGCTCCTCTCCATCGGAGACGCTAATGGAGACATACAGCGACACTCAGAGCAACAGCCCCTGCGGTTAGAAGTCAAAACAACACAAGATGCTGCTCTCATCAATCTCTCCAATGGTGAGTTGACCTTTTGTTGAGCGGCGCCTCTCGGGTGTTCGGCCTGTCTTAACTGTGCCAGTGCTAATGCTATACAGTGCTAATGCTTATACGGCTAATCTGGCCGTATGTAGTGTTAGCCACCAAGAAGCTAACCCATCTTGGGAGACCACGTCGTCTACCCCTGTTCGTCACGAGGGAGCCCCCAAAACACCACATTTCTTCGTCGTCCAAAGGGTTCTTCAGATCCATTAACTTCGGGTTGTTGGCCTCTACTTAAGTTTAAGGTGTCGGAGATGTCGACAAAATGTGGCGAAACACATAAAACGTCGATTAGTAACACCAACAAGCAGCGTAGCTAAGTAATGTGTAGTTTAATGCTAACTAGTTAAACAATGCCATTAGCCTGGTTTCAGCCGAAATGCGGTAAAGTCCACCCGACACATCTAATGGTTGTTCCCGTCACATTTTGTAACATTTGTTTTATTATAGACAATGCTCTTAAAATAAATAAATAAATATATATATATATGCGGCTTGTATGTGTAAGTGCCAGCAGAGCCGTGTAAAATTAATAGTGTACATCTGGTGAATTAGCTTGTGTGTTGTTTTGGAATGGAGCGCGGAGGGCATCAGTCCTGACTCGCCGCCGTGCTGCGGTCAGGACGGCGAACCACCGACGGACTGTCGGTTCACCGCACCGTTACACCAGACAGCAGCCCAAATCATAAACTTCTGAAGCTTTTACTTTTAGTGGAACAAGAGAAGATCGTCTTTGGGGGTTTGCGTGGAATCGATCCCGGGCCCTCATTACTTATGCATTCATCTTTGTTCTCATTGGAACAATGGCCGGGTCCCGCCGCCCCCAGCCCCCTCCCCTAGAGGCGGCAGCATCAGCCGCTCCTCCGCAGCTTTTCTTATTCAATGGGATGTCCCGCTGAAAAGAACCGACCATGCTGCTGGTTCTCTGTGATGTCGAAGCACATGATAAACACATTGTCTGTAGGGCCTCACAGAGGAGCTGAAAACACTGATTACGAACCCCGAGTAAACCTGCTCCTGGAGCTCTAAGACTAGATGCAACTTAATTAATCACAGATGGAAATTTGGTCTGGTTTCACACAGATCTGCAAAATACATCATGCATGACTCAATTAAATTGAGAACATTTTAAAGGAAATGCTGAGTCTTTCAAATAACATTTTTGTGCTAAATGTTGAGTAACTAAACTGAACTAACCAAGAAGTTCTGTTTTTGTACATACTTGGATAAAATTGTGATAGATTTAGTTAACCCAGTGTTATTTGTGTGGCCGTTCCAAAAATATTTTTTTTCTCTGTTTACCTTTTCTTAAGTGATTTATCTTCGTTTTAGGTTACCTTTTCCTCCGTATTTAAATTTTCCCCAGTGAATCACATGTATTTTCCGATATTTAATTTCCTGATTGTGTTCATGTTCATAAAATCTGAGATCAAAGTTGAGGATTATTGTATCAAAAACGGTGAAAATTTAAGAAAAACTGACTATTTAAGCAATAATCTATCATTAACTGAACATGAACCAAGTGTCTCCAACCACTGTTCCATATTCAACTTCATGGGTTTTACTGGTGAATCAGTGTGAAAAGTATTGACTGGTTTAGTGGTTCAGATTCAGATGTTATTCAACATTTTAGATCAATTGGTGGTTGTTTGTGTCTTTATGGGTTAAACATACCAAACAAAAGCCCTCCATGAAAACAACTCTGTTTTTTAATCACTTTAGACTTGTTCATCCAAAACCAAAAGCATCCTATGATACTGAACACAGTCGTCCTGTTAGGTCCGTAATGATGCAAATATTTATTAAATATAATTATTCACTTAAAAGTTATAGAAATGCATCATGAGGTTAGTTATATTTGCTACTATATTCTAAACCTCTCTTAATCACCATGTGGCCACATGGTTTATTTTCCCTAAATCAATAGCATTCAACAAAGTCATTTGGTAGGGTTTGTCTATTTATAAACATGATGGGTTATATTTTCTCATAAACTTATGTCCTGCGTTGTTCATATTGTCACCAGATGTTTTAAATCTGAAATGAAATGAAATTTTGGTTCCAGAATTAATTACTTTACATGAAGGCACGGTTTGGTTTATGGTCAAACATGAGGGTTTGTTATTATAGATTTAAAAAACTTAAAACAATAGTAATTTGTTTGATTTTGTTACAAAGATGTAACCAAAGTTAGAATACAAAGTTGGGGAAATTTCACTTGTCTGGTTATAATCTCTCAATAGACACCAATTTATGAATGTGCATTTAATATGACTTTACTGTAGTTACTGTTTTTACCCCTTACTTCAATACATATTGCTGAATTAATGACTTTTTTTTTATCGAATATTGAGTCACAGACTAATCGAATTTACCTCAGTGAATCTGTGTTATTTTATCCGATCTTATCTTCTTGTTGTATCTTCATTGAGCTGAAATTGCATAATTTTTAAGAGGCTGTTTTAGAGGCTTTGCACTAAAGCTGTGAACACTGATGCTGCATCACGTGCTGTCACATTGAGCCGTGAACATGTTCATTAAGTTCATATTCAGTGTAATGTGACTGATGTTAAGCTGTCAGTACCCAGTCCTGTACATGAATATCCATAAACAAACAATCCTATGAGTGTGACATTGGTGTCGTTTGGGTTGAGATTGCAGAAAAAGGAAAGAACTGAGGGAAAAATAAGCAAAAGATGATCCTCGTGGAAGGCGACAGCTGCCATGACTCATTTAGATATGTTGAAAATATTGTAATAGCAAATGGCCCATTTCTTGCTGTGAAATGCAGAAGGGAAGAAGGAAATGTGTGAACACTACAGCATATAATTAGTTTATTAAACAGTTAACTATGCTTTTTCTTACTTGAATAAATGGAGGTATTTTGACTGAAACAGAAATCTAATGGAGTGAAAATGGCCTGGGGCTACTGTTTTATGTTGTTGGTAACATTTGTTCACATCAATGATCACAAACCAGCTCAACAGGCATCATTTAGTGTCAAAATGTTTGTAAAGACATTGAATTGGTGATTGGTGCTGGCTTTTACTGAAACATACATGTGTCATTCATCTTTATTAAAGTTCTCTTTTCAATCACTGATGAGAGTAACCTGTCTTTACATGTTTGCTTGTTGTGGTTGTTATACAGATGCTTTCAGATCTGACGTGTTGCTTAACAGCCTGCAAACATCGTGTAATGTTATGGGGTCACTGACCTCACAAACCAGCAGCTTTGTATTAGGCAATAAGCCATATACCTGTTTTTGCACATTTAATTTTTGAAAAGCACAGCCAAAAAATGTTGGTAATTATCAATATATTGTTCTTACTTTGTCACAACCTAATTTTGGCTAAATCTTTTTTTTTTTTTGTGCAAAAATGAGGTAAATCATTAAGTAACTCCAAGAAGTAGCTTTGCTGGAAGTACATTTCAATTTGTATGGAAAATGCAAATGTCAAACTAATACTGTGAAGTCAGTCATGTTGAAAACATATGTCAAACCAAAGTCGTGAGACACAAGATCACAATTTCTTGCCTATAATGTCATATTTGGTGCATGTAGACCCAGTAAAAATGGGCCTCTAAAGGAATTTTTTGTAAGCAGGGAGTGCTTGCCTAAAAGAATGCATATCGTCACGTTTCTATTGGTGAAAAAGTACATAAGATGGACCAATCTTAGACTACCATACCAAGTATATCATGAAAGTTGCTGAGCTAATTATAATGGAAACGAGACAGCAATAGAATTACTGAACTTCAGGATTTCAGAGATTTGCAGTGTAAGTGTGCAGGTAGTAGCAGAAGTGTGCCAATGACAGGGAGTTTAAACAAGCAAGTGCAGAGAAGATTTGAGTGATGTAAGTCAGTCAGGTAGGGTACGGGGAGTTGTTCATGGAAATCGTCACCAAAAGGCAAATGCACAAAGCCATTCCATGAAAATAAAAATTAACAAAGGAATAAGTGAAGTTAACTTGATAGAATGAATTGGCCAAAATGAAATATATTGAATCAAATTCTAAATGCTTGTTCCATGTCAAAATGTAACATTTGTCATACCAAAATGCGCTACAATACAGCATTTAAGGTTTATTTTTTCAAAGTATTACCAGGTATCTGTGGGGGGGGACGACGACATCAATTCAGATTTTGTATATGTTGTAATGAGAAATACAGTCATTAATTTGAGGTGTGTTATTCAGAGCTAATGTTTTTTTTCACTTGACTGGAACTTAAGTATGTACAAATTGTATCATTAATGGCTATGAATAATAACATTCTACCATGAAAAGAAAGTTAAGATAACATTTAGTGAGACACTTTTCATTCAAGCAAAAAAGGCTATATGACCAATTATTTTTACTGTCAATATTCTCCAACACATATTTAACCATTGACGTGACAATATTCTTTGTGTTTGTCAGATGTGGAGTACAAATCACAACTAAAGGGTTTGAGAACACATCCTAGGTTATACAGAGTGGATTTGAATTGTTTGTTTTGTGAGAATTTCAAAGTGTCTTAATCTGAAGTACTGCCCTTAATCTCTTAATAGATGCTGGATTAGCTTTGGCTGCTTTTAGTCCACCAGGACTAGTGTGTTTCCTGCCTGAAGAAGTATTCATGTAGAGCAGCATTACAGGAAGAATTCTGTAAGGTTTCTTGAGGCTTCTTTTTTTTTAAATGAACCATCCTTTAAACAGCAGTGTGTGGTGTAGAACTCAAGTGTCATCTCAGACTTTAGTCACAAGATATTAGATGCTGGTTTGTTTTTTTTGTCCCAGCCTTATTTCTGTTTGTTCTGTATTAAACAGAATGATTTTGTTACATAAAAGGAGAAACAAGCCACCACAGAAGTATATTTAGCCTACTAAGACCCAGCTATGGGTTTTCAGTCCATGTTGGTGGACAAAACTTTCCTGAGCTTTGTACAAAAAAAGGTTAAAGTTCCTTTATCATAGGATTCCAAGCAGAGATTAGTGTGATGATGGTAATGCTCTGCCTTTGATTTTACTGTAAGAGACTATAAACAGTATACCTACGTATAAGCAGCAGGCCTTTGGAAAATCAGCACAGACTTGGCTATGGACATACTCTCTTAAAACCAACACACTCAAACACTCCCATCCTGCAGAAGCAACATACTG
Source organism: Siphamia tubifer (assembly GCA_020466265.1). Taxonomy (NCBI): domain Eukaryota; kingdom Metazoa; phylum Chordata; class Actinopteri; order Kurtiformes; family Apogonidae; genus Siphamia; species Siphamia tubifer. The sequence continues at coordinate 4,963,849 of CM035790.1, forward strand.
GTTGTAGCACTGCATGTGAACAAATGCACCAGTAAAAATAGTCCCAGATGAGGTAAAATTTCCCTCTTTTAATAAATAGCATCCATCTTTTTTTAGCTTTTATAAACTTTTTATTTGTGATGCGTAAATAAAGATTTGCATTTTAAGGAGGAAATGAGTTGTTGATTGTCACAGAGAGGGCAGCAAAGTGGGAGTGTCAGAGGTTTAACTCTTGAATTTCTGAATGTTAGGGGAAACAACAAATATCAGGAAAAAAAAAGTTTTGGGTTTCCTCAGGGGGATATTTGTCATGCAACCTTTCAAGTAAGTAAGGTTTATATACTTATTCTACGGCCCTCTAGAACGTTGTGGCAGCTCCCGTTCACTTTGAATTGACGTTCCCAGGTGGGCGGATTTTTTTCAATTACCGCCCGCTGCGCCATTAACGCCCGCTGCCAATGGCAACAGGTTTTGTCACTTCAGACTCACTGTACCATATCACTCCGCAGGTAGTTCGGCCACTTTTAAAGTAAATATTCACTACATTGTACCAGCTATTTTATGCAGTCTGTTAGAGTAGTAGCAGTAATAAGCTGTAATCACCTGTAGAATAAGCAGGATAATGTATTGCCCACACGTTACTATCAGAAAAATATTCCCTGACAGGGCCGTGTTGTTCCCTTGCTAACGGTGCTGTAATCACACATTAATCAGAAAAAGAAGATGATGATCTACAATAGTATTTAGCATGATGTCTTCAATTTATTTGTTTACTACTGATATATGTAACGGAAGTCTACTGTTTTCCAATAATAATTTAAATCCTTGAACTGGGAGACACTAGCATGTAAAGGTTTGGAATGAAACTTGAAAACTCCACTGTGTCTTGGAGTGAGACAAAAATTGAATCGCATATGTATTGGGATTTTTAGTTTTACGATTTTTAAATAGATTTTTTTCCCCCATATTTAAATGATTAATTTTAAGCCAGGCGGGGAAAAAAATGACAGCTTGTAAAGACCGAAGACGACTGTATGAGTCACTCAGATGTATAATATGCATCATGGAGTACAAAAAAATCACTTTACAGAAGGCACACAAATGACAGCTATCTTATTATTGTATTAGCTTGAACAACACACCAGCGTTAAACAGCATTTAGTTATGCACAGGGAAACAATACACTATGCTAATATCTATTCCAACTATTGTTTTATTAACCTCACCTTGTGGCATTTACACACACCAATAAACCAGGATTATATAAATTAGAGTGTGTGGGGGGGGTGCTTATCAACAACACAGCGGCTAATTGTAAACACGGAGGTGGTGTGTTCAGGACTGTATTAACATCTTTGGTGCATTCAACAGTGCAGGATAACTGAAAACTTAGAGAAAATGAGTTGTTCCTGAATAAATATAGTTAAACAATAAACAACTATTAAACTGTGCAGGCTTTCTAACAGAAGGCGTGAGCAGAGCTGGGCATGTACACTTAAAAGTACACTTTATTATGAAGTATGTTAATTTAAAGGCTCCTATTTGTGTTGGGACAGATAAATGTAGCGGTTTACTTCCCAAAGTCTGGTTCAAATATATTACTGTGGAATAAATCTTAACTGACTCAAATATGACAGTGATATCAGATATGATCTGTAGACATCATCAATCAGTTTTTTCCCGTGGTCTGGTGATAAAAAGGCAAGCGAAAAATCGGGAAAGAATAGCAATTTAAATTGAATCAGCACCTAAAAAATCGTAAAATAATTGAATTGGCATAAAAGCATATCATCCCAGCCCTAATAGTGACACTAAACATTAAAGTGTGTATTTTAAGGTGTAAATTATCTAATGAGACACACGTAAGTGTGGATAATACACTTATGAATAGGTGAACGTGAACCAGCAGCTTTCTTACTTTGACTCAGCAGCAATAATCAATTTGTAAACTCAAAGGTGCCAAAGCTGCTCTTCAGTTGGAGATGATGCCATTTCATTCTGTTCTGAACCACTAAATTTCTGCAAATCTTTTGCAGTTTCTTGTCACAATTTTGTCTTTTTCTTCTTTTTCATCTACATCATCCCTTGTCAAATGACCCCAGTTCCAAAAGTGGTACTCACACAATGGCTACCTTAATTGACTGGCTCTGATGTTCGTTTGTTAGATGAGAACATGGCTCTACAGTTGGAGATTGAGTTGGTTCCTCGGGCAACATCTGTTCCTGCATTGGAAGGAAAAGATATTGGCTGAGGATGGGAGAATTCTTGGCTTCATTACACACCGTACTGTTCCTATTCACCTCATCCTCTCTGGCAACCACCATGAGACTTTATAATTCCCTATTCTTAAGACTCCACAACACCCTGTTATCCCGGGTTATCCATGGCTTTATCGTCATAATCCACATATAGCCTGGACCACTGGTTGGACACTGACAGTCATTAAAATGTTTGAGGGGAAAAGTTGTGGAACAGTTTTTGTTATCTTGCCGCAAGACAAATTTTCTATTAACAGAAAATAACACTGCTATATCAGCAACAATAACATTAAAAAACAAGTGTCCAAAACGACTTCTGTCAACAAAGAAAGCCAAAAAACAGTTTTACACAAGTCAGTAGTGGGTGTGACCACCTTTAGACAGTGATGCACTGACGCATGCTCCTCACTAGGTGCCGTATTCTGTCCTGGGGGATCTGGAGCCAACCCTCCTGCAGTGCCTGCATTAGTTGTTGCCTATTCTGAGGCTGGGGAACTCGATTGGCCACTTGCCTACCAAGTTCATCCCATAGGTGCTCAATTGGGTTCAAATCTGGCGAGTATGCAGGCCAGGGTAACTCATTCACTGCCTGTGCCTGCAAGAATGCCTGAGATATGTGCGGTATGTGGACGGGCGTTATCCTGCTGGAACACCCTCAGGTCTTGGTGATGCTGTAGGAACGGGAGGACATGTGGCTGCAGGATCTGGTCGATGTAGCGCTGTGCAGTGATGTTGCCCTCCACAATCACCAGATCTGTTTGATGGGTAGTCGAGATTCCTACCCACACCATCACACTGGCAACTGGATGTGGATTGCACTGGCGGACACAGCACTGGATGTAGCATTCTTCATGTCAATGCCACACACGTTCCCGAACATCTTGGTGACAAAGACAAAACCGACTCATCGGAGAACAGCACACCAGACCAGCATTGAGTCCACCGGAGATGTTGTCTAGCCCACTCCAGCCACCTCTGACGTTGTTCGTGAGTCAGCATATTGGCCAGAAATGGCCTCCGGGCCTGCAGGTTGCTGCAATCGGCGATGCACAGTTGGGCTGCTGATCCTGGGGGCGTGTCTGCCAGGTGTCTCATGTGCTGTGTGGCTGGTGGGCCGGAATCGATCCCTCAGGTGCTCTTGGTCAGGTGTGGTGCCTGTCTCCTGACCTGGGCATGGTCGGTCGTCAACGGTGCCTGTAGTGGTGTGACGACCCACCAAATTACGGATTGTGGGTTGACTGCAGCCCATACGTTTCGCCACTTCACTGTACGTCAAGCCCGCCTGCACCATCCCTAAGGCCCTCAGTCTTTCTTCACATGTGAGCCGTGGCATTTTGACGTGTACTGGAATGAAACAGGTGACTTTCTGTTCTCCCATATATAGGTTTTCTAGGCCACTCCTTAATTTGTACAGATTCCTTGTGTGTATTGCTCAAGTTGCATGTGCTACACTTTTCTCCAATAACCCCCAGATGTGCAGTCAGTTGTGACCAGAACGCAACTCATCAATATCAAGCATACTCACACAACCCACAAATCAAACAAATGGAAAAATAATCTGTCCTATATAGACTACAAAAATTCTAAACTTCTCCCTCAAAGTTTTTAATGACTGTCAGTATATTTCGAGCTCGAGTCCCTCTTGTCACCAGATCTGCATCAAACAAACTATTCCCATTAACCTACTAGTGGACACCTCAGGTCCACCCCCACATCTGATAAGGGTGCCTGAGGATTACCATGACCTTCGAGACATGTTAAGCAAGTCACAGGCAACCTCCCTTCCACCCCATCGTTCATACGACTCTGGCATAGACTTGCTATCTCGAACAACACCTTCCCCGGTTGAATTTATTCCCTGTCGGGCCCTGAGAGAGAAGCAATGGAGAAGTATGTCAATGAGTTTCTAGCATCAGGCATTATTAGACCTTCCTCATTTCCTGCGGGTGCAGGCTTCTGCTTTGTTGAGAAGAAAGAGAACTCTCTGGTCATGCATTGACTACCGAGGTCTTAACAGTATCACTGTTAAGAACCGGTATCCACTTCCACTCATCTCCTCTGCATTTGAACTTTTGCAAGAGGCAGTCATTTTCACCAAACTCTACTTGCGCAACGCATATCATTTGGTCCGTATTCCTGGAGGGCGATGAGTAGAGGACTGCCTTTAACACCCCGACAGGACACTACAAATACCTAGTCATGCCGTTTGGACTTACCAATGCTCCTGCGGTGTTCCAGGCCCTTGTCAACAATGGTTTGTCTAGCTTGATGACATCCAGATTTTTTCCAAGTCCAGAGATGAGCACATTCACCACGTCCAAATTGTTTTACAGTGCCTGTTTGCTAACTCCCTCTTTCTCAAAGTTGAAAAGTGTATGTTTCATGCTGCTTCAGTTGCCTTTCTGGGCTATATCATTGGGCAAGGAAGTATTCCCATGGATCCTGCCAAGGTTGAAGCAGTTCAACTGCTGATTCAGGAAAAGGCTCCTGGCCTGTTCCGGAATCCAGGAAACAGTTGTAGCAGTTCCTTGGTTTTCGCAAACTTTTGCCGTCGGTTCATCCGGGAGTATAGTTCCGTTGCTGCACCACTGACAGCACTCACCTCCTCCAAGGTGCCCTACAAGTGGTCTTTAGAAGCTGAGGAGTCATTCAAGACCCTTAAGGGTCTCTTCACCTCTGCTCCCAAATTTCCCCTCCTGATCCGGAGGGGCAATTTGTGGTCGAAGTTGACGCCTCAGGGGTGGGAGTTGGGGCCATTTTGTCACAACAGGCACCCAATGATTCCAAGTTACACCCCTGTGTATTCTTCTTCCGACGTTTGACTTCTGTGGAGAAGAATTATGATATTGGTAATCGGGAGCTGTTGGCACTAGAGGAATGGAGACACTGGCTCAAAGGTAGCTTCCTGCTGTGGACAGATCATAAGAATCTGGAGTACCTTCAGTCTGCCAAACGGCTTAACCCTGAACAGGCCAGGTGGGCACTTTTTCTTACCAGATTCAATTTCACGTTGTCCTACCGCCCTGGTTCTCGTAATGTTAAACCTGATTCTCTTTCTCACACCTCTCCACTGCAGAGACGGGAGACTATACTACCCAAAACTCATTTGATAGCCACTCTTACCTGGGAGGTGGAGGAACGGGTTAAGGCTGCTCTGGAAGAGAGTCCATGACCGAGCTTGTGCCCCGATAATCTTCTGTTTGTTTCACAACCTCTCAGATCCGAGGTTCTGCAATGGGCCCGCAGTTCCAAACTTGCATGTCACCCAGGTATTCAGTGTACCAAGGATGTTCTATGACAAAGATTCTGGTGGAGCACCCTGGATGAAGACACCCGAGAGTTTGTCAATGCCTGCTCTGTTTGTAACCAGTTGAAACCAACTCACCAAGCACCTGCAGGATAACTCCACCCTCTTCCTGTTTCTCACCGGCCTTGGTCTCCCATATCTTTAGACTGTTTGTTGTGGATCGTTTTAGTAAGATGGCTCATTTCATTCCTGTAAACTTGTGTTAAAATGGGTGTAGTTCAGACATACAAACACCGATTTGGCTGAAATTTGACAGATGTCTGTCTCCCAGGTCTACACCTGTTTGTCATATGAAATTGTTATTTTGCTCTATAACGCCCCCTACAAAATTGCCTTAACTAAAATGACTGTAGATCGGGCATACAAACACCGATTTGGCTCAAATTTGACTCTGACATCACGTAGGGAGGCGGTCGGGAGGGACGGCGAAGGCCTTTGAGACTGCCACACATCGCACCATCATCTGGCCCTGGGACACAATCGTCCTCGTGCCCCACAGTACCAGAGTCCACCATCAACGCAGTGCTCACTTCATCGTCGCTGCCACCAACTGAACACTGACATTAAGGTTTGAGAAGATTAACGTGGTACAACTGTGTAGCCTTTCTACGACCAGGAGTAGAAATAAAGTAGTTCAAGTCTGTCACTTTTTCTGTGACTGGAAATGGCCCTGAATATTTAGCTTGAAATGGAGAAGAAACTAAAGGTGTTAAGGCAAGGACCTGGTCTCCAGGACTGAACTCATGCTTTTCTGCATGCTTGTCATACCATTTCTTCATGTTCTCCTGAGCTGACTCCAACGTGCTAAACATCCGGCTGTATACAATCTATGATGAAAACCATTGACATAATCAATAACCTTACTGGACCCTTGAAAAGAAAGGTTACTTTGTAACACAGCAAGAGGGCCACGGTCTACATGTCCAAATACAAGATCATTAGGACTGAATCCTGTGCTTTCTTGAACTTCCTCTCTTGCTGCCATAAGCAACCAAGGTAGCCCTTCTTCCCAGTCCCTTTCCAGCTCAACACAAAAAGCTTCCAGGAGAGACTTGGGAGTTTGATGAAACCACTCTAAATTCCATGACTAGCTGCATGATACGGAGTAGAGAGATTGTGCTTTACTCCCATAACATGCAAAATCTGACCAATCGTGTGATGTGTAGTTTGAACCTTTGTCACTTTGAATGATTTTGGGATGCCCAAACACTGATACAAGCAAGGGATAATGTATTGCCCATGAGTTACTATCAGAAAAATATTCTCCGACAGGGCCGAACAGCACCCTGATGCCGAAGGTGGAGGGGTGTTATTCTGCCCCGCTTATTCTACGGGTTATTAGGCCTTCGCCAGGGGCGCGGTCGCCAGGGACGACTCGCACCACTCACACACACTCACACATTCACGGTAGCGAGCCATCTCTGAGTATGTGGCCGTCACACGCGCACACAGCATATTTGCTCCTGCTCAGAACGAATTGGAGTCTATGGCCACGGCCACTTCAGGGTCAGTGACATGAGTGAAAGTGTGTCAAATGTGACCTCTGACCCCCTCGGGAAGTGGGGAAAGTCAAAAGATTTTATTTAAGGGCGAGTTTGGGGGGTCAGAAAAATGCTATATTGTTCCTGCTTGGTTTCTGAATTTTTCTTTCTTTCTCTCTTTCTCTCTCTTTCTTTCTTTCTCTTTCTTTCTCTCTTTCTTTCTCTCTTTCTCTCTTTCTTTCTTTCTCTCTCTCTTTCTTTCTTTCTCTGTCTTTCTCTCTCTTTCTTTCTTTCTTTTTTCTTTCTTTCTCCTTCTTTCTTTCTCTCTTTCTCTTTCTTTCTCTCTCTCACTTTCTTTCTTTCAGCTCTAATTTCACCCCCTGAACATGCACGAAAACTCCCAAAATTTTGCACACACCTCAGAAGTGTGAAAAATTGCAAATATTTCAAGGTTTCGTAAAAGTCGGTCAAGAAATGTCTACAGCCACTGATTTTGTTGTAATCGAACGAAGAGGAAACGCAGCTGGGTATCTTGGAGCTTGACACATGACTGTCAGTAGGTATCTACTTCCAAATTTTGCGACCGATAACAGACCTACACAGCCAATCAAGATACTCAAATAGTTCGTTTTGCACTGAGATAGGATACAATGGTTCATTTTTTATAGTCTGATTACGTTTGCCTGTCAGTTTGCACACATGACACAACCTAATGTGTTCAGCTACATCCTTTTTCATTTTGTGCCAGAAAAAAATACCTCCAACACATGCAAGTACGTTTTTCAAACTCCTAAGTGTCTATTTTAATCATTTTTAAAACATGTTGTCTAAATGCTTTTGAAATGACTAACTGAAACACTGGCTCACCCACAGTATTTATGCACAAGCACCGAACCACGATAGAAATAACCATGTGCCATATTACGCACCTGAGCCTCTGACACAGCTTCATCAAACAAAGACTGAACTGTAACATCATCATTGAGTTCATCAATCCAATCTTGTTTTCACAAAGTAACTGGCACCATGGGAAGCGTAGTCTTTCACTTTTACGCACGCTTCCTGTTTGCCAAAGCGCTCTGTTTTGCCTGTGCACGGGTGACAGCACACACAGGAAAAACATCACGGTTATCTGGCTGAACAGAAAGTGAAGGTTTTGTCACCACAACCGGTGGAGGACCTGATGCTCACACCGTGAGATGTCGTCTCCCAGGATAATATCAACCCCATCCAACAGCAAAGCGTGACACACAGCAACAGGGAAAACACCACTCACCAAAGCACACTGCAAAACAACATTGTGTCTGGGGACAGGAACATACCCCAACTCCATGCCCCTCATCACAATAAAATCCCCATTTTGAGAATCACTTGAAAATGGCAAAACTGAGTCAACAATATATGAATGCTTTGCGCTAGTGTTGTGAAGTACTCTCACATTCACACTCTCAGTACTTCCCTCCAAAGATGCACGCATTCATAATAAACGATTCAAACCCAGAACATGTCTCGATGGGCACGACCAATGTTGGCTCCTGCGCCTCAGTGCACAACATTGATGGTGACATACGACTTTTATTTCGGAGCGGATACTTGTCTTTCCAATGCCATGTACCCTTACAGTGATGACATACATCCACGCCACGGGAAAGCCCAGGACAACCCCCGCTTTTACGCATAGGAGCTGGACTCATCCACACGCACATCGCCACTGTCGGCTTTGGGAACATAAAATTCATAATCAAATTTGTGAGTGAACACATAATCATCAGCCAACTCTGCTGCACGAATTGCAGTTTTTGGTTCCCTCTCATTTAAATAAGTGACCACACGCCCTTGTAACTTATTTTTCAACTGTTCCAAAACCACCAACTCTGAAAGCTGCTCAACTGTAGAAACTCTTGCAGATGCACACCAGCATTTAAACCTCCTCGTTAAATCACTGACACATTTTACATGTGATTCTTTTTCTCCTTTTGACCAAAACCTAAACCGGTGTATGTAGGCTTCTGCAGTCAACTGATACGCTTTTAACAGTGCTGATTTCACTTGCTCATAACTAAGATTATCGTAAGGACACACTGCAAGAAGACAATTCTTTCTGCATCTGGCCACAGCTTCACTTCAGCAACCCGCCCAAACAAAGTGAAAAAAGTGTCTGGGTCGCATTCATTAAACTTTGGCACCAACTCCAGGTTCAAGTGCTCTGACCCCTCGGTTGTGCACACTGGCTGCACCCCGGTCTGTGTCACAAGCCTCTGCTCACGTAACACCTGGAACTTGTCTGCTACAACTCTAAACTTAAACAAGCAGTTTTCTCATTCTGGTCAGCTAATTTTGCTTGCCTGTCCAAAAGAGTAGTCTGCTGTTCAAATGTTAACATGACTGAAGCTGACACCTGAACAAACTTTGAAGTTTCCTCGAAAACCCCCTGATCCATCAGTTTCCTTTTTAGAATTTCCCTTAAAGTCTCCACATTTCTGCATTGATCTCCAAAATTAATGTGATAATAGTCTGCCAATGTACCAATTTGCTTTTTGGAAAGAGTATTTAACACATTTACAGAAGGGTCCTGAATAAATGATTTAACCTGCTCAAACACTAATTAATGCACACTACAGCTGTAACAAATGCTTCTATTGAAGATAAGTATTCCTGCTAGTCTAAACCTGACCAGTCCTAACATAACTACGATGTAGGATGCATATGCAGTGAAATTTACGTGCTGCTCTCACCAACGAAACTGCCCTGAACACAACTCAAGCCGTGGGGATGCCGAATCCACGTCCACCCCTGGTCCCACTACAGGACCATGTACCCCCCAAGGCAAAAAAACCCCAAAACAATTTTCTAAGAGGAATGTTGCCACTACAAGGGAAACCTCATCTCTTCAACCACACGTGAAGCAGAGCTACGTTTTGCAAAAAATATGATGCCAAAACTGAGACTACAAACTGAGATTTACCAACTCAAAATGCTCTCTCTACACAATAAAGTGCACCCCACAATCTCTCACTAAATGCACCAAACATGACTTGTTAAAGTGCTTACGTAAAAACAAATCCTATTTAGCAGATAACCGATAACTCAAGCAATGCATATTGGCTCCCTCATGAAAACTTTCATGGCTGGAGTATGTTTGTGAATTGGACGAGCCCCCATTTGTTATGGTTGGCTCAGAGGGCCGTAACAAATGCGAGACAGGGGTACAGTGCACAAACAATAAGTTTATTTAAACAATTATAGTGAAAGGAAATGACCAAATGACAAGTCCAACAGAAAATACTCAGCAGAATGGTGATGGTGAATGAACCCCAGCAGCATGGCTGCCGTGTTGCCAGCAGCAAGTCCCACGTCTCCACTGGGGGCGTGCACGGTGGGAGGAGACGGGCCAGAGAGAGAGCGAGCACACCAGCCGGCTTTTAAGCGCATGTCCTGTTCGAGCAGAGAGGAGCTCAGGCGATGACATCAGACGCCTTGATTAACACGGCTCAGCTGCGTGCATGGAACCAGGAGGAGGAGGAGGAAACGACAGGTGGGAAACTGAGCAAAAGGCCAGAGCCAGGAACCACAAGCAACACTGTTCATTTAACCCCCAACCTCTTGACAGTGGCATCAAGACCTAGGGCAGCGATCCCCAATAGGCAGCCCGTGAGAGAATACAGACTAGCCCACACCAACGTCTGAGCAAAACTATTTTTTCTAAAATATTGTAACGTTGCGACATTGGCGCCGTCATCTCTGCCCCGTGTGTGTTTTTCGTTTTTCTCGTCTTTTTTTGGAGTGTGTGAAGCTGCGACATATGTTTAAACTGGACATTGTCATCTGGACCTTGCCTCACTACTCAGTCATTTCTCTATGTTGTGGGCGTCTGGAGGTGCGCTCACTCACGCGCGGACACACACACCTGCTGCAGAACCAGACCACTGTTATATCCTCATAATTCACAGGCTTCATTGAACACATGACCACTTCAAGCCACTTCAGCAGTGGTCCCCAACCCCCGGGCCGGTTCGTGGATCACTTGGTACCAGGCCGGTGTCCGCCTAATAATTAATTCATTCATTCATTCATTCATCATTTCTCTTGTATTTATTATCCGAGTCTGAACAACCTTTTATTTTGAAAAATGACCGGATTCTGTCGGTTCTATCTGTCACTTGAAGGTCAAAAATATAACCCAGATGTTAGCAAAGGAAGTAAAAACAAATGTGTTTGGAAAGTTTCTTTTCGAAGAGTAAAAGGCGACTGAAGAGACAGAAGAAGAGCCTCCAACTGTATAGAATAGGAAAGTTTTAACAGACAATACCAGGAGTTGGACTGAAAATATGGATTTATGGTGACAGGTGATTCCCACAGACCAGACCAGCTCTGACCCATTCAAACAATCTACGGAACCGCCCCCGGTCCGTGATAAAATTGTCAAATGTGGACCGTTCCGCAGTGATTAAAAAGGTTGGGGACCATTGACTACAGGACACACACATTCATTCATTGTTTTGGGTTTTTCTTCTTCCAGCTGTTGTTGGTTGTAAAAGGAGGTTCCAAGAGGAACCACTTTTCCTCTTGGTGTCGTCCATTATTTTTCTCACTGAATCACTGCGCTTATATTGGAGCTAAATAGTAAAACAAACCGGAGGCAACCAGATAGGAAGTGAAAAGCACATGCGGGAGTGCTTGAGCTTTCTGGAAAAGAACATTGTATTGTGGTCTGAAAGACCTGTTAATATATTATGAGTATATTTTTAAGATTCTCTGTTTTTTTGTGAACTGTAGGTCAATTGTAGACTGTGTACGCCATGTAACTCCTGTGGGTTGCTGTATTACTACCTGAGTGAGGTTAAAATGGTTAGTTATTAGTTTTAAGTTTTTTTTCTGTCTTGTTTGTTTTCCCAATTTATATTGAAGTCGCCAAAGAGGAGTATGGCTACATGCCTCAAAGAGTGCTTTGAGTTGGTCAGAGAACTGGACCAGCAGTAGGTTTGCAATAGATGCAAATACGTGCCAGAGACATTTCTTTATAAAGGTGGATGTCTACACCAATATATTCTAGTGTGATGTTACTGGGCCATTTAATCTCACTACATTTCAAATTATTCTTTACATATATGAGACCCCCCCCCCCCCCCCCCCCCCCCCTTCCCATGTCTCCTTATATTTACTAAAAGTTATATATCCTGGTAAGGATACTTTTGCTTCTGGTGAATAGCTGGTGAGCCAGGTTTCAGTCACATCAATAAAATAAACATTAGAATTACGTATGTTAAATATGAAAATCAATACATTCACGTTTTTAGACCAGGCTGCAAACATTTAACCCCTCCCCCCCCTTAAAAGCTGGATCCTATACACTTATTCAATGTCCTGAAGAATTTTAGATGTTTATATTTTATGAACACTGGATTTTGAGTCTTACATGCCCTTGTGTGTGGAGATTGTTCATCCTTATGGGGTCCTCCAGCCAGCAGATTTAAAGACCCAGGCATCAAAGGCGGAGTCCCAGGCACCAGAGCTGAAGGCTCAGGTGGCTGGGGATAAAGGCTTGGATAGCAGAGGTTAAGGCCCAGTTGGTGAGGTGCAGGCCCAGGCAGCAGAGGTTGAGGTCCAGATAGCAAAGGCAGAGAGAGCTCCAGCTTCCAAAGGTGGAGGCCTAGCTGAAGACCAGCCAGCAGAGGTTGGCCAGTGGGGTAGAGGTCCAGGTAAGAGAGGTGGGGACCTAGCTAGCATTGGAAGTTTTTCAGCTAGGTTTGGGAGTAATCCAGTTAAGGATGGATGTCCCAGATTTAGTTCAATATCATCAGCCAAAAGGAGTATGAGTAAAACCACCCAGTAACGGTCTACCTGAGACAGCCTGTTCCTGTTCACCTGAGGGTGGCCTAGCATGGCCATGGTCCAGAACTCTTGTATACAGCATGTACTGACGCCATCGGGCTGGGTACAGGGTAAATGGTCCTTTTCAGCAGACAAGTTTAGGTTAAATAAACAAACTGAGATATCCATAAAACAAGGAAAAACATTGATGGCATAGGTGGTGGTCTTTTCCTTTTTTTAGGTACCTTGGTCATCAGACACACAGGACCTGTCAGCCTAAAAAACTAGATAGCTGTTAAACCTGCGAGTCAGAGTAATACATTCCTAAATGATTACACTGTTTTCTTTTTTATCATTTGGTTTTGTGTTGTGGGTCTATTTAAATTATTGCCAAATTGAGTTTGGTCGAAGGAAAGAGCCTTTGAAAAGAGTTGATCCAACAAAACATCTTGTGCTAATGACTATTGAAAAGAATGAAA
>CM035790.1:4982163-5279663 GCA_020466265.1 Siphamia tubifer
CCATGTGTGTGCCGAACCGAAATGATTGTTCCGAACGGATCACGGATCAATGCTGATCCGTTGCGCCACTAGTAAAAGTGTATATAGTCTAAATAGTGTATATGGTGTGCATAGAATTTGATAGTTTTTTAATATAATTTTTACCTCCGCCAAGGAGGTTATGTTTTTGCCGGCGTTTGTCTTTGTTCAATATATGTTCAGGATATGTTGTAAATGTGAACAGAAAGAACTGATTTCAGTTTGGGGGTGATCGGGGTGGGGGGGGGGGGGGTCTACCTTGTCGGAGGTCTGCGCTCTCAGAGTGCTTTTCTAGTTTGTTGCTGTGCTGCTCTTGTGTGCCACTCTATTCTGTGCTGCGGTAAACCTGGAATTTCCCCAGTGGGACGAATAAAGGAATATCTTATCTTATCTTTTGGAAATTCATATTCGAAAAAAACATTCATGATGCCCAATTAAGACATTTAGTGTTTAAAATCACTGAAATAATTTGCTTAGGAATGAGTATATGACCAAAAACATGCTTTTGGTGGATTTTTGCAAACTTCACACTGTTGCCCAAGATACATGTGAGTGCATTTTTACTATGTTGTTATGTTGACTTGTCTGGCCTGGAATTCGAAGAAAAAAATGTTGTGGTAGGTTGAACCCCAAATTAACTAGACTATTAATCCTGAACGACACATTGTCATTCATTTTATTGTTAAATGTCTGAGGGTAAACTTTAACACAGCCCTTTAACACTTAAACTTTTTATTGTTTAAAGTTGACTTGCAATTTTAGCAGTACGTAGTCATTGAAATGTGCTGAAAAGTATTGGTTAAAGCAAGGGTGGAGAATCCTGGTCCTCGAAGGCCAGTGTCCTGCATGTTTTAGATTTTTTCCATCTTCCATCACACCTGGAGGCCATAACATCATTATCAGGTTTCTGCAGAGCTGGATGATGAGCTGATCATCAGTTAAATCAGGTGTGATGGAAGAAGGAAATATCTAAAACATGCAGGCTCCTGGAGGACCAGGATTCCCTACCCCTGTGGTAAAGTGTGTATGAACCCTGTATATAACATCTACACAGTCAAATACTGTGTAGATGTTATATGTAGTTCATAATAAAAATAAACTAATTTTAATACATCCTCACATATATTTTTCAGATTTTTTGTAGATATCTGGAAGAACTGTAAAAAGTGTGGCAAAATGTTTTTAAATTGACTTTACAACTTATAAGTATAATTTAGGTCCAATAGAAGAGGATCAAAGTTATGCTTTGAATTGCACTGACAGACTAATGACATATCCCAAATTACCCCTTTGGCAACTAACACTTGTGGTTATTTTGTTTAGCACTTCTGGTGTTAAGTTGTACCATTAAATTTGCAAAGGAGATAGCAGCTCTTTGAAATGAAAAGCTACATTTGTGCGATTCCTTTCCAGCTTCGGTTTCCATTGTTAAAACGGGGGCACGGGAAAAGCATTATGGATGGCAAAATCTTCCCCTGTCTCCACCAACCGTTGTGAGTTTGCATCCAAGCTGATTTCATCCGAAGGGACAGGTGACAGGCAGAATGGCCACCCCTCCTTGATGCTAAAATATAGTGGGTCACTGCTCGCTCGCTCGTCATTTGAACTCGCTTTATCCTCACTGGGGTCGCAGGGGTCACTGGAGGCCTAATCCAGCTACAATGGGCGAAGGCGGGGTACACCTTATATGAGTCGTCAGTTCATTGCGGGGCTGAACATATATAGACAAACACTCTCACATTCACACCTATGGACCTATGGACCTGTCAGTATATTTGGATGGTGGGAGGAAACTGGAGTACCCGGAGAACATGCAAACTCCACACAGAAAGGTCTGGTGTGGGATTCGAACCAGGGTCCTTCTTGCTGTGAGACAAGAGTGCTTAACCACTGCACCGCCCGAAATGGGACACTGTACCCTCCAAAATATGACTCCAAACATAGGGATATAGAGTAATTTTAGCGTCAAGAGGGGACTTTGGAACAGGATGAAAAGAATGCAAACATAAATGAGTGTAGGATATAATGCCCTGTATAATGTATTTTTAAAACATTTTTAAAAAAATTTAAACTTGTAAAGGACACTGAAAGTAATGTACCTTAGACACTTATTACTTCATACTATAGTCTCATCTAGAGCTGGGCAAAAAATCGATTTAGATTTAAAATCGAGTTTTATGGCAAAATCGATTAATAATTTAAGGAAAATCGTGCAATCCGATTCACCCCCCACACACACACACATTTTTTGCACTTTTTTTCCTCGCAAAAAGAAAACCATGAACCAGGCTGATTTCCGTAGTGTTTCACCCCAGGACCCGCCTACAATCCCCTTCTTCTGCAGCACAGGGAGCAATATGGCAGCGTCCAATGAGGGAGACATGCTGACTCCTAAAAAGGTGCTAAAGGTTCAGTTGTGTGGAATCGGTTTGGGTTTTTAGGGTCTGACGAAGCCCAGCTATTGCCTCGTTGTAAGCTGTGTCTTCAGACTGTTGTTGTTGACAGTAGCGGTACGACCAATCTGTTTGCACATCTGAAGCGAAAGCATCCAGTGGAGAAAAGCAGAACTCTTTAGAATAGGCAGAGACTAGCGCTGCCAGCACTTCTTCAAAATGTTCAACAAACACTGACTGAAAGCTTTTCTCGCAGCACACCTTATGATAAACATGGAACACGATGGGGCGCGATAACAGACGCAATAACATCATATATCCAAAATATTGGTAACATGTTCAGGTTTATTCAAGTAGCTTGATTGATAATTAGGTTTTGTTTTATTTTGTCCTTACAAACAGGGCTCTCTTTTTTTTCCAGGAGCACACGTGCCCCTAAGTTAAAAAATTTAGGAGCACCCAAAAAAATAGGGGCAGAAGTCGGTTTTACTTTTAAATGTTTATTTACAGTGCAGTACTTACGCACAGATACCAACATTCTTGAATGACTGCTGTCATTTGTGTTAATTTAGAGCAGACCGTAACATAACTTTGTATTATGGGATGCTTTGTCCTTTGATACATTTTAGAACGTTTAACCCTTTAACTCCTGAGACTGAGACACAGTAAAAATAAAATGAACACAATGAAATGAAACACAATGAACAAAAATGAATAATAAACCGACAAAATAATATGTAACATGAACAAAGTAAGACACTAACAGAATACAATTAAAGAAAAATAATAAAATAAAAAAACAGAAAAATAAACAAAATAAGCAACATCAACAGAAACTAATATATATTCACAAAATAAGAAATAACGTGGAAAAAAGGGCAAAAAAGAGAAAATAGCCCAGCCCTAGTCTCATCTATCCCTACCTCATCTACTGTAATATTTTATCGGGGAGTGCATCAGTGATGCGTGGGTCGATGTATAAACGACCTGCAACTAACCTGCCCGCGGCTCGTACCGCAATAAATATATTTGAAAAGGACGGACCAGACCCGCTTCTCCACCCGTATTTTAAAAATGTAATCTCTTTATGAACATCAAATGACCTTCCTCACATACCTACATTTATTTCCGTGTTAAAATCTGATGTCATTGGGGTCGGTAAACTGTTACATCCATAGAGACATTTGAACCCAGTTTCCACAGAAAAGAAAACACTGGGAGCTGCTCATCATCTTTAAAAATATCAGTGAATGTGTCCCGAACCTTCCTTTTTTTGTTTATGTTTCCGGAGCTCCCACTCTCCTAACTTGACTTTTTTTGTTGCTCCCTTCATACCATAGTATACTTCTAACGTTCTATGTCACCTTCACGGGCATTCAGTTAATGAATTTACCAGGTTATTTGAATGTTTATCTCAAATGGCCTGACCAACCACAACCCGAATATCATTAAAATTACTTTTTAATGATCCGTAACTGCGGATGATCGTGGGCGACCACGGGCACCTGTTCACTTCGGGTCACTGGAGTGCATACATCACTCAAAGCACTTTGTGCATCAGAAACTTTACGTTGGAATAGCATCAAAAGTTTCATTTACTTTCTCTAGTGCACCATTGATTAAAAAGCGAAAAATACTGACCGTATATGGCATAAACAGACTCCAAATTGGTTTCTTGATGTATGAGATAATAAATAAATGTTTCTGTCTTACTGAAATTTACAATGCCTCATTATTAAACTCAGATTTCCACAACTACCACACACAATAGCCATTACTTAAAACCAATTAATGCAAAATCGAACTAACGACAATTTACAGTCATGTCCAGGGGCCCCCGTTGTTTGGAATAGCTGGAATAAATCATTGACATATCTCTCTACTACCGTATTTTCACGACTATAAGGCACATATAAACGTCTTACATTTTTTTCAAAATGTGCAGCGCGCCTTATCGTCCAGAGCGCCCTATCTGTGTGCGGACGTAGTTGAGAACCATGATGCTGCGGACGTGATAGAGAACATTGGTGCGTTAAAAGGGGGGCTTGTGGGCGTGGATCGGGCGTGATTTCCATGGAGGTCCGTCTTGGTGCTTCCGGTTCATGAAGCGGTGCTATTTCTCCATCCGGAGCAGGACGACGGTAGCGCAGCAGCGTCCGGCGGATTATTGTACTCGGCTGCCATGCTAACGGACAGAAACTGCCGCCAATGGTGATTATTAAGAGAAAGACTTTGCCTAAAGAGACGTTTCCAGCAGGCGTCATTATTAAGGCAAACGAAAAGGGCTGGATGGACGAGGAAATGATGATGGATTGGCTGAGGCAGTTGTATGTACGGAGACCGGGTGGTTTTTTCCACACATAACAATCGCTGCTGGTTTGTGATTCCATGCATGCCCATCTCACCGCCGACGTCAAAAAGCAAGTGAAGCAGATGAACGCTACGCTTGCTGTGATTCCGGGAGGTCTGACGAAGGAACTCCAACCGCTGGACATCGGCGTGAACCGGCCGTTCAAAGTGAGGCTGCGAGCGGCGTGGGAGCGGTGGATGACCGAAGGAGACCACAGTTTTACAAAGAATGGAAGGCAGCGCCGGGCGAGTTACGCCACAGATTGTGACTGGATTGTAGCTGCTTGGGCTAACGTGTCTGCTGGTACTATTGTTCGAGCTTTTGCTAAAGCCGGCATCATTTCTGGGGAGCCGCACGGCAGGACTCTGACTCTGACAGTGAGGAACGTGAACCTGTCATGTGTGATTTAGCGCAGCTGTTTAATTCCGAAACAGAGGATGAGGACTTCAATGGGTTTGAGTGACTGTTTCCGGTAATGTGCTTGTTTTAGTGTTGTTGTAATTGCTCCCGATCTATTTTTGAATATGCACGTGTGTGTTGTCAGGCGGGCGTACGTAGTATATGAATACACACAGGGGCGGACGTGACCCGTATATAAAACGTGTATATAAAACCTGCGCCCTATCTTCAGATGCGCCTTATCTGTGTGTTAAATACAATAATTGCACACATAACTGAGACTGCGCCTTTTTGTACGGTGCGCCTTTTCGTCGTGAAAATACGGTACTTTCAAAAGTCATACTAAAGCTGCTTTTATAAATAACCCCACATTTTCCTAACTCTTAAGTTCCCTTCTTTGCTATTTCTCTTTAAAGTCTATATTTAATTAATGTACATGTGTCACTCTAAGTAATGGTAAATTATTATTTTTTGTATTGTATGGTTTTATTTTAAGTTGTTTTTTATTCATTTTATTCATTGTTCTTATTCATCTGCTCAAATAATCACAGCAAATCTGGGGTGTAATAACTGTGACAGGTCTACACATTAAATTGGCCTCCTTTTATGGGCTTTAATTTAAACCTGTTAAACACCTGCAAGTGTTTGACTCCTGAACTAATGTGTCAGAGTCAGAAATATGTCCTCTACCATGTCTTATGACTCGAGTGTGACCACTGCTGTTTATGTCCTTTTGCAGACTTTCAATCCTTTTATAATCTCCTGAAAAACTGTCGTGGACATCTGGGTGAGCGCTCAGTCTTCAGTGAGAGAACAGAGGAGTCCTCTGCTGTACAGTACTTCCAGGTGAGAGGAGATAATGCACACACATAATGGTATTCTGGGTCGATAGAGTTATAAAGTTTGTCTAGTCTTGCAAACCAGGACATGTTTAACATGAAGCTTCTTCTGTCATCCAGCGGAACATTTTTTTTAACTTAGTCCCGCAGATGTTACCCCTCTGCTGAGGTGTTTATTTAGAGCTTGTTTGAGTGGGGCTATTGAGTCATAAATGGCTGCTGGGAAACCACAGAAGAATTTTGGTTTAAGGGAGCATTAAACAGTTGAAGGGTAATTGGCCATATTGTTTCCATATGGAAATTTGGTTTTTGCATTTTACCCACTCTAATACACACAACACCTAACATTATTGTTAGGATTAACACATGAGAAGCAGTGAGCTGCTACAGAGAGCACTTATGGCGCGTTTCCACCATGTAGATTGGGACAGTTTGGTTTGGTATGCTTTTTTTTTTTTTTTGGCATTTTCACTGCAAGGGGTACCAAAATAACGGATCCAATACAGTTTTTGTCCCCCTTCCCTTGGGGTGCCAACTGCTCCAAAGCAATCCATGTGGATGCAGCTAAACGGACTGCATCCTGTTGATTGGTCGACAGAATTGTAATTTCCACGCTACAGAAATATAAAAGCACAAACAATTCATGAGTTAAATCTCCACTCAACGAGTGAAGAAGGGGGGGGGGGGGGGGGCGCAAAACAAAACAAAAAATTTTGTGCGTCATGTCAACTTGCAGTTTTATTTCATGGAGCAACAAGGAGGTGCAGATGCTCCTTAGTATCATCAGTGAGGATGAAGTCCAGAGGGAGCTGGATGACGTCACAAGGGTACATAGCTGCTGTGGTAAAACAAAAGCTCAAGTGAGACAAACTATACCGAGATGATCGGTGATGGTCTTTTTTTTTTTTTTGTCTGCATTTGTTCTCATTGTTTAACACCACAGAGGGGGAGTCAACATTGTTTGAGATCAATTCATATTTTAGTCTTGCAGCCAAATATTTTAATATTTAGTGCATGTGTGTGACAATCACCGGTCCTCCCTGAAAGCTGAGCAGACATCCTTTATTAGAACTCTCTATTATAAGCCAGGGAGGACAGTGCTACACCTCAGTGATGTGTGGGGGAAACAAAGACTGGACAGGACGGACAGGACAAACAGGGATAGAAATTAAGAGGCGGTACTATTGCTGTTAAAGATTGTAAGGTGGTGTTATTCCCAACTACTAACTGTCCATCCATAAAAATAAATAAATCGAAAAAAGAGAAGAAAACCAAATCAGCACAAAAGTAAAAGATATTCAATAAATAAATAAATAATTAAACAAAATGGTAGTGAGCACCATAATTGTGGATGTCTTGAATAGTATAAAATAGAATGCAATAGAATAGAATAGGCCAGAAGAGGACACAAGTGCAAAAGAGAATGAGTTTAGGGTAGAGATTCTCAGCACATTCTGGCGGGTCCCATCATTCACTGAAATGGGACTCGGCAGTAGCTGGCGAGACCCGATCAAACATGCAAGTGTGAAGGACCCTGAAGCCCCGAACAACAATCACGGCAAGGCAGGGCCTAGCCAACAGGGCACCCCCCATCCCGGGCCGTAGGAGCCACAGGGCGCCGCCCCCAGAGACCCACAGGGGCCACTGTGAATGACGCAAACCCGGAGAACAAGAGGGAGCAGTTACAGACCCCCCCCAGCACACCAAGACCGGCCCAGGCAGCCCAGGGCACGAGGACCCACCCGCCACCCCAATCCCAACCCAGCCCACCCCAACCCCCACCAAACCCCCCACGCCACCAGTCGACCCGCCCACCCCCACCCCCACACCCTCCCCCAAGCGGGCCAACAGCCCTACACAGCCGGGAAGCCAGACACAGGGGCCGAGCAGCCCACTGAAGGGGCGGCACCCAGCCCATCACAAGGCAGGCCACCACCGGGAGCTGGTCAGAGGACAATGGAGCCGGGACCTGATGCGAGTCCAGAGGGTATAAATGGACAGTGTGGTGGGGCCCGGCGACACCAACAGGGAGGCACCCCGCACCGGCCCCAGGCGAGCGCAGTACATCCAGGGCCCCCACCCCCCCGCAATGTGCCCCAACAACCCACCCGGACAGAGCCACAAAATGCCACCAGTCCGTAGCACAGCCACAGCGCCCGTCAGAATGGCCAATCCAGCCCCCGCAGCCCCCCAAGAGCCATCGCACCAGCTTGGACCTGACGGGCAAGCAGGAGAACCCTCCCTGACCACAGCCCCCAGGTCCCGGGACCCCCACAGCCACAGCAACATGGATGGTAGTCCACCCCCGCTACCCCATAGCCACAAGGGAGCCGGGTCCCACCAGAGAGGCCATATTAGTGAAATCCCCCCCATTACTTCCTGTTAATATGTCTCCATATCCCTGAATGGAGACATTATCCCTGTACCGTGATAGTGTAACCCTGAGTGACATGTGGTGCATTAAAAGTGGAGAGGCTGGGCGAGGCATCCAGGGGGGCAGGCCAGAGGACCGCAGAGGATGGCTACTCTGCAGCCTACCCTGGCCCAAGTTCCCCGAGCCGTCCCAGACCTACCCCCAAGGTGTGAATGTGTGTGGTGCATTAAAAATAAATTAGAGAGCAGGGGAGGCAAGCAAGATGGTGATGGAGAAGAGAGCCCTGCCATCTGCCCCACCACAGAGCCCATCACTCCCGCCCCCACCTGCTCTCGAGGCCCTAACTGTTGTGTCCCTATATGTGCCTAAGAGTAGCTATATACAGTGAGGTGTGAAGTGCACTGTAAGAGGCAGTCTGGTGTGGGTCCGGCCCATGAGTACAGAGCAATGGGGGAGACAGATAGTGAGACCACTGGTACTGATGCAGAGGGCCCCCAGAGCCCCGAGGCAAGAAGCCAAGCCACCCGAACCCGACTGGCCCAGCCAGCACCAAAACCCCCAGAAGTCGCAGCGCTAGACCAGCACCCCAGCAGAGGCCGTAGTCCCACCACGGACCAGCCGCATGCAGCACCCCGCCCCCCGGAGGGAGGGCCAGGCCGCACCACCAGGAAGCGAGGGCCATGAGCCCCCATGCCCACCCCAGAGCCGGCACGTCTGGGATGCAGGGCACCCACCCCGCAGCACCACCGAAACCTCACCCACCCCACTACTCCCCAGGACAGCCCCAGGCCCGGACAGAAGCCCCCAGCCAACAGAAACTAATCTCCAGTGGTGGCACACCGGCAAGCACAAAGGCCTGTGCCTAGATGAGCCAGAGCCACCCCACCAGAGAGACCACCAGGCCCCCATGCCAGTCCCCCAGGCAGCGGGGGGCCAGGTGGGAGAGAAGAGTAGGATGGAAGCAGAGCAGGAAGGGACAGGGGGGCGACCGGAGGGCCGACCCACCCCAAACCCCAGGGCCAGCCAGGGCACCCCAGAAGAGACCAGCCGCCGACACCCCCAAGGCCCCGGTGATGATCTGAAGTGTACCAAAGTGTCCCAGTCTGCTTGGTGTAAACATGCTATTTGATATAATCTCCAGATCTTCATCAGTACATTAATCAACAGCGCTGGCAGTTTTTTCACATTTTAACAAGGAATTACAAATTTAAATGACGTATTGTATTCAATTGTTGAAAGAGAAATGAAACAGATGTGTTAAGTAATGAAACAAAAACAGAAGGAATAACAGTCATGGTTACCAATGTCTATCATTAAAATAAGGGACATACATTTGAGTGTGTCAATACTTAAGCATTGTTCACAGTGTCATAATGTGTCCATTTCTCCCACAAAGACACTTTTCACATGTTTTTAATGGCAGGGGAACTAGAGAGCCTTGAGTGGCGCAGAGAAGAGTTCATGTTGGCTTCATGTTACTGATGTACACACATGTAAGATGTTATTTCACCACCCAATATTTATTTGTTGTTTTATTAGGGTTTATTACATAAATTTGTACGACTGAATTCATGTTCATTCAAATGTACTATGATGAAAATGTGAAATACTTTAAAACTATTTTTCATGAGGGTAAATATGTAATTTCTTTTCTGTCACTAAAGCAAGAATAAATATCAACAGAATCAAATTAAAATTAAAACGCAAGCAGTCTCAAAGGCCTTCTCCATCCCTCACGACCGCCTCGCCTGGCGACCGCCTCCCCATGCGACATCAGAGTCAAATTTCAGCCAAATCGGTGTTTGTATGTCCGAACTACCACCAATTTGAATAAAAATGCATTTCTAGGAGGCGCTATAGTACAAAATCAGAATGTCTTTAGTTAAAGGTATGTAGACCTGGGAGATAGACGTCTGTGTCAAATTTCAGCCAAATCGGTGTTCGTATGTCCGAGCTGAAGCAATTTATGTAGTGGCAATTTTTCCCAAAGTCTTCACAAATATTGCGACAGTGTAGCATAAAAACAATGCAACTTTTCCAACTAAATTGGATAACTTTTGAAATCCCACTTGTCTAGATTGTGTTCATTTGACCCAACGGCCAAGGAGGAGATAGATAAATTCCAATGACAGCGAAAACGATGACTCAACAATTTTTAAATTTCAATCCAAGATGACGAACTTCCTCTTGGTTTATGGGTGTGGCCATCATTAGGTTTTTTGTTCATCATCATATGCCGAACATGTGTACTGATTTTCATCGCTCTAACTACATTAGGGCGTGATCTGGCCTTCTAAAAATTATTTCACCTTTTCTAGGTGGCGCTGTAGACACATTTCTCGACCGACTTTTACGAAACCTATAAATACTTCTCAGGTGTGTGCAAAATTTGGTGAGCTTTCGTGCTCAAAGAGCAGAGTCAGAAAAATAAATTAAAACTGCAAGCAGTCTCAAAGGCCTTCGCTGTCCCTTGCGACAGCCTCCCCTGGTGGCCGCCTCCCCACGCGACCTCAGAGTCAAATTTGAGCCAAATTGGTGTTCGTATGCGTGATCTACAGCCATTTTAGTAAAGGCGATTTTGTAGGGGGCGCTATAGAGCAAAATCGCAATTTCTATTGACAAACTGGTGTAGGACCGAGAGATAGACGTCTGAGTCAAATTTCAGCCAAATCCGTGTTCATATGTCCGATCTACTGCCATTTTACTAACAGTGTATTTGGCAAATCTGTAGGGGGCTCTATAGTGCGAAATAACCATTTCAATTGACAAACCGGTGTAGACCGGAGAGACAGACATCGGAGTAAACTTAACTACAATATGTCCTATCAGGCTCGGCCCACGGACATTGGCCTCACGCTGAGACCCCCCTGGCTCATGGGTCCCTTCTCTGAGGAAGCCATTATGCGCCGTGGGTGGGTCACAGAGGCCCACGGCCATTGGCCTCTCTCTCACGCTGAGACCCCCCTGGCTCATGGGTTAGCCTTTGCCGTCCCTCGCGATAACCTCCCTTGGTGATTGCCTCCCCACGCGACGTCAGAGTCAAATTTCAGCCAAATATGTGTTTTGTATGCCCGATCTACAGCTATTTTAGTGAAGGCTGTTTTTTTAGAGCAAAATCACGATTTCTGTTGATGAACTAGTGTAGGACCGAGAGATAGATGTCTGAGTAAAATTTCATCCAAATCCGTGTTCGTATGTCCGATCTAAAGCAGTTTATGTAGGGGTAATTTTTCCCGAAATCTTCGCTAACTTTGCGACAGCGTAGCATAAAAACAATGCAACTTTTCCAAAAAAATGGGATAACTTTTTATGTTCCACTTGCCTAGATTGTGTTGACATATTTTGAGCTCATTTGGCTCAACGGCCAAGGAGGAGAGGAAATTCCAATGACAGTGAAAAAGATGACTCAAAATGTTTCTAATTTCAATCCTGGATGGCAGACTTCCTGTTGGTTTATAGGCGTGGTCATCATTAGGTTTTTAGTCCATCGTCATATGACAAACACGTGTACCGATTTTCATTGCTCTAACTTCACTAGGGCATGATCTGGCCTAATTGAAACAATTTCACCTTTTCTAGGGGGCGCTGTCGACACATTTCTTTACTGACTTTTAGAAACCTATAAATGCTTGCAATTTTTCATACTTCCGATGTGTGTGCAAAATAGGTGAGTTTTCATGCATATTCAAGGGGTCAAATTAGAGCTCAAAGGGCTGAATCAGAACAAACTGCAAGCAGTATCAAAAGGCCTTGCCCCCGACGTGGTACACGGTGAAGGCCTAATAACAAGAAGAAAGAAAGAAAAATTCAGAAACCACACACAAACCGTGTGTGCGATGAGCACATACTTGGACATCGCTCGCTACCGTGAAAGTGTGAGTGGTGCGAGTCGTCCCTGGCGACCACGTCCCTGGCATATTTCGTCCCCTGGCCATCACAGCAGACTCAATAGGCCTTGCGCCAACGTTGTCCATGGCGAAGGCCTAATAAAGAAAGAAAAATTCAGAAACCAAGCAAGAACAATATAGCGTTTTTCTGACCCCCCGAACTCGCCCTCAAATGAAATCTTTCAACCTTCCCCACGTCACTAGGCGGTCAGAGGTCACATTTGACACACTTCCACTCATGTCAGTGACCCTGAGTGGCCGTGGCCCATAGACTCCCATTCATTCTGAGCAGAAGCAAAAATGCGGTGTGCGCGTGTCACATGCACATGCTTGGACACGGCTCGCTACCTTGAATGTGTGAGTGTGTGTGAGTGGTGCAAGTCCTCCCTGGCGACCCTGTCCCTGACATATTTCATCACCTGGCCATCACAGCAGACTCAATAGGCCTTGCGCCGACGTTGTCCGCGGCGAAGGCCTAACTAGTGTTGTTTTCTGGCCAAATTATTATTGGCTCAGAATTTCTCATTTTGTAAATTCTGTTTTGTGTCAGCTCAACGTGTCTTCCTGATGACAATGTATCAGGTAATACCAGAGGTGTGCATACTTTGTTCCAACAGAATTTGCATTGAATGAATTGGGTAGCGTGTTCTGTCAAGGAACATTTGCATGGAGCAGGAAGTCTTGGTGTTTGATTATAGATACAGGCTGTCTTACAGTGCACAAGGACATGATCGTCCTTTCCATTAATATAGAACCATGGACAATTCTTTTCTGCCTGCTGAATAAGCCGCCAAATGTCTGCAGAAAAAAAACAGTGGCATCAATGTCTAGGAAGCTTATTAGCTTCTGTGTTCTTGCTTAACCCCTTAAGCCCGGTCGGCCCACGGGTGGGCCGAGAAAATTGTGTAATTTTTCATTAATTATTAACATATAATAAATCTGGACAATGGAAATTTGTTTCAACTTTTGCTCAAAGTTAAGACCCTAGTGTTCATAAAAGTACATATAAAGTGTACTTTAGTGATAAAAGTCACCTTTAAATATGATCTTTAATGTGTGTGTGGTGAAATATAAGTTATTTTTAATCGCCGATACGCGCTATTAATTCATTTATATCTCCTTTTGGCGAGCGATAAGGCGGCCATGTTTGTAGGCGTTTGAAAGAGGAGAGTCTCCTGAATCCAATGACACCTCACATTCCATGAACTACATTTCCCTCTGGACAGGAAATGCATGCGTAAAAGGTGAAAGGTTAGCATCTTTGCGCATGTCGAGCGCATGCACGGGACCGGCTTGGGGCACACACGCTACGGCAGCGTAGTAAGCAGGGTGCTAGACATCGCTGTGCCGGTTATAGTTATATTTCCCGACTTTACTCTTAGTTCTAAGTCATTTTAGAGAGTTTTAGTGGGTAACAGTGAGTGACAGTGTATTTTCCTGAATGTTACTGACTATGGTAAGCTTTGTGAAGCTAGCATGTTAGCCGCGTGCTAACATGTAAACAACAGAGACACTACAGAGAAGGAGTTGAATGTTCAACATCTGACTGAGATCTGACTGTGGATATGAACTCAAAACAGGATGAACATCTACCCAGTAAGTTGTTGTATCTTACTGATATCTGTTTTACAAACTAATAGTAATAATAATAACAATAATACTACATTTTATACTATACACATGCAAACACTGTTGACTATAGTAGTATTTTTTCAGTCTCATTTCTCATTGTATTGTTATTTTTACACATAAGTAGATAAGTTTATAATTAATCAATGATTGTTTGAGGATTTATTCACTTTCTCTGTCAAAAATAAATAACATTATATCATTTCATGAGAAGGAAAAAGTCTCAAATCATGATTGTCTTCATTTTTCCTAGGTAGGAAGATGACAGCCTGTTCAGTTCCCCCCAACCTAATGATAAACCAGCCCCCACCTGATGATAACACATGGACATTTTTGGACTTTATTGCAATTGTTTGTGTTTTGAATGTTTGTATTAGTTATTTTGTTTAGTAAATTTGCACTAATTTTGATATTTATATTTATTCTAATTGAATTTATCATATATTTTTGCACATTTGTTCAACTTTATATTTGATTTTTACTAAAGTGTATTATTATTATTATTATTGATATATTATTACATTGTTTGGAGTAAGTTCTTAATAAAACTACTCCATTTGGAGACAAAATAATCCATGTTTATATGGTTTTATTCATTTTAGTTGTGCACAAAGGTAGAAGTTGATGAAACACAAGGTAAATTTCATTTCTAAAAGCTCCAGTAGACAGTAATAGACTTCTGTAATGGATATGAGTT
The DNA here is from genome assembly GCA_020466265.1 of Siphamia tubifer. Classification (NCBI taxonomy): domain Eukaryota; kingdom Metazoa; phylum Chordata; class Actinopteri; order Kurtiformes; family Apogonidae; genus Siphamia; species Siphamia tubifer. Next base: position 4,996,750 of record CM035790.1, read on the forward strand.
GTATTTTTCACACAGATTTTACTGGAAAATTAAAATAATGTATTTGGAACAGTTTGGCACAACAGTGTGCCAAACTGTTCCAAATGCACTGTCCGCCTGGTGTTATCTGGACTTAAACCTTTCTGGAGGCTTTGTCCTTTGCTCTAATTCTATCAACTTTTGTTCCTGTGTTGGAAAGGAGTTACTGAAGGTGATCAATAGTGTCTATATTCTTGGAATCATTGTTAGCAGGGTGTTTTCTTTTGTCAAAAAAATAATAAATTCAGGCGAGACCAAAAAATTCTAATTTATCTTTTAGTTTATTCCAGTTTATTCAGTCATAGTAGTAGCTACACTATTTTAGACAATGGGAATAGATTCTGTGAAGCCTGTAGATGTCCATAGACACAAAGAACATCCATATAAACCTTAGGATTGTGGAGCAATTCTTCATTTACTTTGGGTATGTTTTTTTAGGCGTTTTTCTCTGAAAATAGGCTCAGGGTGGAAGAGGTTAAAGGAATAGTGGAATATTCTGGAAAACGCATAAACTGCTTTCTGCCCAGAGTCAGATGAGAACACTGACATTCTCATCACTGTAAATATACGACCAGCTGTCACATGGTCTTGCACAAAGACTCAAATCCGCTAACCTGGTTCTGCCGATGGCATCAAATAATTAGTTTTTTAATCAAATGTATTTAATCTGCTTAAAAATCTGAACACATGGAACTTGCTTTCAGTCACAAACGCCCACGCAGTTTAGTCCTTACGTAGGTGGTTTCATGAAATGTTTTGGTATATTTTTGTATCTTAGTAACCAGAGAAAAGTGTCTAATTTCACATCACGTCAGGTCATTATCATCACTTTGCCTATGTCCTGGAGCTTAGAAAAACTAGTATGTATAAATATTATCGAAAAATATTGAAGCATATTTATATATACAAAAGGTCAACTTCTGATTTATAAAGACATTGATAAGACTTTGTGCCTGTTGATGATCCCAACTGCAGGAAAACATTTCTTTGGGATGTATATTCCAAACGGGCCATATGCATATCCACAAAAGACTTCTGAAACTGAATAGTGTCAGTATGTCTCATATGTCATTATCAGAAATTGCACCATCTGGGGTAAGTAATTCAGAACATCCGCATGGATAATACAGGGTTTGGTGTTCATTCTTTTGTGGCTGTTCTTATAACAATAGTGAGAACATTCTGCTTTGCTTATATCCTCAAACACCTCCAATGTAAAAGCCTTTTTCTTTTGGCAACTAATACATTCAATAATAATAATACGTATACCTAATGATATTTTACCTGACCTGATTGGTCAAACACATGAGCACCTCTCAAAACAGATGAATGATAAAGATAACTCACTCCTTAACTATTTTGATCATATTCCCTAGAAACAAATTATTACTTGCCACTTTCCCAAAGGGATAGTCTTGGGACTTGGATGTAAACTCTTAGACTGATGTGATAGAAACACAAAATATATGAGTTGATGAATTTTATTTATTTATTTTTTTTAATTTCCTTTCAGTTTTATGGCTACCTCTCCCAGCAACAGAACATGATGCAGGACTATGTTCGGACAGGGACCTACCAGCGGGCTATTCTGCAGAACCACACTGACTTTAAGGACAAGGTGAGCTGACACTGATGTTAGATCAGAGAAGGTTTATTAAGGCAGTCGAAATGCTACTACTCATTATTATGTAGCTGTAGCTGCTGCTGACAATGACTCTGTTTCATGTTTTCTGTTGTGCAGGTGGTTTTGGATGTGGGCTGTGGCTCAGGGATCCTGTCCTTCTTCGCAGCACAGGCTGGAGCCAGGAAGGTGTACGCTGTCGAGGCCAGTACCATGGCCCAGCACGCTGAGGTCTGAAAGCCCCTGCCATGATTAGAATATGTTTTCTATGGTGTCAGAGCTAGACTGCAGTTCTAGTAAAGCTATCCTGTTTCTCACAGGTACTGGTGAACAGTAATCGCCTCGGGGAACGAGTGGTGGTCATCCCAGGGAAGGTGGAGGAAGTGACACTGCCCGAGCAAGTGGACATCATCATCTCGGAGCCCATGGGATACATGCTGTTTAATGAGCGCATGCTGGAGAGCTACCTTCACGCTAAGAAGTTCCTCAAACCCAACGGTGAATATGAAAAAAAGAAAGGGTTTGAGGGTGGGGGTTGGGGGGTGCACCATTAAAACAGTTAAAAAGTAGGCCTGTGTAAAAAAAAATATAGATTTAAGTAATTTTGCATCGATTTCATTTAAAATTCAAACTATCAATTCACAGGGCATGGGATTGAGTTTTTTTTTCTCCCATGTTTGTTGTATTATTTTCCTCCCTCCATTGTCTCGTATGTGATAAAGCAGCTGCACAGTCTTAAGTCATGATGTTGAAGCATGCACACACATTGCTGAGGTGGGATTCAGGGTGAGAGTTAGGCCGAATTCACACCAGTGGCCAGTGGGGTGGGAGCATGAAGATGCCGGTCTTTCCGCCATGTCTCAAGCGGTGCGTTCAACTCTGCTTTCCACACCAGACAGTCCACGGTCGCAGAATGTTCCCCACCAGCCCTGTCTGAACTACCCCCACAGCCCATGTTAACAGCGCATATAGCTTACAATAAAATAAATTATATACAAGTTTTGCGTTGTGAGAGAGATGTTTTGTATAGTTGTAGACTAAAATAAAGTTGATTATGGTGTTCTGTCCTTGCATAGTTGCCATGAAATATCTTGGGGAATCTCTCATAGACATAAAAACATGAGGTGGGTGTTCATAAATGGATCAAATTACATTAAATACATGCATACATAGCTTAGTTAACTGGGATGTTATTTTGCTAGTCATTTGACTGGGGCACTGCTCACATCCTGGTGTGAAAATTCTGCTTGAGTTGGATTTTCCAATTTCTGTGCCACTTATGTGCCACTACCGTCTATTTGGTGTGGAAGGACTAATCTCTTTCCATGTCTTTTAATTACCGCTAGTAAAACACACTTCTGTTCCACTGATGGCGGTACCTGTGGTATGAATGGGCCCTTAATCCTGCTGCAGGTGTAAATGACGTACAGTTATAATATATGTGTATTTAAGCAAGTAGTAACAGTACAGAATGACGATGCCAAAATTGATACAGCCCTTTGATGAGTGAACTGGACATAAAGGAGAGACAATGTAATTTTTTTTTACCTTTTACTTTGTGAAACTGATTTCATACATATTCTTCACATCAAAGCAAATTATTGTGCCCATTAGGTTTTAGAAGTGTAATCTATAGAATAAGTTGTGGAAAATACTCAATATTTTCAATTACTATTTAAAAATTAGTAAACCCTTTGAAATGTTGATGTAATTTTTTGGGGGAAATCCTGCCACTAAGAGGGAGCACATTGAATTGATTGAGACTGAATCAAATCGAATTGAAATGTAATTAATCGATTTAAGGCCCTAAGAATTGAAATCAAATCTATCCAGGAACTCGATTTTGATACCGAGCCTTATTGACAAGACCAATGTCAAACATCCCTATGTTACAGGTAAAATGTTTCCCACTATTGGTGACGTCCACCTGGCCCCCTTCACAGACGAGCAGCTTTACATGGAGCAGTTCACAAAGGCCAATTTCTGGTAAGGAGGGACTGCTTATATCTAGTGGCTATGGAACTGACTCGGAGGACGTACTCTACTATCTGCAAGTTAGCACTTTCAAAATCTCATTCGTTACATGAAATAAGAATAATTCTGAGTTACAACTACAATCTAAAAATTAAAGTTTAGTTAAAGATTTAGTTTGTTGAAGAAGGCAGACTGCTTGATTTTCTGTGGCATTTTCTTTATCAGAATCAATTTATTTGTTATTTGCAGAAACAAAGCTGCATTGGAAACAGGTTGCAAGAGCTCAGAAAAAGGTACATAAAAGACAGTAAACAAGATAAAAAGATAATGAAACATGTAAAAACAATAAAAATGTACATAAAAAGATTAATAAAAAAGACAAGTGCCCCCATGGATCGACCCACACTTAGTTGAATAAGTGCATGAATATGAAGTATGTTTATACAGAAGGACAAAAAATAAAACATGCACTGTTAACTATGTGATATGGAGTAGTTAAGGCTTTGCTCAGCACTGGGAAAGATTATCCAGTTCGATGCCTGGTCCAGTGGGTTCATTGCCACTCCATGTGTAAATATTCCACCGACACATGTTCCATTCCCTCCCAGCGTTCTTGCGTTGCTCGGCACTTGCCCGTGATAAATGCAATTTGTTTAAAACGGGTCTCAAACATGCGGCCTGGGGGCCAAATGCGGCCCACCAAAAGTTCCAATGCGGCCCCTGGGATGAATTTGTAAACTACAATAATCCCAGAGTCAAGGCTGTGGAACGGATTTTAGTTCAGGTTCCACATACAGACCAATATTATCTCGAGTCAAATAATAACAGAATAACCTACATATAAATAATACAAACACAATAATGACTCCATATTTTATTCTTGTTTGATATGAAAATAATATTATTACATTATGCCAATAAATAACAACTTCAAATGTTTGTCTTTGTTTTAGTGCAAAAAATAACATAACTGTGAAAGTATTCACATTTTGCATACTATCCTGTAACTATAACTATAAAATATGACAAACCAAAACCAATATGAATAACCTGAAATGTCTAAAGAAAATTAAGCACAATTTAAGCCACTTGGTAGTTTTTACTGTCTTTGTACATCTGATCCATAATGCACATTTAAAAATGATGAGTTGAGGCAGATTGTTAAAATTGCAGTTATTTTCTTAAGAAATTTCAGGGTTTTTTAGATTACTCACATCTCTTTTTTTCACTTGAATGGTTTATAAAAGTATGTATTTTAAAAATTTTATGGTTTGGTTTTGTTTGTTTGTTTGATTTTGCAGTAAAATTAAAGCAAAAAGTTTGAATTGTCAATATTTATAGGTTATTATTCTATCATTTTACTGGTCCGGCCCACTTGAAATCATATCAGGCTGAATGTGGCCCCTGAAGAAAATGAGTTTGAGACCCCTGGTTTAAAATCAACTAAAGAGCCAGAGTTTTTGTCTGCTATTTCAGTACAGTATTCGAAAGAGTCAGATATTTTTCTTTTACTGACAAATTAACCATTTGTACATCCCTGGACATTAAGAAATCTACCAGAATGTTAGTTTGTACTGTATTTTATTAGTCTGTTCATTCAGGATTCACTGTGTTAAAGATAATAATGCAATGAAAGAATGAACTTGAGTGTATTCTTTCATTGTATTCTTTTTGCTTCTTCCACATGAAATATTTCTATCTTTTTTTAAAATAAGGTTTTCATACATTGTTTATGGAGGACATTTTATGACTAAACTAAATTTTCAAGGATTTTAAGTAGCATGAATGGAAAGGGGATATTTGATTTTGGTTTGTCTCAGCCGTGCCAGTGTGTGAAATGTGATGATAGTTTTAGTTTTTTTTATCCTTTCGCCGAGGGGTATTGCTATTGTTTTTCTGTCTGTCCATTGGTCCAACTTGAACCTGTGATTCAGAGGGGAGTGCAGGTGAAGTAAAGGGTTTGTGGTGGCGTTGGTAGACTTCATGTTGACAAAAATTAGAAAGTGTAGTGAGCATTCAGAGGAGTTGTCACTGGGTTTGATCGACAGCATTGTCGTATTTCATGTAATGCATAAGAGAAAGCAATAGAACATGTCAGTTTGATTTCTGTTTTGTTTATCAGGTATCAGCCGTCCTTCCACGGTGTAGACTTGTCTGCTTTGCGTGGGGCAGCAGTGGATGAATATTTCCGCCAGCCAATTGTGGTTCGTATCTAATCGCACACACATTTCTTAAATGGTAAATGCTGCCTTTAGACCAAGTCAGGTATGACAGTGAGGCTTCTATGTGTGTGAATATAGTTGTCTTTGTGTTAGAGTTGCTGCTGTTTTGTATGCTGAGTTCAGATCTTTTATTCCAGGACACATTTGATATCCGTATTTTGATGGCCAAATCGGTCAAATACACAGTCAACTTCCTGGAGGCCAAAGAGGAGGACCTGTACAGGTGGGTGATATGTTTCTGTCATTATAACATGTTTGTGTAATCAGAGTCCTTTGTTGATTATTTGTCTTCTGCTCTGGCACTCTCTGCTTCAGGATAGAGATTCCCTTCAAATTCCACATGATGCATTCAGGCCTGGTGCATGGCCTGGCATTCTGGTTTGATGTGGCATTTATGGGATCAGTGTAAGTCACAGAGCAGGATTGTCTCAAATACTGTTTCTTCAAAAGTGTCCAGAAGTTCAAGGTCTATTTTTCTTTCTTATTCCTTTATACTTTCTATTTACTTTCTACTTTATCTTTCTTTGTATGGTCCTCGTTGCAGGATGACCGTATGGCTGTCCACGGCGCCCACAGAACCTCTGACCCACTGGTACCAGGTCCGCTGTCTGCTGCAGTCGCCACTCTTTACCAAGGCTGGGGACACGCTGTCTGGCACTGCCATGCTGGTGGCCAACAAGAGGTATGAGCACTGAGTGGACAGTCCCTGTCATCTGATGACCCAGTATGGACTCATTATGTGTGTAGGTATGGGTAGAACTTAAACACATCCAATCATAGTAGAGTCAAGTTAAAATGATGAGGTTAGGGATAATTTCATACATTTTGGAATAAAAGGTCAAATAAAATCCCTTCAGTCAATGGCAGTGAAAATGAAAGTAACTACATGCTATGCACAAACGGCACTAAAGAGGATATAAAACACACACAAACACTGATATGAATAAGGGTCAAAGTCATAATTGGCAAATATGATTAAACTCACAACTCAATGATATACGACCGAAACATCATACAACCACTTTTTAGGTCGAGTGATGATTAACAAACTCAACAATAAACTCCTCTCTGTAGAAAGTGCAGGCAGGGGTTTCCTTTGGTTTTTCAGAGGTTTCTGAGATGAGGCTGTGTTTTGATGGCTGCTTCTATATGAAGTTATGACTAAAAAGATAGATACTTTTTGAACCATTCTGAACCAGTATTACTGGGGTGGTGATGGATAGCAAAACCTGGTACCAGGGCCAAATAATTAAAGACTGGAGTATCAATAACAGAACTGGTGAAAGAGAGCTAGAATTTGGATTGGATAATTTTTGTTTCATTTTTGACAAATACATCAATGTCATTAACTCATCCAGGGATGAGCTATTGCTATTGCGCTACATCCGTCATCGTCGTTGTCAGTCGTCCACAGTTCACTATAGTTACTTCTCTTCCCTCATTTCTTCACGGATTTCAATTCTGATTGATTCATTTTATATATATATATATATATATATATATATATATATATATATATGTATGTATGTAGGGTTGGAGATCTTGGGAAACAGTTCCTGCAAGCTATATTTTTGAAGTATACACACTCATACCTCTTTTGTCAGCCCACCCCTCAAAACCTTGCCTTGAAAAATACATGAACGCGCATGCTGTCTGGAGCAATCAGAGATTCACGACCATTCACGAAAGCACATCGTCAATTAGCATCCTAAATAACAAAACATGAAGCAACCTTTATCAGTTTGTGTCACATGAAGCTGAGCTAACAAAAGTTTAGAAGCATGTTTTTCTCACGACAGATGGGTATTAGTTAGTACTGGAGAAGGACAGGTGGAATTCATTAATAATCCTCGGTTTGAAGCTCAGTGTCTGCCCTCTCACTGTGATTTATTTATTTTGTTCTTAAAAACATCTTCTCTTCACTTTCAGTCCTTATTGTTCCCTCTGATCCTTAATTTCCCTTCTAGTATGCTAGCCTCAAATCTGTGCGCACACAGAAACAAAAATACAGTGCCAAAGTTCTGACAGAGCATTAATAATATGTGAGAATAGGACTGTTTATACAGATTTGGTGTCTTTGCCTACAGACAAAGCTACGACATCAGTATTGTTGCCCAGGTGGACCAGACCGGATCAAAGTCCAGCAACCTTCTGGACTTGAAGAACCCATTTTTCAGGTAAGTTGCTCTGGAGCCCAGTTCAGGGACTAACACCTGAATGCACCTTGTCATGTTTAGAGATGGATGCTGTCTTTCTAATGTGCATTGCATGTGTTGTGTCTTTGTAGGTACACAGGCACCACCCCCAACCCCCCTCCTGGCTCACACTACACCTCCCCATCGGAGAACATGTGGAATACGGGGGCGGCCTACAGCATGAGTCAGGGGATGGCAGTATCAGGTGAACACACTCAGACATTTCAGAGAACACAGGCAGTACATCCACAATGTGGAAAGGAGCAGTAGTAGTACATGGAGATGTAACAGTACTTTGGAAAATACCGAACCACGTGGGACAGTCTGCCCCTTTGTGGCCGGTGTTTCAGTTTTGCAATTGATTTTGCATAGCTGCTATATATAGTATTTTACAGGCTACTGAGTGTGTGTGCCTGTCCAGGCAGGTAAAAGACTGGTCCTGGAAGTTGATGTCAGATCACCGTTTTCTCCTCAGGAGTGATTGGTGGGGGTTTGACTTTATAACTTATGAAGGTTTAAGTCGCTCCAATGTCACATCTCATCTGTGCAGCAATTAGACTTGTGCCCCTTTGTCTCTATCCTTGTCACAAAATTATAAAAAAAAAAAAAATAACCAAATGAATAAAAAGGGCAATGAGGCAAGAAGGGCAGGGGCTCAGGCACACTTTGAGCCCTATGCTTGCATGTGCCTGTTTTTATATGGCTGTATACACGTATTCAAGGAATTAGAAAGGGTTGAATTATTCAGTACAAAAAGTGTTGTTTTCTTCAGTAAAATGATATAATTTGTTTGTACAGTACAAATCTGTTTTTGCTGACAAGTAAAATAAAAATATAATCTTGGGAGGAATTGAATTCTATTTTCACACAAAATGTGCATAAAACTGAAACCGTGGCCATACAGCACACTGCCTGTACCATTGACCCCCGAGTGCAAGCATATACTGTACATAAGGCCATGTCCAGGTCAGAGTAGCTGCAGAGAAATGCCTTTCACTGTAACTAAAATTAGGAATTCACAATTTATCTGTGGAAGTGGGAGGGGGCATGTATTCTGTGAGTGGAGCGATGTGACCAGTGGCGGCCGCTGAACTTTTATCTTGGGAGGGCGCACTGTAATTGGCAATAATTGGTCAAATGTATCTTATCAAGGGGTCCGAAAAATATTAGTTAAAAAAAAGATCCAGATAGTGGAAAGATTCGAAGATGCTGTTTACGCAGCTCCTCTCCACATTTCTGTGACGTTACCACTTCATTCAGTATCAAAGCACATGCGCCAAACTCAAAACAACAACAATGGTAAAGCGTGCAATGTTACTGTGCTTCCTATCGCTATTTTACCAGAATATCGTTCATATTCATTAATACCGCATAAAACGCACACTTGTAGAGATCACAATTCATGAATTTATTTTGGATTTAGCCCGGAGGACCCAAAAGACAACAAATTCTGTTCCACTATGCGGGCTGGAGTTGGCGTTATCCCCCACCCGAATGTGGTGCAGACCCGAGAGGATAATATGATGACGTGGCCCAACGTAACGTACGGCAAGATTTGTGCGTATTTCATGGATTCCTTTGCAATAGACAGCAAAGCTATGGACAATCTGACAGCCTCCAAGGCGTATCAGTATCTGCATATAAAGCACTAATATATAATAAATTGTAGTCTCTCTCTCTCTCTCTCTCACACACACACACACACACACACACACACAGATAGGGCTGTCAACTCCGTGAGGGGAAAATATGGGACACTATGGCAATTATTTTTGATATAATCATCAATGGCAAAATAAAAATTTCGTCTTGTTTAAAGCTCAGCTCAATACCAGACGTAATTTTGTTTTTAATAAGGGACGATTCCGTATTTAAGGGACGTTTGACAACCCTACACACAGAGCACTCCCAATCAAACGTACACATACAGCTCTACTGTCTGTGAACATTAGCTTATATGCTAATCAGCTGTTTTAGCAAAACCGGTGGCAATGTTAGTGTATGACAACTTCACAAATAACAGTATTGACGGTTTCATAGCTAAAGCTTTCATTTCATAGATTGAACAGCGAATGACGGCTCACTTGAGCACAGTCATTTTGTGGCAGGTTTGTGGTTAAAACACTCTCTATCTAACCACTTGTTTAGCTGTTTTCTTGAGCTTCTACATCCAACGATAGCACACGTAGTTCCCAAACCACTTTTCCGCTTGTCGTTGTCCATAATTTTTCTCACTAAATCACTCGGTGTTAACATGTAAAGTCAGCCAGAAAGGAAGTGAAGAGCATAATCATTAGGGGCAACCATGGCTCAGTTGGTAGAGCTGGTCTTCCATTAAGCAAAGGGATGGCGGTTCGATTCCTGCTCTGTCCTAGTCAATCTGTTGTGTCCTTGGGCAAGACACTTCATCTTTCTTGCCTCCAGTGTCACTCACACTGGTGTATGAATGACTATGAATGTTCGGTGGTGGTCAGAGGGGCATTAGGCGCGAAATGGCAGCCACGCTTCTGTCAGTCTGCCCCAGGGCAACTGTGACTACATATGTAGTTTACCACCACCAGAGCGAGCATGTGAGAGTGAATGAATAATGGAACACTAATGTGAAGCGCTTTGGGTGCCTTGAAAAGCATTATAGAAATCTAATCCATTATTATTATAATCAGGAAGTAAAGCAGAAACGGGTTGTAAGTTCATGGCGCTTTACACAGCTTTGAGCATGATGATGTTCCACATGTGCCAGCCAATAAATAACAGCCAGGTTGCCGGACTCACGTGCATGCGCCCCTGTGGCCTCCTATCAAATGCATTATGTCACATGTAGACTCCTGGTAGAGTGACTCAATGTTAAGTTAATGGAAAGAACGGTGGACGCCCCGTTTGACCTAACAACTTAATGTAAGCAAAGCGTAACTAGTTTTGTGAATATGAAAGATATCATTGCAAAGGATTAAATGACAAATATCAGGACTTTGTTAAATTAATACTTTAATAAATATATCAAAGATGTTTGCCTGTTAATTTAAATGTTTTGAGATCAAATTGTTTTTTTTTTTGTTTTGTTTTTTTTTCCACGTCCGCCATGGGGCGGTGCCCCTGCGGCCAATTGGACCAGCCGCCACTGGATGTGACCCAATATGATAACCTGATATGACTTTATTTATGTCCAAATAATACTATATATGACGGGTACAACTACAATGAATTAATATAAAATGATCATATGCAAAGGCCCATTTCTTATTACAGTTTTTGTCATATACTTGACACAAAAGATACTGTCATGAAGTGCAAGTTTTCAACTAAGCATTTAACAGAAATGTCTACATAAATAGTAATATGTAAAATGTAAGTTAAATATAAAAAAAGTTTGTACTTAAGTTGCTCCAAAGATGTGTGAGGAATGCAAACTGTGCACACAAATGGGTGGTAGGTGGTTAGGTGTTGGTAACCACAGACGTGTACATATAGGTCAACACAATAATAATATAGGTAACTAGAAAAGCATTCTGAGAATGCAGACCTCCGCATCAATAATTGGGATGCAGTGGTACTCTGGAAAATACCAGACCATCTGGTCTGCTGTGGGTGTGGGTGAAAGAACTCTCCCTCATTCGACACGGATGAGAAAGCCCCACCCCTCAGTTGACAGAGAAGCGGCTTTCGACTCAACATACATATAATACCTTGACAGAAGGGGCCTTTTTTCAATGAGGCAAAAAGGCCAGGGGCTCAAGCACCCTTTTGGCCTTATTTGTGCATGTGCCTGTTTTTATATGAAAGGAATAAAGAAGTCTTATATTGTTTTCTTCAGTACAATGATATAATTTGTTCCTATTGTGAAATCAGTTTTTGCTGACAAGCAAAATAAAAAATATAATTTTGGGAGAAATAAATAGCAGTTCTTATTTTCATACTAAAACTGAAACGAAATCATAGCAAAAAAATGTGGTGCGGGCCAGAGCGTGGACTACCTGTACTGTTGCATCCTCAGTCAATAGTATCCAAACCAAACATATGTCCAATACTAGAACGGTCTGAATTACAGCAGCAAAATAAAATCACTTCAGCTCGAATACAACATATTACAGTGGTTACAGAAAGTATTCAGACCCCCTTAAATTTTTCACTCATTGTAATATTGAACCATTTTCTGAAGTAATTACAGTTAATTAATTTTCCTCAATGTACAGATAGCACCCTGTTTGGCACACACAAAAAACACAATTGGGGACATCTTTGTAGATTTATCATAAAATAACTCATATGTGACATGGTCACAAATTGTGTGTATATTAGTTAGGAGGAAAAATGTACTTAAATGATTTTAACAATTGGCTGCAATATACCAGTGGAAACATGTAAGGGCGTCTCAATATGTTCTGTACCCACTGTAAGTGTAAACGGTACCAAATGTGTAACAGCAAAATAAGACATTCTAAAAAGGTATTACATGGCTTTGTTGAATTCTATGCAATGATGTTTTATGTTCTTTTCCTACTGTGTGGCTATACATTTCTACCTGTGCCAGATGTAGGATTGTGACTTGTAAAATACATGACAATAGTATGTCAGTTCATTAACACACATGAAGAGCATTAACTCACTGCAAAATAGACAAAAACATTGCAAAATAAAAAGAGGCAGCAAGATATTCCAACAGATGACATGTTTTAGTTCAGTTCCGACATGAACAGAGTTTATGTCTAATGTGGAAATGTTTTTGATGCCTATGAGACATAAAGTTGACCCCTTGGGTCTGGAATTCAAAACATCAGAGAACCACTGAGCTGTTTTATTTAGAAGTAATGACATTCCTACATCATGCTGTTGGAGTTTTATTTGGTCAGAATAACCAGTGGCTTGGGCATAAAATGTGAAACACTGTCAGCATCTGTGCAGAATGAACAACTCAAATGAAAATATTTCACTGTAAAGACTACAATTTACAACGGCTTGAAATAAATATAAGGTCATAATATGAAACAGATGCTTTGCAATTGTCACATATAATCATTCATATTACACAATTGTACTATAATTTTTTTTTTTTATCTTTTTTGGTCTGATATTTCCAAAACCTTTGACCATGCACCTGAACCTAAAAACAATGATGTTGTTACAGTCACACAGTTCACAGTAGATAAACCGTCCAACAGAACTGTCTGCAAACACGCTACACACGTTGAACTTGGCACAAACCGTGGTCAGATGAAATGATTGTTCAGAAACTCCTCATTCAGCTAAATACCAGATGTTACCTCAGAAGGGTGGCTATGGTGCTAACCTCCTCCCTGTTGCTCTAGAGCTGTGGACATTTCCATGTCCTCAGGACAAAGATACTCGCACCATGATTGTTGTAGTAATTGTGAATTGCTGTGTGTTGGCTTTGTCTCTGCAGGGATGCCTGCAGCTTATGACCTCAGCACAGTCATCGGCAGTGGCCCGCCGGTGTCTCACAACAACCTCATCCCCCTGGGTACGAATCCCACTCCTCCTGGCTTCTCATCATCTCAGGGAACTTGGTGTAGTGGAGAACAAGTAGGAGAGCCACAGAGAAAACCCGCAGTGCAGCCTGAAAACAGTTATGTTTGACACTAATGCTGTTCATCTCCTAGTGTTTAGTGAGCTTTGCTGCTTTTCAAAACACCAGTGGTGTGTCTGGATGTTAAGTCACATGAGCACATTTTCATGCATGTTGATAGTAATTGTAGTACTTCTTTTAGTGTTTTATCCCCCCTTCCCTTGAACCTTAGTGCTCTTACTGTAGTTTTTTTTGTTTTGGCATTGAGGTTAACTATTTCAGCCATTAGCTAAACAGTTTTAACCAGGCCTTTCTTCTCCTAATTAACACTGTTTCATGTTTTCTCTTCTGCTCCTTTGCTTTTCTCTTTTGTGATCTGAAACTGGTGTCCCTCTGTGTTGTCAACCAATCATTTATTTCCTTAAAGCAAAACAAATGGTCAAGGCAGATTCCCTCTCTATACAGAATATAAGTTGTTTATCAGTAACTGTATGTCTGACTTTCTGCACTAACTGTTCAATTATTGGAGAACATTATTTAATTAATCCACAGCCAGCATACAACAACCAATCACTAATCCCATTTGCTTTTGTTCTAAATTACTAGATTCAAGTTTTTCACAAGATACAGCTCATGTTTATAGATTTACTTAGATTTAATTAAACTATTGATGAGACTTCATTGATGAAACTATTAATCCCACAACAGGAAAATTCACTGCTCAAGGCAGGAACAACAATTATATTAATTTTTAGATGTATTATTTTTAGTATTTGCCTTCGGCTGTCATTTTGAGCAACTGAAAGTTGGTCATTTTGTACATTACACAGATTTTATACAGAATTTTCTAAATAAAAGCCAGGCTATTGCCACTCCTTTCCCTGACAGACTTGTAATATGCAATGTCTCTTAAGCCAATAAGTAGTAAAGTTTGAATTATTAGTGTCATGAGGAGATGTTTGTTAGGAAAACTCCACGATTTATAGAAACTACTTTCACATTTTTATTTTTAAGTCTATTTCTATAAATGTAAATGCCAAAGTAAAACTTGGGTCAAATACCCAGTTAATACTTTTTTTCAAAGTTACATTAAGGCATTTACCTGCAAATCATTTAAAGAACCCACTGTCACAGAGAGTAGGGACCCCAAAAGTACAAGACAATGCCTCATCTGTTTTTTTACTCCTACAATATTCTTATATCTGCCTAATATACTACCATGAAGTGGTAGTTTAACCCGAGTCATTGATTTGCACATGTGCTTGACTGTTATTTGTGTGTCTGTTTCTTCTGTTGGTCACAGTGAACACAGGTATTGTGAATCACACTCACTCCAGGATGGGCTCCATCATGAGCACAGGAATTGTCCAGGGTATGTACAGTTTCACTCCACCTGTCTTAGTTGTGAACTTCAATATATTAGCAAGTAGTTTAAATATCTGCCCTGAATAACCAATGGTCCACTAGGTCCCGGATCCAAACAGAACAACTTGCAGTTTACCCACTTGCTAAAATAATTCATTAATATGGTAATAATTAATATGATTTTAGTGTATGTGTTGGCTCATTGATGTGCTCTTGTCAGTTAAAAAGTTTAATGTCTTGTTAGTAAGTTAGCTTTTAGCAATAACTCACCCATTCCCTGATCCACCCTTTTATGCAAAAATAATCACTTCTGGTATAGAGCCAACCCTTGCAAATATTCACCTACCATTCATGTACTATCAAATGTCAGTGAACATAAACTTGGTGTGAATGCCTTTGTCAGAGCTGAAGCTCCTCTGTGCTGTTTTGTGTTTACTTAAAGGTGGGGAACAAGATCTTTGTAAAACATTTTGAAAATACACAATTCAAAAGTCCAAATCTCTTTCTTCAGGCATTAACTCTGAAGCCACATCTCCAGAATTCTGGCACATGTAATGCTTGTTGTTGAGAGTTGACGAGTGCTGCACAGCAAGCTTAAGTTTCATCCAGTCCCCTCGAACGTCTCCTCCAACACCCCCACTCTTACAGAACAGCCCTCGTTCATACCTACCTGGCTATTGTTAGATTTCTTACTGATTTATGTTACTGACAAAACCACTTTCCAGTGAACTTTGCATCCTATATTAGCAGTATAGCTAACCAAGCCCAAACTTAATTTCCTGTACAAGTGCTCTGAGCCTTTGAGAATGAGTGATTCATGCACGAATAGGGGTACATGCAGAGAGATGGGGTGGGGAACTAATATCAGTTTTTGAGTGGGTGCTCCAAATGATTGGATGGGGGGCGGGGGGATTTAGTCCTATCTGTTCCACTGGTGAAAAATGTTTAATAGGTTTCAATTGGAATGTGAAGAGAGTTTTAAGAAATATAGTTTAAAAAATGTTTGAGAATGAGAGAAAGATATTTATTTTGCACCCCACCTTGCACTCTCTGCTCTCGAAGATGCACATATTTACATTTCTTCACTTTTTGTCTTTATACAGTAACATAAATGTAAAAATATAGTCTCCTTGTTGTTTGTTTTAGGAGCCAGTACTGGGCAGTCGGGTCCAAGCAGCAGTGGTACTTACTACCCCGTCACCAACCAGTTCACCATGGGTGGGGCTGCCATCTCCATGGCCTCGCCCATGGTCATCCCAAGCAACACCATGCATTACGGCAGTTAAGGCCAACACCTGGCAAAGACCTCTCCCCACCCCTGCATGACTCCCTGAAACCCCCCCCCCCCTCCAGCGTCCTGAACTGATCCACCAACTGCAGCCAAAACCAATATACCAAAACCAGTGCAGTGCTGGCACTTTGTCTCCTGATGGTCAACCCCCCCCCTGTTCTGTCCATCTCTATTTGAACGCTCGAATGCTCTCTTATCCGTCCAGACTCTTGTCTTGCTAACAGTTGCGGCCGCTTCTGGGACTGTAACATATGCACAGCTGAGATGCACAACAGTCATCACCCCCCACTGCGTATCTCAATCCTTCTACTCTGTTTTTTTTTTTTAAGTGTCAAAGTGACACCCCCCAATTGTTTCTTCAAAATCTTACCTGTGAAAAACACCGTTGCCAGATACCAGCATCAGTCTTTTCCCATAATCCCCAACTCCTTATGAAAGACTGAAGTGACAGAGGATTTCAGCTGGAAACAGGACCCTATCATCTTCGTCGTCATCGGCATCAACACTCATCTCTGGGTGGCCATCTTGGTTTTTCATATCGGATCTAATCTTCAAGGGGCCCCCGCAACTCTCAACAGACCAGACGAAAGTGGTTCTTTTTAAAAGACCACTTCTCAGAAATCACAATAAATCATATTTTCCCATTCAACCACACTCGCTCTGAAACCCATCAACAGAAGAAAGTTTGCTTCTCTGCATTTGGAACGAACTGACTGCTCATTGTTCTTAATTCTGTTTGGTATCTGTGCTGTATTTATCTTGTCAAACATCCGAGAGCCTGATGGTCCTGATGCATTTTATGATTCTCTGGTCACCTTCCATGCTGGGTGTTAAAATATCCAGTTTTTACTTGGTGAGGAGCACAGCTTATACACTACATGTCCTGGAAGTGTTCTCCATACCGGTTAATATGAAATGAAATTATGATTCAGCTTAAAGGCAACACATGCCAACAGGCTGTTTATAAATGGGAACATTTGTGATGAATGCTCTGACATCAGCATTTTTAAATCTACATGTTTTTCTGTCAACTTATAGGGAGTAGAATGAGCTGAAAATGTGAACAGATCTCCAGAGTTGGTGAAAATTTTCGTTTTGAATTTTACTGTCTCTCATCTGTAACATAAAAATATTTCATATGAACTGCTGCTTTATGAATGTTAGATGTATACCTTCCCAAAATGTCAAACTGGTACTTTTTAGGATGAGTTTTAGCCTTGGGGCATTTAACATCATTTTTAGTGAATATCCAATGTCCTGTGAGTGCCGTCTAGAGACAACAGAAGGTGTCTAAAGCTGTCACAGTTTAAATATCATGCTTTAGGTGTGTTTTCAGATGTTGGCATATATTTTTGGTGTAGGGGCAGGACTAAAGTGAGACATCTATTCCCAGACATTTACAGTTATTTATTACTTTAAAAGTTCAGCCATCAGTATATACTGTTTAGCATCTTCACTATCACCAGAAACAACACAATCCACTGGAGATTCACTGTAAGCACATAGTGAACTCGACAAAATAGAATCAACTTGAACTGATCGTCAAAAACATGATCAGCTGATAATCAGGGCTATTATAGGTTTCCGGATCATAAACCTCATCAATAGGCATTTTATGTGACTGAGTTTGAGTGTGTTTCAGTAAAACTATTGTTTTTGAGCTGCTGTGGGAACTGATGTCCTCAACTTTGTTTCAAGCAAACTATAAAGACATGTTAAACTCAAGTGTAGAGACAAGAGTGTTACTTAATGGCTGAAGGGGGATTTAAAGCACACTCTGCATGTTTTATCCTGTCTTTGTAGCTTCAATGAGGAATTTTACAAATGGAGATAAGTGGATACTTGTCAATGTCTTGTAGAAAGTATTTGTCTGTCATCCAAATGAAAAGGAAAGGTGATTTGTTGTTTTAACGGACTATAAAACACGGAGGCTTTAAGGTCGTGAAGTTCAGATGACTGCTAGTGACATAACTCAACATGGAAGGTGACCTAAAGGACCGTCTGCCAAAACTTTTGTTATCCTGTTGATTCAAAGTGAACACGTCCCATCACATCACCCTGTCTGTTTGGTTTTTTGTTTTGTTTTTTTGTGTGTGTGGGGGGGCTGAGATTATATTGTAGCAGCCAAATCAACCCAGTCAGTTATTCATTTAGCTGGATGATTACCACCACCACAACCTTCTCACATCTTTGGCACAGTTAGAGGAAGACGAATTTGGGAGAGCAAACAAGTCAGAGGACCAATGAGAAGCCGTGCTGGATCGGCATCGTCCTAGTTTACATTGTTAATTGTCTTCTGCTTCTCCTGACCTCTTTAGATGCTGTTGCAGAGACTTGAAGGTCGAGGCATGGGAGAGAGGGCCGGTCCACTTACCTACACCCCCCCCACACCCCCCCCCCCCCCAAATGGCGTATACCTGAAGTGTGACCTCCAACATATCATGAGTCCCTCTCCCCCCAGCAATGCCCAATGCCCTCCACCACTTTTATCAGTCATGGGGAGAAAGACTGACACATATATGCATTGTTTCCAGTGTCCCAACTGATGGACTTGGTTCATTTGGAATTGATGAGTTAGCAAGTTTTAAGAGAGATGAAAAATGTCTCTTTGTAGGATTAACCTGTTTTGTTTTGTCTTTATTTTGTTTTTCTTTCCAAAAAACAACAAATGGTTTAAAAAAAAAAAAAGAAGCAAATTAAATGTGGTGGAGATGTTCCAAAAAACCATCCTGAAATCAGATGTTGTAGTACTTTACTTTGTGGCCAATTGTTTGATAAAAAGACTGGACACACTGAGATGTCAACCATGTGGTTGCTAGCATATAGCCAACATGTCCCTTCTGTCATGAAATCATTGCTTTCGGTAGTCAATAGTTGCATCCAAAAGTGTTAAGAGGATGTCATGTTCTGTCATGTTTGTGTCTGTTGACCAACCAAGTAGTCACATCTTTGTCACTGTCGGACATTGACTCTTCTGCTCCACACAAATAGAAAACAAATGAAGTCCCTGCTGAGTGTTTTCTCAATCATCAAATACTCGCCTTAAACTACTGTGAGATTAGCGTGAATGCCATGTAGCAACATCTGTGGTACATCACTACTTTGCTTCATATCAAGGGTGTCAAACTCATTTTAATATAATCTGAAATGGGCAGACGAGTAAAATAACACTGAGAAGAGTTACATTTCATTATATTTACACAATCCACAAAATGGAATAAAACAAATAGCAAATGTGTAGAGTAAGAAAATTATTGAACAAAATAATGAATAAACAAAAAAAAAATCTATTCAGTAAAATTTAAAATTTTGACCCCAGGCTTATCTTGGAAACTTGAACCAACCACCATTTAAGACTTAAATTTTCTTTATCAGTAACACAGGTGGGAATATTTCATTAGTTTGTAGACCAGTGTATTAGGCAGACTCGTCTTGTGAAAATATTGACATTTACAAAGAGAAACATTTGCGGGTGTTGTATTTATAGATGATTAAGATAGAATTTTACTAGTTCTATCTTAATTTTAAGATAGTACAAGTAGTACTCTAGTATCATTTTAGTTGAGGTTGTGAAACGTCAACTAAAATTATTATTAATATCTTCATATCTATTTTTGAATATCACAAATCCATCCAAAGGGCTGGACTGGACCCTTTGGCGGGCTGGATTTGGTCCCCAGACTGCATGTTTGACACCCCTGGTTTATACGAAGGTATTTAATGAACAGTCTGACAAACTTCATTTGGAAGTCTTAATGGAAACAGGAATTTTTCGCAAAATTGGGTTCAGTGGGTAACATTTAGTGACCTCTATTGGAGAAGTTGAAGATTCTAGCCATTGGAATATCACCACACTATTTATTTACTCATGTAGATGCTCCCAAAAAATCTCTTAGTAAATTCAACAGTTGTTAAATCAGAAACAGAAAAAAGCAGACTTTGTTCAGCAAAATTTATCATTAACTGGACATAATTCAAATATCTCCAGCTCCTGTCATTGATCCATTTCCATGGGTTTTATTGGTGACTCAGTGTTGAGATGGAAACTTTTTCCATGGTTATTACAGAGGCTCTGAACATCCAAATGGGTCATATCTGATGGCCATGAAAAGATGACAAACTGCATTTTACACCAATTATTTACATTCATTGATAGGATTAATGGATCAATGGCTATTAAATATTTCAACATCAGTAGATGCTTTTGGTTAACGGTAGATGTTTGGGTCTTTATGGGTTATTGTTAGCCTCGGCATAATATTTTTGGCTGACTTTACTCCTCTAACTGCTGCTTAATTTTCCATCAGTGGCGATTACCTGAAAATAATGACTTAAGAAATTGTGCTATGAGGCCAAAGAAATGTATATGTAAGTCACATTTAAAGCTGTGACTAAATCACTGAGTGAAACATGAAGCTACAGACATCTTTAGCAAACATAAAATTATACTTTTGTAAGCCTTTGAATTAGATAAATCGAACAAATGCTGCAGTTTCAGCTTTAAACTTATGTTGGTGCAAAGGAGAAAACAACAGTGATGCTTATATTTTTTGACTTGTCAATTTGTTTCATCTGTTTTTCATCCCTAACTTGGTCTTGAGTCCCTATAATGGTCACATTCATAGACAAATAATGCTATGGCTCTTAATAAATCCCTCATGAGTCTATAGGTGAATGCATTAACATCTTTGACCTTTTATGGGATGAGAGTTTTATCACTGTTCCACGCTTGAATTACACATGTGTATGTCAAATCATCCTACGGAGAAGAGTCACATGTGCAGCAAACTGATAATAAGATGTAAATTTCCATCACACCTAACATCAGTTCTAAAGACTAATGATGCTTCAAAGGATTTTAAGATTTTTAACCCTTTGATGCATGAATGAGTGTTTTTATTCATCTTTAGGCATGGAAAAATCAATGTGATTGAAATATTTAGATTTTTATGGAGTTACAAAAATGTCCACTCAGCTGGAAAACACACGTTTAAGGTTTGAAGCCAAGAAAAATTATTTTACAATGGACTATCGGAACACTGAAATAAAACCTTTTTATTCTACGTCCGTCTAGAACAGGGGTCTCCAAACTATTCCACAAAGGGGCGGTGTGGCTGCAGGTTTTTGTTCCAACCAACCAAGAGTTCACAGTTTGATCAAATGACTCTCTGAAGACAGAGATCAGAGTTGATTAATTTATTCAAGTCTGGTGTGCTGCTGCTTGGCTGGAACAAAAAGCTGCAGCCACACTGGCCCTTGTGGAATAGTTTGGAGACCCCTGCTCTAGAACATTGCAACAGCTCTCATTCACTTTTTTTAATTGACATTCCCAGCGTTTTAAAGGCAGATTTTTTTCGATAAGCACCTGTTGCGCCATGAACGCTCACTGCCAATGGCAACGAGTTTTGTCACTTCAGATTCACGGCACCATATCACTTCTGCAGGTAGTTTGGCTAGGGGTGTGACGAGACTCTCACGAGATGAGATTTTAATAAAACTAAATAACAAATTATATGAATGGACAACAGACTTTTATTTTACTGAGTTGCACATCTATTTTATAACTGTAAGCATGAACTTTTAATGAACTTTTTAGGCCTTCGCCGTGGACAACGTTGGCGCAAGGCCTATTGAGTCTGCTGTGATGGCCAGGGACGCGACCGCCAGGGACGCGACCGCCAGGGACGACTCGCACCACTCACACACATTCACGGTAGCGAGCCGTGTCCAAGCATGTGCACGTCACATGGACACACGGCATGTTTGCTCCTGCTCAGAATGAAAGGGAGTCTATGGGCCACGGCCACTCAGGGTCACTGACATGATTGTAAGAGCGTCAAATGTAACCTCTGACCCCCCAGGGACATGGGGAAAGTCAAAAGATTTTATTTGAGGGCGAGTTCGGGGGGGGGGGGTCAGAAAAATACTATATTGTTCTTGCTTGGTTTCTGAATTTTCCGTTCTTTATTTATTAGGCCTTTACCGTGGACAAAGTCAGCGCAAGACATATTGAGTCTGCTGTGATGGCCAGGTGACGAAATATGCCAGGGGTGCGGTCGCCAGGGACGACTAGGACCTCTCACACACACTCACACATTCACGGTAGCGAGCCGTGTCCGAGCATGTGCTGGTCACACACACGCACCGGATATTTGCTCCTACTCAGAATGAATGGGAGTCTATGAGCCACGCCCACTCAGTGTCACTGACATGAGTGTAAGTGTGTCAAATGTGACCTCTGACCCTGTAGTGATGTGGGGCAGGTCGAAAGATTTCATTTGAGGCCAGGTTCGGGGGGGTCCGAAAAACGCTATATTCTTGCTTGGTTTCTAAAATTTTCGTGCATGGTGTTCGTATGCCCGATCTACAGCCATTTTAGTAAAGGTGAATTTGTAGGGGGTGCTATTGAGCAAAATCGCAATTTCAATTGATAAACCCGTGTAGGACTGAGAGATAGACGTCCGATTCAAATTTCAGCTAAATCCATATTGGTGTGGCGACCGCCTCCCCACACGACGTCCAAGTAAAATTTCAGCCAAATCAGTGTTCGTATGTCCGAACTACAGCCATTTTACTAACCAGGTATTTGTACGAATCTTTAGGGGGCGCTATAGTGCAAAATAAAAATGTCTTATTACAAAAACGTGTAAACGTGGAAAACAGACGTCGGAGTAAAATTTCAGCCAAATCGGTGTTCGTATGTCCGAACTAAAGCCATGTTAATAAAAGTACATTTCTAGGGGGCGCTATAGTACAAAATGAGAATGTCTTTAGATAAATGGATGTAGAGATAGATGTCTGTGTCAAATTTCATCCAAATCAGGTCCGAGCTGAAGCAATTTATGTGGTGGTAATTTTTCCCGAAATCTTCGCAAACTTTGCGACAGCGTGGCCACTTGTCTAGATCATGTTCACTGATTTTGAGCTCATTTGACCCAACGGCCTAGGAGGAGATAGAAAAATTCCAATGACAGCGAAAATGACGACTCAAAATCTTTCAAATTTCAATCCAAGATGGCGCACTTCCTGTTGGGTTATGGGCGTGGTCACCATTAACCTTTTTGTT
This sequence comes from Siphamia tubifer, assembly GCA_020466265.1. Taxonomy (NCBI): domain Eukaryota; kingdom Metazoa; phylum Chordata; class Actinopteri; order Kurtiformes; family Apogonidae; genus Siphamia; species Siphamia tubifer. The sequence goes on from CM035790.1 coordinate 5,020,023, forward strand.
CATCATCATATGAGGAACATGTGTCGCGATTTTCATAGCTCTAACTTCACTAGGGCGTGATCTGGCCTAATACAAACTATTCCCTCCCTCCGGGGCAGGGTGCTGCATGCGGCTGGCCCATGGTGGGACTGCGGTGTCTGCCGGGGCGCTGGTCTAGTGCTGCGACTCCTGGGAGTTTTAGTGCTGGCTGGGCCAGTCGGGTTTGGGTGGGCCCACCTTGGCCTCTGGCCTCGGGGCTCTGGGGGCCCTCTGCATCAGTACTGGTGGTCTCACTACCTGTCTCCCCCGCTGCTCTGTCCTAATGGGCCGGACCCACACCAGACTGTTTCTTACTGCGCACTTCACACACTTCACACCTCACTGTATATAGCTACCCTTAGGCACATATAGGGACACAACAGTTAGGGCCTCGAGAGCAGGTGGGGGCGGGAGGGATGGGCTCGGTGGTGGGGCAGATGGCAGTGGTCTTCGGCCTTGTCTCTTCCCCATCACCCCCCCGCTTGCCTCCCCTGCTCTCTAATTTCTTTTTAATGCACCACACACCTTAGGAGTAGGTCTGGGACGGCTCGGGGAACTTGGGCCAGGGTAGGCTGCAGAGTAGCCATCCTCTGTGGTCCCCTGGCCTGCCCCCTGGATGCCTCGCCCAGCCTCTCCACTTTTAATGCACCACATGACACTCAGGGTTACACTATCACGGTGCAGGGATAATGTCTCCAGTCAGGGATATGGAGACATATTAATAGGGAGTAATAGGGGGGGGGGATTTCACTAATATGGCCTCGCTGGTGGGACCCGGCTCCCTTGTGGCTATGGGGTAGCGGCGGTGGACTACCATCCATGTTGCTGTGGCTGGGGGGTCCCCGGGACCTGGGGGCTGTGGTCGGGGAGGGTTCTCCTGCTTGCCCGTCAGGTCCAAGCGGGTGGGTCTTCGTGCCCCGGGCCCTCTGGGTCGGCCTTGGTGTGCTGGGGGGGTTTGTAGCTGCTCCCTCTGCGCCTTGTGGCTCCTACGGCCCGGGATGGGGGTGCCCTGTTAGCTTGGCCCTGCCTTGCCGTGATTGCTGTTCTGGGCTTCGGGGTCCTTCACACTTGCATGTTTGATCGGGTCTTGCCAGCTACTGCTGAGTTCCATTTCAGTGAATGATGGGACCCGCCAGAATGTGCTGAGAATCTCTCCAGAATTTCTACCCTAAACTCATTCTCTTCTTGCACTGGTGTCCCCTTCTGGCCTATTCTGTTCTATTCTATTGCATTCTATTTTACACTATCAAGTCATCCACAACTATGATGCTCAGTACCGTTTTTGTTTAATTATTTATTTATTGAATCTCTTTTTCTTTTGTGCTGTTTTGGTTTTCTTCTCTTTTTTCGATGTATTTATTTTTATTGATGGACAGTTAGTAGTTGGGAATAACACACCACCTTTCAATCTTTTAACTGCAATAGCACTGCTTGTTAACTTCTTTCTCTGTTCGTCCTGTCTGTCCTGTCCAGTCTTTGTTTCCCCCACACATCACTGAGGTGTAGCACTGTCCTCCCTGGCTTATAATAGAGAGTTCTAATAAAGGATGTCTGCTCAGCTTTCAGGGAGGACCGGTGATGGTCACACACAAGCACTAAATATTAAAATATTTGGCTGCAAGACTAAAAAATGCATTGATGTCAAACAATGTTGACTCCCTCTCTGTGGTGTTAAAATTTGAGAACAAATGCAGACAAAAAAAAAAAAGAAGGAAAAAAACCCCAAAACTTTCACCTTTTCTAGGTGGCGCTGTAGACACATTTCTAAACTGACTTTTACGAAACCTATAAATACTTGCAATTTTTCACACTTCTGAGGTGTGTGAAAAATTTGGGGAGTTTTCGTGCATGTTCAGGGGGTCAAATTAGAGCTCAAAGCGCAGACGAAAGAAAAATAATAATTAAAACTGCAAGCAGTCTCAAAGGCCTTCGCCCTCCCTTGCGACCGCCTCCCCTGGCGACTGCCTTCCCACGCGATTCCCGAGTCAAATTTCAGCCAAATCGGTGTTTGTATGCACGATCTACAGCCATTTTAGTAAAGGCGGTGCTGTAGGGGGCGCTATAGAGCAAAATCACAATTTCTATTGATAAACTGGTGTAGGACCCAGAGATAGATGTCCGACTCAAATTTCAGCCAAATCTGTGTTTGTATGTCCGAACTACGAACACTTTACTAAGAGTGTATTTGGTAAATCTGTAGGGGGCGCTATAATGTGAAATAACAATTTCATATGACAACCAAGTGTAGGACCGAGAGATAGATGTCTGAGTCAAATTTCAGCCGAGTTGGTGTTTGTATGTCCGAATTACAGCCATTTTCATAAAAGTACATTTCTAGGGGGCGCTATAGTACAAAATTAGTATGTCTTTTGCTAAATGGATGTAGACCTGGGAGATAGACGTCTGTGTCAAATTTCAACCAAATTGGTGTTCGTATGTCCGAGCTGAAGCAATTTATGTTGTGGTAATTTTTCCCGAAATCTTCGCAAACTTTGCGACAGTGTAGCAAAAAAACGATGCAACTTTTCCAACTAAATTGGATAACTTTTGAAGTCCCACTTATCTAGATCGTGTTCACCGATTTTGAGCTCATTTGGCCCAACGGCCTAGGAGGAGATAGAAAAATTCCGATGACAGTGAAAACGATGACTCAAAATATTTAAAATTTCAATCCAAGATGGCGGACTCCCTGTTGGTTTATGGGCGTGGTCATCAATAACTTTTTTGTTCATCATCATATGACGAACATGTGGACTGATTTTCATAGCTCTAACTTCACTGGGGCATGATCTGGCCTAATAAAAACTATTTCACCTTTTCCAGGTGGCGCTGTAGACACATTTATCAACCGAGTTTTATGAAACCTATAAATACTTGCAATTTTTCACACTTCTGAGTTGTGTGCAAAAATTGGGGAGTTTTCGTGCATGTTCAGGGGGTCAAATTAGAGCTCAAAGAGCAGACAAAAGAAAAATAAACAATAATAATTAATAATAATAATAAGAAAAAAAGAAAGAAAAATTAAGAAACCAAGCAAAAACAATATAGCGTTTTTCTGACCCCCCCCCCCGAATTCGCCCCCAAATGAAATCTTTTGACTTTCCCTATGTCCCTAGGGGGTCAGAGGTCACATTTGACACACTTTCACTCATGTCATGTTCATTCTGAACAGGAGCAAGTATGCGGTGTGTGCGTGTAACGAGCACATGCTCGGACACGGCTTGCTACCGTGAATGTGTGAGTGGTGCGAGGCGTCCCTGGCGACCGCGCCCCTGGCATATTTCGTCACCTGGCCATCACAGCAGACTCAATAGGCCTTGCGCCGACGTTGTCCACTGCGAAGGCCTAATAAAGAAAGAAAAATTCAGAAACCAAGTAAGAACAATATAGTGTTTTTCTGACCCCCCGAACTTGCCCCCAAATGAAATCTTTTGACTTTCCCCATGTCCCTAGGGGGTCAGAGGTCACATTTGACACACTTTCACTCATGTCAGTGACCTTGAGTGGGCGTGGCCCATAGACTCCCATTCATTCTGAGCAGGAACAAATATGCAGTGTTTGCGTGTGACAAGCACATGCTCAGACGACTTGCTACCGTGAATGTGTGAGTGGTGCGAGTCGTCCCTGGCGACCGCGCCTCTGGCATATTTCGTCACCTGGCCATCACAGCAGACTCAATAAGCCTTGCGCCGACATTGTCCGCGGCAAAGGCCTAATAAATAATAATAATAATGATAAAAAATAATAAAGAAAGAAAAATTCAGAAACCAAGCAAGAACAATATAGCGTTTTTCTGACCCCCCCTGAACTCACCCCCAAATGAAATCTTTTGACTTTCTCCATGTCCCTAGGGGGTCAGAGGTCACATTTGACACACTTTCACTCATGTCATTGACCTTGAGTGGCCGTGGCCCATAGACTCCCATTCATTCTGAGCAGTAGCAAGTATGCGGTGTGTGCGTGTGACGTGCACATGCTCGGACACGGCTCGCTACCGTGAATGTGTGAGTGTGTGTTAGTGGTGCGAGTCGTCCCTGGCGACCGCGCCCGTGGCATATTTCGTCACCTGGCCATCACAGCAGACTCAATAGGCCTTTTGCCGACGTTGTCCGCGGCGAAGGCCTAATGAAAGAGGAGGTTACATATGCCAGAGACACATCAGTATCATTACCAAGGACAAGCCATGTTTTCAAGATGTTTGCAACAGAAGGAGGCAAGCGAAAGATGCTTACACCTGAGAAATTTTGGAAAAAACCTGAAAATCCTCTTGGGAAAAGCCAGTGATAGATCAAGAGCAACTCTGGCAGACTTTTGTGTAGCAATAGAAGCCCTTCCCGCCCATCAGAAGTGATGGGTCAAGCAGAAGTAACCTGCAAACTATCAAACAGATTTAAACACTGAGGCAAGACTTTGAAGGAAATGAGCAACTTTATTGTAAAAGCATGTGAAACGCGGTGTTTCATAAAACTCCAGTTGCAGCAAGAAGCCAGCATTAAAATAGGAATAAGTTGTACATGTGTCTTTTTTATGTATTAAAGGTTAATTTGAACGTGTTCGCCGAATGTTTTTTGAAAAAAAGGTATTCATAGTCCCCCCCCCTATAAATATATGTTAGAAAAGTTTGAATAAAATTTTTAAAAATGTACAATTCTCCTTTTTTCAAAATCAAATCTGGCGCTGAGGCTGGAAGTTGAGGTCCGAATCTGTTGAGGTGCGAATGAGGAAATGCCCTCCCGACAGGTGCATTCCTTCCACTGCGGTGTGCCACGACCAGATCACGACTCCACCCAGACTTTGCCACTTCCTGGACTTGCTTTGCCTTCTTCTCCGGCGTACCAACCAGATCGCCAGGGCAGAGACCGGCCCACGTATAACAGGTACCAGGGGTCAGCTGTTATGTCGGCAACCCACTGACCCATCTTGAAAACACAGGAGTCTAATGCACACGTGAGTCAGTGGGTCTCCCAGAAACCCCACGGTGGCAAATTTCACCCAGGTAATACCAGTATTTTCAGACTTCTTTTCTGGCTGCTTGATGGATAACAAATCTTGCGATACAGAAATCTCGCGATCTCGTCACACCCCTATTGTTGACCCATCTGATGTCTGAAGGTAAGACAATGTCAATACAAAAAACAGCGAGATTCTATCTTGTCTGCAGCAGGGCTTTATAATGCATGGGCTTGGGCGGGCTGAATCAGGGGGCTCCAAGATATTAGTAATAAACTGTTGGAAATTTTGTACATTACTCAAAGGTTAAATAAAATGAGCGTGCTCATTGAGTGACCCATAGCCTAAAAGCGAACTCCCACAAATGTAACAAAACATCTCTGTTTCTCTCACACATAGCCTAGCGTATACATACAGGGGGTTCAGGTCCAGTCCTTCAGGGCCACTGTCCTGCATGTTTTAGAATACAGTTGTCAAACATGCAGCCTTGGGGCCAAAGCTGGCCCACCAAAGGGTCCAGTCCAGCCAGTGGGATGAATTTGTGAAATGCAAAAATTACACTGATGATATTCACAGTCAAGGATGGTAAAATTATTTTAGGTCAATTCAATCTAAAGTTGGTCAGACCAGTAAAATATTGCCATAATAAACTATGAATAATGAAAAACACACATTTTCCTTGTTTTTTAATGCAAAAAACATTTACAGATTAGTCTATCACAACAAATGTGAATAACTAAATGTCTTATGTGTAATTTTAGCAATATTTTGTTATTGCATTGCCATTTGTTGATCCATAGTGATCTGTAAGTTGTGATGCACACGTAACTAAGGCTTAATTTATTCATTTCATTTATTTTTCTGCTGAATTTCAGGGGTGGTTAATATTTGTTCATGTTATGTTCAAGTACAGTTCATAGATGGAAACATTTTCTTTATGGATATTTAGTTTTTTCACTCAAAAACACAGAAAAGAAAAACCTTTTTGACATTATATACATATTATTTATATTATTTTACTGGTTTTTGGTCAGTTTAGATCATATTAGACTGAATGTGGCCCCTGAACTAAAATGAGTTTGACACGATTGGACCCATTTTCCAACACACCTGGTTCAAACCCCAACCTTTTGACCAAACTCTGTAGAATCTGATAAAATAACCTTCAGCTGCTGGAAAAGGGAAACATTTCAAACATGCAGGAGAGTGGATCCAGGACGAGGACTGGATTCTCCAGGACCAGGACTGCTCTGATTGAACTTTTTCACTCTTTTTGTCCTCACATCCTTTTGTCCCCTGTGTTTAACTGTTTCAGCTCTTTAGTTATTTTTTTCGGCAATAGTCATTTTTTAATGATGCTGATGTTATTGACTTTTCTGTGTTACAATGAACAAGTCGGTTGCACACAACAGCAGTATTGAGTTAGCCAATCAGAACTATGCCAACGTGCTAACCAACACCGTCTGAAATAGGCAGTGTTGACAACTTTTAGCAACAAAATCGCCATCCTCACCCCGTCATGCTTCCTGTCACCGCCTCAATCTCATTCGGAAGATGTCTTGAGAGCCCTGCATATGGCATGCCAAATGGGTCACATTTATGCCAGTGCTTAACACGTTAAGACTGATATTTACCCGATTAATTAAGCTCCGTGTTACATGCTAATGAAGATGAACAGAGATTAGCTAGTGCATTTGGAGAGTGGAGTGAGGTAGGGAAATGTATATGTGTATTTATTATTGTGAAAAGTATTTGTATTTATTTATTTTCTCTGTGCTCTGTCGTTTTTACGGTGTTCATGATGGAAATAAAAGTCAACGCCTGCAATGAAATCTGAGTCATGTGACCTTTGTGAGTCTGTAACCACACAGAGACCTCTTTAGTGCAGTAATGTGTGGATGATTGTCTGTGATCCCGTCCTGTCTTTGTTCTCGTGGAGGAAACATAATGTGATGGTTAGAACCTATAATCCTAGAAGTGCATCAAATTCAAAGCATCTTTATTTGTCTCCCTAGGGAGAAATTAGTCTTGGACAGAGGGTTCTGCTGAAGACAGGATGATGATTGAAGCATCCAGAGCCCTGAGGTCATCAGGAACAGGTTTACTGTGTGTTCCAAAAATTAGAACCAAACAAAGTGAAGGATCATTCAGCAGAATCTCCTCACCTGTGGAACAAACTACCGGAATACCTGAGGTCTGCTCAAACTGTGAGTTCATTTAAATCAGGCCTGAAAACATTACTGTTCACTAGAGCTTTTACTTGGATTATCATTTTTTTAAATATTTTTGTGTCTATTTTAATTGTATTTTAATGCACCTTAATAATTTTTATTTTTTCTTATATGTTTTATGTAAAGCACCTTGAATTTGTCCTGTAGATGAAATGTGCTATACAAATAAATTTGCTTTGCCTTGCCTTCAACCCTGTCCTTGTAACGATTCTGACAACTGACAACACAACAACTAGACATTTCTAGCTGTTCTTTAGGTATGTCATCTATATAAACAACAGTGTCTCCATGCAGTTTTTTTGAGTCCGGTCTGTGCACGCAAAATACTCAAAAGGTCAATCCAAAAACAAAGAGGTGATGCTATGGTTTGGTACATTCACTTCCAGGCATGCGACCGGGGAACCAGATCAAAGGGTTTAGTTTGGCCCCTGGGATGAGTTTGTGAAATGCATATAAGATATAAATCATTTTAGTTCAGGTTCCACATACAGACCAATTTAATCTGCAGTGGGTTCACACTGCTTTGACACCCCTTGTTATACAAGGTTATAATCTATTTACACACTAGGAAAAAAACTAATTTAAAAAATCTATTATCTCCTTTTTTACATTAAAAACCATTTGCCAGTCAGAAAACTAAGTGCAGTGAAGTTAAAAAAAAAAAAAAAAAATCAAAATCAAACAATATCTGGCTCTGAGGTGTCATGGAGAAAGAAGTGGAAATCATCTATTTTCTCTGAACTGTGCAGTGTTTCTTATATTGTACATGCATGTATTGTGCATGAACGGAGATGATCAATAAATTAGACCAGGAGCAGTGGACATGAATTTTAAGTTTACCATAAAGAGGAAATATTTGAGGTTTATTAAAAAGGGAACCTTTTCCTCTCTTCAAGAAATAATACAGCCATTTTGACTTTCTGTACGTTCAGGCAGTTTAACTACATTTGAAATGGCCTCCTGATGCATGCTGGTCCATGAGATACATTCACAGGATAGAGAAGAGGGAATTTGGACATAAGGTCTTATGTATCACATTCATTCCTGCTTTTGGAAATTTTTCACAATATCTTTAAGAATTGTCATTAAATCAAAAAAGTTTTGCACCCACCTGCTACAAAAGCCAAACTGTTGTGACATGCAAATGACAGGAGTATCAGTCTAAGTTATAGAGTGCTATAGTATAAAGAGTATCAGCTCAGTTTATGATTGGTTGTTTCAGAAGTTTAATATGTCAGATTTATAAATGCATAACATGAAGGTTGTGATGAGTAGAGGTTTTGTGCTTGACACTGGTTGTTTGTGAACATTAGCCACCAACTATTGGTTTCCTACATCCATGATAAGAGGCTGTTGACAGAGTTCAGGAAGGGAAGGGCTCTCAAACATGCGGCCGGGGAACTAAATGTTGCCCGCTAAAGGTTCCAATCTGGCCCATGGGATGAATTTGCAATTTGCAAAAATAATAATAATAATAACAATAATAATAACAATAATAATAATAATAATAATAACAACAATAATAATAATAATAATAATAATAATCAGAAAATTGCACCAATTTTTCTTAAGAAATTGTATTTTTTTCAGGTTATTCACATCTTTTTTGCTTGAATAATTTTTAAAAGTAAGAATTTTCACAATTTAATTGTTTTTTTGTTTTTTTTTGCACTACCACAAACACAAAGTTGGAGTTGTCATTATTATTGTATGTGTTAAATCTGGAATTCCCTGTTCCTTCGCTTGATGTCAACTATTTTGGTCAAAGTTACTGAGTGTCACGACTCACGATTGACCCGGCTGACCTTTTTTATTCAAATATAATCTTTCAGTTGATGAACCAAGGTGGCGATTGCCAAAATAACAAACCTAAGGTCATGTCCACAAACAACCAGGTCCCAGACCACACAGGCTCCAAACCAATCCTCACACAACACAAATGTGTTACTGAGCCTCAGCTTTAGTCTATAAGAACTTTTTTAATGTCCTCTAGCTCTGGTTTAAAGCTGCTGCTCAAATGAGTGGAGTCTCAGTGTTGAGAAAGCTGCGCCAGACTGATAAGATGCACTGCATCATCAAACATCACATATCTACAGTTATTGCAGCCTTTTAAGTCTGTCACTATAGAACCATCTGAGGATAAATTCGACAAAATGAGCACACACCCATCCCTCCTGTAGATCAAGGGAACAATCACCACGTCATACAGTGGCAATACTCAACACTGCTGTTCCCAGTCTGTTTTTAAACACAGTGTTACGTCTATGTGGGGCTTCAGACCAATCAGACGCAGCATTTAGTGAACCTAATCTTTCCCAATAGTCACTGGGATTTGGTGCTCAATGGTACATGAACTGGAGGGGTTGTGGGGGCCGATTCCAGGGTTCCTGGATGACTGACTGTCTGGAAGAAGTACATCTGAAACATAAAACAATAAAATGTAGTCATAGTAACAGGTAGAACAGATTGAAAGACGCTGTATTAGTATTTACAGAGTGACTGACCTTGCAGCCAATAGCCAGGAGTGTGTGCAAAACCACTATGGTCACAACTGTAGCGACTGCCATCGCTTTGGTGTCGTCGCGGACAACAGGCCAGAATGTAAGGACCAGGACCGAGCCGGAGATTACCATGGCAACCACAATTAATGTCCAGCGTAACCACTCAAAAGGGATGATCCACAGAATCTAATGACAAGGATTACTTCATGTAAGTGATAACTAACATTTTAGAACAGGAACATTAGATTAAGACATAGAAAAAAACTGAAAGTTATAAAGTATTTGTGGATTCACATTCAATATCGACTCCTACTATTAAGAGGACAGTGTTTTTCCATGAATTTGTGACGTTAGTATTAAGTCTTGAATTGCTGAAACTCTGGGGTTTCTCAACACATTTGCATAGTTGTGTGTTTCCTGTAATTACAGAGACATATTTATTCCCAATACCACTTCTAGAACAGCACATTCAACTCTGATTGGGCCTCATCTTAGTCTCCTGTACCTGCCACCAAGCTCACAAGACAAAACATTTTGATGCAAATTTAGATGCGAAAAGAGTTTGTGCTCCCTTGTGCAGGATGAATCAGCATGATTTATGTGATCACTTCAAAAAAAATGACAGGACTCTGAACTACAACACAATGCTTATTGTTTCACATACCAAGTGTGAAACTGCCAATATCACTGCAACTCAGTTCACTGATATTTCTGAAGATGACACCAAATGTTCTTCACACTCATAATTTTACTGCTTAATATTTTGAAGTAGGAATATTACAAATTATACTATTAAAGAAAATGAGTTAATATTTATCGAGGAGAGGGCTTGCACTCACCGAGGTGGGAATGTAAATAAATAAGGAGTAGCCATAGACGCACACTGTCTCCAGAAATGAATATCCTCCAATATGCCGCTCAGTGCCTTGACGCCAGGTCAGGAAACCCCACAGCCCAACAGGCACCAGCCAAGCGTACAAGAAGATCACTACGGCAGCTATTGTTACTGCGAGCACAAAGACGGAGAGGAAACCAACTGAGGAATAGCTGATAATCAGACTGAAAAACTGTGCGATCATGTGGAGCACTTACCTCTGTGGAACTGAGGTCTGTAGTGAAACGCAGGGTTTCCCATCTCACTGAGGAAACTGGACAGGTTTCCACTGATGGCCACTGAGAACACCAGAGTTGTACAGATCCAGAATGGACCTACACAAACGCATTCAGATCAGATGGAGAACAGTCAGTGAAACACTACAAATGCATGGTAGCTATTTGTGTTCTACAGCTCCATGTTTCCATACAGATCAGATGACAGCCTTCAAAAGCCAAAATTCTCATATTTGGCTTTTTTGGAAAACAATCTTTTGTGTACTTCAAAATGTTTTATATACAGTGTTACGTCTACTTACGAAATTAATTCGTTCCAGAAGTGTTTTTGTACTGTGAAATTTTCGGAAATAGAGTGGCATTTTACATGTAACTTGCCTAATTTCTTCGAAGGCCCCCCAATAGTACCCCTCAAACCCTTTAAAATTAATAGAAAATTACCAATTTTGGATGAAATATGTGTTAAAAGAAGATTTAGATATTAGACTGTCCAGGCTAACAACGCTGTTGTTAGTGTAGATACAAAAACCACCAACACCGGGTTTTACATGGATGGATTCTGTCGGAGCTGAATATTGTTAGCACATCCAGGCTAATGTCGGTATCAGGGACAGAAGAGTTGAGCCACGTCTGGGTGATAATGAGGATGCAGCAGTCTGGTGGATCATGTTTGGCATTTAAATCCAGCTTCAGGGAGTCCAATTTTTTTCCAGTGAGCATCCGCGTCTCCAGGCTTGCAGAGTCCAAGTGTTTAAAAATTTTCCTTAAACTGATGATAGTCTGTTGGTCATATACTCCCCTTGCACAGTTCGGCTGAACTTTTGATACTAGGTGGAGAAATAACGGTCTGTGTTACCGGGAGCCACAGCAGCAGCTCCGTGATAAATGAAGGTCCAAGGGTAACGAAAAGCATCATAGTCGATGAGATGTTACATACGTGATGTATTTACGTAAATTACGTAGTTGCGTATAGGAATGTACTGTATTTTTGTCTGGGAGGTTTCAGTTTCCTTTTATAAATAGAATTTTCTTTCGTATTCAGAGACGAAAAATTAAGGTAAAGGTTTTTCATTACTTGGATTTTTCGGTAGCAGAGGCTTTCATATGTAGAGGTACCACTGTATTTGGAAAGATGAGTTTGTTCGCTTTCAGGTAATATACAATAAGTGGAGGTGCATTAATGTGGGAGCTGTATATATAGGTGTTATTAAAATAATGTCATCTATGGCCCAGGACCAGAACATAAGGCTGGTAAGAGCTTAAGTTAACACTCAGAACAGAAAAAAGTCAAATCCATAGTCTCACCGTATAGGTCTGGGTTATTCCTAAGGTGGTGTTTGATAAAGTTTCTTCCAGGTAAAGGCATCACTGAACCTTTAACTCTATCCAAAACCTGTAGCATACAATGAAAAAAATGTGTTATTGACATCATAAGATACAGGAATGGAAAGAAAGCACTAGTTATGTAGAGACTGTATTCATGTTCATACCTGCATTGTATCCACATTGAAGAAGGACTGATAATACTCAAAGGTCCAGAAGCCACCAGTCAGTTTTTGTCCTAACAACTATAAACACACGCATCTCAGCTGCTGTACACTTCAAACACTTATAACACCCTCATCTTATAATACAAATACTTTGATGACCTCTGAACTCTCCTCATGTTCCTCCTCATCCTCTGACAAGTCCAGTTTAACATCTTCTTCTCCTCCTGCTGCTGCTCCTGTTCCAGCTGCAGTTGTGGAGTTTGATGAAGATATGCTGTATGGGGAAGCCCCTGGGTCTGCAGACAACAGCTCTGTTGGTTCCTCAAACTCTGCACAATATCCACAAACACACAAAATAATGACAAAGACAGTCAATTTTGCAGTACAATCCATTTAGAGTCATAAAGTTTCTCCTCAACAGTTTAATATCAGATTATCTGATGTGTCAACAGGTTAAGGATTATTGCCTACTTTAGTAAATATCTGACTCACTGAGAACCGCCATACATGAGTTGGTAAATGCATTTGTAACAAGAATGTAATTCATCATTGACTTTTGTCTGCTATGGAGACAGGGGAAGACAATGGCAATGACACAGATGCCAAAAACACAAACCAAACCCGTCACCAGCAAGTGACCCAGTCGAAGCTCAGTTCAGATGAAGTTGCAACACCCAACCCATCTGTTCAGGGGCGGGGGGGGCACAATATACAAGAAGATATTGCCAAATACTTTGTAAACAAATGGGCTGTGATGTATGTGCTATACTATCCATATGAACCAGGAGTGTAATGGTACACAAAAATCAGTTCGGTACGCACCTCGGTCTTGAAGTCATGGTTTAGTTAATTTTCGGTACAGTATGGAAACAAAATGCAAAACTCTTTTCTTCCTCAGCACGGTATTTATTAAACCAAAAAAATTGCCAATATAAAAATGAAAACGGCAAATAATTCAAAGTGCTGCTTGTACCAGTAAGTTAAATTATATATTCTAAAATGATTAACCAAATGCTGAAATTAAAAATAATGAATTCCTTTTAAACAGTAAAAAATGTTTTTCCAACATCCTTTTGGAAACTGATGGGTCACCCCAAGTTACCAACACATGCTGCGTTTGCTGCGTGGTGTGTCCCCTCCATTGGCTGGATTTACCATCAATCATAGAAAACAGAAACGACCCACTCAGAAAAAGTGGACATTGGCGTCACCCACTTGGGGTTAAGTAGCATTAGCATCTACAAGAGAAGACGACACCACAGTAGCTGCTGCAGAAACGGGAAAAAATGGCGGAGCAAACTGGTTCATGTGCTCTCTACACATTTTCAAAACAAGCGCTGGATGATACTCACAGAGCGAGAGGGGAGGGGGGAGTGTTCCTTCATACATTTGAAGCCAATCAGACAGCTCATTACTGTGTCATGGACGTGTATGCGGAAGTACCTGTAAACTCTGTTGTTCTCCCATCACCTCGGCATGATATGCACATACAAACTGGTTGTATTCATTTGGGGCTGTACTGATCCGAACATCTGTTTTCAACGGTTCAGCATGAATACATATACCGTTACAGCCTTAAATAAATTGTCAATCGTAGATCATTGTGGGAGCTTTAATTCCACAGACTTTGACATTTCTTACAATCTGGTGTCGAAACCCAGGATAATTGACTCTTGAGTGATTGATTCTAAGACTAACTCTGAGATTGGCTCCTTGGCCTTCGGGATTCTGGGATAAATATCGGCGGAGACCCACTGCAGACAATTCTAAGGACATCCTGAACTGCAAAAAAAGGTAAGCATCATACTATGATTTTGATAAATCAGAATTTCTGCGATTGGATACTCTAAATTGAATTGAATTGCAAACTCCACACTGAAAGGTCTGCTGTGGGATTCTAACTAGGCTCCTTGCTGTGAGGCACAAGCAGGGCCGGATTTCAGGCCGGGAATATCCCGCAGCATCCAGACCAATTCCAGCATCGTGGAGGCAGAAATAAAAGTCCCCTCCAAAAACCACACATTTGGGGGTTAGGGGGGGCTTTTTAATTTCCTTATAGCAATTAAGGCAATACTATTCCACTGGCTGTGACACAACACCACACCATTAAACTAATCCATGACAACAGCTCACGTCAGTACAGTACTGTTCTCACATCTTCTCCCTGCCTTCACCATATTTACTTTTGTCTAAGGTTACTTACATATGTGTTATGAAGAACATGTTTGTATTATTTTCTCAGCAAACTTTTTAGATGCCATCTTAGATAGCTAATAAAAACTAATATTCAATGTTAAAGTGAAAAGGTCAAGAGTCTATCCTATAACTGAACTACTTTTGGTTTCAACACGGTGATCTATTTGAACACGCGGGGGCCGCCGCTACTAAGTGAATGTAGCGGAAACACTGCAATCGCAATGTTTCTTTAAATTAAAATAAAAAAAACCCTGCAACCAATCACAACCTCTCTGACTCCGCGGAGCTCCGAGTGCATTATTAGTGTTTACAAGCAAACTAATTGGGCGGGGGTCAGGCCAGGCAGGCCAGTGGGAAAGGTCCTGGTTGTCCCGTGGTCCACTGCACCACAACTAAAAGTAATAGAACAATTAAATTAGGAATTTTTATAGATTCCGATACATATATATATATATATATATATATGTATTCATCCAGGAATACATCAAGAAAATGGCCCCCAATGACCAACTGCTAAGTGAATGCCTCAGGCAACAAAAGCCCAGTAAGGTCGAGGAACCAGAGGGGCTATCATGGAGGGACAAACCCTTGCATGGCGTGTACCATCGACAAATTGAGGAAGTGGCTGATATGGAAAAGACATACCAGTGGCTGGAAAAGGCTGGACTAAAGGACAGCACAGAGGCGCTACTCATGGCTGCACAAGAACAAGCCCTGAACACCAGAGCAATAGAGGCCGGGGTCTACCACATCAGACAGGACCCCAGGTGTAGGCTGTGTAGAGAAGCCCCTGAAACAGTCCAGCACATCACAGCAGGGTGTAAGATGCTGGCAGGCAAGGCATACATGGAGAGGCATAACCAGGTAGCGGGCATACTGTACAGGAACATCTGTAAAGAGTATGGACTGGAGGTCCCAGGGTCAAGATGGGAGAACCCCCCAAAGGTGACAGAGAACAAACAGGCCAAGATCCTGTGGGACTTCCAGATCCAGACTGACAAGATGGTGATGGCCAATCAGCCTGACATCGTGGTGGTGGATAAACATGAGAAGACAGTGGTGGTGATAGATGTAGCAGTCCCCAGTGATAGCAACATCAGAAAGAAAGAACATGAGAAGCTTGAGAAATACCAAGGGCTGAAAGAGGAGTTAGAGAAAATGTGGAGTGTGAAGGCAACAGTGGTACCAGTAGTGATCGGAGCACTAGGGGCAGTGACCCCCAAGCTGGGAGAATGGCTCCAGCAGATACCAGGAACAACATCAGAGATCTGTGTCCAAAAGAGCGCATTACTAGGAACAGCTAAGATCCTGCGCAGAACCCTCAGGCTCCCAGACCTCTGGTAGAGGACCCGAGTCTGAAGGAGACACCGCCCACGTGGGGTGAGAGGAACATTTTTATATATATATATATATATATATATATATATATATATATATATATATATATATATAGTAATTGACCTTAGGAAGGGCTTAGTGTTTTAAAAAAAGGCTGCTGAAGCCCTGAGGAGGGAGTGGAGGTTTGAATGGTGATGGTTATGGAGCTGGTAACTGTCTTGATTCCTGATGTGTATAGTTTTTGTTTGTATTTTGCATGAGCTAATGAAGTACTCAGATTTAACCTTGTTAGTTTTTTCCTTGTAACTTATAATTCTGTAAATAGTATTTCTTTCCCTCTTACACTTGTAAATGTTGCACTGCACTCACACCTATTTTGCCATTTTTTTTTTGCCTGTGCTATTCCCCTTTTTAGTAATAGTGTAAAAAGAACCCCACAACAGCAATCTACTAAGTTGTTAAGAGCTTAGCAACAACAAAACTGAGAAATGCAGAGTTTGGTTATCAGCCGTTATATATAAATATAATGCTCTATTTTCATCGCTCAATTTTACCTATGTTGTTAGGTGAGAGAGACAAGGCATGTGAATCATAATTTTTTCATGTTCTGGTCAGATATGAAATTTGGGCTATTTCCTTAACAAAAAATTAATGTGACAAAATTACACATTTTGATGTTTATTATTGCGTTGTTTTCATGGACTTGCACTGATGACTTTTAGCAGAGAATGATAAATCAAGTCTTCAGATGAAGTCAAACCGTCCAGCTGGATTTAATTTGGACATGGTGACTCAGACCACACATCCAAGACTGATAATGTGTAAAATAAATAAATAAATAAATAAATTCCAATGTGATCACAATTGATATTGAAAATGGGTAATTTTATGTGTATTTTTCCCATATCAGTGCCTTTATTTTCTGAATTGACGTGTAAAAGGTCAACTTAATAACAATAATAATTATTATTATTATTTTGATCAGGACTGAGGTTAATAGATTTATACAAAAAAATAAAATATATATATCTAACATGTACAAAACAGCAGCTGTAGCACCTGAGGCTGGCCATACTAATAGGCTGAAATACTGTATAGTGTTCTATATCTATGTCATATAGTTAGGATTTGTCCAACAGGTCCCCTAAAATGCACAGGAAATTGCATCTCAGATTTTTTTCTGGGGGAGGTCCCCCAGACCCCTCTCTGGGTTAAGCCCCGGATCTTCACAATGTCTGGCTCTGTCTCCGCTCTGGCTCTTAGTATCAATTTTCGGGGATAGTGTGATAGGTTTAAAGGAAATAACGTTAATGCGCACTTAGGGCATGGACATGAATATTTACCTCGGAACTGTAGATCATTTGGACTGGCCATTGCTTTGGAAGACAAACCGTTCCTTCATTAAAACCTTGAGAGAAGAAGATCACAACACAATAATGTCACGATTCAAGTATATGCAGCTATCATTTAAATTCATGGAGGTGCAGACTAGTTGTTAATTTTCTACATTGTGTTAGAGCTGTTAAGATGACTAAGAAGTGTTATACTGTTAACATATGTGTGTAGAGAACCGACCTGTCCAGAGTGTTCTCAACCGCAATGGCTTCACAGCTCCAGGTGTCACAATTTACACTAGCTAACACACTCTCACCCCTGTGGAGCATGTATTTGATGGCGTTAATATCTGTCAACGAGCTCTATGTAGGCTTCACTTAAATGAGAAAAAACACAAGAAAAGCAGATAATAGCCTTTAACCGAGTGTGTTCTATTGCCACCGTCACGACTGTCAGAATTTCTACTTCTGGTACACGTCACCACGTAAACAAAGCTGTCACGTGAGTCTGAATATGAACGATGAGCTTTTCTGATTACAAGTTTCAGCCTACATAAATTATACAATGCATTTTATGGAGTTGTTTTCCAATGTGTGTCAAAATAAGATATATTAACTATTATTTATGCATTCGCAACAGTATGCGGTCGCTTATTTACGATGTAGCTTCCCGGGACGGTTGTGTGTTAGTTCTGTACCGGAAGATAATACGGGCCGGACCATCCACCGCCATCTTGGCTCCACGTGAGCCGCCCTCTTGTCTGTTGGGATGAGCCCTTAACTGTGAAGGTGACTGTCGGATTAAGTAAACTCAACCGAGATGATTTGTTTTCGCATATCGAGGAGGATGCTCTGCGCTGCGGCAGAAACAGCTGCAGCGTCGGTCGCAAAAAGCCGCTGGGAGAGGCTGAAAAACAGCAAAGCTGGTAAGAAACTGAGGGGAGTTGTGCAGCTGAGCTAGCTAAAGGTACACTAACACCATGGGTTTGACCGGTCATGTTACTTATCCACACCTTCCGCAGTTTAAAACTCAAAATCCGGTAAACTGCAGATAGTTGTCACCGCAATCTGAATAGCAAAAGAGGAATAACGGTTATGTAAAGTTACAGTGATGCACTTTAGCTGGAGTTAAGGGGGAAATATCACAATAGTCCAACAGTGCTGGATATTATGTAGTGCATTTTCTGTAGTTTATTTGGGATTGCTGTAACATTGTATATCGACAGTTAATATTTATAGATATTTAGAACTTCATATTCTGGAATCGTACTGTAATTATAATACCCATTAAATAAGAAAGAACATGTATTGTATTTCTTGTAAATCTTATAAGATGTACTATAAAATGCCTCTATTAAATCAGGGTGTCAGTCCAACCTGGGAGATGTCCAGGTCACGTAAAGCCCCAAACATAACTTTTGAGAAGCTGCCTTTACAAATATTTAGTTGCAGTTAATTGAAATAGACCTGAGCTGTCGTATTACTTATTTAAAGTATCATGACATGCAGAACACCGCATTTGAAGACGGTAAAAATATGCAAGGTCAATGGTGGGATCCAGGGACAGAGCCATGGCACTAATTATACATCACTTACAATGTAAATGTGTTTTGCTTTTTTAACCATCATGCACTAAAATTAATACAATTTAACTCCACCAATATGGCCACATTTAGAACCAAAGCACAGAGCTGCGCTAAGTTAATATGCTGGTCAAATGCTATGAAGAGGAGTATCGTTTTCAAAAGAAGAATTTCCAGAGAGTGAAACTTTTAAAAGTTAAGTTCAATTACTCCTTTCATTATCAACATTAGTAACACCTCCTTTGATGTATCCTTATTATTATTATTATTATTACTACTACTACTACTACTATTGATTATAATAATAATAATCAGGGGCGATTCTAGCATCTAACCTTTAGGGGGGCTCAGCCCCCAGTGCTGACAGTGGCACCTGTCTTGAACGAAAGAGTTGAATGGATTTCTAAACTTTTTTCTTTTAATTGACCAATAAAATATCATTTACCATCCACAGGCACTGAAATAAAGATTTATCTTACAAACTTACAAGTTCCATGTCAATGTATAGGCTTATTGCATGAGAAAAAAATGGTCTGGTTCTAGGACGTTCTGGTGAAGTGTGATGGTGATAAGGTGGCAATAAAAAAAAAGACCCATAGACCACTAGGCTGTTTGTCGTTAGCTGCTACTGTGTTAGCTCACTGCAGGTCCACTCCTGGACTACTCACACACATAGGTACTCAAATGCAATAATTCCTCTAAAGCAGGCAGGGGTAAATTTAACATTTAATTTCCTCACTATTTAATAATAACAGGTGTCTGGATAAAATTCATACAAGAAAAATGTACAGATGAATAGTATACTGTTCAAATATAAATAAACATCCATACTAACTCTTAAAGGTCTTTAATTTGGTCTAATTGTGATTCAAACTAGCCAGACACTATGAAGACCAGGTCTTAGCCCAGAGGGGGGTCTGGGGGGCCTCCCCCAGAGAAAAACTGATTTCTTAAATGCAATTTTCTGTATTTTAGTGCATGTTAAGGTGAGCTGTTTGACAAATCCTAGTCTCATGACATAGATATAGAACACTATACAGTATATCAGCATGTTAGCATGTTAGCATGTTAGCATGTACAGCCTCAGGTGCCACAGCCGCCATCTTGGTACAAGGTCCCTATGTTTGTCACACTATCAGGGAAGATATTGCCAACTGATGATCAGGCAAGAAGTGTTACCCCCATATAAAGATGGCACTGATTAAACTGAAACATTCATTCTAATTGACAGGGGTAGTTAATGCAATGTGTTCTATATCTTTGACCCTGTGACATGAAGATAAACATTTTTAAATGAAGACACTGAAAGGTTTCCCATTAAACAAAGTTTCTTTGTGGGAAACAAGGAAACTTTGTTTAATGGGAAGAAAATGTAATGAGTCCATATTTAATGAACATATTTAACACTGAGTAAATATTAACACAATATTCTAAATAAAATAGGAGAATGTAGAAATGTAAACTAAGGATCAGGGTTATAATAGTTTGGATTTTTCATTATAGTTTTGTTTTAGTTAGTTTGGACTTTTTCCTCTAATTCACTTAGTTTTAATGTGTCTTTTGAGCAGGTTTGATAGTTTTTTTCTGAATGTTTGGTTTTAGTTTTTACATCTATTTTATCTTCCTCACCATCCTATTCAAAGTAAAGTGAGGTGTGGATCAGCTGGGTCAGGTCAAGGTGGGTTATTGACTGAGCAGAGACATAAACATATAGACAGTATGTTGGATAAACTCCCTATAGCAGGTTGAGGGGGGGGTCGAGTTAAATAAGAACATTTTAAAAATTAGGGCAATCTGGGTTTTGATGTAGGATTGATGCCCAAATATCAGTTGTAATATGTGTTGTTTGGAGCGGAGTACACAGGTGACTTTTTTTTGCCGAGATTTAAAAAAAAAAAAAAAAAAGATCCGGGCATGAATCCCCAAAGCCACACCCCCTCTCACACAGATGATTCAAACCCTTTTGTCAGAAATGGACAAGAGGGTTTAACATGTAAAACAACAGAGTTCTAACCTGATTTGTCATCTGGCTGCGTTACGCTATGCTCACCAACAGTCAGGGTAACGGAGTTAAACATCTAGTAAATAATGTGTGTGAACTGTCCCCATGAGCACCTGCACACTACACACTATTATGACAATGCAGTTATGCCGAACAATAGATCTATTTTTAGCACAAATCAATATTTGCAAACATGCAACTTTCATTTATGAATAATAAAGGGGTATGAAGATATTCATTGCAGACGGGACATGGCACAGTTAAAATCCTACCTGCCAAAAACAACTTTTATAACCGATAACTTCACACGCAGGTCACATTTCCCACACTGAAAGAGGACGTAAATATGCATAACACAGTTGTGCACTGCAGAAATCAGCACAGATGCATACTGCACATGTAAAATATTACGGATTTCTCAACTACTGTACTCATTCTTACTGAAATGATTATCCAATGAAACAGCTAATTTTAGATCAAAAATGACCAAGCCTACATGGCGGTTGTTCACAATGTCCAGTTGTGACAAAATCAACCATCATCAATGATGGTGAAGGTGGTTTTTATAGTTGTCCACAGACCAGGGAACACTACTATTGACTTTAATTGTTCACTAATTGTAATGGCACAGGCCTACCTTCACATCTTACTCTCACTCATCTGCAGTGCAACCACCAGGAAATGTCCATTTGTGAAAACAATCGGGGCACGAATGTGCAAACCAATCAGAAAAGGGTGTAAGTAGAAGAATTTTATTGGTTTAGACAAATCACATGGTGACATGACAGTTCTCCACTAGGCTAGGACAACTCTGAGGCGGCGAAGATTTTTCATAATGCATTTTCTTCTTTTTTTGAAGGGAGCAACCAGGGGGTGCTGAGCAAACTAATAGCCTAACCTCGCCTCTGATAATAATAATAATAATAATAATAATAATAATAATGAATTTATTTGTCTTCTCTCAAAAACTTATACTCTTCTTTGTGGTATTTGACCTGTATGTTAATTCAGTACAGAGTCTTTGGTAGATCAACACCTCACATGGTCATTCCAATGCAGTGGGCGCATGACAGAATAAAAACAGCGATATTTGAAATGGACAAATGCATTACACACATACAAAGTAAACATAAATTGACCTTACATGGGTCTGTGTCAGACAGTGAACCTGTCAACACTACAGGGAACAAAGTTTATCTAATATTGCTTAGTTCTGTGACAGAGGCTGGATAGTGCAATCGGGTTCATCTCTATTCAGTCCACTCCTGTTGTATGTGTCCACAGTCACCACTACAATTGACTTATTGTATGTGGTTAGACAAATGACAGATATAGATAAAGAGCCATAAACAATGATCATTGATTTACTGGCGGCATACTCAAAAATCCAAGACTTTAACATCCAACTGTCATTGAATAGTAGCAACCCATTCCTAGTGATTGTATTTTAATATTTTTACATGAAATGCCTATCCTTTGCGCATGAAAATGTGGTTGACTGTCTACATGATCTATTATTGTTATAGACATTATTTCAGTCCAAAATGTTGCAAAAATATAAACATTCTAGTCGGATACAACAGCAAAAAGTATCACCCCAACTTTACCTAAGCAAAGATTCTATGATCTTTTTATCTGATTGACCTACATGAAAGTGACATTCAAATCTGAAACTTAATGTAAAACTCCAACATGAATTGTTCCATATGACAGAAGAAAAAAACAAAATGTGATGTAGTACAGTTAATTAATGATGCATCATTATTAAATGTACAGTTACTGTATTATTTTACACACAAACCAATATTGACCGAATTTGATCATTTATATTCAATGAAAAAAAAAAACCCTTAAAATGCAAAAAACACAGTGTAAAGTGGGTAGCATGATAGTGCAGTGGTTAACACTTGTACCTCACAGCAAGAAGGTCCTTGGTTTAATTCCAATGCCAGACCTTTCTGTGTGGAGTTTGCATTTTCTGCCCATGTCTGCATGGGTTTTCCCCAGGTTCTCCGCCTTCCTCCCACCATCCAAACCCACCATCCAAACACTGATAGGTTAATTAATTGGTTAATCTATATTGCCCATAGGTGTGAATATTTATCTTCAGCCCTGAGATGAGCTGGCGACTTGTCCATGCTGAACCCTGCCTTTGCCTGTTGTAGCTGGAATAGACCCCCTGTCACCCTCGTGAGGATAAAGTGGGTTCAGAAGATGAATGAATACAGTTTAAAGTAATTTAACAACAAAACTCTTGTGTCATCTGGAAACTTCACAGACTGAAATTTCTATTTGTTTTCAGGTGTGTGGTGTCGCAGCCTACTGTCGGATTACAAAGATGCATGTAAGGACATGGTTGTTGGAGCCCGTGAGCGTCCACTCAAAGCCTCCATGTATGGGACTTTGTTGGGGGGTGCCTGGGCCTGTTTCTGCACGAAACCAGACTGGTTGTCTTTCGAGGCAGTACTGCTGGAACGCTCCAACCAGCTGGCCCTACTATCACCCTGGATCCGGAATGAAACCTCTGATGGCCATGTTCAGAATCTAGTTAAACTCCGTAATGAAGGTTGCCTTCGCCATGCCAGTCTGGGGCTCCTGTCACTAGTGTACCGGGCAGACTATGACCCAGACGCAGCAATGTATGAGGCCCGCTGCTCAAACCTATCTGTGCCATGGATGGAGCTCCCCTGGCGGGTTCTTGATGTGGGCTTTGTCGGCCATTGGTGGATCCTTGACTCAAAGATGAAGGACTTTGATGTGAATGAGGGAGAGTTTAAGTATCTGCCGGCACACATGCAGGCCACATCACCACCTAGTGTTCAGGAGGTGGAATTGAATGAGAGGCTGCACAAAGAGTCATGGCTGGCAGTGAACATGGAGGATGGGGACGAAGAGACTAAAACCATGGATACGAACGACGACAATGTCGGTGAAAAGAAACAAGTTTAAAACAACTGAAAGACAAACACTATCAGTATGAAAAACTGAAACAACTAAAACAATGTGCATCGAGAAAATACTGCAAAAATAGAAAATGAGTCTTATGATGTCACATATACTGAACTTTCATGTGCTATATCTGTTTACTTTCCTACATAAATATACAAAAATATCGAAGTATGCCATAATAAACACAATTGTCATATAAATGTTTTTCTTTTGTTTGAAAGGTCTCATTTAATACTGTGGCAAAATTATTTTTTTTTATGTTTTAGTGTTGGATTTGATTGAACATTAAGAAATGGAAAACAATTTGAATACATACAGTAAAAAACACAATACAAGTATGTTTGAAAGGAGTGGGTCGAAGTTAACGCTTATAAAATCCTGTCTCTTCTTACTGTATCAACTTTAACAAAGATCCCCTTCCTCCAAAAGAAAAAGAACACTTAAGTACTGTATATCTGATACATATATACATACATACAGAAATATAAAATGAAAACCATAAACATGGAAATAACACTCATTCAATAATATTAACATGTATTTGTCGAAAAAGAAATGGAAAACAAAAATCAAAACGAAAAGCAGCTGACCTTAATAATGTAGTATGGACTCAAAATAACCTACTCTGAACAAATAAATACATAGAAAAGTAATAAATATAAATACATAATTATTAATCAAAGAAAGCCTTCACAATCTCATCCCTGTATTATGTAAAGATATATTGTTTATATTTTTATTGAATACATTTTCAGATTTATCTCACTGTTGACATTTTTAGTTAATTTTCCAAAAGTTGGAATATATAGATAATGTAAAGTCATTAATTAATTTGAATATTCAGTATATAAGGCCTAATAAGATCTTTATAAACAAAATTCACCTAATGCCACATTGTCCAGTGCTGTTTTTCGACTCTGCCACCAGAGGGTGCAACAGTCTGACGAAGGCTGAACCAATGTACAATAACTGAAGGCTTCAAATCAAGCAGATGCTACATATCCAGAGGCTTTAACATCTGGTGGGGGTGGGTCAGGGGCTGACTGACTAGTACATTTACAATGATGTTGAGCAATGTACCATGTCCTGGAAGAGAAAATATAAGAAACAAAACAGGGCATTGTACTGGATAATTTTTCAGCAGTTCCACAGTTAAACATAGACTAATAGCATGTGACATAGGGACAGTAGAGACTTACTGGGCAAAATGAAGGCTTCTGAAATGCTGGAGAAGTACCAATTATACAGCAGTCCTCCTGAAATATAATGTTCCCAGGCCGTCCATGATTACTGTTTGTTTTGGAACTGGTTTTACATACCCTTCTATCCAGATGCTTAGTATCACTCAAGTGGAAATCTTCAACAATGCCTTTGTAAAGTGTTCACCTCAGAAAGGATCAGGTGTATGATTAAAAACTGTGGGTCGTCTTCTGAATCATTGAAGGGATGTTTTAGTAATAATAAAATACTAACACAAAAGCCAATAGATATTTTAACCCTTTGGTACATACATTACAAGAACTGTAGTCAACATTTCTTTCCGGAGTGTTCTTCTTTAGGCATTAAAAACATAATGTGATTGAATGATTTTTTTTTTTATATTAACCTATTTTTCCTGAAATTACACAGAACCCAACATCAGAGAGTGAAATTTTTTTTAAAATCCGCTAATCAGATTTTTTCTCACATTTAAACATACTAGTTATTATTTTTAGTTATTACTTCATGGAGATAATATGCAAAAAATAAATGTAAAAATTTGATTATTTTGTCCATCAAGAACAACAAAGTTACAGTAATGGTATGAATTACAGTATATTGGATTGGTGTACAACCCACAAAACCCATGAATATACAAGAGAACAGGTGTGGAACAATTGTCCACTGTAGTGCCCACTATATGCATCAAAGGGTTAAAATTATATGTAAACAAATTCAATCAACTCATCCAATTGTACAGGATGTCCCATACATAGGAAAACAAAAAAATTCTTGAAATAAACCATTTTTATTTCCTCCAAATAATAAAAAGGGCGGCACGGTGGTGCAGTGGTTAGCACTCGTACCTCACAGCAAGAAGGACCCTGGTTCAAATCCCACACCTTTCTGTGTGGAGTTTGCATGTCCTCCCCGTGTCCGCGTGGGTTTTCGCCGGGCACTCCGGTTTCCTCCCACCATCCAAACACATGCACTGATAGGTTAATTGGTTAATCTAAAATTGTCCATAGGTGTGAATGTGAGAGTGATTGTTTGTCTATATATGTTCAGCCCTGAGATGAACTGGCGTCTCATACAGGGTGTACCCCGCCTTCGCCCTTTGTAGCTGGATTAAGCCCCCAGTGACCCCCGTGACCCTAGTGAGGATAAAGCGGGTTCAGATAATGAATGAATATAAAGAAATACATGTTAGAACTATATATGTATGGAATGTATTATGTCTCCTATGTATAGAGACTTATGGGACAGCCTATGTATGTACAGAGCCACATCTTTATAAAAGTTAAATGTTTCACTTAGACCTGATTCTAAATCAAACTGTTAAACCAATTCATAGACACCAACAAAATTCTGTGGCACTTGGTGACTGTGGTAAGAAAACCTTCCCTTTCACAGTCAGAGAGAAACTTGGAGTATACCTTGGCTCTGGAGGATGGTCACCTGCCTTGATCAGTTGTGATTAAAGGAAAAAAGAGAGGGAGGGAAGTTGAGGAGGAGGGGGGGCACATGAATGCACAGCAAACTGAACTACAAATTAAAACTTGGAATTGCTATGATTAGTTTAGCTAACAAGAACTAGTACAACTATCTGATAATACTATTACTCCAAACACAGGTACTACCAGTAGATAATACTGCAGCTGCTAATAATAGAAACCTCTACCATATATGTAGCTATACAATGAACACTAATGATTATTCAAAGAAAAGTAGCTCATTTTCTGTTATAAGTAATTTGGCAGAGCAATTTAAACTCAACATCAAATGTTTGGTGGAGCTTTTAAGTCTAGTCCATCATCCCAGTTGGTGAATATTTCTTCTACAAAGGTTCTCCATAATACCCCCTTTTGCTTCTCTCACCTTTAGATAAATGACAGTATTTCAGGGCAAACTGATGCTCTTCGGGTTTTTGTTTTGCTCTGAAAGGACTGCCTTTCCTGAATGCAGTGTCTGGACCAGATGATTATTAGTCTCATACTTTAGGCCTGAATTATGAGGAATAAACACATTCACACATGAACTAGTTCAATCATATAATATATATCTCTTAAATAAATGCCTTGATGAAGTAGATGATATGTTAGAGAATTGGAGGGAGTTATTTTGCTGCGTCCCACATGTGAACTTATTTGGACAAAAGGGTGGAGCTTGAGCTAGAAGAGGTGTCTTGGGGACAGGGAAGTCTGGGTATCACTGCTTAGACTGTTGCCTTTGCGACCCAGCTCTGGATAAGCGGTTGAGGTGGGAAATAAAGTATAAGTACTTTTGTTACTGTACTTAAATAGATTTTTTAGGTATCTGTACGTTACTTGAATATTTGTTTTCTGGGAACTTTTTACTCCTCCCTAGATTTGTTCATAAATACTTTATACTCCTTAATTTTTTCAAACTAAATGGACATGACAGCAGGTTGTATACATATATATATATATATATATATATATATATATATATATATATATATATATATATATATACACACACACACATATATATATATATATACATACATACACACACATGTATACATATATATATATATATATATATATATATATATATATATATATATATATATATATATATATATATATATATATATATATATATATATATATATATATATATATATATATATGTGTGTGTGTGTGTATCCCCCCCCCCCCCATCCTTCACATGTTTTTTGGGTTACCAGACCCATTGCAGAACTCTGGTCAGTACCATCCACTGCGGAAATTATGAAACATAAACTTTTCTGATTTTGCCTGACCAAAATGTTTGTTTCATTCATCATGTGTACTTTATTACAATTCAGAGTTGAATCAATACTTCTACTTGAACTACAAGAGTATTTTTTTCACACAAGTAGCTGTATTTAAGTACAGAATGTGAGTACGTCTGACAAGGGGTCGAAGATGGATGGACGGATGGACAGACACTTTCACCCTCAAATTTGCTCTATATTGGAGCAAATTTGAGGGTGAAAGTGTCTGCAAGGTTCATTTTAAAAGAAGATAGGGAGTAGGGCTAGGCGATATGGAGAAAAAAAAAGATATGTTTTTGCTATATCTCGATCTATGCATTAAAAAAAAAAAAAAGTGCGTCAAATTCAGTAAGATTTTTTTTTTATTGAATTGTAAACAGGTAGGCAGCCAAGTGCCTAGAGGTAGACAGGTACTAGTAAGAAATTGCTTGTGCACCATTTTTAACATCAAACCAAGGAAGGAACCAAGGTATATTGTCTTATTTTATTTGCAAACATAATATCTGAGGGTAGACAGTTGAAGTGTTTCTATATTATTTCAGATAAAAGACATACATTAAATTGTTTTAAATATACATTAATAGATCCTAAATCCATGAATTCTGGTGTTTTGTGATTGTAGTACATTTTATATTTGTGTGGGTGTGTGTTTCCTGAATCGCCTGGTAGGCTACGCTGGGTTGCTGGAAGCGTGGGGGGTGAACTCTCACTGACAGTCCTTGGTGTGCATCGTTTATATTTCTCCGCACAGAAATTTTTTTTCTTTGGTACAAATTCTGTCACGCCCACTTCTGTGCACACTGTCAATTTGAATGAGTTATCAACACACACACACGCTGCTTGCACGCAAAGGTTGGAGGAGGGGGAACAAACGTAAGAAGGAAGCGGGGTGGACAGCTCCACAGCACAGTGGCAAAATCATATTCATTTCATTATCTCGAGATATTCAATATGCCAAATTCTTTCTCAATTTCAGAAAACATCTTGAGATATCGCAAGTCTCGATAAATCGCCCAGTCTTATAAGGGGGTAATATATAATACCAAGTTGTTCTCGGCACAACAAACCACACCCCTTGCAAACATTATACCTGATTTGCCCCATCTTTTATCATTGCAAAAACATGTTTTTGGTGACTGAACTTTGACCTACATTCACCAAAATTTAATGGGATCTATTCTGGACAACCTTGCATCTTTCCTGACATTTTCATGGAGTTTTGTCCAGTAGTTTTTGTGTTAAAGTTGTTGAAAAAAATATAGACAGAGAAACAGACAGACAAAAAACTGAACCAAAAACAATACTCCTTTCCGGGACATAGTTATAATGAATATATCTGTAAAACAACATGACTTCTTGTATCATCTTGTGAAAATAGCTGAGAGCTGAAAATCTGCTGCTGCTTTGTCTCCATTTGGTTCGTCTGGCATCGTATCCTTTCTCTTCATCACCCTCCATCTTTACCTTCTGGCCTCTATCGACCCCAGTGATCCCATCCATCCTGCCCCTCCTCCCCTTTAGACAGTGGGGTCTGGCGGTCATAGGGGTCAGTGAGGGAGGCGACTGTCAGGTGGTCTTTCAAAAACATGCTATAGTCAGCACATTGCTAGACTATCATCAAAACATATTAAAGTGAAGCCACATTTATGAACCTTAAATGAATGCTGCTGCATTCTTTCACCCTCTTTATGTGTTAATGAAGTAAATATGAGAAGTGTGGTTTTAATTAAGACATTGCAGAAGTAACAATAGCACTTCTGTGAAGCGTGTTAAGACTGGCTGTTCCATAGTATCACATGAAAACCATTGATTACATTGATCTTTAAAGGTGCTGAAGCTCACCTCATTTACTTTATTGTTTTTTTCACTGATCTGATTTGATTCATGTTTACCTGCTCTAACTCCAGCCTAACACTAACACCCCTAACTCACACTGTCACGTCACAGTGTGAAAATGTTCTACAAACTGAAAGTGCTTACATTTGTTTGCTTCAGCTGCTATCAACCCAACTGTTAGTTCGTGGCAGAGAATGGTATTGTTGTTCATTGCTTTTTTGTTGTTTCCATTAAATGTGGTTGCTAACCCTGAGACAGAGCAAGAGAGGGAGAGCAGGAACTGATGAAGAAGAAAACTAGGGGGGCTGAGGGAAGCCTGTCTGGCCACCATGTTGACCTCATTGACCACAGCAGGACTAGACTCGTATGCACACACACATATACAATCACACACACACACACACACACACACACACACACACACACACACACACAACACACACACACACACACACACACACACTGCAAATCAATATGTAACCAAGGAAGGAGGAGGAGGATGCAGAGTGGGGGAAGAAAAACCATAAGAGGATAGAGGAGGACAATAAAGGCACAGTAGGAAATGGAAGTAGGGCTAAAGACTACAGTGGTTTTAATGCATATGGGTGTATTTGAATTAACTCTTGGATCTATATACTGGTCACTACAGTGGGCAGTTGTTCTCTTGTAAATTCATAGGTTTTGTTAGTTGCATAACTAACAAAATCATCCAATATAGTGTAATTCATACCATTATTGTAACTTCACTGTTCTTGATGGACAAAATAATCAATTTTTTAAATTTGTTTTTTGCATATTATCTCCATGAAGTAATAACTGAAGTAACTAGAATTCCATACATTTCTCGAAGGAAATGTAACACATGTACTCGTCTCTTGCTGGTTGTGGTTGGTGGAAGGAAGAAAATATTTGCTGTTCACTTCATAAGTGGAATCTTTTTTTTTAGTGTTTGTGGACTGAGTCAGTTCTAATATCTATTTTCTGTGAGTAAGGGACTTTCCCCATTGCCTGGGAAAGTCTGGAGTTACACATGAGGACACACATAGAGAGCTGACTTGGAGCAAAGCTTGTCTGAATGTTAAGCCTATGCCTCTGAATTCTGCGATTTTTGGGAAATAATTGGCTCTGAGGGTACATGTACTTTTAATGTTTGTACTGTGAAAAATAAGTGAGTTAATTTAAATAAAACTGAACTCAACATGAGACAGAAATGATTTTTTACAATGATAATTTTATTGAGTGAAAACCTTGACATCATCCCAAACAGGTTCCTATCATTTCATTTTAAAAAGAGCTAGAAATTCAAACCCTGGTTTGTCTGAATTCTGAGAACCATGGCAACATTTGTGGAAAATATTGTTTCTCTACTCTTTATGCTTTTGTTGCGAGGATGCGTTATTGAGACATTTTTCAGGTAAATTTTTGCTTCTCTCCTGCTCTAACAATCACATCACTCACTGATAAATGTCAGATTTTGGCCTTTTCAGGGTGCTTTTAGTGAGTTCTATGTTGAAAACCGTGAATTAAAGCCTCAGGAGAATCACATCCAGTGGAGAAGACAAAAAAATGTCTGCGTTTCAAAGTTTAAATGAAGTCTATCAAACTACGGCGAAGCAGCAGCATTGGCAAAAAAGGCAATTGTTTCATCGGTCTCATTCATTCATTCTGGATTGTGACCGCATAATAATGCGGTATAATCTCATAATTCCAATATGCCATACGGATTGTATTGGAGTTATGAGACCACATGTGTAATCTCTGGGCCAATCTGAGGATGTTTCCTATTTACTACAAAATGCTATGATGTATCATTTGGGAGTTATAGCCATGTAAACATGGCTCAAATATTTTTGGATAGACATGTTTTACTTTTCACGTTTTATACGAAATCTGTGAATCTGAATGGCAATCCTGATAGATAGGACATCTTTTGAGACCAGTCCGCACATTTTAGCGTCAACATTTTTGGTCTACAGCCATGCAGACCACATTTTTTTTTGCAAAGTTTGTTGTATAAGTCATAAGTCAATCATAATTTATAATAATAACTAGACTTCCATACGTGAAGGAAATGTAACCCGTGTGCTTGTCTCTTGCTGGATCGCTAGAGTTGTGGCTGGTGAAAGGAAGGAATATCTGCTGTTCACTTCATATGTGGAATCTGTTTGTCAGTGTTTCAGTTGTTTGTATTGGATTCAGTTGTTTGTGGAGTCAGTTCTATTAAAGCTCCTCCCATTTTCTGTGAGTAAGGAACTTTCCCTGTTGCCTGAGAAGGTAGCCTGGAATTACACATGCAGATGTACACAGAGAGCTGACTTGGAGCTGACCTGCCTGAATGTTAAACCATGCCACTGATATCCTGCGATTTTTGGGAAAACTAAATAATTGGTGTTAACATAGGTGATCATGAGTGGCAGGAGGTTCTGATGGACAAGTAGATATATTTATTTTTTCTGTCCTGTGAAAAATAAGGGAGATACGGCAGTTTGAAAAACCACTGAACTCATCAAAATTAAGCAGATCTGTCTGTCAGTCATGTTAAAGCCCCGCCCACAGTGATTCTCAATCATGTTAAAGCTCCTCCCACAGGTGTCTGCAGGTGTTTCATAGTGCAAGGAACATTGCAACAACATGATTAGCAGTGGTGGGGACTTCAAAGGGGAGAGGCATAGATAGCTCCACACTGTTACATCTGTACACACAGATGACAGCTAGCTTATTATTGTATTAGTTTCAACAACACACCAGCGTTAAACAGTATTAAATTATGCGCAGACAAAGAATACACTATGCTAATATCTATTCCAACTGTATTGTGTCATTAATCTCACCTTGTGGCATTTACACACAGTAATAAACCAGGAGCATATGAATTAGAGTTGGGAAAAAGAGCTTAGCAACAACACAGTAGAGGTGAGATCGGGCACAAAAATTCCAGCCCGTCCCGACCCAGGCTCAGTGGTATTAAAGCCCAACCCAATCTTAGCTCGACCAATTAACCTGATTTGCAGGCCCGAGCCTGAAGCAAACCCAAAATTTCATATTTTATTTGTGACGACTCCCCAGA
This sequence comes from Siphamia tubifer, assembly GCA_020466265.1. Taxonomy (NCBI): domain Eukaryota; kingdom Metazoa; phylum Chordata; class Actinopteri; order Kurtiformes; family Apogonidae; genus Siphamia; species Siphamia tubifer. The sequence goes on from CM035790.1 coordinate 5,052,610, forward strand.
CAGCATCTGATTCCGGGCCGGATCCGCTTGACACCAGCAGATCCATGTTACAGTCGCACCCGTTTTACTCACCCTTGCCAGATAAGGACCCACATGAGGCTGTGACACTCTGTAGTGGTGCGTGTCACAGTCAGTTAGCAGAATCAAAATGGATCCGGCCCGGCCGGGGCTGTGGGAATGAGCACCCCAATTGTCCACTTTTAAAAGAAACAGGAGGAGGGGTGGTTTAAGATAACAGCGCCTTCTCTGTTTGATCCAAATTATTTAATTCATCATGAATTACTTGTTAACTGCTAACTGTTTAGTATCCACAATACTTGTTTATGGATACTAAACCAGTATTTCTTAGTTTAGCATCCACAAATCATTCTAGTATACATTTTCATAAACACAAACACACACACACACACACACACATATATATATATATATATATATATATATATATATATATATATATATAAATTAAAAAAAATTTCCTCTCGCCCCACCTGGGCGGTGTCTCCTTCAGACTCGGGTCCTCTACCAGAGGCCTGGGAGCCTGAGGGTTCTGCGCAGGATCTTAGCTGTTCCTAGCAATGCGCTCTTTTGTACAGAGATCTCTGATGTTGTTCCTGGTATCTGCTGGAGCCATTCTCCCAGCTTGGGGGTCACTGCCCCTAGTGCTCCGATCACTACTGGTACCACTGTTGCCTTCACACTCCACATTTTCTCTAACTCCTCTTTCAGTCCTTGGTATTTCTCTTCTCTTCTCATGTTCTTTCTTTCTCATGTTGCTATCACTGGGGACTGCTACATCTATCACCACCACTGTCTTCTCATGTTTATCCACCACCACTATGTCAGGCTGATTGGCCATCACCATCTTGTCAGTCTGGATCTGGAAGTCCCACAGGATCTTTGCTGTTTGTTCTCTGTCACCTTTGGGGGGTTCTCCTATCTTGACCCTGGGACCTCCAGTCCATACTCTTTACAGATGTTCCTGTACAGTATGCCTGCTACCTGGTTATGCCTCTCCATGTATGCCTTGCCTGCCAGCATCTTACACCCTGCTGTGATGTGCTGGACTGTTTCAGGGGCTTCTCTACACAGCCTACACCTGGGGTCCTGTCTGATGTGGTAGACCCCGGCCTCTATTGCTCTAGTGTTCAGGGCTTGTTCTTGTGCAGCCATGAGTAGTGCCTCTGTGCTGTCCTTTAGTCCAGCCTTTTCCAGCCACTGGTATGTCTTTTCCATATCAGCCACTTCCTCAATTTGCCGATGGTACACGCCATGCAAGGGTTTGTCCTTCCATGATAGCCCCTCTGGTTCCTCGACCTTACTGGGCTTTTGTTGCCTGAGGCATTCACTTAGCAGGTGGTCATTGGGGGCCATTTTCTTGATGTATTCCTGGAGGTTCGCCGTTTCCTCCTGGACAGTAGTTCTGACACTTACTAGTCCTCGGCCCCCTTCCTTTCGCTTAGTGTACAGCCTCAGGACACTGGACTTGGGGTGGAACCCTCCATGCATGGTAAGGAGTTTCCTTGTCTTGATATCAGTGGCTTGTATCTCTTCCAGTGGCCAGGATATTATCCCAGCTAGGTATCTGATTACTGGCAGGGCATAGGTGTTAATGGCCTGGATCTTATTTTTGCTGTTCAGCTGACTTTTCAGGACCTGTCTTACCCTCTGTAGGTATTTGGCTGTGGCTGACTTCCGAGCTGCCTCCTCATGATTACCATTTGTCTGTGGGATCCCTAGGTATTTGTAACTTTCCTGCACATCTGTGATATTCCCTTCAGGTAGGTCAACCCCTTCAGTTGTGATCACCTTTCCTCTTCTAGATATCATCCGCCCACATTTATCTAGTCCGAATGACATCCAAATGTCTTTGTTGTAGATCCGGGTGAGGTGAATTAGGGAATCAGTGTCACACTCATTCTTGGCATACAGCTTGATGTCATCCATGTAGAGGAGGTGGTTGATGGATGTTCCACTTCGGAACTGGTATCCGAAGCCACTCTTTGAGATGATCTGGCTGAGGGGGTTTAGGCCTATGCAGAACAGCAGGGGGGACAGAGCATCTCCTTGGTAAATGCCGCATCTGATGCTCACTTGTGCAATTGGCTTTGAGTTGGCCTCCAGAGTTGTCTTCCACAGCCTCATTGAGTTCTGGATGAACTCTCTTAGTGTCCTGTTGATATATATATGTATATAATTTTTTTTTTTTTAAAGTCAGCAAGAGAGAAGCCTGGTCCGACCCAATCCGAATTTAATGATCGACATTTTAGGCCCCACCCGGCCTGAAATTCGGGTCTGGCTCGGGCTTAAGATCTTACCTCTACAACACAGTGGCTAATTCCAAACATGGAGGTGGTGCGTTCAGGACCATTGTGACATCTCTGGTGTGTTCAACAGCACTGGGGTATCTGAAAACGTAGAGCAAATGAGTTGTTCCTTAATACATATAGTTCAACAATTAACAGTATATGGGCTTTCTAACAGAAGGGAAGAGCAGAGCTGGACATGTACATGTAAAGTACACTTTTTTATGAAGTATGTTAATTTAAAGGCTCCTATTTGTGTTTTGTGCAAATGAATGTAAATACATGTTTACTTCCCAAAGTCTGGTTCAAATATATTACTGCTGAATAAATGTTAACTGACTCACATATGATGTCCATTTTTGGGGGAATTATAGCTCCTGATATGATCTGTAGGCATCATCATTCAGTTTTTTCACCTGGTCTGGTGTTAAAAAGGCAAGCAAAAAATTGGGAATATCGAAGAATCGCAATTTAAATCGAATTGACACCCAATGAATCGGAAACACACACACACATATATAGATGGCGGCGCGTGTACATGCGGCGGCTCAGCACTACTTGTACTGGATTATATTGTTTGTTTACCTTCTTTTGAACTGTCTTCTGAGTGAGGCGTATGAACGAACTTGCATCAGATATAGCCGACAGGAACTACTCAGCATCTTTTCGATGCGGAATAGCTGCACTTTGGAGCCAACGAGCACCGAACACGGCATACCAACAGAGCTCGTCAGATCACCGGGGTCCCCGTGGATTACTCTCCCGATCGGGAAGCGACGGAGGCGGCGTCGGGATCGCAGGCAGAAGAGGGGCTGTCGAGCCGGAGTACGAGCCAGGCTAAGCAGACAACCGCATAAGCCCCCTCTACCGAGCCTATTTGTTACGAATGCGAGATCACTTCTCAATAAGATGGAGGAGCTGGAACTCACCATATCAGCACAGAAAAACATTCAGGACTGCTGTGTTACCGTGATCACAGAGACGTGGCTCACCCCAAACATCCCGGCTGAGGCTATCAAGCTAGCGGGCCGCGTAGCACACCGAGCCGACAGGACATCAGACTCCGGTAAGAGCAGAGGAGGGGGGCTTTGTGTTTATACAAACACCAACTGGTGCACAAATGCCGTTACAACGGACACTTACTGCTCACCAGATTTGGAGTATTTGACAGTAAGATGTCGTCCCCTTTATTTGCCACGAGAGTTTACAGTCATCATAATTACTGCTGTTTACATACCTCCTGATGCTAACACCAAATTAGCCCTGGACTCCTTGCTAGCTGTCATTAGCAAACAACAACGGGACCACCCTGATGGAGTTTATGTAGTAGCAGGTGATTTTAACAAAGCCAACTTAAAGACTGTTCTACCTAAATTCCACCAACATGTAGACTGCCCAACGAGAGGGAAAAACACACTTGATCATGTTTATAGTAACATCAAGCATGGGTTTAAGGCATCACCCCAACCACACCTGGGGCAGTCTGACCACGTCTCACTATTCCTGACTCCAGCATACAGACCACGCATCTGCACAACCAAATCAACCACCAGAGTCATACCGGTGTGGCCAGAAGGGGCTTTTGAACAGCTACAGGACTGCTTCAGTGACACAGACTGGACTGTATTTGAGGAAGACAACATCGACACCTACACCTCTTCTGTACAGTTTTACATCAAATGCTGTGTGGACAACATCACCACCACAAAACAGATCCGTGTCTTCCCCAATAACAAGCCGTGGATGACCAGGGACGTCCGACTCCTGCTAAAGACACGCAACACAGCCTTCCGATCTGGTGACATGCAGCAGTACAGTGCTGCCAGGGCAAACCTGAAGAGGGGAATCAGGGATGCTAAAGCAGCTTACAGGCGGAGAATTGAGGACCTCTTCAGTAGCTCAAACCCCCGCCAGGCATGGCAGGGGATACGTCACATCACTGGGCAAAGCAACAACGGCAACAACATGCCCGGCGGCAGTGTCTCAGAGGCGGAGCAGCTGAACCAGTTCTTTGCCCGCTTTGAGGTGGAGGACACAACTCCCATCAGTCCAACCTCAGACACCAGCAGCCAGGCCCTCGTCCTCCGCATCGCAGACGTCATCCACACACTCCGCAGAATCGACATAAGGAAAGCAGCTGGTCCTGATGGTGTTCCAGGGTGGGTCCTCAGAAGCTGTGCTGCAGAGTTAGGTGAAGTATACACCAAGATCTTCAACCTCTCTCTATTGCAATGTACTGTCCCCACCTGCCTGAAGACATCCACAATAGTGCCAGTTCCTAAACACACCACAATAACATCCCTTAATGATTACAGGCCTGTAGCACTGACACCCATAATCATGAAGTGTTTCGAAAAACTGGTCCTTCAAAACATCCAAACTGTCTTACCACCCACCCTGGATCCCCATCAGTTTGCATATAGAGCCAACAGGTCTACAGATGATGCCATCTCCATTACTCTCCACTCCGTCCTGCACCATCTGGAACTGCGGGGGACCTACGCACGGCTACTGTTTGTGGATTACAGCTCTGCATTTAACACTATCCTCCCAAGCAGACTGTTTTCCAAAATGTCCACCCTGGGGATACAGACCAACCTCTGCCTTTGGGTAAAGGATTTCCTAACTCACAGACCACAGGCAGTTAGAATGGGCCCACATCTCTCTCCCACTCTGACACTCAGCACAGGAGCCCCACAGGGCTGTGTGCTGAGTCCTTTCCTCTACTCTCTGTACACACACGACTGCATTCCATCTCACTCTACTAACAACATTGTGAAATTCGCAGACGATACAACTGTGGTGGGTTTAATCACCAAAGGTGATGAGTCTGCCTACAGAGAGGAGGTTCTGAGGCTGACAGAGTGGTGCTCAGAGAACAACCTGAGCCTCAACATCAAAAAAACAAAAGAACTAATAATTGATTTTAGGAAAAAACAGGACACACACACACCACTATTCATCAATGGGGAGAGGGTGGAGAGAGTGTCCAGCTTCAAATTCTTGGGAATATACATATCAGAGGACTTATCATGGACAATAAACACCACAGCAATAGTTAAGAAAGCACAGCAGCGGCTATACTTTCTCCGTACACTCAGGAAAATCAATCTCTCACAACAGCACCTGTACTCCTTCTATCGCTGCTCCATTGAAAGCATCCTCACATATGGCATTCTGTCCTGGTACGGTAGCAGTTCAGCTGCAGACAAAAAGACACTGCAAAGGACCATAAAAACTGCCCAAAACATCATTAATCAACAGCTACCTACCTTGGACACCATCTACAACTCTCGAAGCTTACAAAAATCACATAACATTCTCAAGGACCTGTTCCATCCAGCCAACCACCTGTTTGAACTGTTACCCTCAGGAAAACGTTACCGGTCCATCAGAACACACACTACAAGATTCATGAACAGTTTTTATCCCAAAGCCATCACCATACTAAACGCTGATATGAAGACGTAATCCATAAATCACATCTCATGCAATGCAGCACTTTATCACTGTATCTCTTGCACTGTATGAATGAGAATGGATGGGGGTTTTTATGGTTTTGTATTTTTATGCTTTTGTATTTATTGTTGTGTATTTTAATGTATTTTAACTACTTTTTATTATTATTCTGCCTTTTATGATCCAGTATGCGAGTGCACTGAATTTCGTTGTATACTGTACAATGACAATAAATTTCTATCTATCTATAAAAGAATCGAATCGACATAAAAGCATATTGCCCCAGCCCTAGTAACCACCACAGAGAAGAGAGGCCCATCTGCGCAACACGCACTCCCGCTTCCCTACTTTTCCATCTCATTTTATGTACATGAGCGCATACAAACCATCTTTTATGACGCTTCCTTTGCCCATTCCAGTACCAATAGTTCTTCAATTTCTAGATTTATCATCTGTATCTCGATCAACATGACCATAATCCTAACAAGTCTGTGACAGTGCCCCTTGCATTATGGCGGTGAATAACATAGCTCATACCATGTACTCCCTGCACTGTAAAATTTGGCATAAATTACAAATATCTGCAACAAGCTAACTGTGATATTTTGCCATGAGATTATGCAAAGCCCTTTTGTCTGACTGTAGCAGACTGTAGTCTGACTGTAGCACCAATAGTTCAATTATAAATAATTGAACTATTGGTGTTTGGCACAAAAGTGTGCCAAACTGTGCCGCCTGGTGTTATCTTGACTTAAACCTTTCTTGAGGCTTTGTCCTTTGCTCTAATTCTATCAACTTTTGTACATGTGTTGTCAAGGAGTTACTGAAGGTGATCAATAGTGTCTATGTTCATGGATGTGGGTCAGCCCAGGACAGTTCAGTTTCATCGCAATGATGTAATGTAATGTCATAGTCTGTGACCTGTATATATAGATTTGTTAGAACAGGAGAGGGTTCATCTGATGGGCAAGACACTGAATCCTGACTTCGGCCCTCAGTAGGACTGACAGAACCTTAGAAACCTACTGGTTTATGAGTGTGTCTGTGAATGGGTGAATGTGAAACTAATGTAAAGGGCTTTGAGCACCATGAAGGTGGAAAAGCGCTATATAAATGCAGACCATTTACCATTTACCAAGTTGAGATCATGTCATTTTGGTACGCAATAAACAAACCTTCTGCAGAATATTCATCCCTGGTCATTTTTGGGGTACAACAGAATATAACAACCCAATACATTCGTGAAGAAGAAGATGAGAAGGAACAGCAAAGAAAAAGTGTGCAGTTTATGTGTAACATGATCAGAATGTACAGTTTGTACCAAAAGCTGCTGCATCATTGTCATCCATATCTTCACTCAGTGTTGTTGTCGTCCTTCTACTACATCTGATTCAAACCTGCCATGTTTCTTTACTAATTGTTCTTTATCCATGACACCCACTGATCAATGCTAACACTAAAGGTCTCGTAGCACCACCATGTCTTGAAGTCAAACGTATCTCACTCAATAATTTGATTCTCTTGCTGTGCATGTACACTTGGACTTCTGAGAAGCTCTAATTAAATCCATAGCTTAGTTGTTGCCAATAGCTCAGCTTAGATGTGGATGTAAACATACTGACTGTACAAAACTACTGATAAGTTAAAGATGGAGTTAGCAAAAAAATAGCTTCCAACTCAACATTGACTCCAACATAAACTTAACCTTTGACCAAAACAATGTGTGAATATATGACCTTTGAATCTACCTCCACATTATCTCAAACATTTTAGTTAGATAAATATTGGCTTCAAATGGAATGACTTGTCTAATGAATATTTTTTTAGTACACTCAAACTTTTTTGAGCTGTAGGGATTGTCCAAATTGATGCTGATAACATTTAAGTGTCATAAACTAATAGGATGTTCAGCTGCATGAAAAGGGTTAACTGTCTGAGTCTGGGGAGGGACAAGTTATGTGTGTGTTTAGAGGAGGAGTGTGTGTGTGTATATGGGGTGGGGGGGCAGCTCTATGTCAGAACAAAAATAAGGGAGCAGGAAAAGGAATGAAAATGAGGAGGAATTAGAAGGAGAAAGAGTAGGAAAGGAGGGGGAGGGAAAGTAGAAGGAGAAAAAGGAGGAAAATGAGGAGAAAGCAGAAAGAGGAGGAATTAGCAGGAGGAAGGAGAAAGATGAGGAGCGGTGAACAGGAGGAGTAAGAAGAGGAAAAGGAGGAGGGGAGGAGGGAAAACAAAAGGAGGAGGAACAGGAAGACAGGGGGCAGGGTAATAGGAGGAAGGGGAGCAAAAGGAGGAGGAGGAGGAGAAAGAACAGGAGGAGGACATAGATGAAGAGAAGGAGAAGAGGGATAATTGGATAGGAAAAGGAGGAGGAGGGGGCAGGAGGAGGAAGAGGAGGGAATTGAGGAGGAGGAAAAAAGGAGCAGAAAGAGGAAGGAGGACAAAATAGGCAGTGGAAGGGAGAAAAGGAGGAGGAAGAAGAAGAAAAAGGAGGAGACGACAAAAGAGGGAAAGCAGGAGAAGACTATGTGTGAGGTTGGGAGGAGGAGGGGTGACTGTTCAGTAGACAGAGAGAGAGAGAGAGAGAGAGAGAGAGGGGAGGGGAGGAGAGAAGCCTCGTGTTCACAATATTCATTCAAAGTGACAGAGGCTGAGTGTCCTGGTTTGCACTTAGTTCAGTCCTCTGGCTGCCACTGCTGTCTCTCTCTCTCCCTCTCTCTCCTTTTTCTTCTCTTTCTCTCTCTCTTTGTCTTTTTTCTCGTCTTTTTCTCAGACAGTTGGCAGTTTTACAGCAGGAGGACGACAAAAACACCAGAGAGGAAGAAAAACAAACTGAGTGAGAAAAACGGCAGATGAAGAGAAGAGGACAGAGAAGGAAGGAAGTGATGAAGGGCTGAAGATGAGGAGTGAAAGATAAGAATAGGAATGGGGAGGTGTAGTGAGGGGTGGGTTGGGGGGTGGACAGATAGAGGAATGCAGAAACGCACAGACGGAGACACATTGCTTTTGCAGAAGAGGATGTTGGGGGTAAGTCTGTTTTGCACCTTCATTCTGTCCATTTATCCAAGCTGTGTATGCGGCAGCCCCCTCTCTCACCCCCCTAGCCATGCTCCATTGTCAGTCCAGGGGAGAGGCTGCTCTGCCGGCAGAAATGGATGAGATGTGACGGCGTGTCAGCGGATGTTTGCAGACACTGATGTGAATGTGAATGATGCAACGACAGGAGGAACGCCCAGAGTGAAGGAAAGGAAGAGGAAAAAAGGAGCAAAGACAGAGAGGAAAAGAGGAGAAGAGACAGACGAGAGGTAGTGGAACAGTGACTCCATACAATCAATTTATTCATTCATGATTTCTCCTGTTGTGGTTGTGAGAAGGGGGTGTTTTTGCAAATATGTGCTGTTTTTTGGAGTGTATGTGTGTGTGTGTATGTGCATGCATGCGTGTGTGATTGGATGTGATGTCCCAGTGGAAGTGAATGACAATTAGATTAAAGTATTGATCCAGTCTGGGCCAGGTACCCTATGCAGACTTGGTCACACACCCAGCAGCAGACCCAATGGGTGGGGGGGCATCACCATTTCCATTACCTCTGACATGACACACACAAACTGTTTCCCCATACTTTATGGGGACTCAGGTTAATGTCCTTATAGGACCACACCATTTGCATAGATTCATATTTTACTAGTGGGGTAGAGATCAACCGATTGATCAGCCAGCCAATTTAATTAGCCGATTTTAGCCATTTAGCCATTAAAGTCAAGCACATCTTTGGACTATGCAGCTAAGCAGCTACTTAGGACAAAGCATGATGCTTCAGAAGTCTTCAATTCTTACATTCTAATGTCCTAAAGTCATATATTTATTCTCATGATAGGTTGTAGTCTGTGATGTGTTGCTTCATTAAGTGAAAGTTCAAACGAACAGCATTTCAACTGCATCAGATGAAATTATTCCTCTTGAAACGTGGCTATGCTTAACATTGTGGCCACGAGTGCATTGGGAATGCCTTGACCATGCTAGTCCCCTCAACACTGATGATTGCCATGTCATAATCTAAACTATAGTAATGGACAATCTTAGTAAAAAGTTAACAAAAAGAGGACGGAAAACTAACATGTGAATGTTTTATAACATTGTCATCCAATATCCATTCGTTTTCACGATGTATACATGTTTAGTTTAATTGTGAACCAAACACAGATCATGCGGAAGCTCTCTAGTTCCTATTTCTGGTTTAATGCACAGCATGCTGGGTAGCCAAGTTTTATATTGTTGAAACGGTAACATGTTTAAGGCATGGAAGTTTCACAGTGAAACTGTATAGGACTAACATAAACATGTATTTTGCCGTTTTGTATTAACTATCTGAAATTGTCACATCATAGCAGTCTTGCACTCTGGTAGTCTAGCTATTCATTTTATTAAATCATGAATTTGTTCATTCTTATTGTTGATGTCTGTATTGTCATTAAAGTCATTTCATGACTTTAATGAATAAAATAATGTTATGGATAATAAAATCTAAATTAGATGAACAATTTATTTCACTAACATATAATGACATAATAACATTGAAGGCACTATTAAAGGCTAACCTTGAATGTTTGAAATGATATTTAGGCATGCCAATTACGGACAATAGAATAACATATCAGCCCTAAAAATTGGCTGCTCATATTGGCAATCGGCTGAATCTGACCTCTTGGGTATCTGCATTGGCTTTAGAAAAACTCATATCGGTCGACCTCTGTAGTGGGGATGTACATCTATATTTAAACCTCATGGGGACCTGAATTTTGGTCCCCATGGTGTCAGAGGTGGTGTGACTGTGTAAACATATCAATGTCCCCATAAAGATAGGACTACAGACACACACACACACAAACACACACACACGCACACATTGTGTTTACCTTAATTGTAACATATGATATATAACATGAAATAACCCAGACAAACAGACTAGATGAAAATCCTATGCCACTCTCTTTAACCTTTGGGGTACAAAAATGCCCCCAACACTTTTTTTCTTTTGCAATATCGTTGTAATTCAAAACTTTTTATATTTTTATTCATAAAAATTTATATTTTTATAGTCCATGTGTATGAATAGGTTGTTTTTGACATGTCAAAGACAACCATACCATTCATTTGGATTTGTATGCACTGGAAGAAAAAAAAATCTAAATCTTACCAAGTGTATTTTTGTCATTTCTAGTATAGTCTAGTAGAGTCTAGTATATCTAGTAGATATAAGAATATTATTTTTAGACAATAGAGCTGAAAATCGTATTCCAGTTTTGTTTTTTGTTTTTTTTTTTACAATTTACAGCATAAAACATTCATGCTATTCATGTCAAAGTGTAGGTCCTGGTAAATATTAAAATGCTTTGTTATGATGACATGGTCATATATACTGTAGATCTACCTAGGTCGACATATGACCATGCCATGATAATAAATGCATTTTAATGTTTAACACAGCACCATGAAGTTTTCGCCCTGTCTGTTTTTATACCTTTTTCCAAAGAGTACCTCAAGCAAACTCTTTTTTTCTGGATCCTAGAAGCATTACTTTCTGTGAATTTATAAAACAACCCAGCTTTAACACTCACGTTAACACTAAAACATCACACATTCATACATATTTGTTTCCATTGACTTTCAGGACTTTCCATTGACTTCTATTCATTTTGTGTAGATTTTAATAACAACAAAGCTAACCCTACCTCTACACTTCCATAAAATGTGTCTTGCCCTCAGATTTGTAATGAGATTACTTTAACATCCACACAGTTCCTACAGTAAGTTTGGGTTTGGTCAGCCTCCATTATTTTGTGGACAGCAACCTTGACTCTAACCATGATCATGAGACGTCTAACCCTAATACTAGCAAAACACAACCTTTACTGCTTCAAGTTAATACATAACAGGGGGATTAGTTTTATGTTGGCACAATACAAACATTATTGACATGTGGTCAATTACATTAATGTATTTTATGGACACTATTCCTAACCTTAACGTAATTCAGAATATGTTTGTCATTTGCATACACCATAAGACAATCCAAACGAAAATACAATTTGTTGTGACTCTCCTTAGTCACAATCAGGATGTAGCTCCAATAGAGCTAATGCTAACCATGACTTAGTCATAAACATCTTACTCCAAAAGTTAATGATTCAACAGTGCTTAACTTTAACCTGAAAACAAGACAATTTGTTTAAGTTCTATAAAGTGAGCTGTTCCCAAAAAAAAAAAACTACACACACACAACAGTAATGGTGGAGCCTCCCTTGAACTCATTCACCGAGGGGTCACAGGTTCAAGTCTCAGGTGGGGGAGGGGTAGTGAGCAAGTAGTAGAATGAGGAAGGAAGGAGGACGACGGGAGGGAGAGGCCACGAGGACCGCCATGAGGACCACCACTCACTCACTCACTTGTTCACTCACTCACCCCCTTCCCACACACACACACACACACACACACACAGACACACCTCTCTCTTTACCCTCCCCCTCCTTTTTCTATACTTCTCTGTCCAGCCAGCACAATCTGTTTCCTCAGTCAGACACATTGAGAAGCAGCCGTGCATGCACACACAATCATACATGTATAGGATGCATCACATATGACCTTGACATAGTGTTAAACAAGTGTCTATATATGACTGTGTGTGTGTGTGTGTGTGTGTGTTTCTCAGACTTTTGCATGTGTTATTGTGCGTATTCTTAGGGCAGTAGTGTTAATTGTGTGTTTTGTCTGCTGTTACTTGATCCCACTTTGAAGGCAAGCACCGTCTGTGAGGATGAATTTCTATCTGTCTAGGTTTCTGTGTGGTGACAATACATATTTGCTTCAACGATTAAAGGTGCAGATCTAAAGATTGAAGGATCCGTCTATGCTGCTGGTGACAACAGAATGTTTTTTTTATATTGCTGTCATCAGTGTGTGGAGTTAGTCTGGGTGGAGCTGAACATAAACACACTTAAACGCACAAAATATTTGTGAGTAAAGCATGTGTTTTATTTGAACATTTATGCATATTTGCGAGCACACATGAGCACGAAAATACACTGACGCAGACACACACACACAGCCTCATTTTCATAGGAAACAAGACCAGCTGACCTTTGACCTTTACCATTCAGCCTGTCTGGAAAATACCAAGCCTGGAATCGATCAATACTCCTCTCACCCAGACAACCTCCCCTCCCACCACACACACAAACCACCCACTCGTCTTATTCTCTCCACTCACCCTTGACTTGTCCCCCCCACCCCCATCGCTGTTCCCTCCCCCTCCTTCATTGTCACCTGACCCAACAGTTATGCTATGAGCTTCGATCAGCCTTTCATTTCCACTATATGTTGGCCTACTTATGTACCTCATTATACTGATAATACTGCTGCTAATGTCACTTTTCTGTTTAGTAATGTCACATTTTCAGAATTGTTGTTATTAAAGGGTGAATCAACCAAGCAGAAAAGCTGTTTTTGTAAAGCTGAAATTATTGTGACAATAGCACACTCTGCTCATGAAACTACACTGTAGATTTTGCAGTGTTAATTTGGAGACAATGGGACCAAATACTCTCTAGAAGAAGTTAAATAAACTCTCTAAGTGTTGATTTAACGCTGCAAAATTTACTGTGTACACATGCTTTTTGTTAAAACATCATGTACAAGAGTCCCATTGTGTGTCCTGTTTATATACCTTACCATGATTTATAAACAATTTTATGTAGGGCTGTCAAGTGATTACAATGTTGATCACAGGGTTACTTTGGATTAATTTTGTTTAATCTGACTAAACATTCATTTTTAATATATAGTAATCGTGTTTCATTTTGCATAAATAAACTCAATACAGAAGGGAATATATCTGCACTTAACATGTTTGTCACAAGCTTGGCAACGCATTATAAGAATCTCTGACTAATGTATGTGTCGCGTTAGTGTAGTACTTTAAGATGGAAGTGCTGGAAGTAATGTCAAGTACTTTAAGTCGGTTGACTGTTCTGTTTCAGGGTGTGTTCGCTTTTTTGTACTAAAATTTCCAAAAAAAACAGACGAAAATAGCCAAAGAAACACAAAAAATATTTGAAAACATGCTAAAGTACACTAAAATTTGAAAAAAAACAAAAACATAAACAAAGTATATTCTAAACTCTTCTAAAAGACTAAAAAAACACAAAAAGCTGATAAAATATGCCAAACATATGCAAAAATATGAATATACAGTGGTACCTCTACTTACGAAAAACCCAGCTAATGAAAAATCCAAGTTACGAAAAACATTTTCCTCAACTTCTTATATCTGAATACGAAAGAAAATTCTATATATGAAAGCAAACTGAAACCCCAGAGACATAAATATAGTACATTACTGTACGTATACATAACTACGTAATGTATGTAAATACGTACGTACTGTACATAGCATCCTATTGGCTATGAGGGAACTATCCAAAATGCTTTTGGTTACCCTTGGACCCTCATTCATCATGGAGCGGTGCCCTGTTTGAATGCTGTGTCTCCTGGTAACACAGCCACTTTAATGGTAATTTTGCCACCTAGACCAGCGCTTTTAGTATCAAAAGTTCTATCGGACAGTGCAAGAAGAGTATGTAACCAGCAGACTATCATCAGCTTAAGGATAATTGTTAAAAACTTGGACTCTGCAAGCCCGGAGAACCTTGGTCTGCTGCGCCGGTCAGATCCAGCGTCCTACAGAGCAGCGGAGTCTTTCACCCATAGAGGCTCCACCTCCAGAGACATCGGAGGTGGCGCAAGGGGAGGCAGAAGTATGGCTGTAGATTTACAGCTAAGCTAAGAGCTAACCCAATACAACCACCAGTTCCATCAGTCCTGCTCGCCAATGTACGCTATCTGGAATACAAACTGGACTACCTGAAGGTGGATTTAAACACCAAACATGATACACCAGACTGCTGCATTCTCATTCTCACCGAGATGTGGCTTAACTCCTGGACACCGCCATTAGCCTGGATACAATATTTAGGTCTGACAGAAGCCGTGCTCTAACAGGTAAAACCTGGGGCGGTGTTTGTATCTACACTAACAACCCTGGACGGGCTAAAATCTAAATCTTTATTTCTTTTAACACATATTTCATATAAAATTGGTACATTTTTAGAATTTTTAAAGGATTTGAAGGGTAGTATTGGGGGCCTTGGAACGGATTAGACCTTTTACACTATTTATGAAAATTTCACTGCACTTATGGAACAAATTAATTTTGTAAGTAGAGGTACCACTGTATATGCAATTAACATGTTTATTCAACACCTTCAACAGTTTCAACAAAACAACTGTAAACAACTGTTCAAATGTTAATTTGAACACAATTATGGATTAATCCGCATTCATACGTTTAACCCCCCCCGTGTGTGTGTATACACATGTGTGTATCAGTGTAAAAACATGACTGTGTGAGCACTGTCTGTCTTGTGTCTTATTTTATTCAACTAACCTGTATGTAAAATACTTTTACAGCTTATTAAGTACCAGTTATTTCCATTTCCTTAGACATGACAGAGGTGGGAAACTGAACCCATCCTTGTGTTGTGTACGCTTCATCGTATTAGTATGAATTCTTCAAACCAAACTAATGATCTTTTCCAGCAACCCATCTAACAAAATGTTCCCACTTTTTTGTGTTTAAATAACACAAACAACCAATGACATCTCATCGTGTACCACAGCTGTTCGTTTTCTGCCTTTGGGGTGATTACACACAGATTATGTTCAGTATACGTAATCTCTACCCAATACTGACCAAATGTCTCTTCTTTTGTCTTTCAGCTTCCACTAAATATACCTCAGTGATGGAAAAGTGTGTCATGTTCTGGTGAGTCCTGGTAAAAACTCAGTGATGAATGCAGTCAAAGACAAAATCTTGGCACCACCTTAATTATAGTGTATATAAAAAAATAAGCTAACATTAAAGATTCTCATGTAAAAAAAAACCCAACACCATAATTTTGGTCTGTTTAGTTATTGCAGTCAGTTTTTTCATTCACACATTAAAATTAAAACCCAAAACCAGTAGATACATGGTACTTTTCAAGTAATAGCCTGTTGAAAATAATAATTGATGATGATCTACTGTATTTTTGAGTAATATTAAAGCAACTGTAATTTGTTAATTTCACTTGTCAGATATAGAGATATAGAGTCTCGTATAAGACTATAATTGTGGTGTAGCTTCAGATTGAATTAATAACTGCTGTTTGTATGTCAATAAACCAAAGAATAATCCACACAATACAGCTCTGGATAAAAATTAAAAGACTACTGCAATTTCCTCTGAAGTCAGCACATCTGCATGTATGATAGCTATTCTATTCCTGTATCTGTTGAATTCCAACACAAACACACCTCATGCTATTGAATGAACATTCATTTAAGAAGGAGAAGTATAATCACCACTATTGTGGCCATCAATATGTATATTTCCACTATTGGACCTTCCAGAACTTTTTTGGGGGATGTAGTTTGACCAGGTCATGAGTTAGACCAGTCCTCTCAGGCATTGTGTCTCCATACAGAATGGTCCTTAAAGAACCTTGCGAAGACGTCTGGTGTTTCCTCTAGAATCTGTTTTTGCAGCAAGCGCAGGCATGCTGGGGAGTCACAGCGGCATAAACAAAGGACACTTCACTGTAGTTTTTATTTCTAGAACTGATTTATTAGATTTTTAACAACCAAATGATACAATAAAAACAACCAAAAATAATTCTAAATAAATTTTAACAACAATAATATATAAAATATAGTATCAAGATTGGGGTGGCATGGTGGTGCCGTGGTTATCACTCATGCCCCTCAGCAAGAAGGACGCTGGTTCAATTCCCACAGTTCAATTCCCTTTCTGTGTGGAGTTTGCCTGTTCTCCCTGTGTCTGTGTGTATTTTGATAGGTTACTTGGTTAATCTAAATTGCCCATAAGTGTATATGTGAGAGCGATTGTCTATATATGTTCAGCCCTGCAATGAACTGACGACTCGTACAGGTTGTACCCTTTGTAGCTGGTTTAGGCCCCCAGTGACGGCTGCAACCCTAGTGAGGATAAAGCGTTGAGGACGAGACTCTTCTCGAGGTTGATTATTCAGTGATGATATACAAATCTATTCAGTGATAGTATACAAACGATATACAAATCTTAACAAATACACAGCATGTTGATGATTATATGGGGTGGCTGTGGCTCAGTTGGTAGAGTTGGTCGCCCAATGACCTTGAGGTTGGTGGTTCGCTCTGGCTGTCCACATGTCGAAGTGTCCTTGGGCAAGACACTGAACCCTGACTTAAGCCCCCAGTAGGACTGACAAAAAACACCCTTAGAAACCTACTGGTGTATGAGTGTGTGTGTGAATGGGTGAATGTAAAGCTAATATAAAGCCCTTTAGCACCATGAAGCTATATAAATGCAGACCATTTACCATTTACCTTCAGTTTCTCAAAGTAGTTAAAACCCAGCAATTCAGCCAGCTCAAGAAGAGCTGGATAGTTTGTATGGTGTTTGTTCTATTTTTGATAGATCGTACAAGCATGTAAATCCCCCAATTACTGCCTCATTGTTCTATTGCAATTATAAGGTAGCCACAAAAGAGGAACCTATGTAAAATAGCTACAATTATGTTATTGCAAGACAAAGCAGGTTGTACTTAAGATGATCTATTCCATAGAACGGTACAGTTTACAGCCTGCCTCTATGAAAGGCTGTGTCCCTGCTCCTCTTTTTACAGGCTGTTTATGCTGCCTGCAGCAGGACATCCCTATAGGGACAGAGTAACATTGAATTAATTTTATTTAAAATATTGACATGTAGCTGTATTATGCAAAGTAATAAGGGAAAACAGTTCAACATTCACCATTGTCTGTACGGTAGAGCTAGGATTAAAATATGCTGTTTTTTCCACCCATTTAGGATCCCAGCCTGACACCTCTTCTTCCACATTTGCCTCTCCTGCTCGTTTACCCGACACTCCCCTTCCAGTCTCCTCTCCTTCACTTTCTTCCACTGCTCCTCCCTGACTAATGTTACTTGTCTTATACGATTACATAAAATATTAACGTTAGGTAATTTGCACTCGCGTTTACGTATGTTATGTTATGTCTTATGTTTATGTTTATGACAATCTATGACTTAGTAAATGACTAATAATACCTGTCCAGGGTCATCCTCGTCAGATTTTTTTTCTTTTTAGAGAAATACTTCCATAAATTCATCTGAAAATGGAGTCAGCATTATCTTACACAATTAATCATGACAATTAAGTTAAGGTGTTATGTTACGTAATGTTAGCTGGCTATCAATATTTGGCGAAATCACAAAGATGCACTCCTCCGACTGTCTGATCACCTGATCTGTCACTTCCAATTTCGCAGTAAAGACTCAAGTGCAGATTCAAGATAGTTATCTGTAGTTTAGGCTACTTTCGTTCTCATATACTCAACACAGTGGTATATTTTCAACAAACAAATAGAAGTAGAAATATATTGTATAAACAGAAGTTTATAGAAATTTGAAGAAGCGGTGTGGGGGAATTAGTGGTGGCGGGACGCTACTACTAAATGAATGTAGTGGAAACACTGACGTCATCATATCGCGCCCCTTGCTATGGTAACATCACTACTAAAGGTACCAAAACAAATGGACTGCACTTATAAAGCACTTTTCCACCTTCATGGTGCTCAAAGCGTTATCTCATATTCACCCATTCACACACACACACTCATACACCAGTAGGTTTCTAAGGTTCTGTCAGACCTGCTGGGAGCCTAAGTCAGGGTTCAATGTCTTGCCCAACGACACTTCGACATGTGAACAGTCAGAGCCGGGGCGTGAACTGCCAACCATTCGGTCATTGGACGACCTGAGGAGGAAATCACAACAAGACTAGACATGACTAGGCAAGACTTGTCCATTTTATCTTCTTTTCGCTGTTCTTTTGCACCGTCGTGTGGTAAACTTCCCCCAACAACTACTCTTGAGTTGTTTGTCACGATCTGATGATGTCATTTGTGACAACCAATCTGTGCAACTCTCCCGGGCCGCTCTCGAGTACCTATCCTCAAGCAGGAACTCCATTGGTTCCTGTAAAAGTTCCGGAAGGCGGCCCTGTTGGAATGGTCCAGGCAGTGGAAACACGCGCATGCTGTGAAGTTCTTGTAAAATAGCCTGGAAGTTCGGATAGTGGAAAAACACCTAATATCTTCCTACAATAAGCAAAAACAGCGCTATTAGTACTGTAAAAGTAACGTGAATCCAAAAATACTTATTAAAAACTACTGGACTTCTGCTCTGACAACGTTTCCAAGCTCTGAGGATTGTTTTTTCTATTAGGTCAGTGTTCTTGGACTCAGCTAGATCAATAAAAGTGTGGTTGACAGACCATCAGATGTAGACCCAGTCATGTCCAACCCAATCTACAGACCTGAACGTATGGAAGAATTATTTAGTCAATGATATTTGAATGCAAGGACATTATGATCCACATTATGATCAAATTTGCAAGCACAAAACAGATATTTTTGACTTGTAAATGGGAATTTGTACAAATGTGAATAGATTTATTCAAGTGTTTGGAATCTTACAAATAAAATAGTACAAAATGTCCACACATATATCTCGTTTCATATGAGCATGTGCCTTGAAAAATCATTTGCAAGTGCTATGTTTCTTCTGTGAAGTCTTAAAACACATGCATGAATCCTGTCTTCTGTTTGCATAATTTTGAGAGATTTCTTTCCCCATTTCCCCCCAATATGATTCCCCCAATTTAATCCACATGCAAGAGTTCTGCCCCCTCCCCAGGCAGGTGGTGACGTTGTCCTATCAGACATCGATGGCTCTGGTCAAAATGGCTCTGTTCAGTCACACAACAGTGTATCATCATTATCAGTGTTGGGCAGGTTACACTACTTATTACAGGGTGTACCCCACTTTTGCCTATTGTAGCTGGATTAGGCCCCCACAGACCCCTGTGACCCTAGTGAGGATGAAGCGGTTTCAGAGACGACAAGACAAGACGAGACATGTTAGTTCCAACAGTGTCTCATCACGTATGGTAGGGCTTACTTTACTTTATTCTATACACAAGCTCTCACCAAGCATGACTGACCAAGTGCCATCGTCTGTCAGCATACCTTCCAAAGTAAGTGAAATTGCATGAGGTTCCTCTGTTTATCAATGATTTGTCTCGATGTTCACGATGTATTCGCATTCAAATATTATTGACTAAATAGATCTTCCATGTGAACCCACATTGTAAACTTCTGCAGGAACATGGATGGACACATCATCGAAACATTACTGTGCTTTTTGAATTTCTGTTCCAGGGCCTGCATAAAGTCTTCCAACAGCAACGGAGGAGAAATAAGGCTGTATAAGGCAGGATTATTCCACCAAATGTTGATTCCTGAATTTTTCCTAAGTTACAAGGTTATTATTGTTGTTTTGTTTATAAATCAGTATATATGGAGTGATTTTAAAATAAATATTTGCAAACTTTAAAATGTCAAAATTTGTACTTCTAATGTGTTGTGTATTTGATATTTGTCAGAATACGAATGGAAAAGTTAAGACGTCAAAAATTTCTCAGATGGAAGAACGTGATAAAAAAATAAAACATTGGTTGTGTAATTTTCCCTTTGCTTTCAATCATAAAGTAAATCCAGTTTTTCCCATGATAGAGCCATACTGTGCTACAAAGTCACAGATTTTCTAGAACTTCTAAGAGTAAAGTTGTCTGAGCAGTGATGGCTTGAATTCCATCTGTTTTCTGTGTTCAGTCAATAATACCTGTAATATGATGATGTAAGCAATGATGTATTTTTGACCACTTTCTTCCATCTGAGAAATTAGTATTCGTACCGAAGACAGTGTACTCATAACTTTTCGATTTGTATTCTGACAAATATCAAACAGACAACAAATTATAAATACAAATGGACTCATTTTAGAGTTTGTAAATATTTATTTCATGCTGAAATTACAACCAAAGACAAACACATACCTCAAATATGCATATTACTTTCCTCTGAATACACTTAATTCTGTCCTAAAATTCGCTCCATAGGACTGGTTTTCTTTGTATCATTTGAGTCTGAAAACACATGCATCTTTTTTTGTTATGTGTCATGTTCTGGAAATACATGCTCTAAACAATAAGATTTTTATTTGAAATTTGGGGGAAATGTTGTTGCTAGTTTAGAGAATAAAACAAAAATGTTAATTTTACTCCAACACATATGTTATGGCTACTCTTCTTATTCCAAAAATCAAAAAAGATTCAGATTCAAAAAGGTTAAAATATAAAAAGTTTAGTCATTGAGGAGGAGGAGGGGATTTAAGAACTCACTAGACAAAGCACTTAACTTAATCTAGTATAAGTGTCTATATCACCCCTCACACCCTCTTTAACATTTAAACATCTAACATTCTGATACACCAAATGAAAAATCACAAACCCCTACCAGGTGGGGCCACTCCCTACTAGGCATGGGCGCCGCACCCGTGGGGGATGGGGGACCCCCACTTCTCCAACCAGATGATTTTATACCCCGCACTTTTTCCTGAGGTTATATATTGTATCATTCACTGGATCCAGGAAACGGACAGAGAGTTGGTCTCACCTACTTTTTATTTCAGGATAAACGGTTACTCTCGGTCACAGTCACTCCAAACAAACAGCAATAACATTGCGGGGCTGTTACAATATCTATTGTTTAAACTGTTTACCTGCCTGGGCAGCAACAACAGCATATTTAAAAGTGTAAACAGCTCTTCTTCGTGGTGTTAGCAAACAGTCATCAACCAGTAAGTAATGAGAAATGTTGCCGTTGTTAAACTAAGTTAACTAAACTATGTCTTGTTCTGTGACATATACCCTAAGCCAGTGGTTCTCAAAGTATTTTCAGTGATGTTCCCCCTGAGAAACATATTTTTAGTCGTCTCCCCTGACATGGACAAAAACATTTTTGTAAGAAAAAAGAGATACAGTGTCTTTAAAATCAGTGTCTGATTTTTTAAATCCAGGCTTATATCAGGTTTTTTTTATCTCATAATTTAGACTTTTTATCTTAACATGTTTACTTTTTACCTCATAATTTTTTATTTTATCACATAATTTGTACTTTTTATCTCATGTTTTTTACTTTTTATCTCATGATTGTTACTTATGAAATTGAATAAATGTTTAATTGAGGAAATGGATAATTGTTTGTTAATTTTCCAATGATAGATTCAGAAAATTTTGCTCATGTGCCAAAATCTAGAACACCCCCACATTTTAAATGGCTGTCACACCCCTGCTTAAAGGTGAAGGGAGATGCATAGCCTGGGCTAAATAATAAAATTGGCTCCAACATCCTGGCCCCTAATTGTTGGCCACAGCAAAACAATTACTTAAATGCATTCAAAAAGAGCCATATAGAATTATCATACAAGGTTAACTCGCACTTCAATTTCGAAGTTCATTCAGTTAAAAAAAAGGTGTGACAGTCCATAATCAATATATAATATATTTAAACAGTCCTTAGTTGAGGCTAGAAGACTGCCTCTCTGCATTCATCGTTCTGCCTCCATCAGAAGACAGAGCTTGTCGATTGGTCGTTGAATTTCACTGTTTTTGGCTTTAACCATCACACTCTTCACTAAGCCCTTGGCATCAGGAAAAGTCTTGACAACGCGATCTGCAAGGTATTGTGCTTGTCTCCATCTTTTCCTGGAATATTGGCAGAATTGTTTTTGCCTTCAGATGATTTGTGGTTCCAAATCATTGGGGTCATTTGACACTGGGGATATTGGTCAGTCATTCAAGATGGCTTCTACCTCACATAACACTGTTGACAGAGTTTCAGTGTTTGCTGTTTTAAGACAGATGTGAGTGTCTTTTTGACTAGTCTGATTAGTCTCTCCCAGACCCCGCTGTGGTGGGCTCCAAAAGGAGAGTTAATAGTCCACTGTATCCCCTCATTTAACAAGTTGTTCTGAATCTTCTGATGATTCAATTCTTTTAAAGCTTCTTGTAGCTCCTTATGGGCTCCAACAAAGTTTGTCCCACAGTCAGTTCTAATACTGGTGATTGATCCTCTCCTGCAGATAAATCTGTGAATTGCATTTATGTCTGTAGTTAAGAAGTTTACCTGGATCGCTCGACTCACCAGACCTCCCACCTTTTCCCCCTTTTCACTTCAATGGGACCAAAGTAGTCAATTCCAACATGACAAAAAGGTGGTAGGTCTGGATACAAATGGTTCTCAGGAAGCTCAGCCATTTTCTGTTGTGCAACAAATACATTTTCTGATGATCTTCCTGGCTAAGGAGTTTGCATGAGGGAGCCAAAACCTTTGACTTAGCCTGGAAAGCACGCTCCTTTTTAAGTTTTTCTTTCATTTCTGCAGACACGTGTGTGATCCTTTGGTTGTTTATTTAGCTTTTGAAATAGCTTCTTAACCTTTAACATCCAACAGATCTTTGAAGTCCGTTCCATGATGAAATGATATTTGATTAATTTTTATATTGGATGTTCATTCTCCTTCATTTCAAGAAATTTTATTTTAGCAGCTGATGCTGTGAGGTCCGCCTCTAAATCCACTTGCTTCGTACCTGATTTCAGTTTTATTTCTGCTAGTTGCAAGCTGTGTTTTTTACCCCCAATGCAGCAGCTCGGGCCATCACAGGAGCTTGCTCTGCTTTGGCCTTTTTCAGTTCTAATGAAACTGAGGAAGTTCTAGAGGTTGATGATCCAGTAGATGTGGAAGACTTTGTGTGAAACATTTGATATGCTGTCCAGGGGCTCAGCTTTTAATTGTGCAAGGTCTCTTTGCCATGTTTCAACTTCTTTCAGAAAATAATTCAGGTTAGTTATTCTGGGCCCCCCCCCAACCACACACACACATGCACACGTGCCTTTCTCACCCCCGCTCCCTCGGCTGGGGTGTATGGCAAGCCAAAGTGTTCACATAGCCACACGTTGTGTTTATTATATCACGCGTTACAGAAGGCGTTCTACCACGCGCACTGGTGCGCTTTCATGCGTTACAGGGCGCGTGCTAGAACATGTGCCATTGTGCGTGCCATTGCGCGTGCCAGAACGCGCCCTGTAACGCGTGATATAATAAACACAACGCATGGCTATGTGGAACACTTTGGTTTGCCTGGGCCGAAGCAAGCAAGACGAAAAAAAAAAAAGACAGGGAAAGGAGAAAAAAATAGCACGGTCATATGCTGGCGCCCCATAGAGGATTGCGCCCTGGTCCGTTGCCCAGCCGGCCCAAAGCTAAAACCGGGTCTGCCCCTACCAGGGGGGGCCACTCCCTACTTAAAGGTGAAGAGAGGTGCATAGCCTGGGCAGGAGGAGGCCAAAGGTGAGAAGCAAATACAAATAAATAAATAATTACAATAATTTAGCCTTAGCATTATACAAATAATAATGATAATTCCAAATCATAAAATCAGCTCCAACAACATAGCTATAAGTGGTAAAAGTGATCATTTTGCAGTGTTTTCTTATTTTCTTCCCGAGCTGTATTGGAAGACAGATGTAAAGTGGTTGTGAATATGTTTGCTTGCACCTGCAGAGGACTCATGTCCACAGGTTACAGTAACACTGGAGGACAGCCGGTGTGTGGGCTTACTGTCAGCCTGATTTTTTCAGGTTTTGGGGAACATTCAACGCTGTCGGTGAGTTTGTGACTCAGAGAAACCATCGAATGTTGAATGTACCCTTATACTTGAACTCACATCAGGATGAAACACACACACACAGGCTTCCATGTTTCATCACTTGTATGTAAAGTAGACATTGGGTGGTATTAAATTCAAGTCTGGTTGGTTTGTCTGTTTGTTTATCTGTCTATCTCTCAGCAGGATTACGCAAAAAGTTCAGAACAAATTTTGATAAAATTTTCAGGATGTGTTGGGAGTGTAACATGGAACAAATGATTAAATGTTGGTCGTGAGCTGGAAGAGATCCTTGATTCTGGATCACTTTGAAATTTTACATTGCGGTAAATGGAGAATAAATTTCAAAGTGTCATGTTCTGGAACTGTATATATATTATTTATTATATCTATTATTATATCTATATATATATAGAGAGAGATATTACGATACACACACACACACACACACACATATATATATATATATATATATATATATATATATATATATATATATATATATATATACACATGTGGAACATGAACTAAAAAGATTGATATCTTCAGTGTCATTTTTGCATTTCACAAACTCTGCCCAGGGGCCAGACTGGATCCTTTGGAGGGCTGGATTTGGTCCCTGGGCCACAGGTTTGGCAACTCTGTATTAGTCAATGCTCACACGTCAAATGATTGAAAATGTTTTGGACAAACTGTTCACACACTTATACACCTTAATCAACACAATGTCGTTATTAAAGTGGGAACATAAATGCACAACAAAATGTTTCTTACAGACTTGTGAACAAGCTGACCAGCTCTACCCAGAAAATGTTCAGTCAGTTTTTATAAAGTCATCCTGACTTTTTTGTAATATCTGCCTTGCTACAAGGGCCTGTGTTTTCTAATGATGATGATCATGTTCTGTTTGGTTCATTTCACCATCTTTTTCTCACAGTTCATCAGATCTGCAGACCACATAGAAGCAGTGCAGGTTTCCGGTTCACATTCATCGCTGTCGGTGGGTTGGTGGTGTTTACCAACTCGCCGGTCGATGAATGACAACTGTGTCCATGCATCTCTACCTTTCCTGAATCAGCACCTTCATCACTTGCAATGTCTTCATCAGCTCGAATAGCTCATTCACAAGAACAAGAAGCATGTGCATTTTTAGATATTCAGTTCAGTTCAATTTTATTTTAAATATACAAAATCATCAAAACATGAAGGAATCAACCAAAATGGTCAACAACATTTTTTGCACTCAAAAAAAGAGCAGGAAGAAGTAAAACATATATACCCTTTTTTTTTTTTTAAACATACCAATAATCAAATAAATGTTTCTTCCTATGCTTTTAACACACTTTTTTAGTCTATTCACCATTAACACAAAGTATCCATACAAACCATTTATATACACATTGTTTTGTAAGCCACCTTACACAAATCTGATGTGTATAATCAACTATAAGTATATTTATATTCACTTTACTACAAATACAGTATTAAAAAGATATGATATCTTCTAATCATGATAGTCTGTTTTCATGTACTGCAATAACATCTTATTTTATGCATGTTCTCCCTGTGTCTGCGTGGGTTTTCTCTGGATACTCCGGTTTACTACCACCATCTGAAGACAAACTGGTCTAAATTGCCCATAGGTGTGAATGTATATATATGTATATATATATATATATATATATATATATATATATATATATATATATATATATATATATATGTGTATGTATGTATGTATGTATGTAAAAGACAAAACTGAGCTGTGGAGGACAAAAATAAACATGACTTTAAACTTCATCATCATATCGTGAAAGCAAAAAAGTGCAGCCTTACAGTACAACAATACTGTGTTAGGACTTGGCTTACAGCTTATTAAGTACTAGTTCCATTTCCTTAGACATGACAACATGACAGAGATGATTTAACTTTTTGATTTAACTCTTCATCATTAATATTTGTATGAATTGTTCAAACCAAAGTAATGATCTTCACCTGAGGATCAACCATATTAAGTTACACAACAAAAAAATTATCCCAATTTTTTGTGTTTAAATAACACAAATAACCAAAAACATCCCATCATGTACTACAGCTTCTTTATTGAGTTTTTCAAGTGCAAATACAAAGGTATAGAATATTGATATGTGGTATACAGACAGTATGTCCAAAGCACAGTAAGTATAAAACAGCAAAAAAAGAACAAACCCCCCCCCCCCACACACACACACACACACACACACACACACACCATCCATATATGTTACACAATTTAACTCAAAATGAACAAAAACATAACCTAAAGGAAAAAATAAATTAATAAAAATATATTCATCATAGGGCGGCACGGTGGTGCAGTGGTTAGCACTCGTGCCTCACAGCAAGAAGGACCCTGGTTCAAATCCCGTACCAGACCTTTCTGTGTGGAGTTTGCATGTCCTCCCCGTGTCCGCGTGGGTTTTTGCCGGGCACTCCAGTTTCCTCCCACCATCCAAACACATGCACTGATAGGTTAATTGGTTAATCTAAAATTGTCCATAGGTGTGAATGTGAGAGTGATTGTTTGTCTATATATGTTCAGCCCTGCAATGAACTGGCGTCTCATCCAGGGTGTACCCCGCCTTCGCCCATTGTAGCTGGATTAGGCCCCCAGTGACCCCCGCGACCCTAGTGAGGATAAAGCGGGTTCAGATAATGAATGAATGAATGAATATTCATCATAATCATAATGAAACCTCAATAAGAAAAAAACAGCAATAACACATACACAAAGCCTACAACGTTAAAAACTATGTTACCACCAGTGTTAGGAAAGTTCACCTTGATTAGGAACTAGTTCAAAGTTCAGTTCAAGTTACTCAATATGAATCAGTTCAGTTCATCGTTCATTCTTCCAAATTATGAACTAGAAGTTCATGGATCCCAAAATGAACTTTTTCGTTCTTTTTTGTGTTATTATTGTAAATGTATTATTAACCGTTTCTGACGTTATCCTGTAGTCAGTAAATCAGGGGAAAATGCCGCCCCTGTACGTACCTTACCCCGGGGCTAACTTCCCTCTCACAAGGAGCAGTTTCAGCTTCGTTCGCAATGTTTATTTCCAAGAACGGGACAACACCTGCTCTGGTCACCGGTCACACTCTGTACATTTAACTCTTTTTCTCCGCTCCCAAAAACTCTCTGCACCCCTCTCTCTCTCTCTCTCTCTCTCTCGCCCCCCTCCCGCCGAATAATACAAAAATGACATCTATGATAATGCTGTGTTTTGATCCCATTTTATTCCTTATAGGACTCAATAATTACAATGTGATAAGAACGAAATGTGAACTACATAAGAACACAGTTCAATAAATGTCAGAATATCCGCGTTCACAACTTCCCGTTCATTTGGCAAAAGTGAACGAGTCGTTCACGTTCGTTAAAAATATGATATAGTTCGTGAACGATTGTTCAACGAACGCGTTCAGGTACAACACTGGTTACCACAGTAGTCTATTGTCTGTAAAGTGTGCTCACAGTTTTAGTCTGTCACAGAAGTGAGGTTCAACTTCTCATTGTACTCAGACCAGGGCCATTGCTAACAGAACAAACACAGAACAAAGAGCCTGGCAGTAAAGTGCAAAAATAATAGTTGAATAAAATTTCTCAAAAAATAAACTTAAATAAGAAAAATAAGAATGAGAACACAAAAGGCACTTTCCTTAAGTAACTATGTTACACATTTTTTTACGATTATCAGATGCCCTAGAGAGGTACACGCCTGCATTTCTTTGTTGCAAAATCAACTATCAGGTCATCATATGACAGCTTCTGAGCCACGTCCCTGTGGCATACAGAGCCATAGTTGGGTTAAAATATATAATATATATATATATACATATATTACATTACATACATTTCAATTTTGGTCAATCAAGACCACTTTATTTGTACATTGATGTGGTCATGATGCTGACAGAACAGCAAGACAGTAGCTTACATGGAGGGAGAGGACTGGCAGATTCCTACAGTTAAGAAGACCAGATAAAAGTCTAAACAACATGAGGATGACGTGAAGTGTGTGTGACATAATATGGAATACGTTTACATTTTGCATTTTGTGTTTTGTAACTTTTTCATACATGTTAGGAGACCCTGAAATCATGAAAAAAAAAAAAAAAACATCCACGCGCCTTTTCACTTGATCCATTGGAGGGGGCGGAAAATGCTATGTTTTGATTTGCTGTGCCTCACACGTAACAGGCGCACTGTAATTTGAATATCCCACCCCAACTGCTTAGCTAACCCCACCTATTGACCCATGACCTCTGTTTGGACTCTGAGATCTGCCATTATTCTAGATTGATTGCAGAGAGACACAGAAGGAATGTGGCGGCAAAATATAAAAACTCCTGTTCCTGGTTGAAAGGAAAAATACAAATCGCTACATTGGATTCAATCTTCAGAAGATGAAAGACTGAAGTGGATCGGATTTTTTGTTGAAGGAAGCTTACCAAAGACCATGTTAGTGTGTGCTAACCACTTCACAATGGACTGCTTTTCTAATGTGGGTCAGTACAACAGAGGACTGGCATCAAGACTGTGCCTTAAACCTGGAGCAGTACCAACTGTCCACAGCAAAACGGCAGAGGGACATGTAAGTATTTTTATATAATATGGTCTGTGTTGTTGTTGTATTTGGAGTAATGTCAGTTAATGCTAACAAGAGCCGTGACTGCTGCTAGCTAGTTACTTAACTTCACTTCGTCAGCAGTGAAACAACAGACTGCGTAAAAGTGCTTAATGTTACTTGCTGGTAAATTTATAGTTGATGTGCCTTCTTTTTTTATTATAATAGAATAGAATCTTCCAGCCCCATCCATAAGATACCTACATATATTGTGTATGGAGGTGTTCAAGGTGTTGCACTGTGTGTCAACAAGTGTCAAATGTGCATACAAGACGGTTAGGTACGTTCATCTCTGTCGAACAGCAAAGCCCTCATTGCCAGTGTAACAGAGGAGGTAGAAAGAAAGGGAGAGCAGGTGGTGGCCAAAAAACAGCCTGAGTCAGTAGTTCAATTTAAAAATATTTAACAATTATGCCGAGCAAGGGATAAAATACAATTTAAAAAATCACAATATTAAAACACTAAAAGTAGTTGTAAAATAAAAAAAGATGTTCCACAAATTAAAATATAGGAGACTGGCCAGCCGCGGATGCGCGCCGCGAGCGGGGGGGGCGGAGTCGTTGGAGCAGAGTGCCCACTACGTGCTCCGTGCAACATACACACGCATACACACAAAACAGGGATAACCAAACCATGCAAGAGTGGGGAAGTGCAGAAAAAAAAAACACATGCGGGGAGTGATGGGACGGTAGTAGAAAACTGTCTCCACAGCCCCCTGCCACGACGGGCAACCACACCCAGACAAGATCCTAAAAAAACATAAAACGAATAAAAAAAAGAACCCCGCTCTGCATGGGATCAATCCAAAATATAAATTAAAAGACCTGATCTTACTTTAAAAACAATAGGAATGAAACAAGATAAAAAAAACAGCAGTGGCCCGGCTCCTAAAAGAAAAACGCATACTGTTAAAAACGCTGCTAAAAGAATTGTGTAAAGATAAAATACCTAAGCAGCATGCGTAATGCAGATCGAGTATACATTTAAAAAGTCAATTTAAATGAACCCATACCGTGTAGTGGTTATTCAGCGAGGAGTGTCAGACTGTCTACTGTTTGGTCACTCGCGTTTATATCTGTCAGAAAAGATTACCCACACCTGTACTCTCTGAATTAGCAGTACGGGGGTTGCCGAGGGACAATAGTTTCTGGTCACACCAGTGTTTCAGAAAATAGAGTAGACTAGTTTATCCTGTGTTCACATCTCAAAGGTCCATGTTTCTGAATAAAACAAAGTTTAAATCGAATAAAAACAAAAATGTAATGAATACCAATTTTGAATTGAATGTCTGTGAAAATAGAAATCTCATAAATATTGTGTAATCACATATAGAATATTTATATATTGAATTTGGGGGTTGTTGTAATAAGTTTTGTTTTCTTATTTATCAGGACTCTAAGAAACTGTTGAAGATATCACAGAACAAATAATGAAAAGCTGAAGAAGTGGCTCCATAGTATTAAAAATCACATCTACTGGACTGCAGCTTCTTCCTCATCAGAGACAGAGAAAGTGGCAAAGTGGACCGGCATCATTAACCATGTCCACCACATCCATACCCATGAAGTAGAGTCTTGCACAGGTTCGGGTACCCGTGGGTGACCCGTGGGTGAACCGCAAATTTTCACGAAACGGGTGAAAAATGTTGTGCTATGTTGGGTACGGGTTCGGTTCGGGTCGGACGTGAGTGATCGCGGGTCTAATTTGCGGTTCATAGGCTAAAAAGTGGGGATAAATAGGGCTTCATTTCAGTGAATAAATATTAACAATAATTATAATAATAAATAACGATAATAATAATAATAATAACAACAACAACAGGCCTAATAATCGAATGTGAAATGCGTTTATGCCTTCAGTTGAAACATTCCCAGAAGTCTCTGCCACTTTCGTTTTCGAACAATCACCTGCGGCTGCGCAGCCGCAGTTCAAAATGTCTACGGAGGAGTTGAGAAGAAAGCTAGCAAGTAAGGATTACAAAGTTGTGGCTAATACCTCCTCTAAAGTCAAGTCAGACGTGTGGAAACATTTTGGCGTTATCTTAGATAACGAAAACAATGTTGTTGAGGGCTTTGCTGCGTGTAAATCATGCCTTAAAGTGTTTGTGTATGAAAGCCGCAAATGTGGAACTTCATCGCTGAGGAAGCATGTGGAGAACTGTATTAGATCCGTCCAGCCAGGGCCCTCTTCCATTCAAAATCTTTTCCAAAAGAAGATAGAATTGGGGGTGCCTCGTAAGGAGGATAAGGACACCATAAACAGACTGTGCGTCAACTTTGTCTGCAACGATATTCGACCTTTTGAAGCAGTACATGGTGAAGGATTCTTTGCACTAGCACAGGGTTTGATTGATGTTGGTGCTCGATCTGGCCGTGTGGATGCTAAGCAACTGCTGCCTAACCCTACCACAGTTTCTCGTGGAGTGACCAAATATGCGGAGGAGATTCGTGAACAAACAATCCCGCAACTCAAAGCACAGCTGACACAAAACAACGGGGCAGTTACCTTGGACATGTGGACAGATGACTACAGAAAAATTGGCTATCTCTGTGTCACTCTGCACTACATTGACAACAAGTGGGAGCTGATAGAGCGAGTGCTCTGTACTTCAGAGTGGGACAGTTCACTTCGCAAAACGGCAGACAATATCAAGCCAGCCATTGTTAGCGCTTTACGTAAGTTTGGCATTGATGAATTCTACTCCAAATTAATCTACGTGACCGATAGGGGCGCAAACATAGTTGCAGCCCTTCGTGCTGTGACAAGACTGAGCTGCGCTGCTCACATATTAAACACGGTCCTATCCACTACATTCAGCAGACTGTCTCAGGAGGATGTGTACGGAGAAGATCTGACTCTGACCGCTCTGATTGACGCGGCGAGGTCACTAGTGACATATTTCAAGCAGTCTAATCTCCAGGCTCGCTTGAAAAAGACTCTGAAAGCCTCTATAGAGACTCGCTGGAATTCCCTACATACAATGCTCGAGTCAATCAGCAGCCAATATGATGACATCCACACTCTTCTGGAAGAGCGAGGAGAAGCCGGCCGTCTGACTAACTTGGACGATGAGTACCTCTCTGACATCGTCAATTCAATTCAATTCAATTTTATTTATAAAGCCCTAAATCACAACAACGTCGTCTCAGAGGGCTTTACAAAAACATAATCAACTACAGAAATACATGAAAAGTCCCAGGCATCCCCTGTCCTTAGACCCTCCTTCTCGGCAAGAAAAAACTTCCAAACCCAGTGGGAAAAAGAAGAAATCTTGAGGAGAACCACATTGAAGGAGAGATCCACTCCCATGGACGGACAGGCTATAGATGAACGTCCATGTATAAATGCAGGAAGGGGGGCTGGTCCAGACAGGCAGGAGCGGTGGTCCGGGGTCACAGGTCAGCACAGGCGAGATACTCCAGATCCTGTCGTCCATGGCTCCCGTGCAGGCACTGTCAGGAGAGCCACCACTCCCCCCAGGGGGGGAGGGGGGAAAGGGGACACCAGGTGACTAGTCATGAACAGACTTGGTATGAAAGATATGTTATAAAAATTACAGAAACAGATGTGAGGGAGAGAAAGAGAAGAAAGAACTCAGTGTCTGTACTTCCCCCAGCATTCTAACTCCTAGGGCAGCCTAGACTGAACTGTGACTCATACATCATGTATACATGATATATGAGTCACATAATTTTTAACTAACCTGACCATAGGCTTTCTCAAACAGGAATGTTTTAAGCCTAATTTTAAATGTAGAGACTGTTTCGGCGTTTTTAATATTAAAGGGAAGCTGATTCCATAAGACAGGGGCCTGATAACTAAAGGCTCTAGCTCCTACTGTACTTTTAGAAACCCTAGGAACTTTCAGTAAACCTGCATTCTGAGAACGAAGGGTTCTATTGGGTTGGTACGGAACCAGATCATCTTTAAGATAAGAGGGGCCCATACCATTAATGGTTTTATATGTAAGGAGGAGGATTTTAAATTTAATTCTAGACTCAACTGGTAGCCAGTGAAGGGTTTGGAGCACAGGCGTGATGTGTTCTCTTCTATTTGATCCTGTTAATAATCTTGCTGCTGCATTTTGAACCAGTTGCAAGCTTTTTAGGGAATATTTAGGACATGCTACAAGTAAGGAGTTACAATAATCTAATCGTGATGTAACAAATGCATGAATTAATTTTTCTGCAGTCGTTTTAGACAGAATATTCCTAATTTTGGCTATGTTGCGCAGGTGAAAGAAGGCTGTTCTGCAAGTTTGTTTGATATGCATTTTGAATGAAAGATCTGGATCAAATAAAACTCCTAAATTTTTAACTGTGGCACTGGGTGTTACACTTAAGTTGTCCAGAGTAACTATCTGGTTAGTTAGGGAGTCTCTCGCATCTTTAGGACCAATTATAACGACTTCAGTTTTTTCAGGGTTCAGTAAAAGATAATTGGCACTCATCCAAGTCTTTATGTCTTGTACACAAGTACTTAGTTTATCTATTTGCCTGGTCTGGTCAGGTTTAATCGATAAATATAGCTGTGTGTCATCCGCGTAACAATGAAAATTAATGCCATGATTTGTAATGATGTTACCTAAAGGGAGCATATATAGTGTAAACAAAATAGGCCCAAGGACTGACCCTTGAGGAACGCCATAATTAACTCTGGAGGACTGCGATGATTGTTTGTTGATGTGAACAAATTGGTAGCGATTAGATAAATATGATTTAAACCAGCAGAGGGCTGCTCCTCTAATACCTATATCATATTCTAATCTGTGCACTAAGATACTGTGGTCGATGGTGTCAAAGGCTGCACTAAGGTCTAATAACACCAGGACCGATATTAGTCCGATGTCAGCGGCTAATAATAAGTCATTAGTAACTTTAACTAACGCCGTTTCAGTGCTATGATGGGCACGAAAGCCAGACTGAAACTGTTCAAATAAACTATTATCTTGCAGGAATTGGCACAGCTGTTTAACTATTACTCGTTCTAAAACCTTTGACAGGAAGGGCAAATTGGATATAGGCCTATAATTGGCTAAAATGTCAGGATCTAGGGTAGGCTTTTTCAGAATTGGTTTAATAACAGCATATTTAAATGACTGTGGCACATATCCAGTAATTAATGAAGTGTTAATTATATTTAGGACAGTGCCAATAATTAGGGGCAGAATCTCTTTAAAGAGTTTTGTTGGGATTGGATCTAAGAGGCAGGTGGCTGATTTGGAAGACATGATAATAGATATGACATCAGTTTGGTCTACAGTGGTGAAATTATTTAGTGTTACAGAGGGATTTTTAAAAAGGCCTAGGTTTGAAAGCGCTACTTTTTCTGATCTAATATTTGGGAGAAATGTGTCTATTTTGTCTCTAATAGTTGATATTTTATTGTTAAAGAACTGCAGGAAATCATCAGGATGGAGCGTGGATGGAATAACTGGTTCCACGGAGGTGTGGCTGTTTGTCAGTTTGGCTACAGTACTGAAGAGGAATCTAGGATTATTCTTGTTTTCTTCTATTATGGATGAGTAATATCTAGTTTTGGCTGTACGCAAAGCTTGCTTATATTTTATTAAGCTATTTTTCCAGGCATTGAGAGAATCTTCTAAGTTGGATCGCCTCCATTGCCTCTCTAATTTACGTGTTGCTTGTTTAATGGAGCGAGTGTCAGTGTTGTACCATGGGGAGGTTAATCTAATCTTAGTAGTTTTTAACTTAAGGGGGGCAACTATATCTAGCGTAGTTTGTAGTGTGAGCATGGTACTATCGACTAACTCATCACTTATACTGGGACTAAATGTGTCCTTTACATAATCACATGACACAGGCACAAATAGTGACTGAATTAACTCTTTATACTTTGAGACAGCATGGTCACATAGTATCCTTTTCATTTGCGTTTTAATCACTGAGGTAGAAATATCCTCAAACAAAACCTGGAAGGTCATTAAAAAGTGATCTGAGAGTATGGGATTATGGGGAAAAACGACGAGGTCATTAATTTCAACACCAAGTGTTAAGATCAGATCGAGAGTATGTCTGTGAATGTGGGTTGGTTTATTAACATTTTGGATAAAGCCTAATCCGTCTAGTAGGTCACTAAATGCATTACTAAGAGAGTCAGCGTTGTTATCGACATGTATGTTAAAATCACCAACTATTATAATCCTATCCCAGTTCAACACTACACTGGATAGAAAGTCAGAGACTTCTAATAAAAACTGTGAATAAGGGCCAGGAGGGCGGTAGACTATGACAAAAAGGACTGGTTTTTGGTTTCTGCAGTTGGGGAAAGTAATGGATGAAACTAGACTTTCAAAGGAATGGTAAGTGGGATTAGTTTTATGATTAATTTTAGGGCTAAGACCTAAACTGGAGTGGGATATTATTGCCACTCCTCCACCACGGCCACTGGTTCTGGCTGTGTGATAGTTCACATGAGTTGGTGGCGTGGATTCATTTAATGCGACATATTCATCCTGCTGCAGCCAGGTTTCAGTCAGAGCTAAAATATCAATTTTGTAATCACTAATTAGATCGTTTATTAACAGAGATTTGGAAGAAATAGACCTAATATTGATCAGTCCACATTGGATAAAATTGTTAGGTGTTCTTTTAATCTGATTGTTCCTTAAAACTATTTTTATTAAATTATTTGATCTCACTCCTATAGGTTTTTTAATATTAGGCTTATTTTTAACTATACGGGGTTTATTATTAACTACACAAGGAATAGACGCAGTCTTTCTGTTATTTACTACATGGTGGGTTTGTGACAGCTCAGAGTAAAGTGGATGCACAGAGAAGTGTTTTACACTACGACTCTGCGCCTGGGCCCGCACTCTGGATTGTCATTTTGACAGGCTAAATTTGGAAGCCACATTTTGTGCTAAGAGAGAAGCACCTTCCCAAGTGGGATGTATGCTATCTCTGCGAATGAGCCCAGGCTTTCCCCAGAATGCACGCCAATTATCTATAAAAACAACATCGTTTTCTGAGCACCACCTAGACAACCAGCGGTTAAATGATGAGAACCTAGAGTACATCTCATCACTGGCCAAATTGGGCAGGGGTCCAGAGAATGCTACGGTGTTACACATCGACTTAGCAAGTTTACACACCGATGCTACGTTCAGTTTAAGAACCTCTGATTGTTTCCGTCGGACATCGTTACCACCAGCGTGGATCACGATGCGGCGGAAGCTAGCCCTGCTCTGCTGTAAAACATCAAAAAAACGTCACATTCTTGGAGCGATTTAAGGAGGCCAGCAAAGATTTAGAGGCATCGAAAACCCCCACCATCCACCTAACAATTGTTTGGTTTGAGCGCATCAAACGCCACTTGCAACACTCCTCTACTGACAGCATGACAATTTCTTCACTGAAGGAGAAATGCCTCAGTATTCTGCTGGAGAAATTTGACATCCATCCTTTACACAGACTCGCTATGTTTCTTCATCCCAAACTGAAGAGCATGAAGTTGCTTGCTGACAGCACCGAGGTGGCAAACGTGCACATTGAGACACGGCGCCTTGTTAAAGGTCAGTGTTGCGCAAATACAGCCCAATCAATAACCCATAGGCTTGTATATGACAGATACAGGTAAACTTAATAAAACAAAATTATTTTATTTAATTTTGCATTCATTTCAGATCTCAAGGATAAGCGTGGAAGTCCTGAGCAGTGCCAGCGCCCCCCACCAGATAAACGAGCGCGGGTTACAGCTGACACATTGTCAGACGTGGAAGATTCCAGTGATGAGTCCCCGCAGTATCAGGATGAAATGGCTGCCTACATCGAGTACAAAACTCCAAAAGATGACTCTTTCGATGTCTTGTCCTGGTGGAGAGAGCATGAGGGTTTGTTTCCTAACATTGCTCATATTGCGAGATCTATTCTCGCTATCCCAGCATCGAGCGCCGCAAGTGAGCAAGATTTCTCATGCGCTGGATATGTCATCCAGGAGCGAAGAAGTCAGCTGAAGCCATCAACTGTGGATGATATCCTTTTTTTACACAGTAATGTAAAGCACCTCACCAAACACTAGGCTATGCCTTCGCGAAGGCCGAAATAGAGGAAAATGGACAATACAGGTTCTGCAATAAAGCGTATTTGCGCATGATAGGCTCATGTGCAGTTTATTTTAGTTCATTATAGCCTACCTTTGATGTTAACCGTCCGGTAATATATGTGAGCTCACAGATAAAACATATTTTTTGAGTTTATTATTTGTCTTCTACTGTTTAAGAACAATTTTATTTGGCTCTGCCTTTGTTATGTCACTGTTGAGTATATTTGTGGCAATAAATGTTTGTATTTAAGTTTGGCTATCTGACATTTTCTTCCGGGTTCGGGTCGGGTATCGGGTTCATTTATAGCGGGTCGGTTCGGGTGCGGATTACTTTTTTTTTTTTTTGTCGGAAAACGGGTCGGATACGGGTTTAAACATGACGGGTACGGGCGGTTGCGGTTTGTCAAAATTAGAACCGTGCAGGACTCTACCATGAAGACCTTGTTGTCCCCCAGTATCTGGGTCCACAGAACAGGGTGTGCAGGGAATTTTACCTTCGGCGTGTGTGTCTGTGTCTCACCGATACTGTAATGTCTCACTGATACTGATACATAAACATTCTGTTCATACATCCCTGTGTGGAAGGTTGTCTCCAGAGACATGGTGTGGTTACAATGGTATGAGAAGGACAGTGTTTTTCGTTCTCATACCACCCTCTGAATGTTTAGGGAGTATAAAAGAGCTGTGTTTTAGACTGATCATCAGAACAT
Source organism: Siphamia tubifer (assembly GCA_020466265.1). Classification (NCBI taxonomy): domain Eukaryota; kingdom Metazoa; phylum Chordata; class Actinopteri; order Kurtiformes; family Apogonidae; genus Siphamia; species Siphamia tubifer. The sequence continues at coordinate 5,090,545 of CM035790.1, forward strand.
CTAACGACAGCTCGTTCTGTTCATGTTCTCACTTGCATGCAAGTTCTGAATTAATTTGTTCATCTCTTTAATAAATAATTGTTTCTGTTTTGAACAGTTTTCTCTCTCTGTATGATACAAAACTTCCACAACAATTTGGCGTTGTCGGCAGGATCCCGTGAGTGTGACGGACGGAGGACCGAGGTCGGGGAAGTGATCAGCCTACGGACCAAAAAGTCGTATCCCTGTTGGTAAAAACAAAAACCAGAGGACAGGGACCGAGCCGGACTCTGCCCACACACCCCCGGGATCTGAACTGGACCTGTGGAGACCAGATCACACTCGGTGAGAAAGTTTTAATTTGGGTAAAAAAAAAATAGGGCCTTGGTCTAAAGCTCACGCCACCTGCCCGCTTTCAGCTGTTATATTGCACAATACAGTAGAGGACAATTTAGATTCCTGATGAAGCTAAATTGGACCACCATGAACTAATTCACGTGTAGGGCCCCACAAATTTAGATGGGCATGCAGAGTGGCTGTTTGATACAGTTGTGCTGGAATTAATTCATGAGTGAGGTTTTTTTTAGTCTGTTTGTTTTCCCTTGGGGTGTGAACTCCAGAAAAAACAAAAACCGTGATCTGTGAGGCATTTTTTTTTTTTTCTCCTTGAATGTGACTGAAAAGGAAAAACCGAATAGGCTTTTAGGATTTTCGCCTGAGTGTTAGACTCGAAGTTGAAAACCAGTCGGGAAAACGTCCGACTATGGGCAATCGGCCGAGTAAGGGTGGCGTGGGGTTGGACCGGGAGACTCCAATTCCAAAAGACATGTTGTCATGTTGAACATTTTAAAAGCTTTTCAGTGACTGATTATTGGGTAACAAAATGTAATTTCCCCAAAATGGGAAGATGAAGAAATAAATGATTTGAGAAAAGATCGAAATGAAGCTCATGAGTAAACTCAGAATATTGTGAATCTTGTAGTGGGTCAGATTTGACACAGACTGACTAAATTCTTTATCGGGCGGGTTTACTGATTTTACGCAGCGGCGTAAAGTAAAACATGGTAAGAAACGTAATAATCAGTTGCGTTAACATTATTTCGGCCCAGATCGACGTGTCTGGAAGATTAATGTTATGAGTGGGACATTAATAGATAATAATAATAATAATAATAGATGCCTCTTACTGTGCACTTCACACAACTTCACACCTCACTGTATATAGCTACCCTTGGCACATATAGGGACACAACAGTTAGGGCCTCGAGAGCAGGTGTGGGCGGGAGGGATGGGCTCTGTGGTGGGACAGATGGCAGGGCTCTACGGCCTTGTCTCTTCCCCATCACCTCCCCGCTTACCGCCCCTGCTCTCTAATTTCCACACACATTCACACCTTGGGAGTAGATCTGGGATGGCTCGGGGAACTTGGGCCAGGGCAGGCTGCATCCTCTGTGGTCCTCTGGCCTGCCCCCTGGATGTCTCGCCCAGCCTCTCCACTTTTAATGCACCACATGACACTCGGGGTTACACTATCACGGTGCAGGGATAATGTCTCCAGTCAGGGATCTGGAGACATATTAATAGGGAGTATTGGGGGAGGGTTTCACTAATATGGCCTCGCTGGTGGGACCCGGCCCCCTTGTGGCTATGGGGTAGCGGGGGTGGACTATTCAATTCAATTCAATTCAATTCAATTTTATTTATAAAGCCCTAAATCACAACAAAGTCGTCTCAGAGGGCTTTACAAAAACACAATCAGCTACAGAAAAACATGAAAAGTCCCAGGCATCCCCTGTCCTTAGACCCTCCTTCTCGGCAAGAAAAAACTTCAAAACCCAGTGGGAAAAAGAAGACATCTTGAGGAGAACCACATTGAAGGAGAGATCCACTCCCATGGACGGACAGGCTATAGATGAACGTCCATGTATAAATGCAGGAAGGGGGGCTGGTCCAGACAGGGGCGGTGGTTCGGGGTCACAGGTCGGCACAGGTGAGATGCTGCAGATCCTGTCGTCCATGGCTCCTGTGCAGACACTGTCAGGAGAGCCACCACTCCCCCCGGGGGGGGGGGGGGGGGGGGACACCAGGTGACTAGTCATGAACAGACTTGGTATGAAAGATAGGTTGTAAAAATGACAGAAACAGGTGTGAGGGAGAGAAAGAGAAGAAAGAACTCAGTGCCTGTACTTCCCCCAGCATTCTAACTCCTAGGGCAGCCTAGACTGAACTGTGACTCATACATCATGTATACATGATATATGAGTCACATCATTTTTAACTAACCTGACCATAGGCTTTCTCAAACAGGAATGTTTTAAGCCTAATTTTAAATGTAGAGACTGTTTCGGCATCTTTAATATTAAAGGGAAGCTGATTCCATAAGACAGGGGCCTGATAACTAAAGGCTCTAGCTCCTATTAAATTAAATTAAATTCCTTTGGACTGGAAGAAAGCAGCCACCTGTTGCTCTACGGAGCTGCCATCCTGCTCACTTGCCCCCCCCCGCTATCATTGGTCACCGCCTGGGCATATGACCAGGGTTTAATCTGGAGCCCAGTCATGATCACATCGTTGATCCTGGTGTACTGCTCCAACTCCACCACACGGCTCTCCAGGTGCGCCAGACGCCGGTCCTTTTCAGCGTTTTGGATCCGGAGCGCCTTCACCTCCTCCTCAGCCTAATTTTAAATGTAGAGACTGTGTCGGAGTCTTTAATATTAAAGGGAAGCTGATTCCATAAGACAGGGGCCTGATAACTAAAGGCTCTAGCTCCTACTGTACTTTTAGAAACCCTAGGAACTTTCAATAAACCTGCATTCTGAGAACGAAGGGTTCTATTGGGTTGGTATGGAACTAGATCATCTTTAAGATAAGAGGGGCCCATACCATTAATGGTTTTATATGTAAGGAGGAGGATTTTAAATTTAATTCTAAACTCCACTGGTAGCCAGTGAAGGGTTTGGAGCACAGGGGTCATGTGTTCTCTTCTATTTGCATGGCTGTCAAATCTCCGTCCACAGACGGAAATCCGTCAAAAATGAAATTTCTGTTCCGTCAACTTCCGTCAAATCTATCCGCTGACCGAAAAAAAAAATTCAAGCTTTATTTTGGTAGAAAACCACCACAAAACCCTTTCCTTTTTCTGGTTTATTTTATTTTATTTGGACCTGAAGAAGACCTATTTAGATCGAAACATCGTCCACTTTTTTATTTTTATTTGACTTTCACGGGAGCTTTCCACCCGGCTTCGATGGAGATTTCCGTGTTAGCTAGCTTCTTTTTCTTTTCTTTTTGTCTCTTTTATTTGTTAAAATTAAAATACACACACTCACACACACTACAGAACACACACACAACACGGGACACACAAACACATACATATATAAAATAAAATGCAGAATTTTACGGACGGAGAGGGCTGGACGGAGATGGCTTCGCGCCCGGGGAGTGGGAAGGGGGACGCCGCGGTGGGGATGATTTTCTCCGGGGGACGGACAGTGCATTTAGGGCTCCGGGGTTTCACAACGCCGGGGTCCGCAACCACTATAACCCCAACCTTGAGCCAGTGCCACCCCGGTTTAAACAAATGACACATACCTTTCATGATTTAATTAGAGCTGTTCACCACAGGGCCAATGTGAGGGTTTCTGAGGATGAAAAAAGACCTAGAACAATCATTAACATGGAAGATATGTTGGCTAATTTAATTAAACCTGCTTTGCCATCACAGAAAACACGTGATGACATTATAGGTAATGCTAAAAACTGGGCTCACACCACGATGTTAATTTTAAAACAGCATTATGAAGACATTGTGGAGGAATTAATGACCAAAGTTGAGGAATTTCATGGGGATGAATGGGAAGAGCCATTTAATGTAGCACTGAGATGGTGTAAAAGGAAATTTCCCAGACTAAGAGAGGATGTTGTGGATGAGATTAGGGGGACTGTTTTAGCCACAGTAAGGGACAGACCCGCTGAGGAGAACAATGTGACCCCTACTCCCCAAAATAACATACCTACTTCCACTCCAAGAGGTCACAGCACACAGACCTTTGCTCCCCAGGCCACAAGAGACCAGGGGACAGATCCCCCAACAGATTTGGGGGTTCCACCTGTTACCACCAACGTAAATAGGGGGTCTCCACCTGTTACCACCAATGTTAATAGGGGGTCTCCACCTGTTTCCACCAATGTAAATAGATGGTCTTCACCTGTGAACCCGGGTATTACTAATGCAGATTGGGGGGTTTCACCAATTACCACCAATGTAGATGGGGGGGTTCCACTGCTTACCACCAATGTAAACCCGTCCATTAAGGAACAGAGGGTACAGAGACATGGGGCATCCAGAGGGGTCCACACCACAATAGTAACCAGAGCCCCACTAGACTCCATTCCAGATCCTATTCCACAATCTGTACCACAGATTATGGATACACCCGTACCTGAACCCGGGACAGACCACCTAGATTTGGGGAACATTCAAAGTACTTCGGGGGATAGTATTTTGACTCCTTCAACACTGGAATTGATCCAGGTGTTGGAGGAGACAAAACGGAACCTGATTATGATTATAGATTCACTCTAATATATGATATTTCTGATAAGGAAAGTTTATTTTCTTAATGATTAATATTTGCAAAAGAAAACTCAGGACAATAATTATTAGTAGACAGTGCTACTAAAGTATCTTCTTGACATCACAGTGAAAGACACTAGATTTTACTAGATTTAATGACATTTTTTATTATTTATTATTGGAATTATTTTGTTTGATAGTGAAATCAAAAGCTTTAATTGTAAAGATGGTAAGGTAATCTTTATGGAAGCATCCCATGCTAGTCTTTTGTATATTATCCATTGGTTATTTAGAAATCATTTGAACAAACATATATAGTATTTTCATTTTCCTAGATGAGTTATAAGTAAATTTGAAAATTTTATGATCATATGAGCCAGATTTTTCTAAAATGTAAGTACAAATTTCACATTATGTAATGTTAAATCATGGCCTATAATGCTCTCAGAATGCACCAAAATTATGCAATTTTTAACATTTTTAAAAACCCCCCTAGAGAACTTTGCGCCTACGGCGCTCGTGCTGCGCCCACCAGGCTCCGCATATGCAAAAATGTTCAGTCAAAAATTTTTCAGTTACTTTCAGCCATGTATTTGATCCTGTTAATAGTCTTGCTGCTGCATTTTGAACCAGTTGCAAGCTTTTTAGGGAATATTTAGAACACGCTACAAGTAAGAAGTTACAATAATCTAATCGTGATGTAACAAATGCATGAATTAATTTTTCTGCAGTCGTTTTAGACAGAATATTCATAATTTTGGCTATGTTGCGCAGGTGAAAGAAGGCTGTTCTGCATGTTTGGTTAATATGCATTTTGAATTAAAGATCTGGATCAAATAAAACTCCTAAATTTTTAACTGTGGCACTGGGTGTTACACTTAAGTTGTCCAGAGTAACTATCTGGTCAGTTAGGGAGTCTCTCGCATTTTTAGAACCAATTATAACGACTTCAGTTTTTTCAGGGTTCAATAAAAGATAATTGGCACTCATCCAAGTTTTTATGTCTTGTACACAAGTACTTAGTTTATCTATTTGTTTGGTCTGATCAGGTTTAATCGATAAATATAGCTGTGTGTCATCCGCATAACAATGAAAATTAATGCCATGATTTCTAATGATGTTACCTAAAGGGAGCATATATAGTGTAAACAAAATAGGCCCAAGGACTGACCCTTGAGGAACGCCATAATTAACTCTGGAGGACTGCGATGATTGTTGGTTGATGTGAACAAATTGGTAACGATTAGATAAATATGATTTAAACCAGCAGAGGGCTGCTCCTCTAATACCTATATCACATTCTAATCTGTGCACTAAGATACTGTGGTCAATGGTGTCAAAGGCTGCACTAAGGTCTAATAACACCAGGACCGATATTAATCCGATGTCAGCGGCTAATAATAAGTCATTAGTAACTTTAACTAACGCCGTTTCAGTGCTATGATGGGCACGAAAGCCAGACTGAAACTGTTCAAATAATCTATTATCCTGCAGGAATTGGCACAGCTGTTTAACTATTACTCGTTCTAAAACCTTTGACAGGAAGGGCAAATTGGATATAGGCCTATAATTGGCTAAAATGTCAGGATCTAGGGTAGGCTTTTTCAGAATTGGTTTAATAACAGCATATTTAAATGAATGTGGCACATATCCAGTAGTTAATGAAGTGTTAATTATATTTAGGACAGTGCTAATAATTAGGGGCAGAATCTCTTTAAAGAGTTTTGTTGGGATTGGATCTAAGAGGCAGGTGGCTGATTTGGAAGACATGATAATAGATATGACATCAGTTTGGTCTACAGTGGTGAAATTATTTAGTGTTACAGAGGGATTTATTAAAGGGCCTAGGTTTGAAAGCGCTACTTTTTCTGATCTCATATTTGGGAGAAATGTGTCTATTTTGTCTCTAATAGTTGATGTTTTATTGTTAAAGAACTGCAGGAAATCATCAGAATGGAGCGTGGATGGAATAACTGGTTCCACGGAGGTGTGGCTGTTTGTCAGTCTGGCTACAGTACTGAACAGGAATCTAGGGTTATTCTTGTTTTCTTCTATTATGGATGAGTAATATCTAGTTTTGGCTGTACGCAAAGCTTGCTTATACTTTATTAAGCTATTTTTCCAGGCATTGAGAGAATCTTCTGAGTTGGATCGCCTCCATTGCCGCTCTAATTTACGTGTTGCTTGTTTAATGGAGCGAGTGTCAGCGTTGTACCATGGGGAGGTTCATCTAATCTTAGTAGTTTTTAACTTGAGGGGGGCAACTATATCTAACGTAGTTTGTAGTGTGCGCATGGTACTATCGACTAACTCATCACTTATACTGGGACTAAATGTGTCCTTTACATAATCACATGACACAGGCACAATTAGTGACTGAATTAACTCTATGTACTTTGAGACAGCACGGTCACATAGTATCCTTTTCATTTGCGTTTTAATCACTGAGGTAGAAATATCCTCAAACAAAACCTGGAAGGTCATTAAAAAGTGATCTGAGAGGATGGGATTATGGGGGAAAACGACGAGGTCATTAATTTCAACACCAAGTGTTAAGATCAGATCGAGAGTATGTCTGTGAATGTGGGTTGGTTTATTAACATTTTGGATGAAGCCTAATCCGTCTAGTAGGTCACTAAATGCATTACTAAGAGAGTCAGCGTTGTTATCGACATGTATGTTAAAATCACCAACTATTATAATCCTATCCGAGTTCAGCACAACACTGGATAGAAAGTCAGAGACTTCTAATAAAAACTGTGAATAAGGGCCAGGAGGGCGGTAGACTATGACAAAAAGGACTGGATTTTGGTTTCTGCAGTTTGGGAAAGTAATGGATGAAACTAGACTTTCAAAGGAGTGGTAAGTGGGATTAGTTTTATGATTAATTTTAGGGCTAAGACCACAAGCTACAGCTACACCATCCGTGTAGCTGTGGCTTGGGGTCCCCGGGACTTGGGGGCTGTGGTTGGGGGGGGGGTTCTCCTGCTTCCCCGTTGGGTCAAAACTGGTGCTATGGCTCTCTTGGGGGGCTGCTGGGGCTGGATTGGCCGTTCTGGTGGCCGCTGTGGCTGTATTGCGGGCTGGTGGCGTGTGGTGGCTCCATCCTGGTGGGGTGTTGGGGCGCATTGCGGGGAGGCAGGGCCATGGGTGTACTGCGCTTGCCTGGGGCCGGTGCGGGGGATGTGCGGGGTTCCATCCCTGTTGGTGTCACCAGGCCCCACCACACTGTCCTTTTTTACCCTCTGGGCTCGCATCGGTTCCTGGCCCCATTGTCCTCTGACCGGCTCCCAGTGGCAGCCTGCCTTGTGATGGGCTGGGTGCCGTCCCTTCGGTGGGCCGATCGGCCCCTGTCTCTGGCTTTCTGGCTGTGTGGTGCCCTTGGCCCCCTCGGGGGAGGGTGTGAGGTTGGGGTTGGGCAGGTCGGGTGGGGGGTTTGGTGGGGGCTGGGGTGGGGTTTGGCGGGTGGGTCTTCTTGCCCCGGGCCGCCTGGGTCGGCCTTGGTGTGCCGGGGGGGTTTGTAGCTGCTCCCTCTTGTTCTCCAGGGATGCGTTGTTCACGGTGGCCCTGGTGGGGGGTGCCCTGTTGGCTTGGCCCTGCTTTGCCGTGATTGCTATTCTGGGCTTCGGGGTCCTTCACACTTGCATGTTTGATCGGGTCAGGTACTGCCAAGTCCTATTTCAGTGAATGATGGGACCCGCCAGAATGTGCTGAGGATCTCTCCAGAATCTCTACCCTAAACTCATTCTCTTCTTGCACTGGTGTCCCCTTCTGGCCTATTCTATTCTATTGCATTCTATTTTACACTATCAAGTCATCCACAACTATGGTGCTCACTACCGTTTTTGTTTAATTATTTATTTATCGAATCTCTTTTTCTTTTGCGCTGTTTTGGTTTTCTTCTCTTTTCTCGATTTATTTATTTATTTTTGTTGATGGACAGTTAGTAGTTGGGAATAACACACCACCTTACAATCTTTAACTGCAATAGCATCGCCTATTATTTTCTTTCCCTGTTCGTCCTGTCCGGTCTTGGTTTCCCCCACACATCACTGAGGTGTAGCATTCCCCTCCCTGGCTTATAATAGAGAGTTCAGCTTTCATGGAGGACCGATGATGGTCACACACATGCACTAAATATTAAAATATTTGGCTGCAAGACTAAAAAATGCATTGATCTCAAACAATGTTGACACCCTCTCTGTGGTGTTAAACAATGAGAACAAATGCAGACAAAAAAATAGATAATAACTAATAGGTGGTTTAGCGAATGCATGTCCTTGTGTTATTCAACATAAATTCAGCTGTGGTAACAAATGTCTCTCTCTAAGATTCACATGTATGAGTGTCATAAATATTGATGGAATGTCTTAATAGAGCTGATTGTATTGAACATGATATGATCAAAAATGATAAAGCAAAACCAAAATGTTGGAAAACACTGAAGTCTTGAAAATAAGATGGGTAAAAGAAAAAAAGACTGAGTTAAGTAGAATAAACAGAGTAGGGACAGAAATGTGTTTAAACTATTTTAAACTATGTCTAATCCAGACAGAGTTGTTTTTATCTCATACACAGGTTTGCATTTTAGTGCGTCACCTTGTGCTCCAGAACACCCCCTCCCCTCTCTGTCTAAAGCTCACAGCTCTAAAGTTCCTTCCTGGAAGATGGGAGTCCATGTCCTCCCGCGTCCATCATGCCAAAGGGCACTCCCTTCGCCCCCTGCCTCTCCTACTGGGTCTGCTGTCTCCCCCTCTGCAACACCGGACTCAGAACCAAAGATAATGGTAGCTGGGGTGAGACTGACAGTGACAGATGTGTGACAGACTGTTGTATCTGAATGTCCACCAGACTTTGAAGATACAACATGGAAGAACATCACAGGTCTGGATAAACCAAGTCTGATTCATCACCGCAAGGAAACGTCAAGGCAAAGGAGGCCAAGGCAGGAGGAATGGACAGAAGCAGCAGAAACGTGGACTGAGACAATGAAGGACAGAGAATGTCAGCAACAGCAACTGACCACTGGCAACAACAGCCTGGAGCTCCAAATAACAGTTCCTGAACCAACTAGACTGTGAGACTGCACCTACACTCCTCCCCCTTCCCCTTTGGAGCACAGGCTTACACATGCTTATTAACTGTATGTATTGCATTTGCACACCAGTTGTCTGTACTGATGTCACACACCTTCGCCAAGTTCACACTAGCTTGTGTTAAAGGGTGAAAACAAAAGAAAAACAACCTTTTTAATCTAAAGGGTGTTAAACATTTAAAGAATATTTCAAATCCATTGTTTTGCTCATTGTCCGATACATTTTACATGGTTACTTTGTTTTTCAAAAGACATGTCATATCTTTTAAATCTCCTGGCCAGAGATGTAATGATTACCCTTAGAAGATAATGTTTTTATTGTAATATTGATTGTGTTTGTTTGGGTATGTTTGGGTTTCTCCAGATTAATGCTGGAGTCATAATTAAATGTTTGATTAATAAAATTAATAATTGGTTATTAATTTAACCAATTAATAACAGTAGTTGTCATAAGCAAGGTTCTGTGTGTACCAGTAGATGACAATAGGCTGGTTGAGGTTAGATTTATTTTAAAAAAAGTTATTTATATTTACATTTCAAGCAATATAATTAGACCAGAACACCTAAGAATAACTATCAGTCTTCTCCACAAAGAAGGTCTGCTAATTTAGAGAAAATTTAAAGTTTAAAAAGAATTTAAACTTGGGTTTTGTTTAGACTGCAGTTCAGTAGTTTCTCCTACTGTCCCAGTGTGTAGAGCTGACACACTCCTGTGTTCCTTAGAGGAACATGGTTATGCAGTCAACAAAATAATTCATTTAATACAGACCTTATCGGTCTCTGCGACAGTCTTGTGGACTCCGTTAGTTGCACAAACCTTTGTTGACATTAGACAATTTATTCTTAGTATGTGGGTCTTGTTATGGTTTATGTCATCTTGGCTGATTCTATGGTTATTAATTATTTAGTAAAATAACCTCTCATTTATTGACGGCAAGGTTTTTTAATGCGACCATTTGAACCTGTCAAAAAGATGTTTCTCAGTTACATGCCTCAGATACTCCTGCTATACACATGCTTGATTTTAATCTTAAACTGGTATGCTCTGAGATGTACATAAATACAATATAGGTCTGATTTACAGAAAATGTTGTCCATAGTACACCTAAAACTTGATTATGGCTCAGTTTGTCATCAATGATATGAAAGTAGATTTAAACTCGCTCATTAGTGCTGGAGTAAGTAACTTTAAAAAGTTAAATTGTAAATGTCTTGTTTTCCTTAACTGTTTCTCTTCTGTCGTCATTTCAGTTTTATGTGACAAGAACACCAGCCCTCTGCAGATTAGAGAAGGTTCTGACCAACAAGAGGGTTCCGAAAGATGTGGACAAACTGAGCCGTGACTACCAGACATCACTGGAGGCTTTTCACAGCATCATTCTGCATTTTGTACCAAAGAATGTGGTCTTTTCTTTCCTTGGAATGTTATGCAGGTAAATAAGCCATGATTGTCCAGTGTATATACATGCATGTATGGATCCATCATATTTCTAAATGACATATTCTCTCCACAGACTATATCTGGCAGCACTGCACTTCAATGAAAATGCTGGAAGTCCCCAAGCAACAACATCAGCTGGTGAACCGTTGTTCTGGGTAAATTTCCCCAAATCCAAGAAAGCAGAGGCCACAGCAAAGCCAGTTAAAACTGAACCAACCTCCAATAAGTTTACCAAGCTTTTATTGAAAATACTGCAGTCACAAAATGTGTAGAAATGCATACAAACAAAAAATAAATAACAAAAAAACTTTGTTATCTTATAATACTTTATTAAAGTGACTGTTTATAATACCTTTCATGATAAATACACTTATTAATAAATAGACTATGAATAATAAAAATCAAGTACCAAAAACTGGGCAACAGAACTTAATGGTTATTGAAGGGTACACAAAGTATACACATATTTCATTTGTGAATTGCAGATTATGTGGATGACATGTTGGACCTCATCTTTGAGCAGGTCTTCTGGGACCCTGGTCCATTCTTCGTTGAGGTGCTAAAGATACCCATCCCCGAGCATCTCTCTGGCCAGTTCGACAAACCAGACCAGCCACGTGTGGAGGTTCAATCAAGGTCTAAACCCCACATACTGTCCTTGAGAGTCAGGAAACCCTGACCGTATTCCAGGACCATGCAGGCAGGCAGGACCACCCTGATTCTCCGTCCCAGAAAGCTCCAACAGCAGCTTACAAAGCTTCTGTAACAGCTGAACAAAGCGCACAATGCAGACATACATGTGTTCATGTCTTTATGGTTTGTGTCAAACCTAAGTGATGATACTAAGGACAGGGACAGAAGATGCTTCACACTTTATCTATTACTGTGATTAATTGTTCTCTCTGATTAACGGACGTTCATCTATAGCCTGTCCGTCCATGGGAGTGGATCTCTCCTTCAATGTGGTTCTCCCAGAGATTTCTTCTTTTTCCCACTGGGTTTTGAAGTTTTTTCTTGCCGAGAAGGAGGGTCTAAGGACAGGGGATGCTTGGGACTTTTTTCATGTATCTCTGTAGTTGATTGTGTTTTTGTAAAGCCCTTTGAGACGACTTTGTTGTGATTTAGGGCTTTATAAATAAAATTGAATTGAATTGAATTGAATTAACCTTGTAAAGTCCTGTGAGACCATATTGTTGTCATTTAGGGCTCTATGAATAACATTGAATTGATACTAACATTTGTTATTGTTTACTATAGTTTTTAACTTTTGTTACATTGAATGTCTTTGTTTCATAAAACTCAAGTCTATATAAACCATTCTATGTGCTTTCGGTGTTTGACATGCAACATTTTAACAAGTGGAGGGTACAGTTATTTATTAGATTTTCTTCCTTTATCATATTTGTATTACAATGACTGCATTTCTATTAAATAACACTTACTGAGTTATTCCTCTTAGGCATAAAGGCCCATAGTCTGCTCTGTATATGTTGAATATATTCTGTAGTGAGAACACATTCAAACACAGGCTCAAGCCCTGGATGGTCAACTATGCATGATGGTGTGTTTTGAAGCTGCGGCATTCTTCTAATGTAGTACATTAGGAAGGTGAGTGGCTTGCGTATTATGTGAGCGACATATAGAAAATCTAGTGACTATGGAATTAAAATGTAATTCAATAAGCAGTCATTTTACTTGTGGTAACTCCCTGCAGCAGATATTCTCAGGTTTCGTAGGCATTAATGCATAAATAAAATACACTTGTGTTAGGAGAGACAACTAAAAGGTGACCAAAAAAGGTGACTATCACTTAATATGGGATTTGTTAATACAAAATATTTGGACGCTTAATCAAATTTCTACAGCTGTCAGACATCTTGGACAGTTCTGGGGTATTTTTTTTACCCTGTAAACACTGGTGGCAGTTAACTACATTTGAGCATCCCTTTTACCAGTGGAATGAGTTAGTTGTAGAGGTTAGCCTTTGCTAACTAACACATAAACACCCACTAAGCTAGTTGAAGTCACTAGCAGTGCGCTAAGCTAAGTAGTTCAGCAACACCCTATAGTCAGTGTAGCAACAAATTAAAACGAAACATCAAAAGTGACTTACCATGTAGAGAACCATTCTGCTGTGTTCTTGGTTCTTGAATGTGTTCTGGAGCCTCTTGTTCGGTGTCTGATTGTAGCTTGAACGTATACGGTCGTACGGTGAAGTTTTTACCGGCTGTCACAGCACTATGCAGTTGCCATGGTAGTATGATGCTGTTCTCGTTTTGGCACACCCCGCAGAAGAGAGAGTCAGCTGTGGCTCATTTGCACGAGAAGCCACAACCCACTAAAAAACCGAGCATTTTAAAAAGACACCGAGACACCAGGGAACGGTGTTAACTTGTGGAAAAATGGTCATGATATTTCTCCTTTAATTGTAATTTGTTAATTGGTCATTATACTGTATTTCTTAAAACTATGGTATGCACGTGCACACCTTTATCAATAGACCGATATGAAAATTGCACAAAATTTACTTAAAATATCTTGGGAAGGGCTCACGTTTGGACCAATAGCTGGAAATGTACTGTTCTACATCTATTTCATGGGTTGAGGATTTGTCTTACAGGTCACCCTAGAATGCAGGAAATTACATCTAAAAATAAAAATTCACACTCATTTAGTGTCACAAATGCCTTAAGCCTTATTCACTTCTGCACTTCATGACTGTTTGCCCATGAAAAATAACATGCAACCAATATAGATGAATAATGAATTATATTTAATTGTGATTAATCAAAATTAATCAACAGCAACCATGTGATTACTCTCATTAAACATGTTAGTCATTTGACACCTTTAATTTCTGTATAAAACTAGAAAAGCACTCTGAGAGCGCAGACCTTCGCCAAGATTTGGATTTTGGATCACCACCAAAATCTAATAATTTCCAGATCTCCCCATTACCAACCTACCCTGAAAATGTAATCAAAATCCGTCCATAGGTTTTCGAGTCATCTTGAACACAGACAGACAGACAAACAGATAAACGCTGGGAAAAACATAACCTCCTTGGTGGAGGTAATTACTATTTTGTTTTTTTACCAGTATGGCAGGGCTGGCCCTCCATACTCTTCATGGGGATTCAGAAGTGGGTTTACTCAATGTTGATTGAAAAATAAGGAGCTATACTCCATTTACCATTGCATTCCTGTACTACACCACTATTTCTGACTGACTAACCAACTGAAAAAAGAAGTTTGTGTATTACTTCTGGTCTGTGTTGGGAGGGTAAGGATATGACCGTCATGATAGAATACATTCCCATAAATGTGATTCACACTCTTCTGTGTAGTATTTCTCAAAGTGAGTACTGTATGTCAAATTGTTACATTTTAATCCAAGATGGTGGACATCCTGTTGGTTTATGGGCATGGTCATCATAAGGTTTTCTGTTCATCATCATATGATGAACATGTGTACCGATTTTCATAGTTCTAACTTCACTAAAGCATGATCTGGCCTTTTCTAGGGGGCACTGTCGACACATTTCTTTACCGACTATTACGAAACCTACAAAAAGTCGCAAGTTTTCACACTTCTGAAGTGTGTGCAAAATGCATGTTCAGGGGGTCAAATTAGAGCTCAAAAAGCAGAATCAGATCAAACTGCAAGGAGGATCAATAGACCTTGCGTAGTACATGGAGAAGGCCTAAGGAGAGAAAGAAAATTCACAACGCGAGCAGGAACAATATACCGTTTTTCTGATCCCCCGAACTCGCCCTCATGTAAAATCTTTCGACCTCTCCTCCATCAGTGTGGGGTCAGAGGCCACATTTGAAACACTTCCACTCATGTCAGTGACTCTGAGTGTGCGTGGCCCATAGACTCCCATTCATTCTGAGCAGGAGCAAATATGCGGTGTGTGTGACATGCACATGCTCGGACGCGGCTTGCTACTGTGAATGTGTGAGTGTGTGTGAGTGGTGCGAGTCGTCCCTGGTGATTGCGTCCTTGGCGTATTTTGTCCCCTGGCGATCATAGTGGACTCAATAGGCATTGCATCGACATGGTCTGCGGCAAAGACCTAATTATTAAAACTGCAAGCAGTCTCAAAGGCCTTTGCCATCCCTCGCGACCGCCTCCTCTGGTGACTGCCTCCCCACGCGATGTCCGAGTCTAATTTGAGCCAAATAGGTGTTTGTATGCCCGATCTACAGCCATTTTACTAAAGGCAATTTTGTAGGGGGCGCTATAGAGAAAAATCACAACTTCTATTGATAAACTGGTGTAGGACGGACAGATAGACGTCTGAGTCAAATTTTAGCCAAATCAGTGTTGGTATGTCTGATCTACTGCCATTTTACTAGCGGTGTATTTGGTGAATCTGTAGGGGGCGCTATAGTGGGAAATAACAATTTCGTAGGACAAACCGGTGTAGACCCGGGAGACAGACATCAGAGTCAAATTTCAGCCAAATCAGTGTCTGCATGTCCAAACTGCAGCCATTTTAATAAAAGTACATTTCTAGGGGGCGCTATAGTACAAAATCAGAATATCTTTAGCTAAATGGATGTAGGACCTGGGAGATCGATGTCTGTGTCAGTCAAATAGGTGTTCGCATGTCCAAGCTGAAGCAATTTATGTAGTGGTAATTTTTCCTGAAAACTTTGCAAACTTTGTGACAGCGTAGCACAAAAACAATGCAACTTTTCCAAAAAAAATGTGGGTAACTTTTGATGTCCCACTTCTCTTGATCTTGTTGACCGATTTTGAGCTCATTTGGCCAAATGGCCAAAGAGGAAATTCCAATGACATCAAAAATCCATGACTCAATATTTAAAAAATTTCAATCCAAGATGGTTTATGGCGTGGCCATCATAAGGTTTTTTGTTCATCATCATATGATGAACATGTCTTCCGGTTGTCATAGCTCTAACTTCACTAGAGCATGATCTGGCCTATTACAAACTATTGTCACTTTTGTAGGGGGCGCTGTAGACACATTTATTTACCGACTTTTATGAAACCTATAAATAGTTGCAATTTTTCACACATCTTAAGTGTGTGCAAAATTTGGTGAGTTTTCATGCATGTTCAGTGGGTCAAATTAGAGCTAAAAGGGTTGACTCCCCTTGCGATCACAGGAGACTCAATAGGCCTTGCGCCCGCCGTGGTCCGCGGAGAAGGCCTAATATAAAGACAAATTCAGAAACCAAGCAGGAACAATATATAATTTTTCGGACCCCCCCGAACTCGGCCTCATATCAAATATTTTGACCTCTCCCACGTCACTGTGGTCAGATTTGACACACTTCCACTCATGTCAGGAGCCAATATGCAGTGTGTGTGACGTGCACATGTTCGGACACGGCTCGCTACCGTGAATGTGTGAGTGTGTGTGAGTGGTGCGAGTTGTCTCTGGTGACCGCGTCCCTGGCATATTTGGTCGCCTGGCCATCACAGCAGACTCAATAGGCCTTGCGCCCGATGTGGTATGCGGCGAAGGCCTAAATAAATAATTAAGGCTGCAAGCAGTCTCAAAGGCCTTCACTGTCCTTGGTGACCACCTCCCCGCGCAACATCTGATTTAAATTTCAGCCAAATCGGAGATTGTATATACAAACTACTGCCATTGTAGTAAAAATCGCAGTTTGTATTGCGGTGGTGTAGCAAATTTCAGCCAAATGTCCGATCTACTGCTATTTTACTCACAGTGTATTTGGTGGATTTGTAGGTGCTATAGTGCGAAATAACAATTCGCCACGCTAAAGGCCTAAAAATGAGCATCCAACAAGAGAAAATCACCCAAAACCAACAAGACAAAATCACCAAGAATGAAAGAAAAGCAACATTATTATTAATTTATATATTTATTTTATTTATTTATTCCTATTTCTATTGATTTATTTATTATTATTTGTATTCATTGTTTATTTATTTCATTTTAAATTAATGAATGTGTATTTATTTGTATTTTTTTGATTAATAAAAAATATCATGTATATGTATATAACATTTATGTATTAATTTTATTTAATTATTTCAGCTACAAGAAGGATAATACTGAAACATATATTCTATTGACACTGTGCGTTTAATCATTTTTGTCGGCAGCACACGCCACACAGCTGATGTACTCCTGAGAATTTTTTCATATCACAATATATTTCACAGGGTTTATAATATTGTGCAGCCCTCATTTATGCTTGACCTTTACGCTCCTACATCAATTGAAGAAAGTACAAAAAATGAAAACAAAATGTGACTTCATGGTTCCACAGCAGATCTTTTAGTTTTACTGTACCTTTCATTGTCTCCCTTCTGCTATGAACAGAAAACAGGATATACGTTGATTGACTTTCTGCGTTTTCAGTTCAGTAAATTAGTAGTTATTCATATAAATAACATATTGATTTGGAAAATACAATAGTTCCAATACCGTTATGTATAAATTTAACCTGTAAGGTAATGTACAAAGCAATTATAAGTGCTTTACTTAAAACATTAAAAGCATTACAACAAAGACAAAACAAACCTTAACCTCTTAACCTTAACCTCTAAATGAAAAACTAAATGAAGAATTGCTCCACAATCCTAAGGTTTATATGGATGTTCTTTGTATCTATGGGCATCTACAGGCTTCACAGAATCTATTCCCATTGTCTAAAATAGTGTAGCTACTACTATGACTGAATAAACTGGAATAAACTAAAAGATCAAATTTTATTTTTTGGTCTTGCCTGAATTTATTATTTATTTGACAAAAGAAAACACCCTGCTAACAATGATTCCATGAATATAGCCACTATTGATCACCTTCAGTAACTCCTTGACAACACAAGTACAAAAGTTGATAGAATTAGAGCAAAGGACAAAGCCTCCAGAAAGGTGGAAGTCAAGTTAACACCAGGTGGACAGTGCATTTGGAACAGTTTGGCACACTTTTGTGCCAAACTGTGCCATTTTGTGCCATATGTGAGTTAGTAATTATCACTGGTGGTACTCCTCATGTTCCTGCCATTAGTTTGTCTCATTATAAATTTGCATAAAACCTCTGGTGTTACATTTCTGCTGGACAAAAGTGTGCCAAACTATTCCAAATACATTATTTTACACTACTAGTAAAATCTGTCTGGAAAATACAATTCATATCCATTACAGAAGTCTATTACTGTCTACTGGAGCTTTTAGAAATGAAATGTACCTTGTGTTTCATCAACTTCTTGTCATGTCCTGTACTTTGTAGCTTCTGTTTTCCTCTGTCTGTGTGTTTTCTCTGTTCTGTGTTTCTGTTTTGTGTTCCTGCCTGTCACCTTTCACCCTGTTCAGTCTGCCTGGCTAATCATTAGATGCAACTCACCTGGTGAGGGCAGCTGAACTCATCAGGTGAGGAGTATATAGTCTACATTCAGACCTCAGTCTTTGCCAGATTATCATGACCAGTGCTCTGATTCTCCAGCAAGTCTGTTTTCCCTGTATTCCGTGTACCAGTCCCGTTTCTGTCCGACCTCCGTTTTCTGCCTGTTATCCCTGTCTGTTGTTGAACCTGATCTGGAACCAGTTAAGTCTCTCGCCGCCTGCCCTGATCCTGGAACTGATTCTGACCCTGATACCTGCCGCCTGCCCCGACCCTGGACCGAACCCCGACTACGAGAACCGCCGCCAGCCCCGACCTTGGACCGGATCCGACCAGAGACCAGTTTCCCCTTCTGAGCTGTGGAGAACATCTGTGCCCGACTGGGATAAGTACAGCCCATCGCTGAGAGACTTTAAAGGGGACTCGTCCTCACTTATCTGTTTTGTGACATTATTCTGTGTGTCAATAAATAGGTGTTTGGACTTTTACGCACGCCTCCTGTTTTGCGCTTGGGTTCCCCGAAGTCTGTTACAGAATAATCTGGCCAACATGAACCCAGCAGAACTAGAGGCGTTATTAGAAGCTGTACGTGGTCAGGGCAAAGTGACCACTCAGCACAGTGAGGCTCTGAATGTTCTGGGTACAGGTATGAAGGAGCTTGGAGCAGCCTTAGCGGAGGTTCGGAACCAGCTCCATTCCCTGGATACGCGGCTCACTCCGCCGACACCAGCAGCAGGGACAACCCCGGCGGCCGGCAGGTTATCCCGGGAACCCCACATGCCCACCCCGGACAGGTATCACGGAGACCTCGGGTTATGCGGTCAGTTCCTTCACCAATGCTCTCTGGTATTTAGTCAACAGCTGCTCAGTTATGCTACAAGTGAGTCTAAGTCAGCTTTTGTGATGAGTTTACTCTCTGGTCAGGCAGCGGCATGGGCTCTGGCTGTTTCTACCCAGCGCCCTGAACTTCGAACAGATTATGATCGATTGATTAATGAGATGTTATTAGTGTTCGATCATCCGGTCAGAGGCAGACAGGCTGAGACCAGGTTGTTGTCATTAAGACAGGGGGACGCTCCAGTCGCTCAGTACGCCATCACTTTCCGCATTGCAGCAGCGGATTCTGGATGGGAGGATAAGGCGTTACGAGCGCTGTTTCGCAGGAGCCTGAACTCTGAAATTAAGGACGAGTTAGCTCTGCGAGATGATCCCACCTCCCTGGAGGGGCTAATCCACCTGACCATCATGTTGGACAATCGGTTGAGGGAGCGAAGGGGAGAGAGGGGAGAAGCCAGCTATTCCTCCAGGACATCATCCGCTCCAGCTCTCCAGGCGCAGGCTACAGGGGCGGAGTCCAGGCAGATGGGACGCACCAGGTTGTCTCTGAAGGAACAAGAACGACGTCGCAGAGAGAATCTGTGTCTTTACTGTGGGGGTTCTGGACATTACATTCAGGGTTGTCTGTTAAAAAGACCAGGCTCAGCATTACAGGGGGGCATTTTGCTGAGCC
Source organism: Siphamia tubifer (assembly GCA_020466265.1). NCBI lineage: Eukaryota > Metazoa > Chordata > Actinopteri > Kurtiformes > Apogonidae > Siphamia > Siphamia tubifer. The sequence continues at coordinate 5,110,503 of CM035790.1, forward strand.
GATCCGCTGCCCCCACTCCCCGACCCATGTTCCATGTTCAACTCCGACCTAAGGGTGAATCCATCACCCTTTCCGCATTCATTGATTCTGGGGCTGACAGTAATCTTATGGACAAGGAACTGGTCAAACAGCTCGGGTTATCTGTCAGTGCTCTCAAGGAACCAATAGTTGCCCATGCTTTAGATGGTCATCTATTGGCTAGAATCACCCATCAGACTGAGTCTGTGCCAATGATTACTGCCGGCAATCACTTTGAGAATATTTCATTTTTTGTTCTGAACTCACCTGATCTTCCTGTGATTCTAGGATACCCATGGCTCCGCCGCCATAACCCGCATGTGGATTGGCAGACAGGCTCGGTTCTAAGTTGGGGTAAGGGCTGCCAATCCATTTGTCTCCAACAGAGGGAGCTCGTGTCTAGATCTGCACCTTCGGCAACACCTCAGGACCTGAACAATGTTCCAGCGGTTTATCTGGATTACCGGGAGGTTTTCTCCAAAGTTAAGGCGACATCTTTACCTCCTCATCGGGACTATGACTGCTGCATAGATCTCCTACCAGGTTCTCACAACATAAAGCCGGACGCTCTATCCAGACAGTTCCACTCCTCTGACGAGGAAGAGGGAGATCCTGAACCCATCCTTCCCCAAGCTTCCAGAATCGCGGTCATAAGATGGGACCTGGAGGAAAGAATTAAGACTGCTCTGGAGAATGAACCCGGACCCAGTAACTGCCCTGTCTCTCACCTGTTCGTACCTTTCTCTTTCAGAAGTGAACTTCTGCAGTGGCTCCATGGATCAAATCTGACCTGTCATCCAGGGGTTAACCGAACTCTTGAGGTGGTCAAGAGGAGGTTCTGGTGGCCCTCCTTAAAGGAGGACGTCACCGCATATGTTAATGCTTGTCCAGTATGTTCGCAGAATAAGAGTGCCAGGAACGTGCCTGCCGGTCATCTCCGGTCCCTACCTGTGCCCCATCGTCCTTGGTCCCACATATCCCTGGACTTCGTTACAGGGTTGCCCCCTTCTGAGGGCAACACTGTTATCCTGACGATCGTCGACAGATTCAGTAAGATGGCTCACTTTGTTCCCTTGCCCAAGCTTCCTTCTGCCAAAGAAACGGCACTACTGGTGTTAACTCATGTGTTCAGGATACATGGACTTCCCTCAGATATTGTATCCGATAGGGGTCCACAGTTCACTTCCTCCTTCTGGAGGGAGTTCTGCCATTTAATTGGGGCATCTGTGAGTCTTTCCTCAGGTTTTCACCCTCAGACCAATGGGCAGTCCGAAAGAGCCAACCAGGAACTGGAATCTCTTCTTCGATGTATGACCTCGAGGGATCCGGGACAGTGGTCCAAGCAGCTGGTATGGGTTGAGTACGCGCACAACACCCTCGTCAATTCATCTACAGGAATGACCCCGTTTGAGGTGGGTAATGGATACCTACCTCCTCTGTTCCCTGACACCGAGATCCGTTCTAGTTCCCCCTCAGTGGATTCTTTTCTAAAGAAGTGTAAAAGAGTCTGGAAAAGCGCCCGTGCCTCGTTACTGCAGTCAATTAAGAGACAGGCGTTGTACGCCAATAAGAAGAGGTCACCAGGACCTACATACAAGGTGGGCCAAAGAGTTTGGCTGTCCACCAAGGATCTCCCATTGAGAGTCGAGTCTAGGAAACTCTCCCCTAGATTTATTGGACCGTTTACTATTGAAAAGATAATCAACCCTGTAGCTGTCAAACTATCCCTTCCGCGTTCCATGAAAATCCACCCCTCCTTCCACATTTCTAAGTTGAAGCCAGTTTCGGAGAGTCCACTAATGGGCCCCTCTCAGTCTCCACCTCTCCCTAGGATGATCGACGGTGCACCAGCCTACACGGTCCGGAGGCTACTTCGGTCCAGACGGTGGGGGAGAGGCCTGCAATATCTGGTAGACTGGGAGGGTTACGGCCCGGAGGAGAGGACATGGGTACCAGCTCGACAAATATTGGATAAGAGATTAATCACCCAGTTCCACGCTTCCCACCCAGGTCAACCCTCCAACCCCAGACGCCGGAAACTTCCCCCTCTTGACATCCCTGACCCTCCGTCAAGTGAAGAGGAGGAAGCTGAAGAACCCATGGATGAAGACGAGGAGGGGATGCCGGAACATCTGGGGGTACATCACCCAGGGGATGTGTCGGAACCGGAGGAGATGACTTGGGAGAGCTACGAGGAGGACAATGTCGATATGAACTCTGACGTCTCCGAGGAATTCTGACCCTCCTCCGGAGCCCCCACCACCCTCCCGTGTCTTGTTTTCTGTGTTTTTGTTGTTGTTGTTATTGTAGAACGTCGGGAGACGTTCCTTGGGGGGGGGGTTCTGTCATGTCCTGTACTTTGTAGCTTCTGTTTTCCTCTGTCTGTGTGTTTTCTCTGTTCTGTGTTTCTGTTTTGTGTTCCTGCCTGTCACCTTTCACCCTGTTCAGTCTGCCTGGCTAATCATTAGATGCAACTCACCTGGTGAGGGCAGCTGAACTCATCAGGTGAGGAGTATATAGTCTACATTCAGACCTCAGTCTTTGCCAGATTATCATGACCAGTGCTCTGATTCTCCAGCAAGTCTGTTTTCCCTGTATTCCGTGTACCAGTCCCGTTTCTGTCTGACCTCCGTTTTCTGCCTGTTATCCCTGTCTGTTGTTGAACCTGATCTGGAACCAGTTAAGTCTCTCGCCGCCTGCCCTGATCCTGGAAATGATTCTGACCCTGATACCTGCCGCCTGCCCCGACCCTGGACCGAACCCCGACTACGAGAACCGCCGCCAGCCCCGACCTTGGACCGGATCCGACCAGAGACCAGTTTCCCCTTCTGAGCTGTGGAGAACATCTGTGCCCGACTGGGATAAGTACAGCCCATCGCTGAGAGACTTTAAAGGGGACTCGTCCTCACTTATCTGTTTTGTGACATTATTCTGTGTGTCAATAAATAGTTGTTTGGACTTTTACGCACGCCTCCTGTTTTGCGCTTGGGTTCCCCGAAGTCTGTTACACTTCTACCTTTGTGCACAACGAAAATGAATAAAAGCATATAAACATGGATTATTTTGTCTCCAAATGGAGTAGTTTTATTAAGAACTTACTCCAAACAATATAATAATAATAATAATAATAATAATAATAACAACAACAATAACAATAATAATAATTATTATTACAATAATATATCCTTAATAATAATACACTTTAGTAAAAATCAAATATAAAGTTGAACAAATGTGAAAAAATATATAATAAATTCTATTAGAATAAATTTAAATATCAAAATTAGTGCAAATTTACTCAAAAAATAACTAATACAAACATTCAAAACACAAACAATTGTAATAAACTCCAAAAATGTCCATGTGTTATCATCAGGTGGGGGGTGGTCTATCATTAGGTGGGAGGGCTGGCAGCAGACTCAACTGGTCCATGTGATTCTCCAAAAAGCAGTATTATTTGTTTCAATAAGGCTGCCATCCTCCTACCTAGGAAAAATTAAGACAATCATGATTTGAGACTAAATTCATAATAAAATATGTATATTTGGCCAAAAATAAATAGATAACTGTACTTCACGTATGTAAAATTCTTTTCAGTAGTGTTGAATATTATTACAACTATTCCCCAAAGTAGGAATAACATTATTTTTCCTTCTCATGAAATGATAGAATGTGATTTATTTTTGACAGAGAAAGTGAATAAATCGAAAAATATTAATTGATTCATTGTAAACTTATCTAGTTATGTGTAGAAACAACAATAAAATGAGAAATGATACTGAAAAAATACTACTATAGTCAACAGTGTGTAATATGTGTTTGCATGTGTATAGTATAAAATTACGAGGATTATTGTTATTATTAGTAGTATTAGTTTGAAAAACAGATATCAATAAGATACAACAACTTACTGGGTAGATGTTCATTTCTTTTTTGAGCCCATATCCACAGCTGTTGTCAGTCAGATGTTGAACTGATCAGCTGATCCTTCGTCGTATCTCCGCTGTTGTTTACATGCTAGCATGGCTAATCGCTAACACTAATAGCACTTCACAAAGCTTACCACAGACAGTAACATTCAGGAAAATAGACTGTCACTCACTAAAACTCTCTAAAATGACTTAGAACTAAGAACAAACTCGGTAAATATGACTAAAACCAGCAGACCGAACTACAGCACTCTCTGCTATGCTGCAGCGTGTGTGTCTCTGCCCCAGGCCGGTCCTATGCATGCGATCTCGGCATGCACCACGATGCAACCTTTCACCTTTTACGCATGTATTTTACAGCCAGAGGAAAATGTTGTTCATGGAATGTGAGGTGTCAATGGATTCAGGAGAATGTCCTCTTTCAAACGCCTACAAACATGGCTGCCTTACCGCTCAATAGAAAAAGATACGGATAAATTAATTGCGCATATCGGCGATTAAAAATAGCTTATATTTCACCACACACACATTGAAAATCATCTTTAAAGGTGAGTTTTATCACTACAATATATTTTCTAAGTACTTTTATTAACATTAGGGTCTTAACTTGGAGCAAAAGTTGAAACAAATATCCATTGTCCAGACTTATTCTACTTCTATAATTCATGAAAAATTACACAATTTTCAATTTACTTAAGTTTATCTGTTAGATAAAACAGATAAACAAATAACAACTTTTAAAGTTTAAAAGAGAATGCAGATCTAAACTGATGAATTAAAGATACATACATATTTTGTATTCTCTTTTAATATTTGGCATATTAACTAAAATGTAAAAATTACCCCATTTTGAGAGTAAGTGTTTTTAGGTTGCAGTCGTTTCTGTCATTCACTGAGTGTGTGATACACATGGGGTTGGTTTTAGCTTGACTCACTTCCTCTTTGAGGTAGATGGCAGTTTAGGTTTTGACCTTTCCCCCCATGTAGGTTATCTGTGGCAGATCTGGAACTACTGACAACACTTAGACAGGAAAGAGACAGGATGATCAACAGTCATGCTGCTGCGCTTTGAAACAGCTACGCTTACATTTAGAGCTGATTTGAGAAAGATTCAAAGTAAAGTGCAACTAGAACAACTGTAAATATGTTTTCAAACTACAAACACTTACAAAATTGTTGCACAAATGTGAGCTTTTGATTAAAAGAAAGTTTCCAGGTTTTAAGCATGTGAAAGAAGAAAAATCCCAGTGTTATTAAATGTGAGGAAAACATTTTTTAATCAGTACTGTAAATGGTCACCACATGTCCTGTAGGACTTGTGGTATCTGTCACAAAACCAATGCTGCATTTACATCCCTCTGTTCAAGGCTGCTCAAATCTGGTACTCATGGCCCAGTGTCCTGCATGTTTTACATATCTCCCTCTTCTTTTTTTTATTTTTTAAAAATAAACAAATTTTTAAAAACTTTTAAATGAAAACAAAATTAAAAAAGTTTTAAAAATTATAAAAGATTTAAATAAAATAAAAAAAAAATTGTATAAAAATAATTTAAAAAATCTAAATATATTTTTAAAAAATCTCCCATTTTGCTGTGAGGATACATCTACTGATGCCTCTGGACAGATCTTCAGTGATGTTCCTGGAATCATTGGGTGTTTCGGGTCTTACAACATCATACATCCTCATCCAGGTGACTCAGCCAGGGCTGATCAGACCCTGACTTGTGTCCAGATGGCAAACTAACTACCATGTCTCCATGGTTCTCCCCTCTTGAGCCACAGCTATCTCGCGGCTCTCTCTGACACTTCACTGTTATTGTGGATGGCTCTCCTTCTTCTCTCTCCCTCAATTCCCAGACTTCTGTAGGCTCTGACCAAAGATTGAGCCAAAAGACCCCCTGCATCCCACCTCCACTGGGAAGCACCTTGCGTTCCACCTGGCCTGTTGGCAGCCGCCGATCAGTCCTGCGTATTTGGAGAGTTTCCTCTCGAAGGCTTCTTCTAGCTGACCTTCCCACGTGACAGTCTGCTCCAGCAGCACAACTTGCTTGGTGGCCTCTGATGTTATGATGATGTCTGGCCACATGGTAGTGGCAGCGATGTGGCTGAGGAACTTCAGATGCCGCTCGAGGTCCACCAGTATTTGCCAGTCTCTCGCAGTGGTCAGGATGCCCGCTAGTGATCTTCTGGCTGGGTCTGCCTGCTCTCCTGTTCTGACGAAGGTGATAGTTTTCTTGGCTGGACGGGACCGTTTCGCCCACTCAAGTCCAGAGCTGATGACCTCATTGATGATCCTCAGGACTTGGTCGTGCCTCCAGCGGTACCGTCCTTCCCCAAGAGCCACAGTGCAGCAGCTGAGGATGTGTTCGAGGGATCCTCTCTTAGAACACAAAGGACAATCAGGTGAGTCTGCCAGGCCCCATGAGTGAAGGTTAGATGGGCTTGGGAGCACATCGTACACTGCCTGGATTAGGAATTTAATATGGTGAGGCTCAGCTTTCCAGATTTCTGTCCAGGTCACCTTCCTCTCAACCGCATTCTCCCATCTTGTCCATGCACCTTGTTTCATTCCCACTGCCCTGCATGTTCTCTTCTCCTCCACTGTGACTCTGACATCCTCCTGTATGAGGCGCCTCCTCGCTTTTCCTCTGGTGTTCATCTCAGGATTTGGAAAGGATCCCAGCCCTGCTCGTCCTCATGTGACCACACCCACCAGGCTCCTGTGATATAGCCTTGCCTTTGCCTCTGTGATGGCTTCCTCAGCCCTCCACTTTCTGCCAGTCATCACTTGTATTCCAGCATTAGCCACTCTCAGATCGCTAGAGTCCCTGTACTGCATCACTTCTCTGGCTCTCGTCACCTTGAATTCCTCCTCCAAGGATTTGAAATGCAGTTGCAGTTTGTTGTTGTGCCCATAGAGAAGCTAAGCTGCTCAGGATCTTCAGCAGCCATCTCCGAAGGTGGCTGCTGACCTTCTGCTCTAAGTGGAGATCAAGACAGCATAGATGAGGAGGGGCCACAGGATCTTGGGCAGAATGCTGTGTTGGTAGACCCAGGCTTTGAACTTTCCAGGTAGACCAGTCTTGTCCACAGACTTCAGCCAGCCATCCAGCTCTGAGCAAGTTGACTGGATAGAAGATTTGTCTCTCAGTGAGCTGTCAAATATTATGCCCAAGATCTTGACTGGCCTCTCAGTGATAGTTGGAGTGACTGAGCCTGCGATGTAAAACTTGAACTTGTCCTCTATCTTCCCTTTCCTGAGCACCATGGATCTTGACTTGGTGGGTTTGAAGCACATCCGGGCCCATTCCACCTGCTTCTCGAGTTACTTCAAAATCCACCGGCAACCTGCAACAGATTCTGTGGTGACTGTGAGGTCATCCATGAAAGCCCTGATGGGCGGCTGTCATTGTCCAGATCTCATTCTGGGCCCTCTGCACTCTGGCTCAGCACCTTGATGAGCATATTCATGGCCAAGGTGAAGAGAGTCACTGAAATAGTGGATCCTGTGATGATGCCCATGTCCACCCTGTGCCAGTTAGATATCACTGCTTCTGAACAGACCCTCATCCTGAAGTTACTATAATAATCAGTGATGATGTTGGGAACATGATGTTTCAACAGTGTAAGCTGGATGAGTTTGTGCGGAATGGAGCCAAAAGCATCACTTAGGTCGAGCCATAGCACTGCCACGTTCCCCTTGTTCTCTCTTGCCTCCCGGATTAGCTGTGACACCACCCCTGTGTGCTCCACACAGCCCGGCATCCCTGCGATTCCTCCTTTCTGGACTGATGTGTCGATATAGGTGTTCGTTGTCAGGTAGGTGCGCAGCCGCTTGGATATGACTCTGAAGAAGATCTTTGCCTCAACGCAGAGCAGGGAGTTGATGCGGAACTGATCTAACCAAGTTGAGTTTTCCTGCTTAGGGATCCACATCCCTTCTGGTACACGCCATAGATCTAGGATCTTCCCTTTCCTACAAAAGACTAGGAGAGTTTTCCAGAGGCATAGCAGGAGTTTGGGACAGTTTTTGTACACTTTGTAAGATGTGCAACTTGGTCCGGAAGCAGAGCTAGCCCGTGCTTTATGGATGGCCTCTCTGACTTCCTTCAGCTGGATCTCTAACATGTCAAACTGTACATCCAGCTTAGGGGGATCAATGGGGGTCTTACTCTCTCCCAGCACCTGGTGTCTTTCTGGGTCACTGTACTTCTGTGCAAGGTGTTGGTCAATTTCCTCTTGCGTTGTAGTGAGTCTCCCGTCATGTTTCTGTCCCAGAAAATGAAGTATTAAAAAATATATAAAATTTTTAAATGTCTATATATATATATATATATATATATATATATATATACACACAACATTTTTAAAAAATATTAAAAAATTAAGAATGTGAAGAATAAATTTTATTTCAAAACAAATGAAAAACAAACCAAAGAAAAATCTCTGTTTTCCATCACACCTGGAAGCCATCATGATCAGGCTTTCTGAAGAGCTGATCAATGTGTGATAGAAGAAGAAAATAACTAAAACATGCAGGACACTGGGACACTGGTTGAGAACCACTGGTTTCAGGTAACTAGACATCATAAACCAACTATGTGAGGCAAGGCAGTAAGATAGTGAAAGTAGTGCTGTGAAACACATGATAATCCACTGATTTTTGGTTGGGGAACCTGTCATGTGACACCAACGATGACACATGGAGTCCCTTAACTTGTTTACTATAAACTATTTCCTTGGGATTAAAAATACTTTATTTTTCTACACAGACGATCAAATTTCTTGGCTGTTGAAAGGATTATTTAAATTAAAAACCACCACGAGTAAATGAACACACAATTCAAATGACAATGAAAAATTATTTGTCTCATTTTGACTCCTAACAATGTGTGTGTGTATTAGGCTTATCAATCGTAATTAACGCATTAAGGCAGATTAATCCATCATCATAATTAATCTGATTCAAAAATTTAACACAGTTAAATGGAGCGGTTGTTTACTGTATTTTTTGTTTCACGTTGTTATGTTGAAACTGTTGAAGATGTTGAATAGACATTTTAATTGCATATATCATAATAGTATGTGTGTATCCTTCATGTGTACACACATGCACATTTATCTTAAGTGTCACTAGTTTTTTTTACTTTAGTAAAAGGAAGAATTACACTACACAATGTAGTGAAAATGTAACCTCAAAAAACACAGAACAGAGGATAATAAACATTATTTCAACCAACAAATATAATTTTAATTGAATTCCAAACAAATTATTTAAATGAGCAGAGAAATACACACAGAGAACACAGAGAAGTGTTATCAGCACTACACAGTATTCATCATAATCAGGGCAGATATTAGAAACATGTGAAACCACTGTGATGATGAAGACCTCTAGTGTCCTATTTATGTCATTACACATGAATGTGAAATGAGTTAAAATTCTGAGATTATGAAGCTTCATGTAATTCATGTAAATGACAGAGGTAATTCACTACTGTACTTAAGTAAAATAAAATAGGTATATGTACTTTACTTGGTATTTATTTTCCTGGAAACCTTTTACTTCCTACATTTTTGCCTAAATATCTGTACTCTATAGTCCTTACATTTTTATAAATATCTGTAATTTATACACCTTACATTCTCAGAATAGACTGGTTATTTATTATTTCTCACGGGGTCTGTGGAGGCCCAATCCAACTACAATGGGCGAAGGTGGGGTGCACCCTGTATGAGTCGCCAGTTCATTGCAGGGCTGAACATATACAGACAATCACTCTCACATTCCCATCTATGGGCAATTTATATTTACCAATTAACCTATCAGTGCATGCCTTTGGATGGTGGGAGGAAACTGGAGTACCTGAAGATGAATATGAACATGCAATCTCGGCACAGATGAATCGTGGGGGCCTTCTTGCTGTGAGGCATGCGTGCGAACCGCTGCACGACCATGCTGCCCATTTTGATTTTTTATTACACAATAAGGACTTCTTCTCTTAAAATTAAAGATCAACTGACACAGGGTTTGTTAAATGGCCGATGCCAATACTGATTTTTTTCCATCACCCTTGGCCGATGGCTGATATGGACAGTTGATTTCCTTAAGCCGATAGTTAGGGCTGATATTGGTAAACAACCCCAAATGTAATTTAAAATGACAAATATTCCAGGTCTCAAGTAAATAAAAACTTTTAAGAGTATCAAATAAAATATTAAAAACCATGTTGAGGTAGAACTTGCAACATTTAAACAACCTGTATAACATAAAACACCTGATTATATTTAAAACAATTGCAAACAAGTAGCATTGTGCATGTTGAACAATACTGAATTTCAAAGTGAAAATGGGAAGTATATAACAGCAATACAAAAAAAATTGCAGATTGGAGAAGTTACCGTTTGCATTGTTATTCACTACACATGTATGTTGAGTGGTTGGAAGTGTACACCAACATTGTGAGGAAAATATGTGGTTTAGAAAAAAACTGACTTAATATGTCATAACCACGGATACTTGGTGAGCTGTACAAAAAAGTCCTGAGTCATAATGTTGGTAGAAAAAAGGAAGACTTTGAAGGTATGTTCACATGTGTACTGCCTCACATTAGCTGAGGGGATAACTGAGGTGACAGCTGTTACATTTTTATCTCTGAGCATCCATTTGGTTCGTGACTGGTCTTAAAGGATTCAGGACATTCTCACCTTTCTAATGGTGTATGACATCAATATATTTATTAAGGAATGGCATGCCAGTTTTTAACTAAAGTGGTTTGAGGTTTATGACAAGACCTTGGATTAAATACGAAGCAGATAACAGCATTCTTGTTTTTTCTGACCCACTTAACTCATTCACTGCTAGCGATTTTCTGAACAGCCAGCCTCACAGTGCCAGCAGTTTTGGAGAATTATGAGTGATTTTTCAAGACCCACAGAATATTGAGTTTTATGACTACATAAACACAGAACACATCAAGAGAAAGTGTAGACTTCTATGAAACAACAAAAACAACACTGAAAACAAGGTCTTTGATGGAAAAACAGTCATTTATTCATAAACATGCCCTAATCAGTGTACTATTTCTCTGTGTGTGATATGCTGTAAAACATTTTCCTTCATGTAAAGCTACACGACAGGAAACACACCACATCTTCGTTTCACTGTGACGGCCCCTGCGTGGCAGACACGACACCTCCGTGTTGGCCTGGTCTTCTTGGTGGTGGGCATCAGCTTTTCCAGTCTGTGCCTCGCTATGTCGCCATCCAGCCTACTTTCAGGGTCCATGTTGTACGGTGTTCTGGGATTGTGGGCCATGTCTGCCTGGTCTGTCTCCGCCTCCAGCACCCCATGCTGCTTCCCTGACCACACCCTCACGACTCTGCATATGAACTCCAAAAGTGACTTACATTGTTCTGGATTTCTGGCCCTATAAAGAACATATGCGTTAAACATGGCAATTTGGAACATGTAAGACACAAACTTCTTTGACCAGTTTAGGGACCTCCTTATGAAGGGGTAGTCGGCCACATTCTGGTCCAGTTTATCCACGCCATTTATGTTGGAGTTGTAGGTGATCACACACGCTGGTTTAAGCTGGGTCTCTGCCCCCTCTGCCACACATCAACCCCTTCCATTCTGTCTTGGTGGCAGGTTGTCACCATCTTCACGATTCGTTTGTCCTGCCAAGCTACCACCATAACCGTCCACTGTGCCGCACAATTCTTTCCCCTGCCCCCAGGTCAGACTTTTTGATCTCCCTGATGATACTGGCTCTCCCCTGTTTTTCCTGAGGGTTCCACAGACGTTTGTCTGTGCTCTCAGTAAGCGTTCACACAGGGACACAGAATTATAGAAATTGTCCATGTAGACAGTATAACCATGACCCTGGAGATGATCAAGCAGACAGAACACTATCTCTGGCAGAGTACTACCCTCACCGACATAAGGCCGCAAGTTGAAGCAGTACCCTGTCGCAGAGTCACAGAATATACGATTTTATGCCATACTTCACTGGCTTTTGTGGGTTATACACACGGAATGATATGCGCCTCTGCCACTGCATCATGCCCTCATCAATACAAATGTTTTTTCCTGGCTGATACAATCCTTTGCATTTCCCAACAAGATAATCTAACACTGGGCAGACTTTGTACATTTTATCACCAGTATTTTGTGTGGCATTGTTGTTGAAGTGGAGGAACCGCCATATAATTTGAAATCTGTTCCTGGACATTGTCCGGCTGAAATATGGTGTTGCATCTATTTCCTCTACACTCCAGTATAAGTCAAGGCTTGGCTTTTTGATGTAGCCAGTGAGGAAACTCAGTGCAAAGAACGTTTTCAATTGTGGGACTGACACTGGCTTCCAGGCATTAATACCCCAGAGCAGTCGATTGACTGTTTGTATCTTTATTGCTACAAGACAGTCGGTCGACTCTTTGGACAAAAATTAACAACTCAAAAGGCCTGAGAACTCTATTAGCATCTATGCAAATGTTGCCATTACCTGAAACCGGCAAGAGTGTGTGGGGGAGGGAGGCACAGTTTAGGGCTCTGAATTCCTAACTCCTCAGGGTTAGGGTTAGGGTTAGGTGCACAACTACACTCTGCCTTTTAGTAGTATATAGGTAAGTTGTGTAAAAGTGTGTTTTGTTCTAACATCTAGAAATAATGTCATTATCAGTAAATTTGCCTTTATGTAGTTTGGCTATTGGTACATTTTTCTAAATTGGATAATTGTGTAAGGACAACTTAGCTGTAAATATTATTGCTATAAAAGACACACACACACACACTTTTGCCTAGTAATGTTTAGTTAATAATTGTAAATATGCATGGATTTGGTTTTATTATTGATATTTTTTTACTAACTGGAACTGTGCAAAATTTGTGATAAACTAATGCAGATTTCACTTGTTTGTGGCTCAATTGGCTGACTTTAGCAAAAAAAAAAGATGTGCAAACAGAGATGTCATTGGCAGAATATCGTTCATCCCAAACATTGAAAAAATAGGAAACCCACGGATCATTGGGCACTAATTGTGCCTGTGTCATGTGATTATGTAAAGGACACATTTAGTCCCAGTATAAGTGATGAGTTGGTCGATAGTACCATGCTCACACTACAAACTACGTTAGATATAGTTGCCCCCTTCAAGTTAAAAACTACTAAGGTTAGATTAACCTCCCCATGGTACAACGCTGACACTCGCTCCATTAAACAAGCAACACGTAAATTAGAGAGGCAATGGAGGCGATCCAACTTAGAAGATTCTCTCAATGCCTGGAAAAATAGCTTAATAAAGTATAAGCAAACTTTGCGTACAGCCAAAACTAGATATTACTCATCCATAATAGAAGAAAACAAGAATAACCCTAGATTCCTGTTCAGTACTGTAGCCAGACTGACAAACAGCCACACCTCCGTGGAACCAGTTATTCCATCCACGCTCCATTCTGATGATTTCCTGCAGTTCTTTAACAATAAAATATCAACTATTAGAGAGAAAATAGACACATTTCTCCCAAACATTAGATCAGAAAAAGTAGCGCTTTCAAACCTAGGCCTTTTAATAAATCCCTCTGTAACACTAAATAATTTCACCACTGTAAACCAAACTGATCTCATATCTATTATCATGTCTTCCAAATCAGCCACCTGCCTCTTAGATCCAATCCCAACAAAACTCTTTAAATAGATTCTGCCCCTAATTATTAGCACTGTCCTAAATATAATTAACACTTCAATAACTACTGGATACGTGCCGCAGTCATTTAAATATGCTGTTATTAAACCAATTCTGAAAAAGCCTACCCTAGATCCTGACATTTTAGCCAATTATAGGCCTATATCCAATCTCCCCTTCCTGTCAAAGGTTTTAGAACGAGTAATAGTTAAACAGCTGTGCCAATTCCTGCAGGATAATAGTTTATTTGAACAGTTTCAGTCTGGCTTTCCTGCCCATCATAGCACTGAAACGGCGTTAGTTAAAGTCACTAATGACTTATTATTAGCCGCTGACATCGGATTAATATCGGTCCTGGTGTTATTAGACCTTAGTGCAGCCTTTGACACCATTGACCACAGTATCTTAGTGCACAGATTAGAATGTGATATAGGTATTAGAGGAGCAGCCCTCTGCTGGTTTAAATCATATTTATCTAATCGCTACCAATTTGTTCACGTCAATCAACAATCATCGCAGTCCTCCAGAGTTAATTATGGCGTGCCCCAAGGGTCAGTCCTTGGGCCTATTTTGTTTACACTATATATGCTCCCTTTAGGTAACATCATTAGAAATCATGGCATTAATTTTCATTGTTATGCGGATGACACACAGCTATATTTATCGATTAAACCTGGTCAGACCAGGCAAATAGATAAACTAAATACTTGTGTCCAAGACATAAAAACTTGGATGAGTGCCAATTATCTTTTATTGAACCCTGAAAAAACTGAAGTCATTATAATTGGTCCTAAAAATGTGAGAGACTCCCTACCTGACCAGATAGTTACTCTGGACAACTTAAGTGTAACACCCAGTGCCACAGTTAAAAATGTAGGAGTTTTATTTGATCCAGATCTTTCATTCAAAATGCATATTAACCAAACATGCAGAACAGCCTTCTTTCACTTGCGCAACATTAGCCAAAATTATGAATATTCTGTCAAAAACGACTGCAGAAAAATTAATTCATGCATTTTGTACATCACGATTAGATTATTGTAACTCCTTACTTGTAGCGTGTCCTAAATATTCCCTTAAAAGCTTCAACTGGTTCAAAATGCAGCAGCAAGATTATTAACAGGATTCAATTCAATTCAATTCAATTTTATTTATAAAGCCCTAAATCACAACAAAGTCGTCTCAGAGTCAGGGATCTGGAGACATATTAATAGGGAGTATTGGGGGAGGGTTTCACTAATATGGCCTCGCTGGTGGGACCCGGCCCCCTTGTGGCTATGGGGTAGCGGGGGTGGACTATTCAATTCAATTCAATTAAATTTTATTTATAAAGCCCTAAATCACAACAAAGTCGTCTCAGAGGGCTTTACAAAAACACAATCAACTACAGAAATACATGAAAAGTCCCAGGCATCCCCTGTCCTTAGACCCTCCTTCTCGGCAAGAAAAAACTTCAAAACCCAGTGGGAAAAAGAAGAAATCTTGAAGAGAACCACATTGAAGGAGAGATCCACTCCCATGGACGGACAGGCTATAGATGAACGTCCATGTATAAATGCAGGAAGGGGGGCTGGTCCAGACAGGCAGGGGCGGTGGTCCGGGGTCACAGGTCGGCACAGGCGAGATACTGCAGATCCTGTCGTCCATGGCTCCTGTGCAGACACTGTCAGGAGAGCCACCACTCCCCCCGGGGGGGGGGGACACCAGGTGACTAGTCATGAACAGACTTGGTATGAAAGATAGATTGTAAAAATGACAGAAACAGGTGTGAGGGAGAGAAAGAGAAGAAAGAACTCAGTGTCTGTACTTCCCCCAGCATTCTAACTCCTAGGGCAGCCTAGACTGAACTGTGACTCATACTGTACATCATGTATACAAGATATATGAGTCACATAATTTGAGACACATAATTTTTAACTAACCTGACCATAGGCTTTCTCAAACAGGAATGTTTTAAGCCTAATTTTAAAAATAGATCAAATAGAAGAGAACACATCACCCCTGTGCTCCAAACCCTTCACTGGCTACCAGTTGAGTCTAGAATTAAATTTAAAATCCTCCTCTTTGCATATAAAGCCATTAATGGTATGGGCCCCTCTTATCTTAAAGATGATCTGGTTCCGTACCAACCCAATAGAACCCTTCGTTCTCAGAATGCAGGTTTATTGAAAGTTCCTAGGGTTTCTAAAAGTACAGTAGGAGCTAGAGCCATTAGTTATCAGGCCCCTGTCTTATGGAATCAGCTTCCCTTTAATATTAAAGACGCCAACACAGTCTCTACATTTAAAATTAGGCTGAGGAGGAGGTGAAGGCGCTCCGGATCCAAAACGCTGAAAAGGACCGGCGTCTGGCGCACCTGGAGAGCCGTGTGGCGGAGTTGGAGCAGTACACCAGGATTAACGATGTGATCATGACTGGGCTCCAGATTAAACCCTGGTCATATGCCCAGGCGGTGACCAATGATAGCGGGGGGGGGGGGGGGGGGGGGGGGGCAGTGAGCAGGATGGCAGCTCCGTAGAGCAACAGGTGGCTGCTTTCTTCCAGTCCAAAGGAATTTAATTGGACTGTAGCAACATCGAGGCCTGCCACCCTCTGCCTCGGAGAGATGACAGCGACAAACGAGCCATCATCATGAGGTTTGTCAACAGAAAACACAAAACTGCACTGTTAAAACAAGGAAGAAAATTAAGAGGAACAAACGTATACGTTAACGAGCATCTGACCAAACAAAACGCCGATATAGCCAGAAAAGCGCGGCTGATGAAGAAGCAGGAAAAATACATCACACATGGACATCGAACTGTAAAATATTCATTAAATTAAACGGAACACCAGAGAAAGCCAAGGGTATGGTCATCAGGAATATCGAGGAACTGGTCAGGTATGAATGAGCATCATCTCGGACTATAAGGTACAACAACACACCAATATGGCTCATTCATATCCAACTAAAGACAACTGGGAAATATCACAAAGGATTGCAGATCACAGTAAACTGGAAGTTAAGACATTTCAACACACTGATCATGATCTACTGGATCTGGAGCATGACATCGACCCGGACAATAATTTTTTCTCCGACATCAACAACAACTGCGGCTATTACACAGAGGAACAGTACAATGACACCATTCAAATGGACAACAAACTATCAAAAATACATTTCAATAGTAGGAGTTTATATGCAAATTTCACTAACATTAAGGAATTTTTTAAATCAGTTTATAAAACCATTCAAAATTATTGCAATCTCAGAAACATGGATCAATACAGTTAAAGGAATGGATTTTGAACTGGATCAATATGAACTTCACTGTGCAAACCGAAGGAACAAGAGCGGAGGAGGTGTCGCTGTGTATGTGAACAAAAACTTGAATTACAAAGTAGTAGAAAATATGACAACTGTGATTGATAACTTGTTAGAATCTATAACAATTGAAATGTATAATGAAAAAAGTAAAAATGTAATAGTTGCATATACAGAGCACCAGGCTCTAGTGTTGAGGCATTTAAGGAATGGATTGGAGAATTTTTTTTCTAAAACTAACCAAAATGTTGTTTTCATCTGTGGTGACTTTAACATTGACTTGTTAAATCCAAATAATCGATGAATTCATCAATACAATGTACAGCATGAGTTTACATCCAACAATCACCACCCACTGTGCCACGTTAATTGATAACATATTCACCAATGACATTGAAAATAATACAGTAAGTGGACTATTAATCAATGATATCAGTGACCACCTAACAATTTTTACAATTTACAACAAGAGCCAGCTGAGGAATCACCCAGAGAAGAAACTACAATACAGGCGAATGAGGACAGAGGAAACTATGGAAACATTAAAGAGTGACTTATTGGCACAAAATTGGGAGAATGTATATAATGAAACAGACGTAGATAGTGCATATGAAATTTTTATAAAAATATTCACATCATTATATAATAAAAATTGTCCAATAAAACAATATGACAGAAATCAAAAGTGCAAAGATCGACCATGGCTTACAAAGGGATTACAAAAAGAAAAATACACTATATAGGGAGTTCATTAATAAACAAACGAAAGAGGCAGAAAATAAATACAAAAAATATAAAAATAAATTAACTAATATTTTAAGGGTGTGTAGAAAGGAATATTACAGCAAAATATTATGTAATAACAAAAACAACATTAAAGGAATATGGGACATATTAAACAGTATTATTAAAAATGGCACTAAACAACAGAGCTACCCTCAATTTTTTGTTGAAAACAAAATGAAAATTGATAATATGGATGATGTCGTCAACAGTTTTAATAGTTTTTTTGTTAATGTTGGACCAAAGTTGGCAGATGAAATCCCAGATCCATGTTTAGCTGAGAAGTGGAGTTACAACCGTATAGAAAGGAATCCCAGTTCAATGTTCCTCACAGCAGTGGAAGGAAAGGAAATAATAGATATTATAAATAAATGTAAAGGTAAAACATCTACGGATTTAAATGAAATTGATATGAAAGTTTTAAAAAAGGTCATTATGGGGATTTCAGAACCACTAACATACATCTGCAATTTATCATTCCAGACTGGTACATTTCCTAACAGTATGAAAATAGCTAAATTTGTACCGCTTTATAAAACTGGGGATAGACACCACTTCACAAATTACAGACCTGTTTCCTTGCTTCCACAATTCTCCAAAATCCTAGAAAAACTGTTCAATAACAGATAAATAACTAGATAAATTCATAAATAAACACAAATTACTCTCCGATAGTCAGTATGGATTTAGATCAAACAGTTCAACATCACAAGCATTAATAGAATCAATAGAGGAGATCACCAATGCCATTGATCATAAACTGCACTCTGTTGGAATATTCATAGATCTCAAAAAAGCATTTGACACGATCAATCACAACATTTTAATTAATAAACTTGAGAGGTATGGGATCAGGGGGTTAGTACTGCACTGGGTGAAAAGTTATCTGAGTAACGGGAAACAGTTTGTGAAGGTGGGGGAATATTCATCATCATGCTTGGACATTGCGGCATCCCCCAGGGGTCAGTGTTGGGTCCTAAACTGTTTATTCTTTATATAAATGATATATGCAAAGTCTATAAAGTATTAAAACTAACATTATTTGCAGATGACACAAGCATTTTTTTCTCTGGGGAGGATTTGCACAAACTAATGATAAAAAATCATTATAAAATCATAAACTAATGGGGAGGATCAATGAAGAAATACACAAGTTAAAAACGTGGTTCGACAGGAACAAATTATCATTAAATTTCAGTAACCACCAAATACATGATATTCAGCAACTGCAATAAGAACATTCACACACATATACAGGTAGATGGGGTAGACATTGAAAGGGTATACGAAAATAAGTTTCTAGGGGTAACAATAGGATCAACTGGAAAACTCATATAAAACACATACAAAGCAAATTATCAAGAAGCAATTCAGTTCTGAGCAAAGCCAAACACATTCTGGACCACAAATCGCTCCACATACTTTACTGTTCACTCATTTCACCATATTTACATTACTATGCAGAAGTCTGGGGCAACACATACAAATGTACAATTAATTAATTATCCACATTACAGAAAAGAGCCATAAGAATAAGTCATAATTCCGGTTATAGAGATCATACAAATCCACTATTCTTAAAATCCAGAACATTAAAACTCACTGACATTATTCACTTTCAAACAGCTCAATTCATGTTCAAAGCGACACACAAGGCACTTCCTGGTAATCTACAAAAAATGTTTTTCAATAGAGAAGGGAATTACAATCTGAGGGGGGAGCACAATTTAAAACATCTGAGGGCACGTACAACACTGAAAAGTTTTTGTGTTTCTGTTTGCGGAGTGAGGCTGTGGAACAGGTTAGGTGTGGAGCTCAAGCAATGTCCAAGCATGATCCAGTTTAAAAAGCGGTACAGGCACATGGTTTTCACTGGGTACAGGGAAGAGGAAGGGGTCGAGCATTCTGGATTCTAGGATGACACCTTGGACTTCAAGGCTGTGTGCATGCATTGGTGGTGTCACTTCCCTATTACTCTTGGGGTCGCTCTCTGGCTCTGCGGGGCTAGCGTGGCTAGGGCCCCTCTGCCTGGGGGTGTTGTCTCTGGTGTCTCTCCCTTTGAGCCCTGGATCTGCTGGGTCTGTGCGCTCTCCCAGGGCCTTGGGGGTGTCGGCGGCTGGTCTCTTCTGGGGCGCCCTGGCTGGCCCTGGGGTTCAGGGTTGGTTGGCCCTCCGGTCGCTCTCCTGTCCCTTCCTGCCCTGCTTCTCTCCTCCTCCCTCCTCTCCCGCCTGGCCGCTCGTCCCAGTCCCTCTCCCTCCCCTGGGGGGGGCTGGGGGCCCTCTGCTGCCTGGGGGCCCGTAGTGGGACTACGACGTCTGCTGGGGCGCTGGTCTATTACTGTGACTTCTGGCGGTTTTGGTGCTGGCTGGGCCGGTCGGGTTCGGGTGGGCCCACCTTGGCCTCTTGCCTCGGGGCTCTGCGGCCCTCTGCATCAGTAGCAGTCGTCTCACTATCTGTCTCCCCCGCTGCTCTGTCCTCATGGGCCGGATCCACACCAGACTCCCTCTTACTGTGCACTTCACACACTTCACTGTATATAGCTACTCTTAGGCACATATAGGGACACAGCAGTTAGGGCCTCGAGAGCAGGTGGGAGTGGGAATGATGGTGGGGCAGTGGTGGGGCAGATGGCAGGGCTCTACGGCCTTGTCTCTTCCCCATTCGCCTCTTGCTTGCCTCCCCTGCTCTCTAATTTCTTTTTAAAGCACCACACACATTCACACCTTGGGGGTAGATCTGGGATGGCTTGGGGAACATAGGCCAGGGTAGGCTGCAGAGTATCCATCCTCTGTGGTCCCCTGGCCTACCCTCTGGATGCCTCGCCCAGCCTCCCCACTTTCCATTTTGCCCTCTGGACTCGCGTTGGGTCTGGGGTAGGGTGCGAGGGTGTGCGGGGTATCTCCCTGTTAGCGTTGCCGGGCCCCAACACACTGTCCATTTTGCCCTCTGGACTCGCGTTGGGTCCGGGCTCCGATGTCCTCTGGCCGGCACCCGGTGTCGGCCTTGTGATGGGCTGGTTACCGCCCCCTCGGTGGGCCGCTCGCTCCCTGTGTCTGGCTTCCTGGCTGCGTGGGGCCGTTGGCCCCCTCGGGGGTGGGTGGGTCGACTGGGCGGGTCGGGTGGTGGGGTGGGGGAGTTGGTGGGGGCTGGGGTGGGCGGGGTTGGGGTGGCGGGTGGGTCGTCATGCCCCGGGCCACCTGGGTCGGTCTTGGTGCGCTGGGGAGTGTCTGTAGCTGCTCCCTCTTGTTCTCCGGGTTTGTGTCGTTCACAGTGGCCCTGGTGGCTCTCTGGGAGTGGCGTACTGTGGCTCCTGCGGCCCGAAGTGGGGGTTGCCCTGTTCGCGTGGCCCTGCCTTGTCATGATTGCTGTTCTGGGCTTCGGGGTCCTTCACACTTGCATGTTTGATCGGGTCTCGCCAGCTACTACTGAGTCCCATTTCAACGAATGATGGAACTCACCAGAATGTGCTGAGAATGTATCCACAATCTACACTAAACTCACTTTCTTCTGCACTGGTGTCCTCTTCAGGCCTATTCTATTACATTGCATTCTATTTTGTACTATCAGGACATCCACGGTGGTGGTGCTCGGTGCCGATTGTTTAATTGTTTATTTATTGAATCTTTTTTTTTTTTCTCCTTTTGTGCTGGTTTGGTTTTCTCCTCTTTTTGCGATCTACTTATTTATTTGTTTTTATTGATGGACAGTTGGTGGTTGGGAATAACACATCACCTTGCAGTCTTTAATTACAATAGTACCGCCTGTTGGTTTCTGTCCCCGTTCGTCCTGTCTGTCCTGTCCAGTCTTTGTTTCCTCCGCACATCACTGAGGTGTAGCACTGCCCTCACTGGCTTGTAAGGCAGAGTTCTAATGGGGGATGTCTGCTCAGCTTTCGGGGAGGACCGATGATGGTGACACACATGCACTACATAGTATAGTATATGGCTGCCAGACTGGAATATGCATTGATCTCGAGCCATGTTGACTCCCCCTCTGTGGGGTTAAAAGATATAAAAAAATAATAAATAAATAAATAAATACATGAATAAAATAAGTGAATGAATAAAAAACTAAAAAAATAAGAACAAAATGCAGACAAATTAGAAAAAGGAAAAAAAAAGAAAAAGGGAAGAAAAAAGAAAGGGAAAAGAAGAAGAAGGAAGGGAAGAAAAGAAGAAAACAAACAACAAAAAAACTATTTGTTACCTACTTTCCTATCTGCTCATTTGTTTTTTGTATATATGTATATGTTTAGTACTTCAGTTATTTATTATTGGTATTGTTATTATCATCATTTTTTGTACTATGCACTATATTGCTATAAGATTAATTTAGGTTATTGGGGAAGTGAAGAAGGGGTAGGATTAAATAGGCTTATTGTCATGATTATGTTTTATCTTTTTCTGTTTTTGTCTCTCTTCTATGTTTTCTCTGTTTTTTCCTGCTCTGTTTCCTGTGTGTCTGTCTGTCACCTTTACTCTAATTCTTATTGCTGTCACCTGTGAGCTCACACCTGTGAGCGATCAGGTGGCTGTATATAAGCCTGCTCTGTATGTCTGTCCTTTGCCAGATCGTTTTTGTTTTGTCAAGACTTTCCAGCGTTCCGTCAGCCTGTTTTCTCCGTGCATCACCTGTATCCCGTTCCTGACCCGTTCCAGCCTGCCTCCGACTTCGACCTTTTTCCGCCTGACCACGTCTCTGTCTTCGACCTCCGGATCTGAGCCTTTTCCTGTCCCGACTACGTTCCTGTCTGTTTCCCCGGTACCCGACCTGCCTTTATGGACTCTGTCCTCTCTCTCTGCTTGTCTCCCCTGGATCTCCGTTACCGAACCCTGGACCGGACTACGTATATTCTTGTGCCAATTCCCTGTGGACTCCATATCATACACTGTGTGAATAAACCGGTGTTTGAACTTTTACTGTGTGTGCTGTCTGCATTTGGGTCCAACTCCGGTGTGTTACACTTATGCTTCATCCTACTCCTTTTCGGACATGTCATGTTATTATGATTATTGTTGTATTGATTATTGTTGCACTTTGCACATGTTCGAAATAAATCATTCAAATCAAATCAAATGTCATCCCACATCTTGGAAAGGACCCCAGCCATCCCAATGGGGAGAGGGTATCTGAGAACGTAGTGATGAGGCTGATGGAACCATTCCTGGACTAGATGTTTGATTAGAAGAGCTGCATTCATTGATGTGTGGATTTTGATTTATGACTTATATTTCAGCCTAATGCTACGGCCACAACAAACGTGAAATTCTGCGTGTACGCTTGTAACATGCCACCTAAACGCCTGAGTTTGGATGCTAGGAAACTCGCACCCACTCTGAACACAAAATGTTGTACGCTCCGAATGTGCAACGCCCGAGTCTGGACGCTGGATAACCACAGATAAACAAAATGTGTCCCTCCAGTTCAGTCTGTCAACTATGGCTCAGATCATTTGGATTACTGCCCTGTACCTGCTCTGGACGTCCATACGAGGCCCAGACACAGTTGTTTTTGGGTTCACCTGGTCCTGCAGAAGCACCTGCAGCACAGGGAATTCCACCACCTCCTCAAGGAACTCTGTCTGATTGATGTCATCTTTCACCGCTATTTCAGGCTCAGTTTTTCTTTCTGCCATCTTCCAGGTTGGTCAGAGAGTCGTAACTTGTAACTCCCCTTTCCCCCACATACAGTTTCAGGTAATGGCCACATTTGCAATATTCAGCGAATTGAGCAACTAACAACTGATAGTAATAAATCCAAATCCATGCACATTTACAATTATAAACTATGCATGTGTGTATTTTACACCAATAATATTTCCAGCTTACATAATTATCTATTGACTAAAGCTTTTTAGAAAAATTTACCCATGGCCAAACTACATCAAGGCAAATTTACTGAAAATGACATT
The DNA here is from genome assembly GCA_020466265.1 of Siphamia tubifer. Classification (NCBI taxonomy): domain Eukaryota; kingdom Metazoa; phylum Chordata; class Actinopteri; order Kurtiformes; family Apogonidae; genus Siphamia; species Siphamia tubifer. The sequence goes on from CM035790.1 coordinate 5,134,141, forward strand.
ATTTCTATATATTTTTTAGGTTGTGCACAATCATACTAAATTGTGTAAAATGGTGTTCTTAGGAGTTAGGAGGTGACCTAAGCTGTGCCTCCCTCCCCCACACACTCTAATAGAGTTTTCAGGTAGCTGGCTTGACTTTTGTGAAGAACCCGTCTGTCCAATTTGTCTTGGCTGTTACCACTGTGAGGTGTGGCCTCCTCACCCCACCCAACAGCCTCATTGCCATAACAAAATGACTGATTAGTGTATTCATAAAAAGCGAGCAGGTCAATTGACCTCTTCTACGATTGCTAGGTATTTCAGAAATGTCCGGTATTGCTTTAACTCTGCTGTGTGGTAGCGCCTCAGGGTTGGCTTCAAAGTACTGATGAGCATACAAGTTCGTCTGATCGCGAATATGCTGCAGCAGCTCATCCGTCACAAACAGGTCCAGGTAATTGGCCGGCTCATTAGAGTCCAAGTCTGCGGCGGCGTTCTGAGGGCCTGGTGTTGCTGTAAACGCCGACCCCAGGGGTTCACAGCCGGCTTGACACCAGCCCTGGTCCTGGTCCCAGCCCTTAGTTGATACACCTGTAAATGATATACATACATTGGACAATAATTCATTTCATTCTTTATGATATTGTAGAGGGCCCTCTTCTTTGTCCTCCACCAAGAGAGGGCATGGGGGCCCTGCTGGACTCACCACCTGTAACACATAATTACCATAATGATTAGCAACAGGTGCCCATAATAAGACTGTAGGAAAATGGTGTTCATGTAACATGGACTGAATGGGGGTTAATTCTTACCTCTGTCACGTCCATTATCGGAGCAATCTGGCTCCCGCTCTGGCGATGAGGTTGTGCTGGTGTCAGACGAACCCAGCGGCAGCCATTTGTCTGAAGAATCCGGGTCTGGTTCACTGGGATCCTCTGAACTGGATTCACCTGGGCCATGCTGGTGCCCTCGGTCCTTCGAGGGGACATGGTGCATACCACACCCGCTCACTCCGCCCTTCTTCTTTGCTGGGTACCTCCGAATTACTCTCCCTTCTCTCCCCTCCACACCTGTCGCAGTATCTCCTGAAACACTCCTAAACCTGCTTTCTTCTACTGCCAGCTGCCTCTGTTTGCTACATCTCCGCTCTTTCGCCATCTTCACTCAAGCTTGCCCTTCTTCCTCTGCCAACACCAGTTGTGCCCTACCCACAAACCGATTCCCATGGTCCCCCCCTACAGGATTAGGTTGGTAATACACCAAAATTCAATGACTACACGCCTGATTTTCAGTGACAGGCGACAGGACCTCCAGGAACCAGGGGTCTAAAGGACGGGATGTAACCCACCCAGAAGGCCCGGTTCTGGTGGTAAAAAGGCAGGGTATTTGGATCATGGCACAACATAGAACCAGGGGTCTAAAGGCTGGGCTTTAACCCACCCAGAAGGCCATATACTGGGGTAAAAAGGTAGTGCATCTGGACCCCTGGAACCACATAGAACCAGGGGTCAAAAGGTCGGGCTTTAACCCACCCAGAAGGCCCTATCCTGGGGTAAAAAGGCAGGGCACCTGGACCCTGAGAACCACATAGAACCAGGGGTCAAAAGGCTGGGTTTTAGACCCAGCCATAAGGTCCTGTTCTGGGGCAGAGTAGAGCGACATATGGACCCCTGTGAAACTTTCACACGTAGCACGTTTTGCCTATTTGGAGTTGCTGGGGCCACTCATGCAGACCCATCCATGAGGCCCCGTCCTGGGGCATGGTAGCCTGGCACGTGGACCCCTGGAACCACATAGAACCAGGGTTCAGAAGGCCAGGCTTCAGATCCACCCATAAGGCCATAACACAGTGGGTAAAAGTACCAGTTCCCCGCCGCCACATCGTGTGTCCATACAGCGATTGACCCTTTAGATCGCAGGCCGCAGGAGCTTATTTGCCTGGATCGGTGCTCGGGAGATAACGGGCTAATTCTGGTGTGTGGACCCGACTGAGAAGGAGGTCTCACTCTGCTGCTTATCCAGCACTCTCAAAGCGGACCGGTAGGGAGTCTGACTCAGACACATATACAGCCCTCTCTAAGCAGTCTGATAAGGAGGTCTCACTCTGCTACATAAACCAGCGACCTCAAAGCGGCGGAGGCTCCACCGAAACCCTGAGACTGACTCACTGAACCCCTAGGGTTCGATTGAACCCAGGTTAAGAACCACTGCTCTATGGAAATGTTTCTAAGTGTAGACTTCTAAAAATTATAAAAATTCTACAGACCCTTGGTTCTACAAAACCAAAGTGGAAGCACTTCATGTCTCTCACGATGGTCTGACACCCCAGCTCACGTTCCCTTCTGCTCTACGGGAGTGTCTGTCCTCCCTGAGCTCACCTTAGGCCTACCTGCATTACCGTTTGACACTTGTACCTCCCCAGTCACACTCCCTACCTGCCAATGTGGGGTCACGACTGGAGGTTACTCATAATGGGGACGTATTTGAAAAAATACCTCCCAGAAAAGTGCAAAATGCACTCTACAGTCAGTGTCCCCATTGACTATGAATGGGGAGGCCCTAGAAACTGCCAAAGGGCAAAAGCCGTTTACGTGTGTCAAAGACTGTACTTAGAAAAATGTCAACTTTAGTTTTGTAGTACCAAGGCTCTGTAAAAATATTCAACAACTTCCAATAGGCAAAACTCACTACGTGTGAAAGTGGGACTTTGTCATTTTTCTGAAAACGGGTCCCCAGCAACTCCCAATAGGCCAAACCCACTACGTGTGAAAGTGAGACTTTTTCGTTTTTCACAGGGGTCCAGATACCTTTATATTCAGCCCCAAGCAGAGCGGATTAAACGCCGGGCTTCAGACCGCTTGGTCCCAGTCCGTTGAGGTGGGCACATGCTCCGTTATTCTGCTCCAGAACAGAGTATTATGAGCGGGCTAAATTACCTGGGTTTTACACCATGGTTCCTGGACCGTTTAGGGGTCCAATCCTCCCAGGAGGATCAGTCCCTGGGTAAAATAGCGGAGCACTTCGAAACCAGTCTGATTTTCAGTGACAGGCTGTGCGAGACCGCTCCCCTACCCCTCGCCTGTGATTGACGTATATACGTCGATGGCAGTGAGTGAGTTAATAACTAGGTTACCGCAAGCTCGCTATCTGTCTGTCTGTGTTTCTCTCTCTCTCTCTCTCCTCTCATGTTCCTTTTCTACCTGTCCTGTCACCAACATGTTTGTACATGAAATAATTAAAAGAAAGCGGCAATGCTGTTAAACATTTTCTTTGCACTTCATGTTTGTCTTGAATATTTTTGTGAGCTACTATTCCATCTACTGCAGCTCATCATTTGGTGGGGACTGTTTGTGAGTTTTACATCTGGTTTGTATTTTCATACAGCCACCATGTGTTAAAAATCAGTGAAGCTTTGTGCATTTTTCAGTTGTTTGTGAGGAGTCAGTTGAGTTAGATTTCAGTTCAGATTTCATTTATTATTTGTGTGATTCATAACAATGTCGACAGGACATAGATGTTCATCACTGTCAGTCATTTACATCTGGATTATGATTTCTGGAGCAACGCCAGCTGAAGAGATGGAAGGAAAATACACTTCTTTAGAGGTAAGAGAACTGTGGGAGGGTGGAGGAATGTTCTGACTACTCAATCAGTTATTGTACTTTTAGGAGAGTACTATTTCTACATAAGCAGTCTATCTTTGTTCCTTCTGTTTGTCTTTTCTGTCTGTTTGTGCTTTTGGTGTCTGTCTTTGTTTCTGTCCAATACTACTATTACAGACACTTGAGTACACGGTTTTGCTACGACATACAAATGTATAATATTTCTGATATGGGATTGAAAGTAGCATGATCTTTGCTACTCAAATTTACAGCTTTATTTTCCATGTTGGCAGACTCAAGGATACACAATGTTGTTTTTCTTAATTATTTATTTAAGTTTATTTTTGCCCTTACAAGAGGCTTGCAGAAACTTTGAAAGTGTCATTGCTGTCTAGAGCTTTCAGTCACTTTATGAAAGTAGAATTTTGCCATGTGCCATGTAGAATTTGTAATATTATGTGATTTTCTTATTTGGACAAAATGTACAACAGCAAGTCTGAAAAGTATGTATGCCTAAAATGAACATGGACTGGTCACAGGCAAAAACGTAACTCCGCCAAGAAATGGCAGTTATGTTTAACAATCAAATAAATAAACATTTTGGGCTCTATTAACTGAATTTCCATGAGGGTGATGTACAACATTGGAAGTATCCTACGGTATGAGAGTGAAGTTAGGAGAATGGCAGCTCTGGATATATACAAACAAAAAAAGTTAAGGTTTGGGACCCATTCATTGAGATTTTAAGATGATTTCTTTTCCATGGAAACTGGGTTCAAATGTCTCTTTGGCTGTCACAGTTTGTCGATCCCAATGACATCAGATTTTAACACGGAAATTAATGTAGGTATGTGAGTAAGGTAATGTTCATAAAGACCATTGATTAAATTTTTAAAATGTGGGTCGAGTGTGGGTTGGGTCCGTTCTTTTCAAATACATTTATTGCGGTCTGAGTGGTTCAGTTAAAAAAGCGGTCAGTTGCAGGTCGTTTATACATCGACCCGCGAATCACTGATATATATATATATATATATATATATATATATATATATATATATATATATATATATACATGTGTGTGTGTGTGTACACGCGTGTGTAACTATATAGCATTTTAATATTGAGTCAGGGAGAGAAGGAAAGAAAAATACTGTATTGTACTGTGAGTTGTTGTCGTGCATTAGTTTAATAGTGTGGTGCCAGCCAGCCAGTGTAATAGTATTATTTTAATTACTGTAAGGGAATTACAAAAGGTTTTTGGAATGGAAAAAAAATAACATTTTGACCCTGCAGATTCTGTCACAACTGCATCACAGTCAGAGTCTATGATGTGAGTTACTTCATATTTCACATAAACATCTTAATAAATTCCACAAGATTACTCTTATCTCTAGCAGTGTAGAAGTTGATCTATCTTATTTTCTTATTACAATAGAATGGAATCTTCCAGCCCCATCCATAAGATACCTACATATATCATGTATGAAAGCTGCCTACTGGGGCTGTTAGAGGTGTTGCCCTGTGTGTCAACAGGTTTCAAATGTGTATACAAGATGGTTAGAAACGTTTGTCTCTGTAGAACAGCAATGGACTCATAGCCCATTTTCCAGAAAATGGGCTAGAGTAGTTTATCCTGTGTTCACATTTCAAAGGTCCATGTTTCTTAATAAAAGAAAGTATAAATCAAATAAAAACAAAAATGTAATGAATACCAATTTTGAATTGAATGTCTGTGAAAATAGAATTATTATAAATATTGTGTAATCGCATAGAATATTATGATGGTGAATTTTGGGGGTTGTTGTAATTTTTGTTTTCTTATTTGTTCGGACTCTAACAAATTGTTGAAGATATCACAGAGTTAAGTTAACTTGTAAATGTCTTGTTTTTCTTAACTGTTTGTCTTCTATTGTAATTTCAATTTTATTTGACAGGAACCAGGGGTGATTCTAGCATCTGACCCCCAGTGCTGGCAGTGGCACCTGTCTTGAACGAAAGACTTGAATCGATTTCTAAATACTTTTTTCCCTAATTGACCAATAAACTATTATCTACCCATCCACAAGCACTGAAATGAAGATTTAGCTTAAAAACGTACTCATTCCATGTCTTTTTTGGCTTATTGCATGACAAAAAAAAAGTCAATTTCTGGGTGTTGATATTCTGGTGAAGTGTGGTGGTGATAGAAAAGAAAAAGACCCATAGGCCCATGATGCTCTCTGTCCTTAGCTGCTACTGTGTTGGCTCACTGCAAGTCAACTTCTGGCCTACTCACACACATTGGTAACAATTCCTCTAAATCTTACCATTTCATTTCAGCATTATTTAATAATGACAGTCGCCTTTTTATCAAAGAGACCGTCCTTTTAATGATAAGCCACTATCACATACACCTTACATTCAGCAAGAAGTGTAATAAAGCCAGGATTGACATGAAGCCTATGTCTATCAATCAACAGAAAATTACTAGTCTAGTTCAAACAAAAATCTCCTTTCTGGCCAGAGACGGAGGCAGACATTGTCGAGATCTCGGACTTAGCCCAGGGGGGTCTGGGGGGCCTCCCTCAGAAAAATGTACTTCTACAATTTCTTGTATTCTAGTGCATTTTAAGGTGACCTGTTTAACAAATCCTAAAACCATGACATAGATAAAGAACACTATACAGTATATCAGTATGTTATGGCCAGCCTCGGGTGCCACATCTTGCTACAGGGTCCTGTTTCTCACACTATCAGGGAAGTTATTGCCAATTGATGATCAGGCAAGCAGTGTTACCCCATATAAAGATGGTACTGATTAAACTGAGACATTCATTCCAACAGGCAGATGTAGTCAATGCAATGTGTTCTATATCTTTGACCCCATGATATGAAAATAAACATTTTAAATGAAGAGATTAGAGAGGTTTCCTTCCCACAAGGAAGGGAAGAAAATGTATTGCAAATGAGTACTATGGAATTAAAATGTAACTCATCAAGCAGTCATTTTACCAGCAGATATTCTCAGGTTCTGTAGGCATTGATGCATAAATAAAATACACTTGTGTTAGGAGCAACAACTTAAAGGTGACCACTTTGATGTTGTATATATCACTTAATAAGGGATTTGTTAAATACATAATATTTAGAAGCTTAATCAAATAAATTACTACAGCTTGGACAATTCTGGTGTATTTTTTACCCTGTAAACACTGGTGCAGTTAACTACGTTTGAGCGTCCATTTTACCAGTGGAACGTGGTTAGTTTTAGAGGCTAGCCTTTGTTAATTAACACATAAACACCCACTAAGCTAGTTGGAGTTACTAGCAGTGCGCTAAGCTAAGTAGTTCGGCAACACTCTATAGAGGGTGTAGCAACAAATTAAAAGGAAACATCAAAAGTGGCAAAGTGAACTTACCATGTAGAAACGTCTTGATGTATCCTTGGTTTTTGAATGTAAGCCTCTTGTTCGGTGTGTGACTCTGGCTCAATGGTCGTACTGCAAAGTTTTCATTAGCTGTCACAGCACTTTGCAGTTGCCATGGTAGCATGATGCTGTTCTCATTTTGGCACACCCCGCAGAAGAGAGGGGCAAAGTCAGGGGCACAAATATGAAGAATGTGTTTGATGTGCTGCCCAAATTGTGCAGAAAATCATAGTGCAGCTTACAAGGGATGTTGGTTGTATATGAATGCATTGGAAGTTCAGAAAGTCAGGGTAAATGAAAATGTGTCAAATGTGGACGCTTTGAAAAGAGTCAAGAACAGTGATAGGCCGAGTTTCCCCTGGAGTCCTAAGCTGCGTCTCCCCCAAGCGACAACCTTATTATGAAGATTTACTTTCTAGCATTCATATCTGATGTCATCGCAGGATTAAAAAGCAAGGGGATGGGTAGATGTCCTTTAATCTCCTGCAATGGAACGCTGGTAATGGTCAGGAGTTTAAAAGGTTTGTCACTTCCAGTGAGATTAGTTACCATGTCATTTGTGTCCAGGAGACTTGGCTAAAGCCCACCCTGGATTTTGTTCTGCCAGGGTATGTTTGGGCGGCTGTGGCTCAGTTGGTAGAGTTGGTCGTCCAATGACTGAAGGGTTGGTGGTTAGCATGCCAGCTCTGGCTGGCCACATGTCGAAATGTCTTTGGGCAAGACACTGAACCCACACTTAGGCCCCCCGTAGGTCTCCTGGAGTACCCCCAACAGGATACCTCTGGGGACACGGTCGTAAGCCTTTTCCAAATCCACAAAACACATGTGGACTGGTTGGGCAAACTCCCATGCTCTCTCCAGCACCCCAGGGAGGGTAAAGAGCTGGTCCACTGTTCCCTGTCCGGGACGAAAACCACATTGCTCCTCCTTGATCTGAGGTTTAATCACCAATCGTACCCTCTTTTCCATCACCCTAAAGTAGACTTTACCGGAGAGGCTGAGGAGTGTGATCCCACAATAGTTGGAGCACACCCTCTGGTCCCCCTTCTTAAAAATGGTTTTAAAGTTGGTTTTAGTCATATTTACCAAGTTTGTTCTTAGTTTCAAGTCATTTTAGAGAGTTTTAGTGAGTAACAGTGAGTGACAGTATATTTTAGTGACTGTTATTGACTGTGGTGAGATTTGTGACATCCTATTAGTGTTAGCAATTAGCCATACTAGCATGTAAGCAACAGCAGAGACACAATGGGGATCAGCTGAAAGTTCAACATCTGAATGACAACAGCTGTGGATATGGACTCCAAAAGGGTTGAACATCTACCCAGTAAGTTTTTGTATCTTATTGATATTTGTTTTTAAAACTAATAGTAGTAATAATAACAATAATACTTGTAATTTTATAATATACACATATTACACACTGTTGACTATAGTAGTATTTTGTCTGTCTCATTTCTCCTTTTATTGTTATTTCTACACATAAGTAGATAAATTTATAATGAATCAATGATTGTTTGAGGATTTATTCACTTTCTCTGTCAAGAATAAATCACATTCTAACATTCTATCATTTCATGAGAAGGAAAAATAATGTTATTCCTACTTTGGGGGAATAGTTGTAATAATATTAAACACTACTGAAACGTATTTTACATATGTGAAGTACATTTATCTATTTATTTTGGCCAAATGTACATATTTTATTATGTACTTTGTCTCAAATCATGATTATCTTCATTTTTCCTAGGTAGGAGGATGACAGCCTTATTTGACACAAATAAAACTGCTTTTTGGAGAATCACATGGACCAGTTCAGTCTGCTGCCAGCCCCCCCACCTGATGATAGACCACCCCCCACCTAATAACACATTTTTGGACTTTATTGCAATTGATTGTGTTTTGAATGTTTAATAGTTATTTTGTTGAGTAAATTTGCAGTAATTTACATTTTTATATTTATTCTAATTGAAATTCTATATTTTTTGCACATTTGTTTAACTTTATATTTGATGTTTACTAAAGTGTATTATTATTATTGATATATTTGTCAGGATCGGGGTGAGGTGAAGGAGGACTCCAATGCACAGTGCTGAAGGGAAAAATAATTTAATAACAAACTAAGAAACATAAAGACAAGACAGAGACAAAACCTGGGAATAGCATGGCCAGAATCCGTGGTGATGATGAATGTCCGGGTTATGGTGACTGAGGCGATGGGGAAAGTGGAGGTGACATTGTAGAATGGTCCCGCACTGGCAACTACAAGCCTCACTGCTTTTATAGCCACAGGTGAGGAACGGCTTGTAGCTGCGCAGTGCGGGGCCAGGTGAGTGGGGAGAGTACTGGGGGAAAGGTCAATGGAGCAGAGGTCATGACAATAACTGCCTGTTACATGTGTGGAAAACTCATTTGTTTCATGTTTTAATCTTTACTACTACAGAGATATCAGAACCAGCAGCACCTTTCTAAAGGTCATGCCAGGAGAAGGTTGTTTTTTGTGGGTTAACATGAATGCGAACTGACCGGTCATCTTGCTAGCTGGGTGCCTCGTTAAGCAGGACGGCACAGCTCCGAAAACCTCTGAGAAAATTTTAAACTACACGCTATCGTGATGAATCACTCAAATATTTAATGTTTTCAAGTCCACTTTCTCACATAAAATAATCGCAAAATTCCATTTCGTGATACTGAAACAATAATATTTAATCATTTAACTTACAGTGTGGATTGTCTCCTCCTCCATCGTTGGTGCCGAAATGCATCCTGGGATAGGAGGCTCTCCCAAGTATGCACAAGTCACCATCCGATGCATACTTGATAAAATGGGCGTGTCGAGAACACATCCGGGAATTTCATGCGTACTTGGTGAGATGCGTACTTGGTATTGGGACAGTACTTGGGCTGTAACTGATGACGTTTCAGAAGCACGCGAGTACACAAGTACGGACAAGTACGCATTTTGAGAAACGGCCTGGGACTCACCAATCAGATGACAGGACCATCTGACAATTTGATTCAGTGTAACTGAACCAGGCACGAAGATAAGACAGACTCAATAAAAGAACAATAAAACAAAGTTAAAATGTTTCGGTCAGTGTGGAAGTGTGCCAGTTTCCTCAGACAGTGAAGGCGCTGATGGTCCTTTTTACATTATAGAACATCTGCAGTTTTCATTTAAGCTCAGTTTGTTATCAATTATTGTCACAAGGTATTTCTATGATTGTACTTGCTCTATAGTCTGACCTTTAATTAAAGTGACTCTGTGCCCGACCCGTTCCTTTCTAAACCTGATGACCATGTCTTTTGTTTTAGATATGTTCAGGTGAAAGTAAGATTCTTCACACCACCTCTTTAAGTAGGCTGACTATAACAGAGTCATCGGCATACTTAACCTCTTCCACCCTGAGCCTATTTTCAGAGAAAAACGCCTAAAAAAACACACCCAAAGTAAATGAAGAATTGCTGTACAATCCTAAGGTTTATATGGATGTTCTTTGTATCTATGGACATCTACAGGCTTCACAGAATCTATTCCCATGGTCTAAAATAGTGTTGCTACTACTATGACTGAATAAACTGGAATAAACTAAAAGATAAATTAGAATTTTTTGGTCTCGCCTGAATTTATTATTTATTTGACAAAAGAAAACACCCTGCTAACAATGATTCCATGAATATAGACACTATTGATCACCTTCAGTAACTCCTTGACAACACAGGTACAAAAGTTGATAGAATTAGAGCAAAGGACAAAGCCTCCAGAAAGTTTTAAGTCAAGATAACACCAGACGGACTGTGCATTTGGAACAGTTTGGCACACTGTTGTGCCAAACTGTTCCAAATACATTATTTTAATTTTCCAGTAAAATCTGTCTGGAAAATACAACTCATATCCATTACAGAAGTCTATTACTGTCTACTGGAGCTTTTAGAAATGAAATTTACCTTGTGTTTCATCAACTTCTACCTTTGTGCACAACTAAAATCAATAAAACCATATAAACATGGATTATTTTGTCTCCAAATGGAGTAGTTTTATTAAGAACTTACTCCAAACAATATAATAATATATCAATAATAATAATACACTTTAGTGAAAATCAAATATAAAGTTGAACAAATGTGCAAAAATATATGATAAATTCAATTAGAATAAATATAAATATCAAAATTAGTGCAAATTTACTAAACAAAATAACTAATACAAACATTCAAAACACAAACAATTGCAATAAATTCCAAAAATGTCCATGTGTTATCATCAGGTGGGGGCTGGTTTATCATTAGGTTGGGGGGGCTGGCAGCAGACTGAACTGGTCCATGTGTTTCTCCAAAAAGCAGTTTTATTTGTGTCATCCTCCTACCTAGGAAAAATGAAGACAATCATGATTTGAGACTTTTTCCTTCTCATGAAATGATAGAATGTTATTTATTTTTGACAGAGAAAGTGAATAAATCCTCAAACAATCATTGATTAATTATAAACTTATCTACTTATGTGTAGAAATAACAATAAAATGAGAAATGAGGCTGAAAAAAAACTACTATAGTCAACAGTGTTTGCATGTGTATAGTATAATAGTATTATTGTTATTATTATTACTATTAGTTTGTAAAAACAGATATCAGTAAGATACAACAACTTACTGGGTAGATGTTCATCCTGTTTTGAGTTCATATCCACAGTCAGATCTCAGTCAGATGTTGAACATTCAGCTGCTTCTCTGTAGTGTCTGTTGTTTACATGCTAGCACACGGCTAATAGCTAACACTTCACAAAGCTTACCACAGTCAGTAACATTCAGGAACATACACTCACTGTTACTCACTAAAACTCTCTAAAATGACTTAAAACTAAGAGTAAAGTCAGGGAATATAACTATAACCGGCACACCGATGTGTAGCACTCTGCTCTGCTGCAGCGTGTCTGCCCCAGGCCAGTCCCGTGCATACGCCCAACATGCGCAACGAAGCCAACCTTTCACCTTTTACGCATGCATTTCCTGTCCAGAAGGAAATGTAGTTCATGGAATGTGAGGTGTTAATGGATTCAGGAGAATCTCCTCTTTCAAACGCCTACAAACATGGCTGCCTTATCGCTCGCCAGAACGAGATATAGATGAATTAATTGCACGTATCGGCGATTAAAAATAACTTATATTTCACCACACACACATTAAAGATCATTTATCACTAAAATACACTTTATATGTACTTTTATGAACATTAGGGTCTTAACTTTGGGCAAAAGTTGAAAGAAATTTCCATTGTCCAGATGTATATATATATGTTAATAATTAATGAAAAATTACACAATTTTCCAGGCTTAAGGGGTTTGATCCTGTTTTCATGGTTGCTCTGACATATATTTGTTTAAAGGATGTATAATAATGGTGACAGGACACAGCCATGAGGAGAGCCAGTTGAGGAGAACACTGGGTCAGACAAAACTCCATTTATCCTCACTCTTTGGGACCTATCTGTTAAAAAATCTAAAATCCAGCCCATCAGACTTTTGCTGATTTTAAATTGTTCTAAAAGCCTTTTGGTTAAAATGTGGTGCTGGATTGTGTTAAAAGCAGAGGAAAACTCTATAAATAAAAGCATTGCAGATGTCCCTCTACCCTCCACATGTTTAAAAGTGTCAGTGTGGCATCCCCCACTCCTCCCCATGCCACATGTTGCATGCAAACTGCATTGGATCCAGCTCATGTTCAGTCCCTTTTACAATCACACTCTTAACCCATTTCTCAAAGATTTTCATTACAATTGAGGTAAGAGCAACAGGCCTGAAGTCATTTAAGGTTTGTTGTTTGTTTAAGGTGTGTTTTTGTTCATTTCAGAGACCCATCCGACACTCTCAGACACTGTGTGCTGGTGAACAGGACTACATTCATCAGAGGAAACAAGTGGTTCTGGAGTCACTTAACAACCTGGGAATCAACTGTTCAACTGCAGTAAGAACAAACACAAAGAGCTTTAGTTGAAAGCTTGTCTATTATGTGTCTCTTTGGGAGATGTCCTTCACCATATTATATATATTTTTTCTTTTTTTGTATTGTTTTATCTGGACTAAGTTCCAAGTAGATTATTACTCAAGTCTGATGGATTGTTTATATGCTCTATTAAAGTTTAGTTCAGGGGTGTGAAAGTCATTTTAGTTCAGGGCCACATTCAGCTTAATGTGAAGATACAGTGGGGGGTGGCTCACGGGTCCAGCTGCGAGCGTACAGCCCCCTCTGCCCGGACTGCATGTGAAGTTCCTCTTTCAGGTATTTTGTGTTCACACCATCGTAAAGACTCATAGACCACAAGGCCCTACGGTGATGTTCAAAACCAGAGAGGGGGGGGGGGGGGGGGGTTTGATCCCCACTCCCCCAGCAAATCGCACCCAGCTTATGGGTAATTTAGATTCACAAGTTAAGCTTTGAGTATATATGTTTGGATGGTGAGAGGAACCCAGGGTACCTGCAGAGAACCCACGCAGACACAGAGAAGAGAACATGCAAACCCAACACAAAAAGGCCCGACCCCCATCAACTGGAATGGGAATCAAATTTCCCTGTTGTGAAGAATAAGTGCTATCCACTCTACCACTGTGTCGTGTCATGACTGTATAAATAAGGGTGCCAAACTCATTTTAGTTAGGGTCCACATTCAGCCCAATATGTAAATAGTATCTAAAAAGGGCCAGACTAGTAAAGTAACACTGAAAAGAGTAAAATTACATTCTGATAATCTGTTTCCCACAAAATGTGAATAACATCAACAATTTGACATGTCTTAAGAAAAACAAGTGCAATTTGAACCATTTTCTGCCTCAGTCTGTCAGTTTGTCAGTTGCCCATGTGCAGAATCACTTGCATTACAATTACAAATACACTAAAGGTAAAATCACACTTCTCTTCAGATATTTCAGCTAGTTCATATTTTTTCAGGTGTTCAGGTACTGGTTGTAAAAGGATGATTTGTTAACAAATATTTTCAATGTCATTTGATTTTTTTTTTTTTTACATAAAAATCTGCAGTTTTCAAAATTTATAGGTAATTATCATATTTTTCTACTCTGACCCAATTGAGATCTAATTATTCTGTATGTAGAACCTAACCACTATTAATCTCTTCATTGTTATTCATCCTACAGGCCAGAGTGGACCCTTTAGTGGGCCAGGTTTGGCCTTATGTTTGACAGCTGTGGTTTAAATGAAATTGTTAGTGCAGAGTAGTGAAAACAATGCTATTTGTAATCAGATATTCTCATCAGAAGATGTTCTGACTGACAGTTTCAATGCACATATGTGCACCATGAAATCTGAACTAAAATTGTGAAGAACATTTCCTGTTTGATCATTTCCTGTCTTTGCATTGTACTTTTGTAGGACTTGGTGCCCCACTTTGCTCTGCTGGCATCAGGAGGGGGTCAGCGTGCAGCTGTGGGACTGCTGGGTTCCCTCCACCAGATGGAGAAGGATGGTCTGCTAAATGCTATGCTCTACCTTGGAGGAGTTTCTGGCTCAACATGGTAAATTATATGATAGTTTTCCAAATTACACTGGCTTTCAATCATGCTAGCATTCATGAGGTTTTGGGTTTAAATATGTCTGCTTTTGTTGTGACCTATTAGATTTATTTGTAATGATTCGAAATTCATTACTCTGTGAATAGATACTTTCAGTAAGCTGTGTATTCTTATCCCATTGTATATTTATTTATGTTGGTACATTTTCTGTGCCTTTTTTGTTTTTTGGCATCATAAAAAGGCTAGGGTTCACACAGCTTGTATGATGTCATCAGTGAGGGTGAGGAAAAAACAAGAGAGCTGTATCAATGAAAATGTATTACCTTGTGGTTGAAATAACATCATATACACTCAACAAAAATATAAACGCAACACTTTTGTTTTTGCTCCCATTTTTCATGAGATGGACTCAAAGATCTAAAATTCATACACAATATTACCATTTCTCTCAAACATTGTTCACACATCTGTCTAAATGTGTGATAGTGAGCACTTCTGCTCTGCTGAGATAATCCATCCCACCTCACAGGTGTGCCACATCAAGATGCTGATCTGGCATCATGATTAGTGCACAGGTGTACCTTAGACTGTCCACAATAAAAGGCCACCCTGAAATGTGCATTTTTTATGCTTTATTGGGGGTCTAGGGACTCCGAACCAGTTAGTATCTGGTGTGATACCAGATATCTCTGTGCCTCATGCAGTGCAACACATCTTCTTCGCATAGAGTTTATCAGATTGTCAATTGTGTCCTGTGGAATGTTGGTCCACTCCTCTTCAATGGCTGTGCGAAGTTGCTGGATATTAGTGGGAACTGGTACACGCTGTCGAATACGCCGGTCAAGCACATCCCAAACATGCTCAATGGGTGACATGTCCGGTGAGTATGCTGGCCATGCAAGAACTGGGACATTTTCAGCTTCCAAGAATTGTGTACAGATCCTTGCAACATGGGGCCGTGCGTTATCTTGCTGAAACATGAGGTGATGTTCATGGATGTATGGCACAACAATGGGCCTCAGGATCTCATCACGGTATCTCTGTGCATTCAAAATGGCATTGATAAAATGCACCTGTGTTCTTCATCCATAAAAGATGACTGCCCATACCATAACCCCACCACCACCATGGGCCACTCCATCCACAACATTGACATCAGCAAAGCGCTCACCCACACAATGCCACACACGCTGTCTGCCATCTGCCCTGAACAATGTAAACCCAGATTCATCCGTGAAGAGAACACCTCTCCAATGTGCCAGACGCCATCGAATGTGAACATTTGCCCACTCAAGTCTGTTACGGCGACGATCTGGAGTCAGGTTAAGACCCCGATGAGGACGACGAGCATGCAGTTGAGCTTCCCTGAGACGGTTTCTGACAGTTTGTGCAGAAATTGTTTGGTTATGCAAATCAATTGTTTCAGCAGCTGTCTGAGTGGCTGGTCTCAGACGATCTTGGAGGTGAACCTGCTGGATGTGGAGGTCCTGGGCTGGTGTGGTCACACGTGGTCTGCGGTTGTGAGGCCGGTTGGATGTACTGCCATATTCCCTGAAACGCCTTTGGAGATGGCTTATGGTGGAGAAATGAACATTCAATGCACGAGCAACAGATCTGGTTGACATTCCTGCTGTCAGCATGCCAATTGCACGCTCCCTCAATGCTTGTGACATCTGTGGCATTTTGCTGTGAGACAAAACTGCACATTTCAGAGTGGCCTTTTATTGTGGGCAGTATAAGGCACACCTGTGTACTAATCATGATGTCAGATCAGCATCTTGATGTGGCACACCTGTGAGGTGGGATGGATTATCTCAGCAAAGCACAAGTGCTCACTATTACACATTTAGACAGATTTGTGAACAATGTTTGAGAGAAATGGTAATATTGTGTATCTGGAATGAATTTTAGATCTTTAAGTCCATCTCGTGAAAAATGGGAGCAAAAACAAAAGTGTTGCGTTTATATTTTTGTTGAGTGTATAATCAGGGCTTTAAATTAACTTTTTTCATCACCAGCCAATGTGGCTAGTAGATTTTTTTATATTACTAGCCAATCAGAAATTCAATTAGCCATTTTTTCCCTGACCAAAATGAGACATACGCCTTCAAATTTCTTTTAATTATTTTATTTACCCTTTTCCTCTTGAAATAATTCATTTCTTTAAACATATGATCACATTTTTTTTAATTTTCACATTTAACTCTTAAAACTTCTTGCTTTTACATTTTCTTTCACTGTTAACACTTCTTTACTTTTCTCACCTATATTACAATTTATACAATACATAGACACATCTTGTTGCTCTTACAGTACATTTTCTCAATTGGTCCCCATATCATTTCTTCAAACATATGATCACTTTTTTTTTTTTTTTTTTTTTTTTGCATTTTCACATTTAACTCCTAACTTCTTTACTTTTTATCTCCACTGTCCCCATTAAATATCTGTAAACATACACTCACATTACATCTTGTTGCTTTTACATTTTGTCACCTTATCTCACCTATATTATTTATACAATACATAACATCACATCTTGTTGCTCAATTTTCCTCAAAAGTTTTCTCAATTGGTCCCATATAATTTCTTGAAAAACAAGGAATTGCAGCATATTAACATGTTCAAATATTCTGAACTTTTATACACTTCTACAACATTTCTTTGCAACAAAAATTAGAAAATTGCAAATCGTGTGAAATATATTATGTCTCTCTCCGTGTCGAATACCAGCCACTCATGACCCCCAAGCCATTTTGGGTTAAATGTCCTCTGCTTTTTCTTTCCCATTACCTCAGACTCGACAACATCCCCTCCAGCCTTTGCCCTTTTCTCACCCCCACACTCTGAACCTCCCAACCACCGCCACAACACATGCTTCAGAAAATATTCTCCTTCTTCTATCGCTTAACGTCTTCTTCACCTCAAAGTCAGCCGCGCAAAAATGCTCGAAATCGATTGCAATGAGGACGCAGCCTGACGCAGCCAATGGATGCATGCGACGTCATCACGGTAGAGTTCATGGGAAATGTAGGAACTTTCGTCTTGTCGGTTTCTATCACTCGCCACCAGCCAAAGTGGCTAGTAAGGTGTTTTTTTTACCCGCCAAAATGTATTTTCACCCACATTTGGTGGGTTGGCGGGTGTTAATTTAGAGCCCTGTATATAATGTAAACTTGAACACTGACCTGTGGGCAATAAAGTTGTCAGAAGGAGTACACAGTTGTGTCTCTATGGAGGTGCAACACTTGGCTCATTACATTTGGATGACCTGTGCTCACCTGACCCCCTTGCCACCTCAACTCACCAAACTGACCAACCACCAAACACACCTGTTTACAATAAAGATCCAAATTGAAGGTTAGATATAACTTTTGAAGTGTCTTACAGACTTCCACTGAGCACCAAAATGTTCAACTTTCAGTTCTGTATCTTGTGTCTCTAGATTTGACCTATTGTTGACCCAAAAGGTTGGGGATCACTAACTGACTGGCGTCATCTGGATGCGTTTCACCAAACTACATGTTACGCTCATACAACCAACTGAGTATCATATAGTTCAAGCTTTCTGAAAAGTGGAGGAGCCAATCATTGTCACCGGGTGGAACTTCTCATGACTGGGTGGCATTGGTGTTCAGCACTCCGTCCCTCTTTAGCTTTTTGCCATTCACTTGTAGTGGCCAGAGTACAGGAAGGCATTTCAGACATATGTGAGAAGATTTTTCTGGAATATCTGACACGTTAAAGACCAAATTCTGGAAACCACTGGTCTACCTGTTTTCCATAGGGAAGTTTAAGGAATATCCGCTGGCTGTTGCCAATGTTCCCTTTTATCCTCAGATTTTCGCTGCACATACGACAATGGTCAGTAGCACAGGTCTGTTTAGGTGCTGTTGTGGAATTATTTCAGTTTAATTAAGAACAAAGCTGGAATCAGAATAATATTTAGAAAAATAATTGTAATGATTTCTGTTCAAGACAGAACACACACATGGCAGCATGTGTGTGGAGAGATCTCTGCCAGACCAAGGAGACACAGGTACTTATACAGATACAACTGGCCAATTAAAGGAAACATACAGAAAGGTTGGTAAAGATAATGATCATACAACTAGCAATAAAAGGAGATCACAGAAGGTTGGTAAAGATCATACAACCAGCAATAAAAGGAGATCACAGAAGGTTTGGTAAAACTTTCAACTGATAGTGTTGCTGACTGGTTTAAATGCCCTGGGCTAAGCACAGTCAACACTTAAAGCTGTCAGATGTAAATCACAAGACAAAGTAATAATATAAAGAAAAAATAAGTAATACAATGTTAAAGCACAATAGATTTCCATTACAGTGCAACCACACTGTGGCGTTTCTTTTGATGGTGGTCTGCTTACAGTATGGCTCTTCTTCCTGCTATTGCACTGGGCTACGTCACGTCTTGATTCTTCATCTAATCACATGCAAGGATTTTAGATAAGGCTCTTCCTTTGAAAAGTGATTGGTTTTGGAAGGGTCCCAGAAGTTATCCGTGATATCAGATGGTGACAGTCAGGTTAGGGGATCACCTGGTCAATTCCTAAAAAACTAAAATAGACTGTAACAGAAACATATGTGGAGATAGAGACTTGGTTATTATTATTAACAGATAGGAAACCTGGCATGGGCTTCGAAACGATTTCTTGACCTTTGAGTTCGAGTGACCTTGGAAAGTCAAAATCAAAGTCATATGATTTAAAATGGTCATAACTCCAAAAAGAGCGGTTGATAACTTACTATTTTTGACAGATAAGAAGCTAATATTTAGGCTCCAAAATGTCATCATAACCTTTGACCTTGAGCGACCTTGAAAGTCAAACCCATGGTTTCATGTTTTGAGAGGTCAATGTCCCTGAAGAGCAAAAAGGTGTGGAGTGGAGTTTGTTGTGTCTGGTACCACTTGTTATAACCATTTAACTGAGTGATCTGTTTTGCTGTACAAGGGTTGGTTCACCTTCATTTTCCTCATCCTCTCTGTAGGTCAGGCATGCCCAAACTCCATCTGGATTCCAATCATGGCCCACAGTCAAAATAAATAAATACTAAAAGTTTCAAAATGCAATTCCTTCTTTGACCTGATGGTGGCAGCATCAATATACTCTGACTTCGCCATGAACCCTTCTCACTAAAATGGGGCCTGTAAATATAAAGAGGAAAATTGACAGTGAATGCTGTCTCTTCCAGGACAGAAGGTAATTAATAATTATTTTTTTTAGCTGAAAACAAGTTGTTTGGTTAATTTGTCCAGAGACTGCTGCCTTGTTTAATGAATTCAATGTAAAGAGATGGGTGAGGCTAGATTAATAGTGTTTCCAGGAGATGTAATGGCGGCGTGTTGTTTAGACTTAGACTTCCTTTATTGTCATTGCACAAGAATACACACAACAGTGGGATTTTTGGCAACAAGACGTCGTTGCTTGGCTTCCGGAGTACACCTACTAAATAAATAAGTAAAAAGCATCTAAGGAACAGAGTAAACAGAATGAGTAGTGCAATAAACAGAATGAATAGTGCAATAAACACAATGAATAGTGCAAAAAACAGAGTAAGTAGTGCAAATATAGGGGGGGGGGTCGTTTCACAACCAGGAGGTAGATTTTTTGTCCATTTTATGGATAAGTGCACTGAGAGTACATTGTCCTTGAAGTAGACGAATGAGTGTGTGGGTGGTTGTTATTTGTCATTCAGCAGTCTGGTGGCCAGGGGGAAATAACTGTTCCTGAATCTGGCCGTTCTGCAGCGGATGCTGCGGAACCTTCTCCCAGATGCCATGCGAATGAACAGTCTGTGCTGGGGATGAGTGGGGTCAGAGAGGATCTGGTGGGCTCTGGATATGCAGCGGCTCTCTGCTATGTCCTGAATTGTGGGGAGCGGGGCCCCGATGATCTTCTCCGCCGTCCTCACCACCCTCCGCAGAGACTTCCAGTCTGAGGCCCTGCAGCTCCCGGACCAGACGGAGATGCAGCTAGTCAGCAGGGTCTCTATTGTTGTCCCTCTGTAGAAGGTGGTTAGGACGGGGGGGGGGGGCTCTTCTCAGCCGTCGCAGGAAATGCAGGCGCTGCTGTGCCTTCTTCGCCAGGGAGGAAGTGTGGAGTGACCAACTGAGGTCATCTGTGATCTGCAGCCCTAGGTACTTGGTTGTGCTCATGATTTCCACTGCTGTGTCATTGATGTGGAGGGGTGTGTGGCTGGGTCTGGATCTCCTGAAGTCTACGATGATCTCCTTCGTTTTGTCGACATTCAGGACCAGGTTGTTCACCTTACACCAGTCTACAAGATGTTGCACTTCCTCCCTGTAAGCCAGTTCCTTATCATTCTGAATGAGACCCACAACTGTTGTGTCGTCCGCGTACTTCAGGATGTGGTTGCTGCTGTACCTGGGGCGACAGTCGTGGGTCATCAGAGTGAATAGCAGGGGGCTCAGAACGCATCCCTGGGGGGAGCCGGTGCTCAGGGAGATGACACTGGATGTGTTGTTGCCCACTCGGACAGACTGGGTTCTGTCAGTGAGGAAGTCCAGTAACCAGTTGCAGAGGGATGTTCTGAGACCCAGGGGCTCCAACTTGCCCACCAGGTCCTGGGGGATGATTGTATTAAAAGAGCTGCTGAAGTCCAAGAACAGCATCCGTACATGGGTGTTCCAGCGGAGATGGCATCCTCAGTGGAGCGGTTTTGCTGGTATGCATATTGGTGGGGGTCAAATGATGGGGGGAGTATGGAGATGGTGTGGTCTTTCACAACCCTCTCGAAGCACTTCATGATGATGGGTGTGAGTGCAACAGGGCGAAGGTCGTTAAGGCATGTGACGGCTGGTTTCTTGGGCACTGGGATTATTGTGGCTGACTTGAAACATGGGGGGACGACAGCCTGGTTCAGCGAGATGTTGAAAATGTCCGTGAGCACATGGGCCAGCTGGTCTGCACATTCCTTTATCAGCCGTCCTGGGATGTTGTCCGGGCCTGCAGCTTTCCGTACATTAACCTTCCTCAGGGCTCTCCGCACTGCAGTGGTTTCGAGCCTGAGTGCCTGTTCGTCGGGGTGGAGGGTGGCTTTCCTTGCTGGTCTATTGTTCAGAGCCTCAAACCTTCCCAAGAAGCTGTTCAGCTCATTTAGGAAGCCAATGTCGTCCTGACAGGGTGTGGATGTGACTTTGTGGTCCGTGACAGTCTGGATGCCCTGCCACAGTTGTCGGGTGTTTTTGGGGTCCAGGAAGAAGCCTTGTATCTTCTGACTGTAGGCGCGCTTTGCTCCTCTGATGGCCCGGTTCAGATTCGCCCTCGCTGATCTGAGCGCCGTCGCATCACCAGTTTTGAATGCAGCATTACGCTCCTTCAGTCTATCCCGCACCTCCTTGGTCATCCAAGGCTTCTGGTTGGCCCGGGTGACAATAGTCCTGGTGACTGTAACCCTCTCCATGCACCATTCTATGTAGCTGAGCACAGATGCAGCGTACTCACCCACACCGGTGTTCTGGTTGTCTGTTGCGGCCTCCTTGAATATGCTCCATTCAGTGCACTCAAAGCAGTCCTTCAGTGCAGACATGGCTCCCTCAGGCCATGCTCTCACCTTCTTTACTGCAGGCTTTTCTCTGATGAGCAAGGGCTGGTATGCAGGAATTAGCATAACAGAGAGGTGGTCTGAGGAACCAAGGTGGGGGCGGGGTGCTGCTCTGAATGCATTCCTGATGTTAGTGTATACCCGATCCAAAGTATTATTGCCTCTTGTGGCAAAATCCACATGCTGGTGAATGTTTGGTAGTACTGTCTTCATGTTGGCCTGGTTGAAGTCCCCAGCAACAATGAAAACTCCCTCCGGGTGTGCGGATTGCATGCCGCTGATGGCACGGTAGAGGACCTTGAGAGCCTGTTTACAGTTAGCACTGGGTGGTATGTACACAGCTACCGTGATGACACAGGTAAATTCACGGGGCAGGTAGAAGGGTCTGCATCTCACAATCATAAATTCTATGTCCGTACAGCAGTGACTGGAGACCAGAGTAGTGTTGTTACACCAGCTATTGTTGGTGTAGATGCAAACGACACCCCCACGGGTGCATCATTAGTTTCAATATGTGCCGTGTTTATGGTGGCGCTGTCGTCCTATACTAGGAACTTCAATTTCTGAACAAACTGTCATGACCTCTGCTCCGGTGACCTTTCCCCCAGTCATCGCCATATCCACCTGGCCCTGCACTGCGCATCTGCAAGCCATTCCTCATCTGCAACTATAAAAGCAGTGAGGCTTGCAGTTGCCAGTACGGGACCATTCAATACTGTCACCTCCATAACCCGGACACTTTGTCCTCTCTCAGTCACCATAACCCGGACATTCATCATCACCACGGACTCTGGCCGTTCTATGCCCAGGTTTTGGTTTTGTTTTGTTTCTGTCTTGTCTTTATGATGCTTTTTTGTTATTAAATCTGTTCTCCCTTCAGCACTGTGCATCTGACTCCTGCTTCACCTCACCCCGATCATGACACAAATTAAGATGTTATTTCCCTATAGGCATACTCGAAGAAGATTTTAACAAAAATTATACTTAAAAACCCTCAGATATTTTGAAATCTGGGATTTTTCTAAATTCTGAGCTCATAACGGTTTTGGTATGGAAATATTTTCATATTTTCAAGATCATATTTCAGAATAAGAGCTAGTCATTGTAATTATCAAAACACTACATTCATTATGAATAATAAAAATTCTTAGTTGAAATTGGAAAACATTATATACACACACATGTAAAAATACAAATGAATTTTATTACAATAAACTTCTTTTTACTGGTATAAGAATATAATATTTTACAGAGTTACAATTTGCCCTAAGGTCATTCTCTTTTATTAAGAGCTCAGAGTTTGGTCATTTACCATTTGACTGCAATACCTCTGGATTTTCTCCTTCATTTCCTGTCGAAACTTTCTATGATCAAGGGATATTGTTAGTGGATGATTTCTCACAATCTGTTGGGCATACCAGGAAAGTTGTTAATCATGTGACTGTGCTTTTCTAAATATAGATACATGCCACCATGACACCTCCTGGAAACACTCTTGATCTAATCTCACCCGTAAAGAGACACTACCAGACAAAACATGCTAACATACGACAAGCTAACAGGGAGTGAGCACCCTGAGCCTGTGAGTTAAATTAATCCATCACCATGGCAACCCAGAAATTTCTATCATAGTTGCCTATAACTGCTGGTGTTATGTATTTGTACATGTAACACAAAATATTACCTATTGAATGATCTTGTAAAAAACAAGAGTAAGAGTCATCTGTTAAATGTGAACAGACTTTGCATTACTGAGTAAAAGACCTTTCTCACAACTTCCGCATTTCGTACCGGAAATACGTAAGTGGAGAGCAACCTGACTTCTGCAATGGCAAAAGTTAAATGAAAAAGATGACCTAGCAATGACCAACACTTAAGGTAACATATCAGAATCATGTCATTAATTCCACTCCTTCCCTGTTAACGGTAAAGCAAGACGAAAATGGGTCCAGGCTATTCGGTGGGATAAATGGCTGAGTTTTATAATTGAAAAGGGAGCACTTACATCTGCAGCAGACACTTAACATCAGAACACTACATCTGCCGGTTGAAACCAGAGTCTGTCCCTAGCATTTTTCCTTGGAATGATTACACTCCTACAGGAAAAAGGGAGCCAGTATATGAATGGTGTCAAAAATGGCAGCCATTAACTTCGGTATGAGTTGAGATAAAAGAAATTGCCCTTGTTTTGAAAGTTATGGTGAACACAAATAGGTAATTTTTTTTACTTTTACTGTAGTTAGGACCTTTTCCCTTTACATGCCAGTACATCACTGTCGGCAGTAAACAAAAGTAGCATTGTAAAGAAAGAGTTGAACTAGTGATAGAGCTGCAACTGCAGCCAGTGAACAGTAGTTACTGCAACAGCAGTAAGTCACAGAAAATGTATGCACAATGATCAAACCTGTAGTTTGTGAGGCTCCTCTTTTTGAGTTACTGGCCCTAGCTGATAACTGTATGTTGTGGCGTCCGTTGGCTTCGTCAGCCTCTGTGTACAACGATATCTCAAAAACCACGTAATTTTTTTTCTAATTTGGTGTGAACATTATATGGGTCATAATCTTGCTTCCCCTTACAAGACTTATCCGTTGAATCGTTTGTCTGCGGACGGCAGCTATTTTTATGCCAAAAACGGCCATTTTCAACACTTTGGTGCATTTTTCTCAAAAACAGTCTGATAACGTTTTTGTTATTTATGCAAATGATTCACTGCTTCTGACCTGCTTCTGCAGGGCGAACGGTGTCTTCATTGAATCGCTCCTTCCTAGGGTTCAGTAGGCGACCGATGGTGGAACTTAGCACTTTCCTAATGCTATACAATGAGGCAATATTTAATCAATTTAGGGGTCCAAAATCTTGCTTATTGTGGCCAATAGAGCTAAGGAATATGTTGGACAGTAGTGGGAAATCATGTATGGTCGCGACATGTGAAAGGCCCAACATTGTGACAGCGTTTTACCCCTTTGAGGGCCCTACCTGTACAAGGGGCCTCTCATTGCATGCATATCATGACATTCAGGCAAGCCAACACAGCTAGAAATGCTATTGAAGAATGTATTCCATGATGACAGATGTTCGGTGACAGCTGGAAATGCCACTGAAGAATGTGTTGCATGATGACAGATGTTCTTTCACCAGGTGTCAGCTGTGCTGTCAGCACAACAACACGGCCACCTGGTGAATGGTGAGGGTATTGGTGACATCTGACCTCCAGTCTGTGTGTAAGAAAGCTAGTTTGTCTGTAGGTCCTAGAACGTCATCAGTTTGTGTCTTGGTAAGAACAATGGTGCCCCATACAACGTATCAGACAGTGTATAGCTCTACTTGGACATCCCCAAACCTGTCAATGTGGTGTGTCAGGACAGACATACACCAAAACAACTGAAATGCCATGTGCTGCAATGGGCGATAATACAGGATGTGAGTGTGTTCATTGATCATGCACATGAACAATCATAGCTATTTGCAGTGCACTAGCCACACCTGAATTCTGAATGCCTAAAACAAACATGTAAGTGGTTTCCAGGTCCCCCATCCAAGTGTCATGTGACTTTTTTATATTGGTAGATCTATTCATGCTTGTTTCTGTTTGTATTTATTCGGTATGACATGTATCAAAAATATGAATAAAGTGAATCTCATACTAGTCTTTATTTTATCTGTTTTGTGCACGATATGGCAATTGGGCTTATTTCTAAAGCACACAGCACAAGCGTAAGAAGCCATAAAAATCGGAAAAGATAATCAGATTTCCCCAACTTTGGCAGATCCCCATGTCCATTAAGAGCCACAGACAGCGTATGATCCAATCTGGTAACTCACAGTGCCCTTGGCGCTCTGGTTTTCTTTGCGATGGGTAACATCTAGCCCTCACAAAACCTGCCTGTCTTGATATTATGACAAACAACATACATAAACACCAACATAAACAGACACTGCCAGAGAAAAATGTTAACAGCATTTGGCTAATGTTAACATTATGCTTACAAGATGTTGACTTGAACCATAGACAGAACAAATTGAAAATAGTGAAATAGTACATGTCTTCTATACTATCCATACATCACCCTATAACTATAGTACTAGGCAGTAGTCGAGTTGTAAAAAAAGGCAGGGGGGATGGTAAAATAATTTTCACCTTGACAAAAAACAAAATAAGGGAGTGGGGCCGCAGGGCTCTAATTCATGTAAAGCCATTATCAAAACAAAACACTGTAAATTAGACTTCTGAATCCTCTCAAAGCCCATCAACATAATAGGCTAATGCGATGAGCCCACAAAAACAGATTTGACTTATAAAGGGCAGGCATATGGAGTGACAGGCAATGATTTTCACTCCAGCATTTAGGAAAATATATGTACTAGTGTCTCTCACATGCCCATTTATCCCAAATTAGATAGGAATTCCATACAGCTTTCATCGTGAGGAGTACTGGAATTTATGGAGGAAATCAACCAAACATACTACCATGACATTTACTTTTACCATCCTCGGAACTGGAGAGGATGTAAGACTTCCTATCTGTATATTTATCCATTCTATTTTGACAATTTTCCGAACTGCATTATACATTAACCACAATCTTAGATTTGTCTATATGACCCAAATAATACAAAGTCACCTTTGTTACAGAACAATGAAAATCTAACATTTTTAGAACATAAGGAGAGTAAGATTTACTGCTACTGGAACTGGTGCTATTAAAAATTATTTCATGTAAGCTGTGTACAACACATCATCATTTTGGTCATGGTGGTCTATTTCATGTTGTTTAGAGTATACCTCTGGATTATACTGTTGGGAGGAAGTCACAGAGCTTAAATCAGGTTGTTTCCACATTTAACAAACCACAACAATAAGGTACTAAGTGCACTAGTTGCCATTCTACTTAAATGGCAATGCATCGGCGGGTGGGGTGGGCGGTGTTGGGGTGGCGGGTGGGTCGTCGTGCCCCGGGCCGCCTGGGTCGGTCTTGGTGCGCTGGGGGGGGGTTGTAGCTGCTCCCTCTTGTTCTCCGGGTTTGTGTTGTTCACAGTGGCCCCGGTGGCTCTCTGGGAGTGGCGTCCTGTGGCTCCTGCGGCCCGAGGTGGGGGTTGCCCTGTTGGCTTGGCCCTACCTTGTCGTGATTGCTGTTCTGGGCTTTGGGGTCCTTCACACTTGCATGTTTGATCAGGTCTCGCCAGCTAATACTGAGTCCCATTTCAACGAATGATGGGACTCGCCAGAATGTGCTGAGAATCTCTCCACAATCTCTCCACTGAACTCATTTTCTTCTGCACTGATGTCCTCTTCTGGCCTATTCTATTACATTGCATTCTGTTTTGTACTATCAGGACATCCACGGTTGTGGCCGGGGCCAGGGAAAAAAGAACCACCGCCCCCTCAGAGCGTACTGCGTGAGCAGCGTGCTATACACGGTCGCTGAACCAGCCAGCGTTGACAGTCCAGCGCTCCTCCGCCGAAGCTGTTACCGCGCCCTCTGCTGTGTGTGAACAGGATTGGAGAAACATAGTTATTTATGACGGAACCTCGTAGGCTCTGGCCACCGTGGCCGGGACCGCAACCCGCCGCCGGGTTTGGACGGACCCTAGACACCACCTGGCACTTGCGGATCCCGTTTTAGAACCGTTGAGCGAGACAGCACGTCTTCGTGTCTTGCATCCTCTCCTGGAGGCCAGAGCCCTGTCCCCCCCCCCGAATACCTAACGTGTACCAGTCCGCAATGTTGAGGTAACATACCGCCTGACCGACAAACTGAGGGCATAGGCCCTTCAAAGGCGGGGCTTCATAGAGCCGTTTTGATCTGCAGGTTTTTGTCTTTGCCCAGGTAGCTCACCCTCCGAAGCTGGCTGGAGCTTCGGAGGGTGGAGCACCACCAGTTAAAACTGTAGTTACTCATAACAGGGATGCACATGAAAAAATGTCTCCCAGAAAAGTGCAAAATGCACTATACGGTTGCTGCCCCATTCACTTTGACTGCAGAGGCTCTAGAAACTGCCAAAGGGCAAAAACCATTTACGTGTATCAAACTCTGTACTTTGGTTTTGTAGTAGCAAGGGTGTGTGGAAAAATTTCAAACACTTTCAACCCCAGCAACTCCCAATGGACAAAATGCGCTATGTGTGAGAGTGGGACTTTGTCATTTTTCACAGGGGTCCAAATACCTTTATATTCAGCCCCAGAACAGAGCCTTATGGGCGGGTTAAATGTCAGGCTTCAGACTGCTGGTCCCCGGTCCATACAGGCCTAGATTTTTATGGCTCGTCCACAAATGGTTTGACCGACCTACGTTTCCTGTCAAAGGCCCTTCCAACCTATTTAGGTCTTTGCCGCGTACCACGTCGGTGCAAGGCCTATTGAGTCTGCTGTGATCGCCAAAGGACAAAATATGCCAGGGATGCGGTCGCCAGGGATAAATGGACTGCACTTATATAGCGCTTTACCACCTTCATGGTGCTCAAAGCGCTTTAGATTAGCCTCACATTCACCCATTCACACACACACTCATACACCAGTAGGTTTCTAAAGTCTGAGGTCAGTCCTACTGGGGGCCTAAGTGAGAGTTCAGTGTCTTGCCCAATGTGGACAGCCAGAGCTGGGACGTGAACCGCCAACCTCTCGGTCAGTGGGCGACCCACTCTACCAACTGAGCCACAGCCGCCCAGCCGGATGACTCGCACCACTCATACACTCTCACACATTCACAGTAGCGTGCCGTGACTGAGTATATGCACGTCACACACACGCACCACATATTTGCTCCTGCTCAGAATGAATGGAAGGCCTTTCAGGGTCATTGACATGACTGGAAGTGCTTCACATGTGACCTTTGACCTCACAGTGACATGGGGGATGTTGAAAGATTTCATATGAGACCGAGTTCGAGGGGGTCAGAAAAACACTATATTGTTCCTGCTCATTTCTGAATTTTTCTTTCTTCTTTTTATTTCCTATTTT
Organism: Siphamia tubifer; assembly: GCA_020466265.1. NCBI lineage: Eukaryota > Metazoa > Chordata > Actinopteri > Kurtiformes > Apogonidae > Siphamia > Siphamia tubifer. Next base: position 5,163,193 of record CM035790.1, read on the forward strand.
TCTGATGTCAGCTCTTTGAGCTCTAATTTGACCTCCTGAACATGCACGAAAACTCACCAAATTTTGCACACACTTCAGAAGTATTTATAGGTTTCATAAAAGTGTCTACAGCGCCCCCTAGAAAATGTGAATTAGTTTGTATTAGGCCAGGTCATGCCCTAGTGAAGTTAGAGCTATGAAAATCGTATCATATTCATCATATGATGAACAAAAACCTTGTGATGACCATGCCCATTGAAATAAAAAAAATTTGAATCATCATTTTTGCTGTCATTGGAATTTAACAAACTCCTCCTAGGCCCTTGGGCCAAATGAACTGAAAATCGGTGGCCACAAGTGGGACATCAAAAGTTATCAAAATTATTTTGAATAGTTGCATCGTTTTTGTGCTACGCTGTCGCAAATTTTCAGGAAAAATTGCCACAACATAAATTGCTTCACCTCGGACATATGAACACTGATTTAGCTGAAATTTGACACAGACGTCTATCTCCATTTAGCTAAAGACATTCTGATTTTGTACTATAGCGGACGCTTGAAATGTACTTTTATTAAAACGGCTTCAGTTTGGACATACGAACACCAATTTGGCTGAACTTTAACTCCAATGTCTGTTTTTTACCGGGTCTACACCTGTTTGTCAATAGAAATTGTTATTTCGCACTATAACGCCCCTACCAATTCGCTAAATACACTGTTAGTAAATTGGCAGTAGATCAGATATATGGACACAGATTTGGCTGAAATTTGACTCAGATATCTATCTCTTGGTCCTCCACCAGTTTATCAATAGAAATTGTGTTTTTTCTCTATAGCGCCCTCTACAAAATTGCCATAACTATAGCGCCCCTACAGATTTGCTTAATACATTGTTTGTAAAATGGCTGTAGATCGGGCATACAAACACCGATTTGGCTCAAATTTGACTCGGACGTCGCATGGGAAGGCAGTCGCCACGGGAGGTGGTTGTGAGGGACAGCGAAGGCCTTAGAGACTGCTTGGAGCTTAAATTTACCTTTACTTCTCTAAGCCTCCCGTTGACCTACTTAGAAGCATTTTAAGCCTGAAATTTTATGGCTCGCCAACCACCAGTTTGACCGACCTATGGAGATTTATGACCCTCTGTCAAAGGCCCTTCCAATCTATTTTCTGTATCAGTGCCTAGGAATATAGGGTTATGTACGCCGTAACCCTCGGTCACCCGTTCCCACTATTTTTAAATCAAAACATACTCATTCCTTCTCTTTGATTCACAATCTCTTCAGTCCTTGAATTCCAGTCTGGAAAGGATCCACAATCGCCCCTCAACGGGTCTCTCAGGTTGTTGTATTTGGAGCATCCTGGCTGTGGCCACATTCTTTACAATGTTTCTCCTGCCAGACTGGGATTCCTTGGATGGGTTGAGATCCGGCTTGAAGGACCAATTAAATATCAGGTTTAATCTGTAAGAAAAAAACACAAACATAGATGAGAGAGGAGAGAGTATGTTTTAAGTTAACTCGCAAGGAGAGAAAAGCAGAGCACAAATCCAGTTACAAAAGTCAGGATTCAGTGCCTTGGCGAAGGACACTTCGACATGTGGACGCGAACCACCAACCTCTCAGTCACTGAGTGACCCACTCTACCAACTGAGCCATAGCCACCCACAATAATTTATAATAATAATTTATTCCTCTTGGCCTTTCTGCTCTCCAGTCCTGACCTGCCTTTCTCTGTCTTTCCACTACAGAAACAACAAATAACAGATTAATTCGCCTTATTTCCACTTATATAATGGAAGTAGTAGGCCTACATATGCATTGAAGAAATAAGTATGTAAACTGGAGGTTGCACTTGCCTTTTTTTGTAATCAGTCATGAAAATTGTGTGATAAACAGTTTCTTCATTAAAAATTACTTCATTCATTCATTCATTCATTATCAACCGCTTCATCCGGGGCCGGCTCGCGGGGGTAGCAGCCTAAGCAGGGAGGCCCAGACTTCCCTCTCCCCAGACACCTCCTCCAGCTCTTCAGGGGGGACCCCGAGGCGTTCCCTGGCCAGCCGAGAGATATAGTCTCTCCAGCGTGTCCTGGGTCTTCCCCGCGGCCGTCTCCCGATGGGACATGCCCGGAACACCTCACTAGGGAGGCGTCCAGGAGGCATCCGAAACAGATGCCCGAGCCACCTCAGCTGACCCCTCTCGATGTGGAGGAGGAGCGGCTTTACTCCGAGCTCCTCCCTGGTGACTGAGCTCCTCACCCTATACCTAAGGGTGCGCCCAGCCACTCTACGGAGGAAACTCATTTCGGCCGCTTGTATCCGGGATCTTGTCCTTTCGGTCATGACCCAAAGCTCATGACCATAGGTGAGGGTAGGAACGTAGATTGACCGGTAAATCGAGAGCTTCGCCTCTCGGCTCAGCTCGTTCTTCACCACGACGGACCGATACAACGTCCGCATCACTGCAGACGCTGTACCGATCCGCCTGTCGATCACCCGTTCCATCCTTCCCTCACTCGTGAACAAGACCCCAAGATACTTAAACTCCTCCACTTGGGGCAAGGACTCCCCACCAACCCGGAGGCACTAAAAGATGACTGACAGCCTTCATATTTTTCAATTATTGTGTAGAAGAACCTCTCTGTGAAGAAAACATGACATTTTTACAGGGGGGATGCCATCCTTCCTCCCCCCCCCAACTCGAGTACTGGTCCTAGAAATAACTGGACATACTAATGATTTGTGGTCGAAGTTATCAGTTCAGTAGCACTTAGCCCCATTGCTCTCTCTCCTTACTTTTATACTTTTTCCTCATGGAAATTTTTTTAGCCTTGATCAAGTTTTTTTTCATTAGTGAATTTTCCTTCACGATTCTTCCAATGTCTGCAAATGTTAAAAGTGGCAAATTTCTTCAGGAACTTGAAAATGCTCTCTCCATATTACCGGCTTTCTACTGTCTTGATGTTTAACAGGAAGTTTGGAAATGCTCCTCTTACGTACCTGTTTATTGTGAAAAAGGTCCATGGATGAGTAATGACACCTCATGTAAGTCATGTTTAACATGAACATGGAATTCAAATTTGTATCAACTCCAGATCCTCCACAGTTTGCTCGATATTACTGATTCCAGGGAAAGGAAAAGGAAAAAAATTTTTTTTATGTGTTCACACCTGAGTGGCCTAGATTTGGTTACATTGCCATTTTAAGCTATTATATTGTAACAATGAAGATAAAACTGTTATAGGACATTCCATTTATATAAATTTTTTACTGTTTAAAAATGTCAGAAGATATCACTGGCCCCCGGTAATTTTCAGATCTGGCCCTCTCTAAAAAAAGGTTTGGGCACCTCTGCTGTAGGTCCATGGTGCCCCTGTACAATGACTCAGAGTGGAGTGTCAACATGGACAGAGCTGAGTCAATACTGTCTGGTCCTGGGGTCCAGCTGGAGGACACTCTGGCCTGGCTTGGTCATACAGCTGAGGAGGACAACTTTTCCCTCACTGATATCTGGGGTGTGATGACAGCTGCTGGGATAATGAAACAGGTAACGCAACAAAGACACTTAACTAATTCTGTGTGAAGCAGACCCCATAAGGCACAGGAGTCAAACATGGGCCCCTGGGCCCAAAGGCTGCTGTGGAATGCAAAAATTACACTAAAACATTAACAATCCTTTTAGTTTAGGTTCCACATTCAGACCAATGCAATGTGAAGTGGGCAATATCAATAATATACTATCACGAACATATAATATAAATGATGATAACTACAAATATTTCTCTTTGTACATTTTAATGTCTTACATTAAAGAATTTTGCAAAACATTTTATAAATAACCTCAACAAATATTAACAATCTGAAATATCTTTTAACTGTTTTAACAGTTTTAACAAGATTCTACATGTTAAGTGTTTTATGTACTGACAGTCATTAAAAACTTTGAGGGGAAAAGTTGTGGAACAGTTTTTATTATCTTGCTGCAAGACTAATTTTCTATTAACAGAAAATAACAATGATATATCAGCAACAAAAACATTAAAAAACAAGTGTCCAAAACAACTTCTGTCAACAAAGAAAAGCAAAAAAAAATGGTGACTGCCAAAAAACAGTTTTACACAAGTCAGTAGCGGGTGAGACCACTGTTAGTGTTTGTACAGGCAGTGATGCACTGACGCATGTTCCTCACTAGGCGCCGTATTCTGTCCTGGGGGATCTGGAGTCAACCCTCCTGCAGTGCCTGGATCAGTTGTTGCCTATTCTGAGGCTGGGGAACCTGATTGGCCACTTTGCCTACCAAGTTGATCCCATAGGTGCTCAATCGGGTTCAAGTCTGGCGAGTATGCAGGCCAGGGTAACACATTCACTGCCAGTGCCTGCAAGAATGCCTGAGTCACACGTGCGGTATGTGGACGGTCATTATCCTGCTGGAACATCCCCAGGTCTTGATGACGCTGTAGGAACGGGAGGACATTTGGCTGCAGGATCTGGTCTATGTAGCGCTGTGCAGTGATGTTGCCTTCCACAACCACCAGATCTGTTCGATAGTTAGCCGAGATTCCTGCCCACACCATCACACTGGCAACTGGATGTGGATTGCACTGGGGGATACAGCACTGGGCGTAGCATTCTCCATGTCAAAGCCACACACATTCCCGACCATCTAGGTGACCAAGAGAAAACCGACTCTCATTGGAGAACAGCACACCAGACCAGCGTTGATGAGTCCACCGGAGATGTTGTCTAGCCCACTCAAGCCGCCTCTGACATCGTTTGTGAGTCAGGATATTGGCCCAAAAAGGCCTGCAGGTTGTTTTCCCACAATTGGCGATGCACAGTTGGTCTGCTGATCCTGGGAGCATGTCTGCCAGGTGTCTCACGTACTGTGCGGCTGGCGGGCCGGAATCGATCCCTCAGGTGCTGCAGACAGACATGCCGATCTTGGTCAGGTGTTCACTACCTCTCACGACTTGGTCGGTCATCAACGGTACCTGACGACCCACCAAATTACGGATTGTGGGTTGACTGCAGCCCATACGTCTCGCCACTTCACTGTAAGTCAAGCCCGCCTGAACCATTCCTAAGTCCTCAGTGTACTGGAATGAAACAGGTGGTTCTCCCATATATAGGCTTTCCAGGCCACTCCTTAATTTGTACAGATTCATTGTGTTTATTCCTCAACACTTTTCTCCAATAAGCCCCCAGATGTGCAGTCAGTCGTGACCGGGACGCAACTCCTCAATATCAAGCATACTCACACAACCCACAAACAAACAAAACAAATGGAAAAATCCTCTGTCCTACATAGACCCCAAAAATTCTAAACTTGTCCCTCAAACTTTTTAATGACTCTCAGTATATTTGTAGATCCACTGTGATCTTTAAGTTATAATGTACATGTGTAAACTGAAGCAGAATATTATTTAAATGATTCCTATGTTATTCACATTGTTTGAAAGGACAGTTTGTAAATGTAAATATTTTCATAGTGTAATTTTACTTTTCTTGTTCTAAAACAGAGGAAAATGTATATTATGTTATGTACATATATATTATGTTTTTTCACTGGTTTGGCCACTTCAGATCAAATTTGGCTCATTGTGGGACTGAACGAAATAAAATTTCTTTCAAACCTCTGCCAATAAGGTGTTAAAAGTACTATTTTGAACATTTTGATTATCTTCATTTTTTCCTCAGATGGACCTTCGGAAACTTTCAGATGAGGCTGGCAGAAATGCAACTAACCCTTATCCTGTCTATTGTGCCATAGAGAAGTCCTGCTTTTGTAATGGGCCAATAGAGGGTACACAGATATATATCACATCAGGACAGAAGTGTTTGGCAGATCTATAGAATCTATAACACTGATTCTGTTTCTCAGGAAAATGGTTCGAAGTGAGTCCTCATGAGGCTGGTTTTACAGAGCTGGGGGTATTTATTGAAACATCTCTGCTGGGAAGCCAATTCCAGAATGGCACATTAATGGAGAAGAAGCCAGAGATGGACATGATCAGACTACAGGGTATGATCTCATTTCCTTCTTTCCTTCTTTGATGCAATTCCATGGGATTTAGTACTGGAATCAATGTTGTGGTAGATGGGATTTCTACGGTAACAACAGAGCCTCTGAATGTCCAAATGGGTCATGACTGATGACCATAAAAAGACGACAAACCGTAATTTCCACCAACTATTTGATGTGTTAAAAATTTAACACTTAGTTTTTGTTAATTTAACACTATTTGTTGTTTTAAACTAGAAACCACTTAACCCTCAACAAGTTAATAAGGGTCAACCTATACATTGGCCGGTCAATATATGTCCAACGACACCAGCCGGTCCGCATGTAGTTTCGCTGAACTCCCCCTGGGGTCATTTACAGACACATATCCAAGGTCAGCTCTGTGTTGCCGGACCACCTGCAATGCATGCTGCCACGCCACCCCTCCCCCACTGAGAGTGGAGTGAACAGCCCTTAAAGCTCCACCCATGTATCTGTATCCGAAGCTCAATCAATGGTTATGACATACGAAGGCCATTTTCTTTACTTTGATAATGTTGTACACTTCTAGACATTCAACATACTGTAGGTGAATAACAGTGCAACCGGTAACTTCCCCAGTCACCTCCGACTATCATGTGAGTTCAAGTTCAATATTTCCTCAATGGGGAGGACCAGGACAGTCTTACGTTTTGATAGACACAGATACAAGCCAATCAGAGCATGGTGAGTGCGAAGTACACGTGTCGAAAGCCAATGAGGTCACACTGAGAAATGGTGACTTCCCTATCCACACTGCCGGTTTAATTGACAGCAGTACAAGCCAGCGGCCATTTCCAAGAAAATAGTTAGGTAATAGAGTAGTAGTTAGTAGATATAAGGTTTTTATTTATTTCTTCCTGTTATATTTTATTTGTTACTTTGTTATTTGTTACCTTAATTTGTTGTTTGTTTATTTTTAACTTGAGACCTGGAATATTTGTTATTTTTAAAATATTCTTTTTACCCATTTCGGCCCCAAATATCAGCTTAAGGAAATCAGCAGTCCATATCAGCCATCGGCCAAGGGTGATGGAAAAAAATCAGTATCGACATCGGCCATTGAAACCTGTAGAATGTTCTTTATGTCTGTATTGGTGTATCCTTACAGGTTACCATGGTGATATGGTAAGTCAATGGTAAGTAAAGTAAATGGCAAGATGCATGGCCAAGAGGGAGTAGAGAGTATGTTTGTAAACAGAAGAGCAACGTGCAAACAGAAGAGTAGGCTGCAAACATACCGGCTCTGTAGCATCATAACATGACCATCACAAGACCTATTTTGCAAAAGTATTGTGAGATCTCGCAAAGTCATGACAGAATGGTTTGTGGTTAAAGGAGAAAATTTAATTTTGTGCCTTTCAAAAAGCAATTTTTCACATCACAGATATATAATTAACATGTGTTTATGTAGACAGGTGTTCAGTGTTTTTATTTTTGCAGGTGTTCTGGGTTGTGCATTGGCTGATGAGGAAATTGCTCAGGAGTACATCCCTCCCTGGCTCTATGGTAATAACTCATTTTTATATGGGTCATTATACTGGTATTGGATATTGATAACTTTTCTGTCCCCAGGATATAAATGTAAATACCGTATTTAAAATAAATAAAACATCTATGATGATAAAAAACATTTTATAAGAGTTTGAAAGTAAAATACATGTATTTTTTGTGTTGATCTAATTCAAAAGACTTCAAACACCTTTTTTTTTGCATAAATTTATTTTTCCCATGTCCCCAAAGCAATATTTCTGTTTCAATGAGACATATTTGTGATAAAATAATAAAAAAAAACAAATATATGTTTGACTTCATTTTTAAAATAATTATTTAAAAAATGAAGTTAAAAGTGGCCTGAAATGGATAAATATTCCACCCTGTTACATTTATTTTATTTTATTTCTGTACCTTTTGTAAAACACAACCCCTACAATTTCATGGAAATTATAGGAGTGGTGATAACCCTAACCACGGTTAGGGTTAGGGTTGTGCTAACACTAACCATGAGCCACAGGCCTGAGGATTGATTTCCATTATTTAAATAACATTCATCACAGTTTGCTGCCACTGACAGGGGGGGTGCAATCACTCTTTAGATCAATCACTCTTGAGATGGGAATTTTGAAGGACTTCCGCTGGCGATGAGTGGAATGGCAGCCTAAAATCATCACTCCTAATCGGCCCCTTTGAAGTTCATCTTAGGTAAAAAAAAAACAACCAAGTACTCGGAATATTGATTTGGAAGGGGATAAACACAAGAGGAGGAAAGCCATGCTAACAATAATGATGCTAACAAGGGTGTGGTTAATCCTGACATGCAGGGAATCTACAATGAGATATGTGTGATCAGGTCGGAGATAAAAAGGGAAATGAATGAATGTCGGCTTTCATTTCTCAACGATATGAAGACTGAGCTGAGTGAGTTCAGAAGTGAAATCAACCAGAGACTTCAGGAAGTCACAGGTGAGCTACAGGCTGTTGTCTCAAGAGTGGCAGAGGCAGAACAGCGCATATCCTACATGGAAGACGGGGACGCGGCTGTGAGGGAGGTTTTAACCCAGGCTGTAGAGAACCAAGAGGCCCTTAAGGCTAAACTAACCGACCTGGAAGCATGCTCAAGACAAAATAATCTTTGAATATACGGAGTGTCAGAAGACTCAGAGGAGTCCAACTTATGGGAATTTGTAACATGGTTAATAAAATCAGAAGTTGGCCCACCGACTTCTGACATCGACCTGGGGATACAGCGCTGCCACCGCGCACTCGCACCAAAACCATCCCAAGGCGCACCGCCGAGATCTCTGGTGATATGCTTCCTCGGAGGAAAGGCGTATACAGAGATACTGAGAGAGCTCAAAGTCAAAGGAATCCACTTCCAAACACCACATCCAGCTAAACTGAGGGTTTTTTTGACAGCGGCACTGAGGTGTATGAGAGCGCAGCAGAAGTGGCTAAAGACCTGAAGATGAGAGGATTTGCTTTAGAAAACACGAAGTTGCTGGAGCCAGCTGCGTTGAACCAGCGGAGAATAGCTACGTAGGACAAGGCAGGAGCAGATCGGCACCGGCAGCAGGTGGACCACGGGCAGATAAGATAGAGTCTGTGTTGATTCCAACGGGAACATCAGCTACTGACGAGTGAAAGAGCCTGGGAAACATCTCAGTAATGTAGTGAGATGAGTAATTGAAGTAATGTACATCAACAGGAGGTAAATTCAGGGATTATTAATAATTGATGATCTGGGACAAATTCTCAGACCGGATCATCGATGTCAACAAGGAGCTTCAAGTGAAAATCATAGACACCCATGTTATGTTATGTTAACCTGATCCCAATATTTAAGTTAGAAGCTGTCGTCTTAATCCTTTGAAACGTGTTCTATTAGAAGCTTGCCATCATTGGTAAATACATGCTAAGGCTATGAAGTTGTCCGAGGAGGGGCAAGGAAATGATATGACAGACAAAAGTAGGGGTTTCTGGAAAAAGGGGTATGGACCTTAGATTATTAAATTTGCCTTCCAAATAAGAGAATGTAGATTACCCCACAAGGATTGAATCTCTGAACAAAAAAGGAATATACTTTTCACCACATCTGTTTGACTTTTTAAGGGATCTAATCTTGTTTACACTTAAGAACGTTATACCTGAGTTAGTTATGCATTTGTTCTTCAATGCTCGACAAATCAATAAGTAGACTTTACATTAATATCCAGAGCCTCTATAAGACTGTACACCAGCTATGGAGAATTGAGCATGTTATGCTACTAGTACAGAGGATTTTCTCTGATACTGATGAGAGCCCCTCGATGGATACGAGGATTTCCTCTCAATTTGAGGACTCATTTGAACTTCGGACTTGGAAGATTTTGGGGTATGTTTCTATGTTTGATTGTTTACTGGGTTTGCGTGGGACTTCATGGGTAATGTTGAATAAGGGTGTGCAAATTGAAAATGTTAAATGCATAAGCAGGAATATAGGATAGTTACACTAAACGTCAATGGGCTACACAATCAAATCAAAAGAAGCAAAGTTATAGCTAAAATGAAGAGAGAACAGTTACAGGTAATTTTCTGGCAAGAGACTCATTTAATTAAAATTCAAAAAAACTTGGATTTCAAAATACCTACTATTCATCTCATAAATCAGGAGTGGCAATATTGATCCCTAATGCAGTAAATTTTGAGTTAATTTCAGAAGTGAAAGATAAGGAAGGAAGATTTATTCTTGTAAAGGGCAAATTAGACAACATGCAAGTAACCTTATTTAATGTAAATTCTCCCCTAGGTAGCAAAAAAAATGTTCTTTAAGAATCTATTTGAATTGGTAGTGCTGGAAACACAGGGAGTTTTGATTTTTGGAAGTGATTTAGATACATCCAACCAGCATCAGAGGAGACGTCCAAATGCCACTTTAATTCAGAAGACTCTTGCAGAGTTGGAATTGAGTGATGTTTATAGAGAATCTCACCCTAGAAGACAACAATTCACATATTACTTCTCAAGCCACAATGTTCATTCACAGATTGATTATCGATTTATGTACAAATCAGACTGGCATAGAGTTAGGGAATGCAAGATAGGATGTAGAGATCTGGAGTGTGCCTAACCCTACAATTATCTAACAAACAGAAAAATATGCTCTGGAGACTAAATACAAATATTTTAAATGACGAAACAGTACAGAAACAGATCCAACAGGAATTCGAAATATCTACAAAATAATGACAATGGAGAAGTCTACCCGAACACTGTATGGGATGCGGCAAAGATGGTTATTTGTGGTAAAATGATTACTCTCACAGCTTCTCGGAAAAAGGAAAAAGAGAAAAGACTTAATTAATTACAACAGGAAATGAAATCATTGGAAATTATACACACAGAACAAAAAAATCCTCAAATATTAATCCAGAGATAAACAGGAGATAAATGGAATATATGATGAAGAAATTTAAAAAAACCTCATTTACTAAACAAAAGTATTATGAGACAGGGTCTAGAGCGATGAAATTACTTGCCTGGGGGATAAAAAAACAACGGGGAAAAAAAAACACAATGCAAAGTATTAGGAACCCCAAAACACAAAAAATTTGTAGTGACACGGAGGAAATTCAACAGGCTTTTGAATTACACTATAAGGAATATAGACCCAGCTGCCCCTGACAGATATAACAACAATAGAGACCTTCCTAAATTCATTAGACCTACCCTCCATAGGAGAACAACAAACTAAAGGTATTTTGGTAGAGATAACAGCAGAACAATTAAATAAAGCTATCTCTAGATTGAAAACTAAAAAGGCTCCTGCTTCAGACGGATTTCCGCCTGAGTGGTTAAAGTGTTTAAACTACAAATTACACCTATGTTGCTCAAATGTCTTAATTTCACAATGACAACAGGGAATGGACCCCAAACATGGAAGGAAGCAATTATTTCAGTCATCCCAAAGAAAGGAAAAGATAAAAAAGAATGTATGACCAATCTCAGTCTTCAAAGTCAAAGTCAACTTTATTGTCAAATGTGCTCTATGCATAACATACAGCAGATTAAATTTCTTTCCTCTCAACCCACAGTGCAAGCATATTAAATAACACAAAAATTACATAAAATGACAAAAGTATAAATAGCAATAAGACATGAAGAATGACAATGAGTGACAAGGCACATGTGAAATTTGCAGCATAGTTAAAAATATTCAAGTTTAAAAAGTAAAAAAAAAAGTGCATTGTGGTGAAAATATGCAGGAAGAAAAAGAGTCCCTGAGTTCAGAGTGTGCGTGTGTGTGTGATTGTGTGTGTGTCAGGGGGGTATGGCCTCAGATGATGGAAGGGGGGTTGTGAACTGTGGCAGGAGGGAGAGGGAGTAAGGGGGCGGGGGTGTAGGTAGAGCTGGGAGAGAGTTAAGTGCACTGACCGCCTGGTGAATAAAACTGTCCCTGAGCCTGCTGGTCCTGGACGGCAGCAGGGTGAAGAGGCAGTGGGATGGGTGGGTAGGATCACCTGCGATCCTGGTGGCTTTACGGGTGAGACATAGATGTCCAAAAGGGGCATGAGGGAGACACCAATGATCTTCTCAGCTGTTCTCACGATGCGCTGCAGAGTCTTACGGCAGGACATGGTGCAGGCGCCGTACCACACAGTGATGCAGCTGGTCAGGATGCTCTCAATGGTGCCTTTATAGAATGTGTGCATGATGGGTGGTGGCGCTCTCACTCTCTTCAGTTTACGGAGGAAGTACAGGCGTTGTTGGGCTTTTTTGGCCAGTGATGCAGTGTTTAGACTCCAGGAGAGGTCTTCATTGATGTGCACACCCAGGAACTTGGTGCTGCTCACCCTCTCCACTACAGCACCGTCGATGGTTAAAGGTGCGTGCTGGGTTTTCGCTCTCCTGAAGTCCACAACAACCTCCTTCGTTTTCTCCTCATTCAGGTGGAGGTTGCGTATTTTTGCACCACATGGCCAACCTGCTCACCTCACTCCTGTAGGATGACTCATCACCATTGTTGATGAGACCCACCACAGTCGTGTCGTCCGCAAACTTAATGAAGAGGTTGGAGCTGGATGTTGGAGTGCAGTCGTGGGTCAGCAGAGTGAAGAGCAGGGGGCTCAGCACACATCCCTGGGGGGGCCCCTGTGTTCATCACAATGGTACTGGAGGTGTTGCTGTCGACCCGAACAGCCTGTGGTCTCCCTGTCAGGAAGTACAGCAGCCAGTTACACAGGGAGGTGTTGAATCCCAACTGAACCAGTTTATGGATGAGCTGCTGGGGGATTATGGTATTGAATGCTGAGCTGAAGTCGATGAATAGCATTCTGACATGGGGGTCTTTGGTCTCTAGGTGGGTGATGGCTGAATGGAGAGCAGTGGAAATGGCGTCATCGGTCGAGCAGTTTGACCAATATGCAAACTGGTAGGGGTCCAGGGCGGGGTGGAGGACAGACTTAATGTGTTTCATGACTAGCCGCTCGAAGCACTTCATGAGGATGGGAATAAGTGCAACCGGGCGGTAGTCATTGTAGCTGGAGGGAGACGACTTCTTCGGGACTGGAATGATGGTTTTGGCTTTGAGGCATGTGGGGACATCAGCCTGGCTTAGAGATGTGTTGAAGATGTCGGTGAAGACTACCTCTTCCAATCATTACCATTAGAAGTTCCGCAAAAACAATTTGATGAGTGGAATGCGTGGATTTCAAGATTCCTCAAAAACAATTTGATGAGTGGAATGCGTGGATTTCAAGATTCATTTGGAACGGTAAGCGACCCAGGGTTAAATTCAAGACACTGCAGCTGAAAAAAGAAAAAGGAGGAAGAGCCTTACGAATCTACAGGATTATTATTATGCCACACAACTGAAACCCTTACTTTACTGGTGTTTGCAAAATTATGAATCTAAATGGAAATACATAGAAACTACACACAAAGAAATTCCAATACAATCTATATTAGGAAATAAAAGTCAAGCAGAAAAGTATTATTGCTCTTTAAACCAATGGACTAAATTCACCCTCAAATTGTGATTTAAGGTCTTGAGCAAGTTCCAGCTATAAAAACAGCCAAAGTCCTTGAGCTAGGTAGCGTATGATCCAGATTTTGTACTTGCCAGATTCGACTCTAATTTTAAACAGTGGGCAAGGAGAGGCATTACAGCCTTCTGTACCATCACTGTCAATACTAGAGTGCGAAGTTATGATTCAATTTCAGAGACATTTGGGCTGGAAAATTTTGATTTCCACAGATATCTGCAAACCAGGGATTACTATAATAAAAAAATACAAGTTAAAGAGGAGAAGGATCATAATGTGCCTTGCCCTTTTTTTTATTTTTTTGAAAAAACTAAAGTAAAAAGTAAAATTTTGAAGAATATTGAAGAAAAAAGGAGCGGTAACAACCAACTGTCTGTCTGCCTTTTATTATGTTAACCTGTATGTCTTACTCAGAACTTTCCACCCTGTTATGCTAGTTTGTGAAGAAGGTAAGAAACATTTCGAAATAATAGCAGCATGTTTGCTACATAAACTAAAATACCACTTATGTGTAGAGTTATTTGACACAATATGGCTGCCGCACAGGGCTGTGGATAATGTGGTTTTAAAAATTCCACCAGGTTAGGTTTTTATGCATAACAGGGTGGAAATTTCATGACAAAATATAAAGAAATGTATATAAATAAGCTTAAGCTCTGTCAATAAAACTTCTTTAAGGTTAGACATGTCATGTATCTGACATACCTGTAAAAACATTAAAATAATTCACCCCCCCTCCAAAAAAAAAATAAAAAATTAGGATGATGAAATGTCACCAATAGCCAGGGATGATCCATATGGGTGATTTTAAAGAAACGTGAAAGTCTTGCAGGAATGAGACAGTACATTGCGGTGATGCAATGACAATGACAATACTAATTGTAGCATTAGCTATTATGACCCAGATAAATACTGACTTGTGTCACATGATGAAAAATACTATCCTATTACCAAAGAAATTTTAAATAAAAAAATTTTGATTATGAAATGCTGACTAGTTTGGAAAATGAGACTTGTCGTGTTCATGCAGCTATGAGACAAATCATAAAATTTTACAGGAGCATGAAATAAAGATGATTTACCTTGTAGCCATCTTGGATCTTCTGTTAGTAGAAATACATTATGGGGAGTTTCAACTCGTATTCAAATTCCAATAGCTTTTCACTGCAGTTTTCAAATATAGTGCAGTAATGAGAATGACAGCATCATATTATATATATATAGGCCACCCTGAAATGTGCATTTTTTTTTTTTGCTTTATTGGGGGTCTGGGGACTCAGAACCAGTCAGTATCTGGTGTGACCACCATTTGCCTCATGCAGTGCAACACATCTTCTTCGCATAGTTTATCAGATTGTCAATTGTCTCCTGTGGAATGTTGGTCCACTCCTCTTCAATGGCTGTGCGAAGTTGCTGGATATTAGTGGGAACTGGTACACGCTGTCGAATACGCCGGTCAAGCACATCCCAAACATGCTCAATGGGTGACATGTCCGGTGAGTATGCTGGCCATGCAAGAACTGGGACATTTTCAGCTTCCAAGAATTGTGTACAGATCCTTGCAACATGGGGCCGTGCGTTATCTTGCTGAAACATGAGGTGATGTTCATGGATGTATGGCACAACAATGGGCTTCAGGATCTCATCACGGTATCTCTGTGCATTCAAAATGGCATCGATAAAATGCACCTGTGTTCTTCGTCCATAACAGATGCCTGCTCATACCATAACCCCACCACCACCATGGGCCACTCCATCCACAACACTCACAGACACGACGCCACACAAGCTGTCTGCCATCTGCCCTGAACAATGTAAACCGAGATTCATCCATGAAGAGAACACCTCTCCAACGTGCCAGACGCCATCGAATGTGAGCATTTGCCCACTCAAGTCTGTTACGGCGACAATCTGGAGTCAGGTTAAGACCCCGATGAGGACGACGAGCATGCAGTTGAGCTTCCCTGAGACGGTTTCTGACAGTTTGTGCAGGAATTGTTTGGTTATGCAAACCAATTGTTTCAGCAGCTGTCTGAGTGGCTGGTCTCAGACGATCTTGGAGGTGAACCTGCTGGATGTGGAGGTCCTGGGCTGGTGTGGTCACACGTGGTCTGTGGTTGTGAGGCCGGTTGGATGTACTACCATATTCCCTTAAACGCCTTTGGAGACGGCTTATGGTGGAGAAATGAACATTCAATGCACGAGCAACAGATCTGGTTGACATTCCTGCTGTCAGCATGCCAATTGCACGCTCCCTCAATGCTTGTGACATCTGTGGCATTTTGCTGTGAGACAAAACTGCACATTTCAGAGTGGCCTTTTATTGTGGGCAGTATAAGGCACACCTGTGCACTAATCATGATGTCAGATCAGCATCTTGATGTGGCACACCTGTGAGGTGGGATGGATTATCTCAGCAAAGCACAAGTGCTCACTATCACAAATGTAGACAGATTTGTGAACAATGTTTGAGAGAAATGGTAATATTGTCTATCTGGAATGATTTTAGATCTTTAAGTCCATCTCGTGAAAAATGGGAGCAAAAACAAAAGTGTTGTGTTTATATTTTTGTTGAGTGTATATAATAGCTGAGAAAACCTACACAGACAGGCGTGAACATACAAATTCCACAGAGAAAGGTCTGGTGCGGGAATTGAAACAGGGTCATTCTTGCTATGAAGGGAAAGTACTAACCACTGCACCACCATGCCGCCCTGTATGACAAGTGGAAAATAAAAATAGAATGCTTCAAAATGACATGAAATGGAAGAAAAAATACATTTTCCTCGACAGTAAAATAATGCTACATATAAAGTTTATTTCATGTTTAACCGTTAAACCTCAGGGCCATTCTTTTTTTTTTATTTTGACTTTTATGAGAAGTATATGTGTTGTATTGTACTTTTTTATGCCATGGGCGTAAATATTATTTGGCCGTTTCAGTGTCTGGCCACATGGAAAGTGCTGCTGAAACATACCTGCGAACGTACAGGTTCCTTGATAACTTTGTCACCCTGACCGAAAGCATCATTACAGACCCTGCAGCACTGGCTGATCTGGACAGACTACATAAAATATTACAAGGTTGGACTGCTTATGATACTGCTTAAATGACATACTAAAATGATGAACTTGACTCATTCTGTTTTGCTGCAAGCTAATTCTTAAGATGGCAATTTCTGATACTTAGACAGTAATGTCATGAATTTTTCAGTTTTAGTGTAATTCAATGACACACTAAATGCCTTACTGAAAATGCCAGTCTTCATGAAATTCTTATCTTCTCCAGACAAAGTAAATCATAATGTGTCTGCATCACTTGAGTCAAAAAGTCCAGAACAAAGAAAACAATTATTTGTTCAGCGGACGACGGAGCTGCTGAATGCAGTGGAAATGTGGAGTCAAAGTTTGCAGGATGGACCTTTTAAAACTCATGGTCAGTGTCACACACAGTTAGACGTGCACTGTTGTATGGTTTTAGACATGTAACCTTTTGCTTTTTGTCTGCCTTCTCAGTCTCTCTGCTCACTAAGCAAATCATTCCCCTGATTATAAAATGGGAATGGGGAACAATCAGAAACTTCCTCTATCAATATGAAGGTAAGAACAACTGATCTATAGCACACTATACAACATCATTTTATGAAATATATTTTACAGATCAGTTTTAGTTATTTCTGGGATGGAGAATTCAAATTTGCTATCCATTTTAACATTCAACATGTTTTTTTTGTAAAAAATCAATAATTCAATAATCATAATTGTATAATACAATACATTTCTACCAGATTTGCACAATATATTGTTTGAGCATTGACGTCGCAATGTATGCATGTACAATAGTCACATAGCAGGTCCTGCAATATATATATATATATATATATATATATATATATATATATATATATATATATAAAATGTTCCTCTTGCCCCATGTGGGCGGTGTCTCCTTCAGACTCGGGTCCTCTACCAGAGACCTGGGAGCCTGAGGGTTCTGCGCAGGATCTTAGCTGTTCCTAGCAATGCGCTCTTTTGTACAGAGATCTCTGATGTTGTTCCTGGTATCTGCTGGAGCCATTCTCCCAGCTTGGGGGTCACTGCCCCTAATGCTCCGATCACTACTGGTACCACTGTTGCCTTCACACTCCACATTTTCTCTAACTCCTCTTTCAGCCCTTGGTATTTCTCTTCTCTTCTCATGTTCTTTCTTTCTGATGTTGCTATCACTGGGGACTGCTACATCTATCACCACCACTGTCTTCTCATGTTTATCCACCACCACTATGTCAGGCTGATTGGCCATCACCATCTTGTCAGTCTGGATCTGGAAGTCCCACAGGATCTTGGCCTGTTTGTTCTCTGTCACCTTTGGGGGGTTCTCCCATCTTGACCCTGGGACCTCCAGTCCATACTCTTTACAGATGTTCCTGTACAGTATGCCCGCTACCTGGTTATGCCTCTCCATGTATGCCTTGCCTGCCAGCATTTTACACCCTGCTGTGATGTGCTGGACTGTTTCAGGGGCTTCTCTACACAGCCTACATCTGGGGTCCTGTCTGATGTGGTAGACCCCGGCCTCTATAGCTCTGGTGTTCAGGGCTTGTTCTTGTGCAGCCATGAGTAGTGCCTCTGTGCTGTCCTTTAGTCCAGCCTTTTCCAGCCACTGGTATGTCTTTTCCATATCAGCCACTTCCTCAATTTGTCGATGGTACACGCCATGCAAGGGTTTGTACCTCCATGATAGCCCCTCTGGTTCCTCGACCTTACTGGGCTTTTGTTGCCTGAGGCATTCACTTAGCAGTTGGTCATTGGGGGACATTTTCTTGATGTATTCCTGGAGGTTCGCCGTTTCCTCCTGGACAGTAGTTCAGGGTGTCCTGGTTCCTCAACCCCTAACGCGGACCTTGTTGTCCCGGGCGCTGTCCGAGCCGGTATGACTCTATTTATTGTATCGCTCATCGTGAGGTATAGGCATGTATAGCGTAAAGTGCCTTGCCTAAGGGCACACCTGGGATTCGAACCGGCAACCTTCCGCACCAAAGTCAGTGGTGTAGACTACTAAGCTATCCAGTCGCTATATATATATATATATATATATATATATATATATATATATATATATATATATATACACACACACACACTCTGGAGGCCAACTCAAAGCCAATTGCACAGTTGATACCAGTTCCAAAGTGGAACATCCATCAACCACCTCCTCTATATAACATCAAGCTGTATGCCAAGAATGAGCATGACATTGATTCCCTAATTCACCTCACCCAGATCTACAGCAGACATTGGAATGTCATTTGGCCTAGATCAGGGGTCTGCAACCCTGGTCCTAGAGAGCCGCTATCCTGCATGTTTTAGATGTGTCCTTCTTCCAACACACCTGATTCAGATGATCAGCCTATCATCAAGCTGTGTGGAAGACTGATAATGTCTGTCAGGTGTGCTGGAAGAGGGAAACATCTAAAACATGCAGGATAGCGGCTCTCTAGGACCAGGGTTGCAGACCCCTGGCCTAGATAAATGTGTGTGGATGATATGTAGAATAGGAAAGGTGATCACAACTGAAGGCGTTGAGCTACCTGAACGGAACATCACAGATGTGCAGGAAGGTTATAAATACCTGGGGATCCCACAGGCAAATGGTAATCATGAGGAGACAGCTCGGAAGTCAGCTACAGCCAAATACCTACAGAGGGTGGGATTTAATCCGTTTTCTTCGTCCCACTCCTTTTCAGTCACGTTTCTTTTTTTTCCCTATTTTTTTTGGTATTCTGGCCCATATATATATATATATATATATATATATATATATATATATATATATATATATATATATATATATATATATATACACGTGTTCATTTGTTTCTTTTTTTTCATATTGAATTGATGGTAAATTGACCATTGAATGGAACTGCCTGAAATGAATTTAAAAAAAAAAAAAAAAAAAAGGCAGGTCCTGAAAAGTCAGCTGAACAGCAAAAATAAGATCCAGGCCATTAACACCTATTGCCTACCAGTGATCAGATACCCAGCTTTGATAATATCCTGGCCACTGGAAGAGATACCAGCCACTGATATCAACACAAGGAAGCTCCTTACCATGCATGGAGGGTTTCACCCCAAATCCAGTGTCCTGAGGCTGTACCTTAAGTGAAAGGAAGGGGGCCGAGGACTAGTAAGTGTCCTAATTACTGTCCAAGAGGCCCCCAATGACCAACTGCTAAGTGAATGCCTCAGGCAACAAAAGCCCAGTAAAGATGAGGAACCAGAGGGGCTATCATGGACAAACCCTTGCACGGCGTGTACCATCGGCAAATTGAGGAAGTAGCTCATATGGAAAAGACGTACAGTGTCTGGAAAAGGTTGGACTGAAGGACAGCACAGAGGCACTACTCATGGCTGCACAAGAACAAGCCCTGAACACCAGAGCAATAGAGGCCGGGGTCTACCACATCAGACAGGATGCCAGGTGTAGGCTGTGTACAGAAGTCACTGAGACAGTCCAGCACATCACAGCAGGGTGTAAGATCCTGGCAGGCAAGGCATACATGGAGTGGCATAACCAGTTAAAGGGCATACTGTACAGGAACATCTGTACAGAGTATGGAGTGGAGGTCCCAGGGTCAAGATGGGAGAAACCCCTAAAGGTGACAGAGAACAAACAGGCCAAGATCCTGTGGGACTTCCAGATCCAGACCGACAAGATGGTGATGGCCAATCAGCCTGACATAGTGGTGGTGGATAAACATGGGAAGACAGTGGTGGTGAGAGATGTAGCAATCCCCATTGATAGCAACATCAGAAAGAAAGAACACGAAAAGCTTGAGAAATACCAAGGGTTGAAAGAGAAAAATGTGGAGTGTGAAGGAAAAAGTGGTACCAATAGTGATCGGAGCACTAGGGGCAGTTGCCCCCAAGTTGGGAGAATGGCTCAGGAACAACATCAGAGATCTCTGTCCAAAAGAGCGCATTGCTAGGAACATCCTGTGCAGGACCCGAGTCTGAAGGAGACACTGCCCAGGTGGGGCGAGAAGAACATTTCATTTTTATATATATATATATATATATATATATATATATATATATATATATATATATATATATATATATATATATATATATATATATATATATATGTGTATGTATAAAACTCCAGCCATTTTAATAAAAATAAATTTCTAGGGGGCGCAATAGTACAAAATCAGAATGGCTTCAGCTAAATGGATGTAGACCCGGGAGATAGACATTTTCAGCCAAATCGGTGTTCGTATGTCTGAGCTGAAGAAATTTATGTAGTGGTAATTTTTTCCCAAAATTTTGTGACATTGTAGCACAAAAACAATGCAGCTTTTTTTTTTTTTTTTTTTTAATTTGGATAACTTTTGATGAACCACTTGTCTAGATCGGGTTCACTGATTTTGAGCTCACTGGGCCCAACAGCCAAGGATGAGTTCATTAAATTCCATGACTCAAAAATTAGAAAATTTCAATCCAAGATGGTGGACTTCCTGTTGGTTTATGGACATGGCCATCACAAGTTTATTGCTCATCATCAAATGATGAACGTGTACTGAATTTCATAACTCTAACTTCACTAGAGCATGATCTGGCCTAATACAAACTATTGTCACTTTTCTAGGGGGCACTGTAGACACATTTCTTTAACAACTTTTAGGAAACTATATACTCGCAAATTTTTACACTTCTGAAGTGTGTGAGTGAATTTTCATGCATGATCAGGGGGTCAAATTTGAGCTCAAAGAGCAGAGTCAGAAAAAAAATTTGTTACATACATCAGATGATGCCGTACATACAGCCGATCCTTAACCGACTGTGGCTTTTGGCCTGGGGCCGATGTCATCAGATGGTGCCCAACCTTCACTAGGTGTTTGGACCCTTAACCACTACACCCTCCAGTTGGCGGGTCCGCAGTGAATGGCCAAGTCACTGCCCATCGACTCCAGGCCTGCAGCCTTCCGTATTTCCTCCTCTTGGCTACGCACTTCAGCATGTACCATTGTTGTCCTCTGCTGCACATTTGCCTTCTTCCACTGTGTGAAGTGTGTCATTCCTACTCCCTGCCGGCGAGTGCAGACACTGCCAATGATGTCCCTCAACTCCAAGAAGCTCTCAGCTTGCCTGACTGCAGTGTCTGCTGCCCACATGTGGCCAGTTCTTGTGATAACTCCAGCATTGCTGACTTTCTTGTTCTTGGAGTCTCTAAGCGACCCTGCACTTGTCCACCTTGAACTCCTCTACTACAGAGGAAAAGGGAAGTTGCAGCTGTCCCGACCGAATGAAGAGCCCCACTGCTGTGAAACTGGGAGGGATACCAAGCCACCGACTGAGATGTTTGTTCACTCTCTTCTCCACCCCCTCCACTACAGACAGTGGCATCCCATAGACTGTCAGTAGCCACATCAGCCTTGGTAACAGCCCGTGCTGGTATGTCCAGGATTTGAACTTACCTGGTAGGCCTTGACCTGTCAATCCTTTTTAGCCACTCGTCTGCCTGTTTTACTGTGTCAGAGATGTTGTTCCTGTCACTGAGGCTGTCATCATACCACTTCCCTAGGCATTTAATGGGGTTTTCCTTGATTGTTGGAATCCGTTCGCCTTGGACGTGCAGTCCAAAGGTCTCCGTTAGCTTCCCCCGCCTTATCACCATACTTCGTGACTTCCTGGGCTTGAAAGTCATCCTCGCCCATGAAGCCACAGCTCCAAGGGTCTTCAGGATCCACCTGGCCTGCACATGTGTTGTAGTTGTTATAGTGAGTTCATCCATGAATCCTCTCAGTGGAGGGTGTCTGCTCCCCACTGCAGTTACTGGTCCCTTGGCTTCTGCTGCTGCCGCTGTAATCAGGAGGTTTATCCCCATGATGAACAGGATGGGGGAGACTGTGCATCCTGTTACAATCCCATTCTCCATCGGCTGCCATGCGGTGGTGAACTTGGCAGTCTGGAACCGCAGCATATATTATCTCAAGTAGCTGTTTATCATTTGCCTGATCTTATCAGGGATGTGGTACTACTCCATGGCCTTGTTGATGAGGGTGTGGGGCATAGATCCATACGCATTGGCCAGATCCAACCAAACAACTGTTAAGTTGCCCTTACTCCCCTTGTCTTCCTGGATCAGATGACTGAGGACAGCGGTATGTTCCAGGCACCCGGAGAACCCTGGTATGCCTCCCTTCTGGATTGAGGTGTCTACATATCCATTCTGAGTCATGTAGGTTGTCAAGCACCTTGCCAAGACTGAAAAGAAAATCTTGGCTTCTACACTCAGCAAGGAGATGGTGCGGAACTGGCTGATCAAAAATCTGTTTTATTCCTTCGGCACAAAACAACCCTCTGACATCCTCCATGCTGCTGGTATAATGCCCTTTGCCCAGATTGTACGAAGAATCTTCCATAGCCTACGTAGCAGAAGTGAACACTTCTTGTAGACTTTGTATGGCAATCCACTTGGCCCAGGGGCTGAGGCTGATCTTGCCTTCTTCACTACCTCCTCCACTTCGTTCCAGGTTGGTTCTCTGGTCTCCAGCTGTTTTGAGGGGAGCGGGACATTGGTGATCCTTGAGTGGCTGCCCAGGTCCTCGTGTCTTTGTGGGTCACAATGTGTTGACCTTAGGACGTTCTCAACCTCCTCCTTAGAGCTGGTCAGTGTTCCTGATCTAGATTCCCCTAATAAGGCCTTGGTGAACCTATAGGGATCTTTGATAAACAGTGCTCTCTTTGCCCCTTTTTTCCTCCTCTCCTTACGTGCCTGCTCTGCCTTCCTCAGTCTGCGAAGCCTGTCGCGAAATGTAGATGTTAATTCTTTGATCCCCACCTTTTCCCCTTCTGTTGCATCCCTGAACTGCCTGGAGAGTGTCTTGATCTCTTTCTGTAAGCTCTTCATCTCCTTCTCCCTCCGGTTCATATGTCGTGCCTTTGGGTTGATTGCCTTTGTGTCCTCTGTGCCAAACCGCTCTCTGGCCACATTGTAGGTGATTGTGGTCATCGTTTCAATTTTACGCTATGCTGTCCCTGCCAGTGCAACTCCAAGGATCCAAGTCCTCATCCAGCTGCTGCCACTCTTTGTTGCTGTTCATCCTTGGCCATTTCACTCTTTAAATAATAAGAAAGAAAGATTAAAACTGCTAGCAGTCGCAAAGGCTTTCACTGACCCTCACGACTGACTCCCCTGGCGACCGCCTCCCCATACAAGAGCAGAGTCAAATTTGAGCCAAATTGGAGTTTCCACCTGGAAGAGAAGAGAGTGACCAGCAATGCCATGCCTCAAGGCATCCAAGCATCCTTCCCACAGAAGATAGCCTTCATCCGACAGGGCGAGAAAGCAAGGCCCCAGTCTCCATCTGCAGACCCAGGCCTGCTGTACACAGCCCGTGACTGGGAGATGTGGGTTGACCTTGGTCAGAGCCTTACTTTCCCACCTGAAATCGCAGTGACCAACTTGCGACCAGACCTGGTCCTCTGGGCCAAGTCCATCCGCCGTGCCTACATCGTGGAACTTACAGTGCCATGGGAAGAAGTCATCGAGGAGGCATGGGAACGGATATGCCAATCTGGCAGCAGAAGCAGAGGAACGGGGATGGGATGTGAGACTGTGGCCTGTGGAGGTGGGGTGCAGGGACTTTGTAGCCAGCTCCACAATAAGGCTGCTGAAGAATATAGGCATCAGGGGCCAGGACCAACGGAAGACAACCAAACAACTTGCTGCAGTAGCAGAGAGAAGCAGCCACTGGCTGTGCTAAAATGCAAGGACCCGATATGGGCTGGTGGGGGGGGTGCCCTCCCTGCGATGCACCCCCAGGACTGATCCACCTGGGGGGGGCCACCCACGGCAAAGGGGTGTATTGTGATAAGGGCCCGAAACACACCCATGAGGCCGTGGCGCGCAACTGAAGATGTGTTGTAGGGAGGGAGCCCCTCACCCGTTCACATCGTCCACCCTCCCATGTAGCTGAAGTGCCGAAGTAAGTAGGGAGGCAAACATCAAATCCTAGCAAGAACCCTTGTATGCCTGATCTACTGCCATTTTACTAACAGTGTATTTGGCGAATCTGTAGGGGGCGATATTGTGCGAAATCACAATTTCATTTGACAAACAGGTGTAAACACGGGAGACAAAGATCAGAGTAAATTTTCAGCCAAATCGGTGTTTGTATGTCCAAACTACAGCTATTTTAATAAAAGTTAAATTCTAGGGGCTGCTACAGTATGAAATCAAAATGTCTTTATCTAAGTGAATGTAGACCATTTTGCAACATCGTAGCACAAAAATTATGCAACATTTTTTATGTACCACTTGACTGACCCTTTGTAACCCAGTTTATCTCTGTCCTGAGCAGAGCGAGAAGCAGTAATCTCTCCAATCCCATCACTCCATCTTATCTTTTGTCTGCCACGCTTTCTCTTCCCTTCTACATGGCCTTGTGCAATAATCTTCTCCAAATTGTCTCCTTCTCTCCTGGCAATGTGACCAAAGTACTGAAGCTTGACCTTATCAATCTGCTGGCATAGAGTGACTCAGTTTCCAATCTGGGTGTTGACATATTCATTTCATTTACGACCCTTCCAAGGTATCCTCAACATTCTCCTCCAACACCACATTTCAAAAGCATTGACCTTCTTTCTGTCTGCTGCTCCAAGAGCCCATGTCTCAGATCCATACATAGCAATTGGAAATACCAGAGCCTTCATAATTTGAATCTTTGTGTTTCTTGAGATTCCTCTATCTTCCCAAATGTTGGTAAGACCAATTGTGGATGTTCTAGCTATAGCGAGACAACGTTTTATTTCCTCTGAGCTTCCTCCAGTGTCAACAATCAGAGAGCCGAGGAAGTTGAAGGTGTAAACTACTTCTTTGGCCTCTCCATCAACTTGTATGCGCTGGTCATTACTGCCTCCACGAATCATTACTTTGGTCTTCTTGACATTGAGGTGAAGACCTTATTCTTCACTATCTTTTTTGACGCTAACAATCAGATGATGGAATTCCGCCACTGTTCTTGCGATTAAAGTTGTATCATCTGCATATCTCAGATTATTTATCTGTTGACCACCAATAGATACCTGTCCCTTGAAGCCAACCAGGGCAATTCGCATGATGTATTCTGCGTATATATTAAAGAGGTACGGTGACAAGATACATCCTTGACGAACTCCTTGACCTATTGTAAACCAGTCACTATCTCCACACTCTGTTCTGACTGTGGCCGCTTGTCCCTCATACAGAGCTCTCATCAAGACAATCACATGAGTTGAGAAGCCCATTTCATGCATTACTCTCCATAACTTCTGGTGTTGAACACAGTCAAAGGCCTTAGTGTAGTCTATGAAACAGAGGAATAGTGGCTGCTGGAATTCCATGTTCTTCTCCATCAGATTCCTCAAGTTACCAATCTGATTTCTTGTTCCTCTTCCTCTCCTAAACCCAGCTTACTCTGGTGGTAACTCACTATCTAACTTATTCCTGATTCTTTCTGCTATAATGTGGAGCTGGACTTTGCTAGCGTGAGAGATAAGCGAGATGGTACGGTTGTTAGCACACTCTCGAACATCCCCTTTCTTCAGTAATGGAAGGAACACTGCTTTTTTCCAATCCTCCGGCCATTCTTTGCTCTTCCAGATCTTATTACACAATCTGAATGGATGATGACAACACCTTCCTCCCCACTTTCTTTCAGTAATTCTGCCTGGATGTTATCCACTCCTGGTGCTTTACCACATCTTAACCTTCTCATTGCATTTTCAATTTCACAGAGAAGAATCTCTGGGTCGTCTTCAAAATCATGATGTTCTCTATCCTCCTGTGTATCATCATCTTTGGATGCATACAACTGCTCCACAGTATTCTTTCCATCTTGTTTTGATTTCCACTTCTTCCGTCAGGATGTTGCCATCTTTGTCTTTTAGAACATTCAGCCTGGTGGTAGGTTTTGCAGACAGTAACTTAATGTTTTTAAACATATCTTTGGTGTTGTTTGTAGTGCTGTCCTTTTCCACCTCGGCACATCTGTGTCTTATGAACTCTGTTTTATCCTTTGTTATTTGCTTCTGAATTTCTCTTGATAAATCTTGGTATTTTGCTCTCCTCTCTTCACTTTCCAGTCCTTTTTCTTTCACCGCTTTCCTCTGATCAGCAAGGGCAAATACCTCATCTGTCAGCCAGGGTTTCCTTTTGTTCTTGTGCTTGGTGATTGTATTATGTGCTTTTCCAGAACTTCCTGCTTAATGTTTTCGTCCGGGGTGGATTCTTCCGGGTCAAGTTCCGATAACTTCTGAAATTTGTTCTTCACCTCCACTCTCATATATATATATATATATATATATATATATATATATATATATATATATATATATATATATATATACAGGTACAGGAGAGAAGGAGACTTCACATCACTTGATATTGCAGTCAAGTGATGTGAAGTTCCGAAGGTGACAGCAGTGAAATGTGGTGGGATGATATTTCACGAGAGTTACGACACTCCTGCCTTGAATAACCGTCAATGGAAACACGTTCAAAGCGCAAATATAGTTTGTCGAAATTTGAGGAATATCGATATTGTTTTGCGAAAAACTGTAATGGAAACACAGGTTCTGTCACTTGAATGCCAAAAATGTAACCCACATGTTAACAAAATAATTTAAAAAACAGATGTCTTTGGAAAGTTTCTTTTCAAAGAGGAAAAGGCCAGTGAAGAGACAGAAGAAGAGCCTCCAACTTCCAAGTCCGGTCCGCGGTAATAAAAAGGTTGGGGACCACTGCCATATATGATTTGACCTATTACAGGACTAGAGTTGTCTAAGAAAAAAGGGCTAAATGCTTGGGACTTACTTGTGACCTGAAGGTTAAAACTCTCTGCAAAGTTCAGTGTTCCAGGTTGTTCCAGGTGGTTGGGTAACCTCAACAAAAAAACAAAAAATTATATAAAAAAACAAACAACAACAAACACATACATACACCCTGACCTAATACAGAAGTCAGGAAGAAAATCTCAATTAATGAATTAAATGAAATACAGCAGTAGATTAAACGAGTACTGTAAAATAAATATCCAAAAATAATCATAATTACACACCAGGGAACAAAAGCTAAAATGCAATGCTATACTTGTGCTTAAATGCACTAGCATTGAGATTCATTTACATGTTTTCTAGTAAAGTGCACTTTTTTCTCCAAATCACTATTTTTCCAAATCAATTTTCAAAAACAGTAAGCCTTAAAATAAATGTTATCTTACATTAAAACACAATTTATTTGATTCCGATGTCAAAGGAAAAAAGTTACAACTGTCTTAAATGAACAAAAAATGAGACAGTGACCCACGGATTAGCCATTTGACTAATTTAGCCTTTTGAGCTCTAATTTGACACCCTGAACATGCACGAAAGCTCACCAGATTTTTGTACAGACTTCAGAAGTGTGAAAAATTGCAAGTATATATAGGTTTTGCAAAAGTCGGTAAAGAAATGTGTCCCCCTAGAAAAGTGAAAATAGTTTGTATTAGGCCAGATCATGCCCTAGTGAAGTTAGAGCTATGAAAATAGGTACACATATTCATCATATGATGATGAATAAAAAACTTGTGATGGCCACGCCCATAAACCAACAGGAAGTCCACCATCTTGGATTGGTTTTCGCTGTCATTGGAATTTAACAAACTCCTCCTTGGCTGTTGGGCCAAATGGGCTCAAAATCGGTGAACATAATTTAGACAAGTGGGTTATCTAAATTTTGGAACAGAGGGTTATCCAAATTTTTTGGAAAAGTTGCATCGTTTTTGTGCTATGCTGTCGCAAAGTTTGCGAAGTTTTGGGAAAAATTACTATTACATAAATTGCTTCACCTCGGACATACGAACACCGATTTGGCTGAAATACAGACGGACAGAAACAGACAGAAACACAGACGTCTATCTCCCAGGTCTACATCCATTTAGCAAAAGACATTCTGATTTTGTACTATAGCGCCCCCTAGAAATGTACTTGTATTTAATGGCTGTAGTTCGGACATACGAACATTGATTTGCCTGAAATCTGACTCTGATGTATGTCTCCCAGGTCTACACCTGTTAGTCATACGAAATTGTTATTTCACACTATAGTGCCCTCTACAGATTTTTCAAATACACTGTTAGGAAAATGGCAGTATATCAGACATACAAACATGGATTGGCTGAAATTTGACTGTGATGTCTATCTCTTGGTCCTACACCAGTTTATCAATAGAAATTGTGATATTGCCCTATAGCGTCCCCTACAAAATCGCTTACAAACACTGATCTGGCTGATATTTGACTCGGATGACGCTTGGGGAGGCAGTCACGAGGGGAGGCAGTCACTAAAAAAGTGTAAATAGTTTTTATTAGGCCCTAGTGAAGTTAGAGTGATAAGTTTAAAAGTTTATTCAATGGACAAATACACACAGAGAAAACCTTTGATGTCATTTCATCTCAGCTGAGACGGGTGAGGACCAAGAGAAGGCAGAAAAGCAACGCGGCTTCTCGTTCTGAATTAAAATGGAACTCACTTCCCGGTTTTTCCTCTGGCCAAAGAGTTTTGTTTAAACCAGAAGCCCTGCCCAGTGACATCACTCACTGAACAGGAAGAAAGGGCATGTGGTTAAATGGGATTGGTAGGTTGGGGAAGCGTCATATTACACAGTTTCATGAGAACACCTCATTGGTCAAATTGCCTCTAAGGCGTGACCCATTACTAGGCGGGAAAATATTAAGCTGAGACAAAGGAATTCTTAACATTCCTTTGTTCACTTAGTGGAAAATTTCTACTTCAGGAATTCAAAATACATACATACTGGTATATTCACTTCACAAGAGCTATGAAAATTGGTACATATGTTCGTCATCTGATGACGAACAAAAACATGTTGAGTCATGGATTTTCTGAATTTAATGAAATCCTCCTAGGCCGTTGGGCCAAATGTGCTCAAAATCGGTGAACAGGATCATCAAGTCAATGATGTTAAGTGGGACATCAAAAGTTATCAAAATTTGTTTGAAAAGTTGCATAATTTTTGTGCCACGCTGTCGCAAAGTTTTCAGAAAAAATGACCACTACATAAATTGCTTCAGCTCGGACATACAAAAGGTTTCAGGCAAATTTACCTGAAATGTGACTCCAATGTCTGTCTCCCAGGTCTACACCTGTTTGTCATACAAAATTGTTATTTTGCACTATAGCACCCCCTACAGATTCACCAAATACACTTATTAATATGGCTGAAATTTGATTCAGATGTCTATATCTTGATCTTACACCAGTTTATCAATAAAAAATTGTGATTCATGTGGGGATGTCACACGGGGAGGCGGTCGCGACAGGAGGCATTTGCGACAGACAGTGAAGGACTTTGAGACTGCTTGCAGTTGTAATTTTTTTACTTTTTCATGTGAAAATGCAACATATGTTCTTTCCTTTCATAATTTGTTTTGATACAAAAATGTTAATATGAAAATTGTTCCTACTGGGCAGATTCGGCCATTCCACCTTGCCTTTATTGAAATGAAAGTTTTCACCTGATGGATGCTGGACTGCTGATTAATGTGGCCTACCCTTCATTTCTGGGAGACAAGAGAGACATCGACCTCATTATTGCACCAGAATACAGCGCTGGAGAGATGTTTGAGGTATCACTTTATTTAGCCGGGAGTGCAAAGCAGATCAGAAAAAAAGAATACAAACAATGTTTAGGTAATTATTAACATAGTAGCATAATTGAATTCATGTGTTTCTTTTCGAAGGGGTCTGGGATACAAATTATTTATGATAAATGTCACAATATATTCTGATGAATATCATTTTATTGGTTAGTACTGCTTAAATTGTTATCTTTGCTTCCATGCGTCACAGATGGTTTTTACTTAATTTCTCTCAACATTGACTTTTACAATTTAAAAAAACCATTTCTTCCCCTAAATTTTGAAAATAAATTTATTGTTCTCACTTGTAAATAATACTTTTCTACTACCACTAACCATCTACTTGCTTTACATTTTAGGAAGAATAAAATTACCTCAAATGGACAAAAATATTGGAACTCATGAATACAATGTCCTGTTCATGCTGATTTGAAATATAAATATCAATAATAATAATAAATGTATTTAAAAACTATATTATGACATTAGTTATTATTGTTTTGTATCCCAGGTCGCTGTTAGAAAAGAAACTCTTGAATTCAGTACATACCAATGTTTTTGTCAATGTTGCCATCGCCTGCTGCGCAACTGCCGCTGACAGCCAACGGTGAGACAACGTTGTACCATGGGTCCAATGCAATATTCTGCCAGAAATGCACAGTGTTGTATAAATATGTAGGGGGTGCTATAGAGTGACTTATTTGAAATGTTGCGTGTTGAATGGATGTTGAACTGCGAGACTGACAACTGAGTCAAATTTAAGAACTACAGCCATTTTAGTGAAGGCAAAATCGCAACTTCTATTGATAAACTGTTGTAGGACTGAGAGATAGACGTCCAAGTCAAATTTAAGCCAAATTGGTATTTGTATGTCCAAATTACAGCCATTTTATTAAAAGCAAATTTGTAGGGGCTGCTACAGAGCAAAATCACAATTTCTATTGATAGACAGGTATAGACCCAAGAGATAGGAGATAGGAGCCATTTCAGCCAAATCTGTGTTTGTATGATCAAGGTGATACAATTTATATAGTGGTAATTTTTCCCGAAAACTTTGCAACATCGTAGGAAAAAAAAAAGTGCAACTTCCAAAAAGTTTGGATAGCTTTTGATGTCCCACTTCTCTAGATTGTGTTCACCAATTTTCAGCCATGGCCCATAGACTCCCATTCATTCTGAGCAGGGGCAATTATGCGGTGCGTGTGTGTGACGTGCACAAGCTCGGACACGGCTTGCTACCATGAATGTGTGAGTTGTGTGAGTCGTCCCTGGCATATTTCGTCCCCTAGCAATCACAGCGGACTCAATAGGCCTTGCACTGACGTGGTCCACAGCGAAGGCCTAATAATAAGAAAGAAAAATAAAGAAACTGAGCAGGAACAAAATAGTTTTTTTCTGACCCCCCGAACTTGGCCTCATATGAAATCTTTTGCCCTCCCCCACGTCACTGTGTGGTCCAGTGTCACATGTGAAACACTTACACTCATGTCAGTGACCCTGAGTGGCCGTGGTCCATAGACTCCCATTCATTCTGAGCAGGAGCAAATATGCTCAGACATGGTTCGCTGTGAGTGTGTGTGAGTGGTGCGAGTCGTCCCTGGCATATTTCCTCCCCTGGCGATCACAGCAGAGTCAATAGGCCTTGTGCCGACGTGGTCCATGGCAAAGGCTTAAAAAGAAAGAAAGAAAAGAAATTCAGAAACAAGTAGGAGCAATATAGCGTTCTTCTGACCCTCCCGAATTTGGCTTCATATGAAATCTTTCACATGAGAAGCACTTACACTCATGTCAGTGACCCTGAGAGGCATAGACTCCCATTTATTCTGAGCAGGAACAAATATGTGGTGTGTGTGTGAAGTGCACATGCTCAGACACGGCTTGCTACCGTGAATATGTGACTGTGTGTGAGTGGTGCGAGTCGTCCCTGGCGATCACAGTGGACTAAATAGGCCTTGCGAAAAAAATTGCCACATGCGAGACAATTAAACTCATGTCAGTGATCCTGAGTGGCCGTGGCCCATAGACTCCCATTTAAGCAAATATGCGGCTGAGGATCACATCACGAAGGCCAGACAGCTGTGTGGCCATCATAACTGAGACGTGGCTGGACAACAACACACCGAACGCCGCGGTGGAGCTAGCGGGCCGTTCTCTGCTCCGAGCCGACAGGACCGAAGCCTCGGCTAAATCTAGAGGCGGAGGGCTCACGCTCTACATCCACAACACCTGGTGCACAGCCACACATGTCATCGGAAAGCACTGCACACCTGATTTGGAATACCTGGCTGTGAAATGCAGACCATTCAAGATGGTGAGAGAGCTCTGCTCCATCATGATCATTGCTGTTTACATCCCACCGCGGGCTAATGCTAAACTAGCGCTAGAGGAGCTGTACTGTCTGATCAGCAGGCAGATGGACTCCAACCCAGAGGCAGCTGTGATTGTGGCTGGGGACTTCAACCATGTGAACCTCAAAGCAGTGCTTCCTAAATTCCAGAAGTCCATACACTTTCCCACCAGAGACAATAACACATTGGATCAAGTGTACTGCAACATCCCAGGAGCTTACAAGGCTGTTGCAGCACCTCACCTCGGACCACATCTGCGTGGAGCTGATCCCAGCATACAAGCCCATGATCTGCAGGACAAAACCAACCACCAAAACAGTTCAGGTATGGACTGAGGAGATTTCCGCAGCACTACAGGACTGTTTTGAACTCACTGACTGGGAGGTGTTTAAAGAAGGCTCAGACCTGGAGGCCTACATATCATCCGTCCTGGACTATGTGCAGTTCTGCACGGACACTCTTCTGCCCACCAAGACCATCAAGTTGTTTCCAAATCAGAAACCATGGTGCGACAGTAAAGTGCGGGCACTGCTCAAAGCTCGGGATGCAGCCTACAGGTCAGATGACAGGCTGGCCTACAGCAGGGCCCGGAGGGAGCTGAGGAAGGGCATCCAGCAGGCCAAGCACAGGTACAGACAGCGCGTTGAGGAGCACTTCGCCGACAACAACCCACGGAAGATGTGGAGAGGCATCAGAACCATAACTGACTTCAGGAACAGCAACCAGCAGACCACCCAAGACCCCACTCTGCCAGACACTCTAAACAGGTTCTTTGCACGCTTTGACACACCTGGCAGCAGAGAGACTGTTCATGTCCCACAGCCGGAGGAGCAGCCCCTTGTCCTGGAGCGACACCAGGTGAGCTCCACGCTGAGGACGCTCAAAACAAAGCTGCAGGACCAGATAAGGTGTCTGGTCGGGTCCTGAAGCTCTGCGCACACCAGCTGGCGGGAGTTTTTCTGGACATTTTCAACCTGTCCCTGCAGCTTGCATCAGTTCCTGTGTGCCTCAAGTCCTCCATCATCGTGCCTGTACCAAAAACATCTGCTGTCACCTGCCCCAATGATTACCAACCCGTTGCACTCACACCGGTAATCATGAAGTGCTTTGAAAGGATCATCCTGAAACACATCAAGGATGTCATCCCTGCTACTCTGGACAGGCATCAGTTCGCCTACAGGGAGAACCGATCGACTGAGGACGCAGTCTCACTAGCACTACACACGGCCCTGACTCACCTGGAGCATCCTAACACCTATGTAAGGATGCTATTTGTGGATTTCAGCTCGGCGTTCAACACCGTCATCCCAGACAAGCTGACGCTTAAACTCCACAACCTTGGACTGTCTGCCCCTCTGTGCCTATGGATCAAAGACTTTCTTACCCACAGGCCACAAGTGGTAAGAATTGGAGACCAAACATCCTCCACACTGATCCTGAACACGGGCACACCTCAGGGGTGCGTGCTCAGCCCGGCCCTCTTCACCCTCTTCACCCACGACTGCACTGCCATCCACTCCACCAACATGGTCATGAAGTTTGCGGACGACACCACCGTTGCGGGTCTCATCTCGGACAACGATGAGACTCGCTACAGAGAGGAGGTCCAACACTTGACGGGTTGGTGTTCAGACAGTAACCTTTACCTGAACACCAGCAAGACCAAGGAGGTCATTGTGGATTTCAGAAGGTCCAGGAGGACTGTACACACCCCTCTCCTCATTCATGGGGAGGAGGTGGAGCGGGTGGATGACATCAAGTTCCTCGGCATCCATATCACATCTGACCTGACTTGGTCGACGCAGACAGCATACCTGGTGAAGAAGGCCCAACAAAGGCTCTTCTTCCTCAGGAAGCTGAAGAGAACTGGACTTTCCCCGCAGCTCCTGACTAACTTCTACACAGCCACAATACAGAGTGTCCTCTCTCAAAGTGCAATAGTGTGGTACGGGGGCTGCACTGCACAAGACAAAAAAGACTTGGCCCGGGTGGTGAGAACAGCCCAGGGGATTGTCGGGAGTCCTCTACCACAACTGGACTCCATACACAACAGCAGTGTCCAAAAGAGGGCCAGACGGATAGCCGGAGACCCCACCCACCCTGGCCACCAACTGTTTGTGCCCCTTCCCTCTGGGAAGAGGTTCAGGACCATCAAAGCCCATACAAACAGACTGAAACACAGCTTCTTCCCAAGGGCTGTGAAATCCATTACGCCATCTCCTCCAACACCCTCCCAACCAGAGACTCAGTGTTAATCCCCGCAGAAGCCAGATTGCACAAACTGCACTGTCACCTTAGTTGCTCCAATTTGCACTACTCATTGCTACCTTAATCTTAACATTATTTATTTCATGTGTGCCTTATGTCCTCTCTTTATTCTATATATATATTTCTTTTATAATATCCTCTATGTTTTTAAATGTTTTAAATCTTTTTTATTCTTCTATTTAAAACCTCGAGCTGTTACTCAGAATTTTGTATGCCTGCATAATGACAATAAAGATTCTTGATTCTTGAAATATGCGGTGTTCTCCTCTGACAGCGAACAGAGCAGTCGCATTCTTTTTTCTCTCCTCCTTTCCCCGACCTTGGCTTTATCTTACAGCTGCTACTAGGCCTCTACGGCTGTGTCTCTCCTGTGTGCGCCTGTCTCGTGTAAAAATCTTATTTCTGAGCCCCATCGACTTCTTCTTTGCTAAATCATGGAAATTATCAACTGGGCATTTAACGCGATTGATACGATCTATTCATCAAGGAAAGCAGGACCTCGGGAAAGTCCCTGCCCGGACGGAACAATCCTATCAGGTTTTTCCCAAGATTCCTGGCGAGAATGGTGGGCCATCTGCCTGACACCTCTGTCCATCGAGGATATTGAGGATGTGTATCTGTTTGGATTTATGGTGGTAACTTTCCTCACGTTTGGCTTGGGAGGAATGCTGATCCATCGCAGAGTGGGGAAGATCGCAGCACCGAAAGGGCCACTGATGCTGCGAGAAGAAATTCGGGAGCACCTCACGGAACTCACTGACACCGTAACTGGACTAAGACTGTCTATGACCCAGTCCCAGGACAATCTTGTGAACTGTGTGGGACAGATTAGCTCCACGGTGGCTCAGTCTGCTAGTTCGGGGAATGACCTGCTGAATCGTTCGGGAGAGTCACAGAAGAGATTGGATTACATTTCTGGACAGCTGGGTGAAGCTCTGAGAGCTCTATCTGGACTGAGGGCAGAGGTTGATGAACTGAGGAAACAGCACGGGGTCAATGAGTACTGTGTGGGGCGATGTCAAAAATAATGGGGTACATGAAACCCACAAGGGGTTAAGTTTTTGGTCTATCTCCCAAAGCAAAGAAGATGTCCTTGTTTCTATCTCTGGCTCCTTTGTTTTCCCTAATGTGTCCAGTCTTTCCAGTGCTCAAGGGCGCTGGAACTCCAACAACTCCTATGTGTTTATGCTCTGTTTGCACCTTATCTTTGTTTCACCATGTGATCATTTTGTGTGTACTACAAAAAGTCCCATCTCATGAATCCTTGAGTAATGTGTTCACGTTTTTGTTCTAAGTAGAATATGTGTTCCTTGTGCATCTGCTGCTGTTTTTCCTTTCCTTATCCAGTTTCCAGTGCTCAAGGGCGCTGGAACTATTCCAGGGTAGCGCCGTACATGGCTGCATGACCTGATCAGCCTGGGAGGGGTTGGTCAAACTGAATTTTCTGTTTGTGTGTCTTGGATATGCAAATGACAAATAAAAACAAGTTGAAGTTGAAGTTGAAGTTGAGTGTGACGTGCACATGCTCGGACACGGCTTGCTGTGAGTGGAGCGAGTCGTCCCTGGCGACCGCGTGCCAGACATATTTCTTCCCCTGGCGACCACAGCTGACTCAATAGGCCTTGTGCCGACGTGCTGTGCAGCGAAGACTTACATATTTTCAGTGGGAAATCCTTTCTCCAACACATCTCATAAGTCCAAAATGTATTATTATTATTATTGTTATTGTTATTAATATTAATACATTTTTCTGAAATCTTATATGAGTCAGATAATTAGACCTTCACCGCCTATTGAGTCTGCTGTGATTGCAAGAAACGCATCCTGTTGAGCTCAATTTTGACCCCCTAACATGCACGAAAGCTCACCAAATTTTGAACAAACTTCAAAAGTGTGAAAAATTGCAAGTATTTATAGTGTTGTAAAAGTCGATACAGTAATGTTTCTAGAGGGCCCCTTAGAAAAGTCAAATATATTGTATTAGGCCTAATCATGCCACAGTGAATTAAGAGCTATGAAAATCGGTGCACATGTTCATCACGTGACGGACAAAACAATCTTATGATGGCCACGGCCATAAACCAACAGGAAGTCCACCATCTTGGATAGAAATCAGTCAGTCATGGTTTTCGTTGTCTTTGTATTTTAACGAACTCCTCCTTGGCCATTAGGTCCATTGAGCTCAAAATTGGTGAAGACTATCTAAACAAGTGGGCCATTAAAAGTTATCCAAATTTTTTGGAAAAGTTGCATAATTTTTGTGTGATGACGTCGCAAATTTGCTAACTTTCGGGGAAAAATTACCACTACATGAATTGCTTCAGCTCAGACATATGAACACTGATTTGGCTGAATTTTCAATCAGAAGTCTATCTCCCTGATCATCAATCAAAATTGTGCTTTTGCTCTATTGCACCCCCTACAAAATCACCTTTACTAAAATGACTGTAGTTCAGACATATGAATACTGATTTGGCGGTTGTCAGTTGTCAGTCTTATAGTTCTACACCCATTCCACATGCAACATTTATATAAAAATGTTGGTTTCTGGCAGAATATCGCATCCTGCCCACGGTACGATGTCGTCTCTCACCATCGGCTGTTGTCAGCGGTCACGAGGGACAGTGAAGGCCTTTGAGACTGCTTGCAGTTTTAATTTAACTTACTCTCTTTTTTTGTTCCAATAAAGAGTAAATAAAATGAATTTTATTTCCAAAGTTTGGAGGAATTGACAACACAAAACAAAACCTGTTTTCATGTTCAAATGTTATTGACTTATTCTAGACCATAATTAGATGACCGCTCAGCTGTGTCCTTTTGTCAGTTTCTGCTCAACCCAGAACATAAAATAAAAGTCAGGTGGCATTTTCTTTAATTGAAAATGTAATTAAACATGAAACCTAGCTGGTAATGGAGGTCTAGAGAACTTGTAGATGGAAGATATACTTTGGTAATACTTTACATTACGGATCACTAATAAGGTGGTAAATATATCATTAGATAGATCTGAGCACTAGACACAAAACTTTGTCAAAATATGCCTTTCTAAA
Source organism: Siphamia tubifer (assembly GCA_020466265.1). Taxonomy (NCBI): domain Eukaryota; kingdom Metazoa; phylum Chordata; class Actinopteri; order Kurtiformes; family Apogonidae; genus Siphamia; species Siphamia tubifer. The sequence continues at coordinate 5,201,088 of CM035790.1, forward strand.
CAATTTCTTTAGAACTTTTTGCAGTATCTTATGGTGTCAGTTGGCTGTCAAATACATGAGAGCTCAAATATAAATGACATGAGCACAGGATGAGGAATTGAGGGCATAGAAATGTAAAATTGAGAGGTCAAAAATAATCCTGTGGTGAATAAAGTTTTAATATCGAGCAGGTACATTGGGGCAGAGTGCAGATGTAGAAGCTGTAGTGCTGCTCCCTCTTTCTTCCAACTTGCTGGCTCTCTCTCTCTTTGAAAATTTTCATCTCACTTTATAATTTTTTTTCAAGTGGAATTACATCTTAAGTCTTAGACTCGAAAAGACGATTGCCGATTGAAATTTGCAAGTGGCGCATGTGCACTACAATCTCCATTCACCATCTTTCTTCTTTAAAAGCTGGTCGACGTCAGATCACCATCATGGAGCCAGGAGAAAATGTAAGTTTAAAACATTCTTGTGATATATGGACTGTGTGTGCTCCAGTTGTAATGCTGAAAGCATTACAGTTTTAAAGTAAAGATATATTAAGTAAGTAGTTACACTACTAGCTATGCTAGCAATAATGACGAACAGCTAGCAAATGTCATCAAGCAGCTAGTGTGATTTTTCAGTTATTTGGTGGCGTTGTAAAACATGTTTTAATTACCAGATTTGGAGAAGACAAAAGAACCTTGGATGGTGAAGACAATGAGCCTCAAAGATTAGATTTATAATAAACAAGTATGAATATATTGTACTAATCTAGATACAGTGGTATCTCTACTTATGAAAGACCCAGCTAATGAAAAATCCAAGTTATGAAAAACCTTTACCTCAATTTTTCCTCTCTGAATACGAAAGAAAATTCTATGCACGGAAGGAAACTGAAACATAAATACAGTACATTACTATACGTAACTACGTAATGTACATAAATACGTCATGTACATAGCATCCCATTGGCTATGAGGCAGTTACCCATGATGGTTTTCATTACCCTTTGACCCTTATTCATCACGGAGTGGTGCCATGTTTGGCTGCTGTGGCTCCTGGTAACACACCCACTTTAATAGTAATTTCACCATCTTGAGCAGTGCTTTTAGTATCAAAATTTCAGCCAAACGGTGCAAGAAGAGTATATGACCAGTGGACTATCATCAGCTTAAGGAAAATTGTTAAAAACTTGGACTCTACAAGTCCAGAGATGCGGACTGTTCTACAGAACCTTGGTCTGCTGCGCCGGTCAGATCCAGCATCCTACAGAGCAGTGGACCCCCCACACACACACACAGAGGCTCCGCCTCCGGAGGCAGTGTGAGAGGAGGCAGAAGCTCCCAGGGCAGTCTTGTGAACTGTGTGGGACAGATTAGCTCTGTGGTGGCTCAGTCAGCAAGTTTGGGAACTGACCTGCTGAATCATTGTACAGATTCGCAGAACAGACTGGATTACATTTCTGAACAGCTGGGTGAAGCTCTGAGAGTTTTATCTGGACTGAGGGCAGAGGCTGACGAACTGAGAAAACAACAGGGTTAATGAGCACTGTGTGGGCGATGTTTAAATTAAATGGGGAGCATAAACCCTACAAGGGGTTAAATGTTCGTCTATCTCTTAAAGCAAAGAAAATGTCCTTGTTTCTATATCTGGTTCCTTGTTATCCTGATGTGTCCATAACATTCCAGTGCTCAACTCCTGTGTTTATGCACCTTTATCTCTTGTTATACCATGTGATCATTTTGTGTAATTGAAAAAGTTCCAGCTCATTGACCTTTAGTAATGTGATCTTGTTTTTTGTGTAAAAGTATATATGTGTTTGCTATTCTGCTATCCCGATCAGACTGGGAGGTGTTGGTCAAATTGAAATTTAGTTTTGTGGTCCTTGGATATGCAAAATGACAAATAAAGCTTCTTGATCTTGAGAAGTGCGCCTGTCACGGTGGACTTACAGCTAAGAGCTAACTCGATACGACCACCACTTCCATCAGTCCTGCTCACCAACGTACACCACTGGAGAACAAACTGGATTACCTGAAGCTGGATTTAAGTGCCAAACATGATACACCAGACTACTGCATCCTCATTCTCACCAGATGTCTTCTGTTCTGGACACCACCATTAGCCTGAATGGAGACGTGGCTCACCCCTTCTATCCCGGACACCGCTATTAGCCTGGAGGGGCTAACAACATTCAGGTCGGACAGAAGCCAATCTCTCACAGGTAAAACCCGTGGGGGTGGCGTTTGCATCTACACCAACAATAGCTGGTGTAACAACACTACTCTGGTCTCCAGTCACTGCTGTACGGACATAGAATTTATGATTGTGAGATGCAGACCCTTCTACCTGCCCCGTGAATTTACCTGTGTCATCACGGTAGCTGTGTACATACCGCCCAGTGCTAACTGTAAACAGGCCCTCAAGGTCCTCTACCATGCCATCAGCGGCATGCAATCCGCACACCCGGAGGGAGTTCTCATTGTTGCTGGGGACTTCAACCAGGCCAACATGAAGACAGTACGACCAAACTTTCACCAGCATGTGGATTTTGCCACAAGAGGGAATAATACTTTGGATTGGATATACACTCACATCAAAAATGCATTCAGAGCAGCACCCCGCCCCCACCTTGGCTCCTCAGACCACCTCTCTGTTATGCTAATTCCTGCATACCAGCCCTTGCTCATCAGAGAAAAGCCTGCAGTAAAGAAGGTGAGAGTATGACCTGAGGGAGCCATGTCTGCACTGAAGGACTGCTTTGAGTGCACTGAATGGAGCATATTCAAGGAGGCCGCAACAGACAACCAGAACACCGGCGTGGGTGAGTACGCTGCATCTGTGCTCAGCTACATAGAATGGTGCATGGAGAGGGTTACAGTCACCAGGACTATTGTCACCCGGGCCAACCAGAAGCCTTGGATGACCAAGGAGGTGCGGGATAGACTGAAGGAGCGTAATGCTGCATTCAAAACTGGTGACGCGACAGCGCTCAGATCAGCGAGGGTGAATCTGAACCGGGCCATCAGAGGAGCAAAGCGCGCCTACAGTCAGAAGATACAAGGCTTCTTCCTGGACCCCAAAAACACCCGACAACTGTGGCAGGGCATCCAGACTGTCACGGACCACAAAGTCACATCCACACCCTGTCAGGACGACATTGGCTTCCTAAATGAGCTGAACAGCTTCTTTGGAAGGTTTGAGGCTCTGAACAATAGACCAGCAAGGAAAGCCACCCTCCACCCCGACGAACAGGCACTCAGGCTCGAAACCACTGCAGTGTGGAGAGCCCTGAGGAAGGTTAATGTACGGAAAGCTGCAGGCCCGGACAACATCCCAGGACGGCTGATAAAGGAATGTGCAGACCAGCTGGCCCATGTGCTCACGGACATTTTCAACATCTCGCTGAACCAGGCTGTCGTCCCCCCATGTTTCAAGTCAGCCACAATAATCCCAGTGCCCAAGAAACCAGCCATCACATGCCTTAACTACCTTCGCCCCGTTGCACTCACATCCATCATCGTGAAGTGCTTCAAGAGGGTTGTGAAAGACCACATCATCTCCATACTCCCCCCATCATTTGACCCCCACCAACATGCATACCAGCAAAACCGCTCCACTGAGGATGCTATCTCCGCTGGAACACCCATGTACGGATGCTGTTCTTGGACTTCAGCAGCTCTTTTAATACAATCATCCCCCAGGACCTGGTTGGCAAGTTGGAGCCCCTGGGTCTCAGAACATCCCTCTGCAACTGGTTACTGGACTTCCTCACTGACAGAACCCAGTCTGTCCGAGTGGGCAACAACACATCCAGTGTCATCTCCCGGAGCACCGGCTCCCCCCAGGGATGGGTTCTGAGCCCCCTGCTATTCACTCTGATGACCCACGACTGTCGCCCCAGGTACAGCAGCAACCACATCCTGAAGTACGCGGACGACACAACAGTTGTGGGTCTCATTCAGGATGATAAGGAACTGGCTTACAGGGAGGAAGTGCAACATCTTGTAGACTGGTGTAAGGTGAACAACCTGGTCCTGAATGTCGACAAAACGAAGGAGATCATCGTAGACTTCAGGAGATCCAAACCCAGCCACACACCCCTCCACATCAATGACACAGCAGTGGAAATTGTGAGCACAACCAAGTACCTGGGGGTGCAGATCACAGATGACCTCAGTTGGTCACTCCACACTTCCTCCCTGGCGAAGAAGGCACAGCAGCGCCTGCATTTTCTGCGATGGCTGAGAAGAGCCTCCCCCCCCCCCCCCCCGTCCTAACCACCTTCTACAGAGGGACAATAGAGACCCTGCTGACCAGCTGCATCTCCGTCTGGTCCGGGAGCTGCAGGGCCTCAGACTGGAAGTCTCTGCGGAGGGTGGTGAGGACGGCGGAGAAGATCATCGGGGCCCCGCTCCCCACAATTCAGGACATAGCAGAGAGCCGCTGCATATCCAGAGCCCACCAGATCCTCTCTGACCCCACTCATCCCCAGCACAGACTGTTCATTCGCATGGCATCTGGGAGAAGGTTCCGCAGCATCCGCTGCAGAACGGCCAGATTCAGGAACAGTTATTTCCCCCCTGGCCGCCAGACTGCTGAATGACAAATAACAACCACCCACACACTCATTCGTCTACCTCAAGGACAATGTACTCTCAGTGCACTTATCCATAAAATGGACAAAAATCTATCTCCTGGTTGTGAAACGACCCCCCCCCCTTCTATATTTGCACTACTTACTCTGTTTTTTGCACTATTCATTCTGTTTATTGCACTACTCATTCAGTTTACTCTGTTCCTTCGATGCTTTTTTACTTATTTATTTAGTAGGTGTACTCCGGAAGCCAAGCAACGACGTCTCGTTGCCAAAAATCCCACTGTTGTGTGTATTCTTGTGCAATGACAATAAAGGAAGTCTATCTATCTATCTAGTCTATCCTATCCTATCTATCCTAACAATATTCAGGTCAGACAAAAGCCATGCTCTCACAGGTAAAACCCGGGAGGGCGGTGTTTGTATCTACACTAACAACAGCTGGTTTTAGCCTGGACGGGCTAAAATCTAAATCTACATTTTCTTTTAACACATATTTCATACAAAATCAGTAAATACTTTGAATTTTTAAAGGATTTTAGGGATAGTAGTGGGGGCCTTGGAACGAATTAGGTCTTTTACATGTAAAATGCAACTCTATTTACAAAAAATTCACAGTACAAAACACTTAGGGAATGAATTAATTTCATAAGTGGAGGTACCACTGTATTTATATACATGTATATACTTTTTTCAGTCTCAATGACATTTTGGGTAAAATACACTCAACAAAAATATAAACGCAACACTTTTGTTTTTGCTCCCATTTTTCACGAGATGGACTTAAAGATCTAAAATTAATTCCAGATACACAATATTACCATTTCTCTCAAACATTGTTCACAAACCTGTCTAAATGTGTGATAGTGAGCACTTGTGCTTTGCTGATATAATCCATCCCACCTCACAGGTGTGCCACATCAAGATGCTGATCTGACATCATGATTAGTGCACAGGCCAGCCGAGAGACATAGTCTCTCCAGCATGTCCTGGGTCTTCCCCGCGGCCCCCTCCCGATGGGAGATTCCCGGAACACCTCACTAGGGAGGCGTCCAGGAGGCATCCGAAACAGATGCCCGAGCCACCTCAGGTGACCCCTCTCGATGTGGAGGAGGAGCGGCTTTACTCCGAGCTCCTCCCTGGTGACTGAGCTCCTCACCTTATCCCTAAGGGTGCGCCCAGCCACTCTACGGAGGAAACTCATTTCGGCCGCTTGTATCCGGGATCTTGTTCTTTCGGTCATGACCCAAAGCTCATGACCATAGGTGAGGGTAGGAACGTAGATTGACCGGTAAATCGAGAACTTCGCCTCTCGGCTCAGCTCCTTCTTCACCACGACGGACCGATACAACGTCCGCATCACTGCAGATGCTGTACCGATCCGCCTGTCGATCTCCCGTTCCATCCTTCCCTCACTCGTGAACAAGACCCCAAGATACTTAAACTCCTCCACTTGGGGCACTTGGGGCAAGGACTCCCCACCAACCCGGAGGGTGGGCAAGCCACCCTTTTCCGGTCGAGAACCATGGACTCAGATTTGGAGGTGCTGATCCTCATCCCACTCGCTTCACACTCGGCTGCAAACCGTCCCAGTGCACGCTGTAGATCCATGTTTGAGGAGGCCAACAGGACAACATCATCTGCAAAAACCAGAGATGAGATCCTGTGGTCCCCAAACCGGACCCCCTGCGCCTAGAAATTCTGTCCATAAATATTATGAACAGAACCGGTGACAAAGGGCAGCCCTGCCGGAGGCCAGCGTGCACCCGGAACAGGTCTGACTTACTGCCAGCAATGCGAACCAAGCTCCTGCTTCGGTCATACAGGGACCGGACTGCCCTTAGCAAAGGGCCCCGGACCCCATACTCCCGAAGCACCCCACAGGACATCTCGGGGGACACGGTCGAACGCCTTCTCCAAATCCACAAAACACATATTGTGGGACTTATACTGCCCACAATAAAAGGCCACTCTGAAATGTGCAGTTTTGTCTCACAGCAAAATGCCACAGATGTCACAAGCATTGAGGGAGCGTGCAATTGGCATGCTGACAGCAGGAATGTCAACCAGGTCTGTTGCTCGTGCATTGAATGTTCATTTCTCCACCATAAGCCGTCTCCAAAGGCATTTCAGGGAATATGGCAGTACATCCAACGGGCCTCACAACCGCAGACCACGTGTGACCACACCAGCCCAGGACCTCCACATCTAGCAGGTTCACCTCCAAGATCGTCTGAGACCAGCCACTCAGACAGCTGCTGAAACAATTGGTTTTCATAACCAAACAATTTCTGCACAAACTGTCAGAAACTGTCTCAGGGAAGCTCAACTGCATGCTCGTCGTCCTCATCGGGGTCTTAACCTGACTCCAGATCGTCGCCGTAACAGACTTGAGTGGGCACATGCTCACATTCGATGGCGTATGGCACGTTGGAGAGGTGTTCTCTTCACGGATGAATCTCGGTTTACATTGTTCAGGGCAAATGGCAGACAGCGTGTGTGGCGTCGTGTGGGTGAGTGCTTTGCTGATGTCAATGTTGTGGATCGAGTGGCCTATGGTGGTGGTGGGGTTATGGTATGGGTAGGCATTTGTTATGGACAAACACAGGTGCATTTTATCGATGGCATTTTGAATGCACAGAGATACCGTGATGAGATCCTGAGGCCCATTGTTGTGCCATACATCCATGAACATCACCTCATGTTTCAGCAAGATAACGCACGGCCCCATGTTGCAAGGATCTGTACACAATTCTTGGAAGCTGAAAATGTCCCAGTTCTTGCATGGCCAGCATACTCACCGGACATGTCACCCATTGAGCATGTTTGGGATGTGCTTGACCGGCGTATTCGACAGCGTGTACCAGTTCCCACTAATATCCAGCAACTTCGCACAGCCATTGAAGAGGAGTGGACCAACATTCCACAGGACACAATTGACAATCTGATAAACTCTATGCGAAGAAGATGTGTTGCACTGCATGAGGCAAATGGTGGTCACACCAGATACTGACTGGTTCTGAGTCCCCAGACCCCCAATAAAGCATAAAAAATGCACATTTCAGGGTGGCCTTTTATTGTGGGCAGTATAAGGCACACCTGTGCACTAATCATGATGTCAGATCAGCATCTTGATGTGGCACACCTGTGAGGTGGGATGGATTATCTCAGCAAAGCATAAGTGCTCACTATCACACATTTAGACAGATTTGTGAACAATGTTTGAGAGAAATGGTAATATTGTGTATCTGGAATGAATTTTAGATCTTTGAGTCCATCTCATGAAAAATGGGAGCAAAAACAAGTGTTGCGTTTATATTTTTGTTGAGTGTAGCTGGAGAGGTGGACAGCTCTCAGACAGTCTCCTTGGTAGAGTTTGTACTCCCCGAGTACTTTTCCTGTTAGACATGGAATGACCCAGTATTTTCTTTTAGATGCTGAGCCTGAAGATTCCGTGGGGGAAGAAGAGGAGGCCCAAAGGGCCAAAGCTTATCAATTCCCACAGTCGTGGGAAAACAAAAAAAACCTTACAGTTCCAGTAGTCCTGTAATGGTTAACGGGGCAAGCACACAAACCATTACTGCCAAGTGAAAAGAACAATTTTGGTTTTGTTGTTTTAGTTCCATATCAGTGAGTACATATTACTGTAATTTGTTAATACCTGACAAGCGTGAATATTCTTTTTAACTCTCATTGCCATAAATTATACTCACGAATAGATTTTATTTTGATATCACATAACCTAATTAACAATGCTGTTGACAGCAAAATTAATGCAATTTCTCTTTCAGATCATGCACCTGTTGAACTTCGTGTTAAAATCCACACAGATAAGATCAGACGGGGCAGATGGAGAATGAATACCTCCATCCTTCAAGATGATAGTTTTCATGAAGAACTCGCAAAAGAATTGTCATCTTTCTTTGAGATAAACATGGGTAGTACAGACAGTGTGGCTATGGTATGGGAAGCATCAAAGGCATATATTGTAAAATTCTAGCATATACATCCAAATTGAAAAAAGAGCATATTAATACTGTTAAAGAACTAGAGCCTAAAATAATCACAATGGAAAGTAAACTGGCAGAGAAATACTCTGATAAAAAAATCAAATGATATTTGTACATGTAAAGTTGAAATGCAGAAAATATTCAATAAAAAGGCAGAATATGCCTTATTTAGATTAAAAACAACATTTTGTGAGGCGGGGGAGAAAACGGGGAAGCTTTTGGCTAGACAGCTAAAGAAGTAAGTTCAGCTCATGCAATTCCTATAGTAAGGAAAGAGGGGGCATTAGTAACATCTCCCAAAGAAATAAATGAGATCTTCAAAAATTTTTATGAGAATCTTTGTAGGTCAGAAGGTGACCCAAACACACTATCTCTGCATAGCTTCTTTCATAAAATAACTCTCGAGAAATTGTCAGCCGAACAGGCAAGTATGCTTGATAAATCAGTATCCCAAGATAAGGTGAATGGTAAATGGTAAATGGACTGCACTTATATAGCGCTTTTCCACCTTCATGGTGCTCAAAGCACCATTAGCCTCTCCTTCACCCATTCACACACACACTCATACACCAGTAGGTTTCTAAGATCAAAGGTCAGGGTTCAGTGTCTTGCCCAAGGACACTTCGACATGTGGACAGCCAGAGCCGGGACGTGAACCGCCAACCTCTCGGTCATTGGGCAACCCACTCTACCAACTGAGCCACAGCCACCCGTGAAGAAGGCAATCCTATCTATGAAAGTAGGGAAATCACCTAGAACAGATGGGTTTCCTGTTGAATACTATAAGGAGTATATAGATATTCTTACACAAGTTCTGACAGAAATGTATGAAGAGGCCATGCATGCTGGCTCCCTCCCACCATCGTTGACCTAAGCACTTATTTATCTAATCCCTGAGAAGGGTAGAGATCATACAGACCCTGCTAATTTTAGACCTATTAGTTAATTAATGTAGATAGCAAAATACCAAGGTACTTGCCATCAGACTTAGAAACAGTATTGCCAGATATTATTCACCCTGATCAAGTAGGTTTCATACGGGGTAGATCTCCCACTGATAATTTAAGAAGACTAATCCATCTGATATGGTCAAACTCCTCCAACACTGCACCAGTGGCAGCCATGTCATTAGATGCAGAGAAGGCATTTGACAGGGATTTCTCCACACTGCCCTTTCAGAATTTGGGTTTGGATCCGGTTTTATTAAATGGATAAAAATACTGTACAGTAATACTAAATCAGTAGTTTTGTGATCTCATCATTCTGTAATTTGTATAGAGGAACACGTCAGGGGTGTCCCCTATCACCACTGTTATTTATAATTGTCCCGGAACCTCTGGCGATAGCTATCAGAGCAAATTCCTCCATCGCAAGGGGAGTCTCCATTCCTCCAGCTATGCTATGCTTAGCTATGCTAATGACATTCTTTTCCTGACTAGCAACCCTCAAAACTCCCTACCAGCCATAATACATACTATCAATGAATATTCTCAGCTCTCTGGTTATAAAATTAATTGGACCAAGTCTGAAGTTATGCCAATGTCAAAATACTGTCACTCACAAATAATGGCACAGTAAAATGTTAGGGAGATTCCAAGGGGCATGGTATACCTGGGCATTAAGCTGACCTTGGTGAGATGACTGACTTGAATTATGATACACTATTCATTCATTCATTATCTGAACCCGCTTTATCCTCGCTAGGGTCACGGGGGTCACTGGGGGCCTAATCCAGCTACAATGGGCGAAGGCGGGGTACACCCTGTATGAGACGCCAGTTCATCGCAGGGCTGAACATATATAGGCAAACAATCACTCTCACATTCACACCTATGGCCAAATTTAGATTAACCAATTAACCTATCAGTGCATGTGTTTGGATGGTGGGAGGAAACTGGAGTGCCCGGCGAAAACCCACGCGGACACGGGGAGAACATGCAAACTCCACAAAGAAAGGTCTGGTACGGGATTCGAACCAGGGTCCTTCTTGCCATGAGGCACGAGTGCTAACCACTGCACCACCGTGCCGCCCCATGATACACTATTCTGAAAGCTAAACTTGACCCTGTGTGGTAAAGTAAATATTGCCAAAATGGTAATTGTAACAAAGTTCAATTATATATCCATGATGCTTGCACTCAGCATACCAGAAAATATATTTAAACAGTATAACAAACTTCTTTGGGCAGGCAGAAAGCCTAGGTTTAAATTAAGTAAACTCTATGCACCAAAAGACAAAGGCGGATTGAGTTTGCTTAATGTCAGACTGTATAATTTGTCATTTGAAATAGTTAAGATATCTAAACACTGGAGTGCAATAGTGTCCGACTTAAGCTGGTTCAACATGTGTGTACGTATGCAGGTGCATGTATATGCACTTGTGTGTATATGTATATATATACATGCATGTGTATGCGTGTCTATATATGTATGTGTTCACATCTGTATGTGTGTGTATGTTTAATTTATGTGTTTATCTTATTTCTTTCTTCCCTTCTTCAATATCCAAGAGCACCTATGCGTTTAATGTCAGACTGTACTCTACCAGATTTGTTTTCCTTTTTTATTTGTTTAAATAAAAACTTACATTCCAAAAATACCTGATCTGCACTAATATGTTTGTGTAAATTAATTACTTGCTGTTATTAGACTGTAATTAACAGTATTCTTAAAGCATTTTAATGCAGTTTGTTTATTTCGTAGTGTTCTAATATTGTGTTTTAAATACACATTTCTTCACTTCAAAGCTGAAACGCATGTTTTCCAGTTCAATGGACATTTTAGTAACTCCATAAATAATATGCTAATTATAAAGATTTCAAACACTTTAAAAACACTTAAGAAAAAAATCTTGACTAAGGTTGTCATAATTAATGCATCAAATGGTTCATATGTCGAACAGTAAAGACAATACCTACAAGTTGAGTATTCAATTTCATATTTTATTTTACATAGTTTACATTCTATTCCTCTCTTAGTAAATTAAGAGTACAACAGTTTGTCAGCCATGGTGTTGTCATTATTTGTTCAGCTGACAAGAATATGTACATACTGCCTTAGTCCATCTGACGTCAGATGGACTGGTTTTTCTTTGTCCTTCGTTCCTGTTGTTGTTTTCTGTGAATGTGTTATGCAGCCAGTGGTGGTGACAAACGACTTTCAAAGGCAGCATGTGTCGTTAAGTTGGGGTGACCCGTCAGATTCCAAGAGGAGCGTGGAAAAGTGGTTTTCAGTGGAATTACACCTTTAAGAGAACAGGATATGGATGCTATGGAATGATTTATGTAAATGGAGAATTCAATAAAGGTTGTTTTCAATCAGTAATTGCCTTGTTGAGTCTTAGACTCGACGTAATTCCGGTTGGAAAAATTATGAAGTGAGAGGAAAATGTTCAAAGCGAAGGAGCCAGCAAGTTGGAAGAGAGAGAAATTTCAAAGAGAGAGAGAGTGAATAAGTTGAAAGAGAGAGGGAGCAGTACTGCAGCTTCCATATCTGTGCACTGTCCCAAAATACCTGTTCGATATTAAAACTTTAGTCACCACAAGATTATTTTTGACCTCTCAGTTTCATGTTTCTATGCCCTCAATTCCTGATCCTGTGCTCGTATCATTTGTATTTGAGCTGTCATGTATTTGACAGCCAACTAACACCATAGTATCTCACTAAAATTTCTTCTCTTCCCACAATACTCAATGGATTTCAATTCTGGTTGATTCATTAGATAAATCTAAGCACTAGGCCCAAAGCTTATCAATTACAAGTACAAATTTTGTTTATTTTTCAAGTTGCTCACTAAAATCACTTCTCTTCAGGGACGGACCTGGCCTGATTTGCACCCTGGGCGAGACATGTCTTTGTCCCTCCCCCCACACACACACGCACCCGGAACCATATCCTTCAAAGAGGATACGACAAACACCAATGTATATATATATCAATGCTTATTTTTAATTAGTAAGTAAAAATTGTGATAAAAATAAATCAATAAAATTGAGAAATTTGTAAATGTAAATATTCTAAAACATAATAACATTGCAAATTGCACAAACCTTTTCAAAAAGCAAAGCCAATGTCAACAACTATAATTAGGTAATAATAAAATGAGTGCAAATGACTTCGCTTTTCCTTTTGGCTTTTCCCTTAGGGTTCACCACAACAAACAAAAAAAACTAGCAGTAAAAGTAAAAGTGCAGCAGCAGCTGTAAAGATACCATCTAAAACTGGAGCTTTCTTCCCTTCTTTGATGCAAAATCCTCAATTACATCCCTGTAATAAATATGTCAGAAGGAATATTGAGATTTAAAAAACTAAACATATTTCACAGCACACGTCCCATTTATTTATTTACTTTTTAGTTAATCACTTTATAAACTTTCTTAAACCATGGACTCACTGTCTCATTTCCTTAGCCTGTTTGTGGACTCACCAACTGACCAAAGATAGCACCAAATCCCCATATGGGCCCGTTATGATCAATTCATTTGGGCTTATTAGCAATCCTGTGAAACACAGAAGTATCCCTACAGCCCACTAACCAGTAATGGAAAAATGCATAAAAGATGGGGGAAAAAATCTTTAAATGGTAATAGTGGTATTATTTATATTATTAATCAGATAATCACGTGTAACATTAGGCCTAATGATCCCTTAATTTGTGACAACTATTCTAGACTAGTCTAATGTGTAACAGTGTATTAATAAAGCATTTAGTGGTTAGCAGATCAATAGGCTATTCAAAATACCCGAGTTGTGTCTGGAGCACATTTGCTTAGGATTTGGGCTTGCTTTTGCCTTTTGCTGACCTTATTAGCTTCGGGGTCATCATCACATTCACACTCGAGACTTGCCATGTTTGCAAAGTAACTTCGTAATTTAGGCCTACCTTTGCTCTCCTCTCTGCCTCCTTTTTTCTCCTTTTTCTGAACTGAAAGCTGGATTGCTTTTTTCTCTCCCTCTTGGTTCGACGGTGTCTGACCGCTATTAATGCTATCACTGGCATTCACCAATAATATTGGCGTGACGTAAGCAAACTTAGAGAACTGGCAGGTAATTTTTTTCCTATAGCCAGTGCTTATTAAAATTTAAATATACATTTACAATCTACATATCAAAATTAGAATATATTTTTTATATATTTTTACGATATATTGTGGTTGTAAATTTTTTTCTAAACAGAAGTGCCATATTAGGATGATTGCCCAGGCCTCACGACTCGTCTCATTTCATTGGCTATGGCAAGCCGAATATGTCACATTTACGCCAGTGCTTAACACGTTAAAACTGCAATTTTATCCATAAAAAAAGGGACGTTTTTCAACAAGAGAACGCATGTAAAAGACGGGCGTTGTCTCAATATGATAATAATGTCCATCCTTCTTTTCTTCAGCCAATGCATTTGAACTGTTTGCACCCAATCGCTGATCAACACCGTCAGTCCAGAGCAGTTCAGCACATATCAGTTTTGAAGCAAACTCCGCCGAGATTATAGTAATGTTGTCATAATGTCACAAAGCTTGTTTATTACTTTTAGGAATATAGCCTATAAATGCAGTTCACTGTTGTTTCATGTTATGAAATGGTGGTGCACCATGTCTTTGTGGACGGAAATACTAACTTTCTTTAAAATTATGTGCAGCCTGCCGATTGCCGTTTTGATTGGTAGATGGCGCCACACAATATGGATGAGGCTCCAGTAAGAGAGTGAACTTTTTTCATATTTATTTATTTTTAATATTCATGTGGGGTTTTCTTATTTTTTCTCTTTTTTTTTCCACAACATTTTCCAAAAATTAACAGGTTGAAAGCTGTTTTTTTCCCCACAGGACTGAAAATGGTGTAACAAACTGTATGAAGTAGGTTAACACAAGTATACAACAGTAAAGAGGAAAACAAAATAGAAAAAACCCCACACATAAATAATAAAAAAGTAGAGGTCTAAGTCACTGACTAAAAAAAAAATTAAAGAGGCTTGTAGCTGTTTTGCCTTTGATGTGGTTTAGTTTTATTATATATATATATATATATATATATATATATATATATATATATATATATATATATATATATATATATATATATATATATATATATATATAATTCAAATTCATTTAAATAGGCAGGGAATACAGGTTTGATCTTCATAAATTTACATTTGTGAATGAATTGCTTAATTAGTAAAATAGCGTGTTGTAAAAATGCTCTCTTTTTGAATCTTTGAATGACAAACCAAAATTGATATCAGTGAAATGCACACGTGGCGTCTCACTGTCAAATTTGACAGTGAGAGTGTGAACTGGCCACTGAATGGAAGGGAAAGTCATCCAGTTGGTTTAGTTCAGGTCCAAAAGAAGCAGTTTCTTATAGAAAGTGTAAATAAATTGTAACATTGTGAATAAGACAGATGGGTTTATTGTATATATACCAGACCAAGACAGATGTGACTGACCGAAGGGATCAAGGATGTTCAGTAAACATCAGAGGTGGTCTAAGTCTTCACAAGTAGAAGTACAGCTGCTTGTGTGAAAAAATACTCTGGTAAAAGTAGAACTGATTCAACTCTGCTACTTAAGTAAAAAGAAAAGAGTACAACTTCAACTGTAATTACAAAAGTAAAACTGCTTTTTTTGGGCCATGAACGCAATAATATGTCAGAGTCAAGTTTAAAAACCATTTAAAAGTGACACTGTAGACAATTTGATCAAGTCAGTTACTCAGTTTTGTGGATATGGGCAGGAAATGTCGGAAAAATGGGGACAGAAAAGTCAGTTGAGATAGGTCAGATTTTTTTTTTTAAGTTGTAAATATGAGAAAAATGCATAATTTTCAGATTTAAATTCAAAATGGTGAGATTACCCTAACCCTTTGATACGCAACATATCCACACCCCTTCTAATGCACAACATGGATAAAAAATGACCCGCATTCATTTTCCAGGTTAATTCATGCTGACTGAGGTTTTCTCTGTTCTATCTATTGAAATACATTTATTTTATGACTGAAAATTCCAAGTATTCTTAAAATTTCTTGTTTCTGATTAGCACAGATCCTTATTTAGATTTTTCTTTTAATATTTTATGACCAAAAATATATTGCTGCATCAAATGTACACACATGGGTCAACAATGACTCATTCATCCAAGTGTGATTTAAATTATTTTTTTTACTACTACAAGAATAATTTGTTTAAAGTAATTATTTTAGCAATAAGTCTGTCCAAACATGTATGTATTTAATACTTGCAACATGTTTATTTTTTATTTTTTCACCCATACTTCTGATAACATAACTTGGCTATTGAGCTAAACTGTATCAGTAGTTAAAAATCTCTAAACTGGTGGTATGTGACATATCACTAAAACACAAATTGCCACCTCAACTTGTACATGCCTCACAAATGATAATTTGATGTTAGTGCTCCTTGCACACAGGCCTGGTGTACAGGAACACCAGCTCCTGACTTTTTTGTCATTGGAAAGGGGGCACATTGTGCACCTTTTGCCCTCCTGTTTAGCGCTCTCTTGTGGCTGGGTGGTGGCTGCATTTTGTTTTTTTAACTCACATCTTCCCATTGCCTCGATAATATGCTTTTGGAGTTTGGGTGTACCCTCCATGTGCATCTTCATAGGTCCCATGACAAGCTCTTTGCCCAGCTCCTTAATAAAAAGCTGACGTGCATTGTTGACACCACCCATATCACCAGGCTGTTCTGTGGTGATGCTGGTGTAGGTATTGAGGGGGGCAACATCCAGCATATTGTACCAGAGAACCATGGGCCACCTCCGTGTTCTTTGCTTCCATTGTGTCCATACATTTTTTGTTGTTGTAGTTCTAGATTACGTCTGGCTACCACTGTCATCCACTGCTTGTTCATCATGCATGGTGCACAGGAGGCTGACAGCTTTTCCCTTCTCCTGTACATAGCTCACCATGGCCATGTTGCCATTGAATCCAAATTCTGAGCTATGACTCTTCTATAATTTAGATTCCTTAATGATAAGTCTTATATCTGGCTTGTTCTACTGAACAGTGCCAACAATGGTCAGGCACTTCTCAAGGAGCTTCTTAGCCAGGGGGACACTGGTGAAGAAGTTGTCCATTGTGATGTTGTGACCGAGGAGCAAAGAATGTTGTAAAAGGATAATTTGCTAAATACTAACAAATAAATCTGTTGCATTGCATTTTGTTCTATTCTCCTTATAAATAAATCAAAAATAAAAATATAAAATACACATGAAAGATTAGGGAAAATATATGTAGCCATTGTGCTTAAATTTATATATTACTGACTATTACATTTATTTTTTATGATGATTAGTATTATTATATACTTTTTCTATTGAACTGTATATTTACCTGTCTGTCTGATTCCACTGCACAGTTGTTGGACAATTTCCTCTCCTGGCTGTCTTCCTCTATAGACACTTCCACCAATTGCATAAGTGCCTTTGCGTCACACATCCAGAAGATGTTTATTCCATATTTTCCAGGCTTGGTGGGCAGGTACTGGAGGAACTTGCACCTGCCTCAGTATGGCACAAGCTGCTCATCTATGTTACCATAGCATCTTTTGGTGAAACAGCTCTTGATCCTGGAGAAGGGCTGCGTATTCTGCCATGAGTGGGGGGATTCTCATACAATACGTACAATACGTTTTTACTCAGCCTGCTGGACTTGGAACTTTTATCTTGGGAGGATTCCTCAGGAGACTTCTGAATCTTGAGAGGACTCTTCTTCATTTAGGAAAGTTTGATTTCCAGACACCTCCACTACTCCAGCTTGATTCTGTGGCAAAAAGTAATAATTTTTCCTGCAACTTTTAACTTTTACACCCTACATTTAAATATCTGTAGATTATACTCCTTACGTTCTCAGAATAGACTCATTACTTTTACAAACTAAACAGATGCGACAGTATGAAAAATCAGTCACTTCAGAGAGAACTGTGACTTCATAAATAGTTTTATCTCACAATTTTGACTGACTATTTTCACTTATCTTACAATTTTGAATTTTTAATCTCATCATTTTGAATTTAAATCTGAAAATTATCCATTTTTATGTCATATTTACAACTTACGATTTATTTACACTTTCTATAAGAAACTGCTTCTGTTGGACCTGAACTAAACCAACTGGACCCAACCCTTCCATTCAGTGGCCAGTTCACTCTCTTACTGTCAAATTTTGACAGTGAGACGCAACGTGTGAATTTCACTTATATCAAATTTGGTCTGTCATTAAAAGATTCAAAAAGAGAAAATTTTTACAACACACATATTTTACTAATTAAGCAATTCATTCACAAATGTAAATGTATGAAGATCAAACCTGTATTCCCTGCCTATTTAAATTAATTTGAATTATATATAAAAAAAACTTAAACCACATCAAAAGCAAAACGGCTACAAGCCTCATTAATTTTTTTTTTTTTACAGTCAGTGACTTAGACCTCTACTTTTTTATTATTTATGTGTGGGGTTTTTTCTATTTTGTTTGCCTCTTTACTGTTGTATACTTGTGTTAACCTACTTCATACAGTTTGTTAAACCATTTTCAGTCCTGTGGGGGAAAAAAAATTGCTTTCAACCTGTTAATTTTTTTTTTGAAAATGTCAAAAAAACTACCTGTGACAAAGTATGTCACAGGTAGTTTCAGCATCCTCTTCTGAGGGGGAAACGCCAGAAGCAGCAAGAGGAATAAGCAGTTTCTTATAAAAGAGTCTTTTTCTCGGTGGGTTACTTCACCTCGGTGACGGGCTCGGGCAGTGAACGGAGGCAGGGAAGGGAGGGGGTGAGGAGGCGCGCTGGATGCGAGAGCAGGGGAGCGGCTCGGTCCCGACACTCAAAGTGGCTGGGTTCTCCCGTCTTTCTGTCCGTCCAGGGAGTCTGTTTCGCCCGGGATAGTATCTTTGTTCCTCAGCTCCACACGACTGCTGCTCACTCACAGTCCTGTGTTTAAATACCTCACAGCAGCCACTGATTCCCAGTGTGGCACGCTGATTGGAAACGCGCTGCAGGTGCGCAGGGTGATGGGGAGGTCTCTAGGTAGTGAGAGCTCAAATAATATAAAAACATCACCGCAAACATGTAAATCTTAAAAAAAAAAACACACACACACAAAATATGAGTCTCTACTAGCCTTGTGACACTCTCCCCAACTTTATCCGTTGTCGCCCCGACAACTGGCTCCTACTCACCAAATCTGGCAGGCTTGACCCCCAGATTCATGCGTGTGGACCGGCGTGGTGAATTGTTTAGGTGTGGGCCTGGTTGTTCTGCTTGGCCTTGAACATCTTGTATCTGTAGTGGCCCAGGCTCCTGCACTGGTGGACCTGGTAGCTGCAACCGTTCAGCCGGCTGATCCTCTGTAGCATGGTCTTGTGTTGGCATCCACTGAGGCCTAAAAGGAAGCATCAGGGGGGTCCTACTTCCCACTGGTCTGTCCTCCTGTGGTGCCATTTCAGGAACTGGTTCTGCTATGGGATATGAGCAGTGCCTCAGGTTATTACGATGGATGGTCTTCTCTGGCCCGTCATGGCCTTCCGGCCGGATCCTGTACACCAGACCATCAGGAGCGAGGGCTGCAATCACCACGAAAGGCTCCCTTAGCCACCGGGGAGCTAATTTTCCTTGAGCCCTCCAACGAAAGTTCCTGATGAGGACCCTCTCCCCAGGCAGGAATGGTAGAGCTCGCGATTTCTGGTTGTATCGCTGTTGATCCCTTTCTTGTCTCTTTCGGGCATGGTTTGCAACAGTTTCATATGCCCAAAGGAGAGTTCTGTGGTGAGTTTGAGTCCACCCTCTCAATGTGGTTCCTACTGTAGCTGTGCTGGCACCTATCATCACATCTACAGGGAGATGGGCGTGCCAAACATAACAAAAAAAGGAGACAAACCAGTAGATTCATGCACAAAGTTATTATAAGCATGTACTAACTCTGGCAGTTTCTGAGGCCATTGTTTTTGTCCCTCCCCCTCCAAGGAACTCAGCATAGTCAGTAATGTCTGATTGAATCTCTCCACTGAACCGTTTCCTTGAGGATGATAGGGGGTTGTTCGGCTCTTCCTTGCGCCATACATCTTACACAATTCTGCTATCACTGAGGACTCAAATGCAGCTCCACGGTCTGAATGTATCCTCTCTGGACATCCAAACGGCTGGATGACATGCTGCCAAAGCATCTTAGCTGTGGTTGTTGCAGTTTGATTCTGGCAGGCATTGCCCATGAAAACCTAGAGAAAACATCTGTGGCTACTAGAATGTTTGGATATGTGTCACCGTCTCTCCCCAGGGATAAGTAGTCTATTGCAAGTATCTCCATAGGGTAGGAGGTGACGACAGACTTCAATTGGGCCCTTGTCTCTGGCAGTGACCTCTGTGAACGGCAGTACTCACATTCTGTAGACCATTTGTGAATATCCTCTCCCTGCCCCGGCCAGTAGAACCTCCGCCTCAAGAGGGAAAGTGTTTTGGTCCCTGCCATGTGGCCGGCTGCCTCGTGATACTCCTTCCACACCAATCTCCTCCATCCTGGGGGCACCACGATCTGTGTAAACAGTCCATTTGTTCCACCTTCCTCCATATGTTTCATGAGAAGGCCATCATTAATCTTTAGCAGAGACCAACATTTAGTGTATGATGCTAATAGTTTTTTGTTAGGCCTTTCAATGTGTTCCAATGTTTTACCTTGTTGTACCAGGGTTATAACATGCCTTAAGGTGGGATCCTCCTGCTGGCATCGCCTCCATTGCTGGAGTCCCCCTGCTTTACCATCCTCTGTATTTGTGACTATAACATGGCACTTTGGATCCAGAGGCCTCCGTGACAGGGCATCTGCATTGCTGTTCTCCTTTCCTGGGCGATATTTCACAGTAAAATCATAATTAGCCAACTGTGCTACCCATCTTTGCTCGGCAGCCCCCAGATTTGCCGTGTCCAAATGGACCATGGGGTTATTGTCTGTGTACACAGTGAACTGTGCCCCCCACAAATAATCCTTAGATTTCTCCGTTATAGCCCACTTTAGTGCAAGAAGTTCCAATTTGAATGAGCTATAGTTTTTATCATTCCGCTCATTTGGGCTGAGAGTTCGACTTGCATAGGCTACAACTCTCTCCTTTTCACCCTGCACTTGGGAGAGCACTTCACCCAACCCCTCGAGGCTAGCATCAGTATATAGCTTAAATGGTATTTTGTAATCTGCATAGGCAAGAATCGGCGCACTCACCATCATCTTTTTCAGGTCGTCAAAAGCTTTTTGGCAGCTGGGTGTCCATTCAATTGGTTGGCTCCTGGACCCCAGCTGTTTGGTGCCATGTGTGAGTGCATGCAAAGGGGCAGCTATCTTAGCAAAAGAAGGAATAAACCTTCTGTAATATCCCACAAACCCAAGAAAGGAGCGCACCTGCTTAACAGTGGAGGGTGGTGGCCAATCCTGCACTGCTTTAATTCGTTCAGGGTTTGGAGACACTCCTTGTTGGCCCACCACATGCCCCAGGTAGCTCACCTCAGTCTGGAACAAGGTGCATTTCTTAGGCTGCAACTTCAGCCCATGCTGGTGAAGTTTCTGAAACACTCTGTCCAAGTGGGTTAGGTGCATGTCAAAGGATCCTGAATAGACAATTATATCATCAAGATATATAAGCAGAGAGTCATTTACCTGGGATCTGAGGCAGCGCTGCATAAGCCTCTGAAAGGTTGCAGGGGCATTGCAGAGTCCAAAAGGCATCCTTTCAAACTCATACAGCCCTAAGGGGGTTGTAAAAGCCGTTTTCTCTCTGTCTGCAGGGTCCATCTTAACTTGCCAGTATCCACTAGCAAGATCAAGGGTAGAGTACCATTCAGCTTGGTTCAGGGTGGTCAGGGCCTCTTCAATGCGAGGGAGAGGATATGCATCTTTATGGGTGAGGGCATTGAGACGGCGATAATCTACACAGAATCTCCAGGCTCCTGATTTCTTTTTCACCAGGACTACAGGGGCTGCCCATGGGCTACTGCTCTCTCGAATAACGCCCCTTTGCAGCATACTCTGTAGTAGTGATCGTAGCTCTTGGTAAAGGCTAGGGGGCACCACAGGACGATATCGTTCACGAGAGGGGGGTGCATTGCTTGTAGGGATCTGATGCAGAACAGCCTCCGTTTGCCCAAAGTCCTCCTCATCTTGGGCGAACACACATTTCCATTTAGTCAAGAGCTGGTTCACTCTATCCTGCTGTTGTTTGGGGAGGTGGGGACACTGGGGGAGGTCTCCTGCAGTATTATCCTCTGCCAACTCTTGCACAGCTCTCACCACCACCTCTACTTCCCCCTCCATCTGCTCCTGCAACACAAACTCGTTAGCGTGAATTTGATCAGGTGAAATGCAGCACACTTTTGCTAGTGGCTGACGTTGTGGAATTTCAATGGGGTAAGGGTGAGGATTACACACACGAATGGGAATCTTGTTTTGTACCACTTCAACCACAGAATGTGCAACTTGCCAGGGTGTCTCCTCATCCATCTTCTCCACTAATGCCATGTATGCTGGTTTACCAGCCTCTCCGGGAACCTGTGTCAGCAACACCATCTCCGTCTCTGGTGGCACTGTGACTGGCTGTTGTTTGGTCAGCTGGGCGGTGACTGGTTGATCTTCTGTGGGGCCCACTGCCGTAGCTCTCTGACAACAGGCAAATACTCTGTCCCATTCACCACGTAAGTGGGAAGGAACAGCCGACTTAAAAACTTGCACTCCAGGGTGTGTGTGTCCGGTAACAGTTTCCCACACTTGTCCCAATTACTTCATTCCCAGTAATCCATGCTCAGGCCCCATACAGTCATCTGACACAATCAGTACCCCCCGCTGTGAGATTTCTACACCCCCAACTTTAAAATCCAATATTACATAGCCTACATAAGGAATGCAAAGTCCATTTGCTGCTTTCAACTTCAGCCAATTAATAGTTTCCTTGCCTTCAGCCTGTTGGTCTTTAAAATGTCTTTTAAAAAAAGCTTCACTAAAAAGGGTTACCTGGGATCCAGTATCCAGGAGGCAGGGGATAGCTCTTCCTCCAGCTGAGACCTCCACTGTTGGACACTCACCGATGAAAGAGGGCTTGAGTGGCGCTCCGTTTTGTTGTTCTCTGTCCACTCACCCTACAGTGGCAGGACTTCAGAGTTTAAAGGTGCCTGGACCTGCGGACGGTGAGAGCAGTCTCGCTGGAAGTGCCCAGGTTCTCCACAATGCAGGCATATAGGACGTCCATGCTCATCCCAACGAGGACGTGCAAGCAGGCGTCGAGGGCGGGCCTGCCTGAAGGCTCCTTTTGCCTGGGCGGGGATCTGCCTGCTGTTCTTTAGTTCCTCTTTAAGGGAATTTTCTAGATCTGTGACTAGTCTGACTAATTCTGCCCTAGTTTCATCTTTCCATTTGGTGAAGTCATCAGCAGGGGGCACTGTGGCAACCTGACAAGAATATCCCTCTAATTCATCACCCCAGCCCTCTTTCTCCAATTCTCTTGCTTCCTGAAACAGAGCAGAACTAGTCATGTCAAGATTTCTCCGAACTTGTCTTTGAAGCTCCCTTTTTATTGGCCCAGCCTGTAGGCTGACAAGGATTTGGTCCCTCAGAATAACCTCCTGGTCAGCAGATCCATTTGGCTCTACTGCTCTCCACTGCTGGAAAGCCTCCCTGATACACAGACTAAAGTGACTCAATGCTTCCCCACTGCCTTGTCTAATATTAAAAATTTTTACCCATAAATCAGCATTAGATGGAGTCTTGTCATACAATGTCTTTAAAATTTCAAAAATCTTATCAGCTGTATCTTTAGCGTTTTCATTAATCAGCTGAATTTCTCTTTTAGCATCCCCCTCTATGGCACTGAGAATAAAATACATTTTCTGTAGCTCTGTGAGACTCTGAGCCCTGAGAAGGGCTTTCATCTGGCTGGCCCAATCCCCATATTCAAGTCCACCAGTCTTGCCATTAAACTTTGGAGCCCATGGTACTCCCATAAACCAAGGCCACATTGAATTAAAAGTAGCTGGCCCAGGCTCTCCTGCTGCTGGGTTTTCATTATTCATGACTGAACACCTATATACCAGAGATCCTGCCGACAACGCCAAAAAGTGTCACAGGTAGTTTCTTTTTCTCTGGCGCAGATGAACAGACAGAGACAATTTAATGAATTTTAAAAAGGAAAGTTTTATTCTCTAAAAAAAAAGCAGCATCCTCTTCTGAGGGGGAAACGCCAGAAGCAGCAAGAGGAATAAGCAGTTTCTTATAAAAGAGTCTTTTTCTCGGTGGGTTACTTCACCTCGGTGACGGGCTCGGGCAGTGACGGAGGCAGGGAGGGGAGGGGGTGAGGAGGCGCGCTGGATGCGAGAGCAGGGGAGCGGCTCGGTCCCGACACTCAAAGTGGCTGGGTTCTCCCGTCTTTCTGTCCGTCCAGGGAGTCTGTTTCGCCCGGGATAGTATCTTTGTTCCTCAGCTCCACACGACTGCTGCTCACTCACAGTCCTGTGTTTAAATACCTCACAGCAGCCGCTGATTCCCAGTGTGGCACGCTGATTGGAAACGCGCTGCAGGTGTGCAGGGTGATGGGGAGGTCTCTAGGTAGTGAGAGCTCAAATAATATAAAAACATCACCGCAAACATGTAAATCTTAAAAAAAAACACACACACACAAAAGATGAGTCTCTACTAGCCTTGTGACAAGTACATTAAAACTGCAAGCAGTCTCAAAGGCCTTCACCATCCCTCGCGACCGCCTCCCCGGGCGACCGCCTCTCCATGCGACATTCAGAGTCAAATTTGAGCCAAATCTGTGTTCGTATGCCCGATCTCCAGCCATTTGAGTAAAGGCGAACTTGTAGGGTGCACTATAGAGCAAAATCGCAACTTCTATTGATAAACAAGTGTACACCGGGGAGACATACATCCGTGTCAAAATTCAGCCAAATTGGTGTTCGTATGTCCAAACTACAGCCATTTTCAGTACATTTCTCGGGGGCGCTATAGTACAAAATGAGAATATGTAGACCTGGGAGATAGGCGTCTGTGTCAAATTTCAGCCAAATTGATGTTCATAGGTCCGAGCTGAAGCAGTTTTTGTAGTGGTAATTTTCCCAAAATGTTTGCAAAATTTGCGACAGCGTAGCACAAAAACGATGCAACTTTTCCAAATAAATTCAATAACTTTTAAAGTCCCACTTGTCTAGATCGTGTTCATGGATTTTGAGCTCATTTGACCCAACGGCCACAAGGAGGAGATAGATAAATTCCAAAGACAGCGAAAATTATGACTCAAAATAAAAAAAATTTAATCCAAAATGGCGGTCTTCCTCTTGGTTTATGGGCGTGGCCATCATTAGGTTTTTTGCTCAGTATCATATGACGAACATGTGTACTGATTTTTATAGCTCTAACTTCACTAGGGCGTGATCAGAATGTCTTTAGCTAAATGGATGTAGACCTGGGAGTCTGTGTCAAATTTCAGCCAAATTGGTGTTCATATGTCCGAGCTGAAGCAATTTATGTAGCGGTAATCTGGTCTAATAAAAACTATTTCACCTTTTCTAGGTGGCGCTGTAGACACATTTCTTGACCGACTTTTACGAAACCTATAAATACTTGCAATTTTTCACACTTCTGAGGAGTGTGCAAAATTGGGGGAGTTTTCATACATTTTCAGGCGGTCAAATTAGAGCTCAAAGGGCTGACAAAAGAAAAATGAATCATAAATTAAAACTGCAAGCAGTCTCAAAGGCCTTCGCCCTCCCTCGCAACCGCCTCCCTTGGCGACTGCTTACCCATGCGACGTCCTAGTCAAATTTCAGCTAAATCAGTGGTCGCGTGCCGGATCTACAGTCATTTTAGTAATGGCGATTTTGCAGGGGGCGCTATCAAGCCAAATCGCAATTTCTATTGACAAACAGTTTTAGGACCGAGAGATAGACGTCTGAGTCAAATTTCAGCCAAATCTGTGTTCGTATGTCCGATCTACTGCCATTTTACTGACGGTCTATTTGGCTAATCTGTAGGGGCGCTATAGTGTGAAATAACAATTTCATATGAGAAACAAGTGTAGACCGGGGAGTCGGACATCAGAGTCAAATTTCAGCCAAATTGGTGTTCGTATGTCCGAAATACAGCCATTTTCATGAAAGTACATTTCTAGGGGGCACTATTGTACAAAATCAGTATGTCTTTAGCTAAATGGATGTAGACCTGGGAGATAGACGTCTGTGTCAAATTTCAGCCAAATTGGTGTTCGTATGTCCGAGCTGAAGCAATTTATGTAGCAGTAATTTTTCCCTTAATCTTTGCAAAATTTGCAAGTGTAGCAAAAAAATGATGCAACTTTTCCACCTAAATTGGATAACTTTCAATGTCCCACTTGTCTAGATCATGTTCACCGATTGTGAGCTCATTTGGTCCAACGGCCTAAGAGGGGATAGAAAAAATCCCATGACAGCGAAAACGATGACTCAAAATTTTTCAAAATTCAATCCAAGATGGCGGACTTCCTGTTGGTTCATGGGCGTGGTCATCATTAACCTTTTTGTTTATCATCATATGATGAACATGTGTCCTGATTTTCATAGCTCTAACTTCACTGGAGCATGATCTGGCCTAATAAAAACTATTTCACTTTTTCTAGGTGACGCTGTAGACACATTTCTTGACCGACTTTTACGAAACCTATAAATACTGGCAATTTTTCACAATTCTGAGGTGTGTGCAAAATTTGGGGAGTTTTCGTGCATGTTCAGGGGTCAAATTAGAGCTCAAAGAGCAGACAAAAGAAAACTAAATAATACATTAAAACTGCAAGGAGTCTCAAAGGCCTTCACCATCTTTCACGACCACCTCCCCAGGCAACCGCCTCCCCATGCGACGTTCAATTCAAATTTGAGCCAAATCGGTTGTTGTATGCCCGATCTACAGCTATTTTAGGAAGGGCGATTTTGTAGGGGGCGCTATAGAGCAAAATCACAATTTCTATTGATAAACTGGTGTAGGACCCAGAGATAGATGTCCGACTCAAATTTCAGCCAAATCCGTGTTCGTATGTCTGAACTACGACCATTTTACTAAGAGTGTATTTGGTAAATCTGTAGGGGGCGCTATAACGTGAAATAACAATTTCATATGACAGCCAAGTGTAGGACCGGGAGATAGATGTCTGAGTCAAATTTCAGGCGAGTTGGTGTTCGTATGTCCGAACTACAGCCATTTTCATAAAAGCACATTTCTAGGGGGCGCTATAGTACAAAATCAGAATTTCTTTAGCTAAATGGATGTAGACCTGGGAGATAGACGTTTGTGTCAAATTTCAGCCAAATTGGTGTTCGTATGTCCGAGCTGAAGCAATTTATGTAGCGGTAATTTTTCCAGAAAGCAAAAAAACGATGCAACTTTTCCAACTAAATTGGATAACTTTTGAAGTCCCACTTGTCTAGATCGTGTTCACAGATTTTGAGCTCATTTGACACAACGGCCTAGGACGAGATAGAAAAATTCCGATGACAGCGAAAATGACAACTCAAAATTTTTCAAATTTCAATCCAAGATGGCGGACTTCCTGTTGGGTTATGGGTGTGGTTATCATTGACTTTTTTGTTCATCATCATATGATGAACATGTGGACTGATTTTCATAGCTCTAACTTTGCTGGGGCGTGACCTGGCCTAATAAAAACTATTTCACCTTTTCTAGGTGGCGCTGTAGACACATTTCTTGACCGACTTTTATGAAACCTATAAATACTTGCAATTTTTCACACTTCTGAGTTGTGTGCAAAAATTGGGGAGTTTTCGTGTATGTTCAGGGGGTCAAATTAGAGCTCAAAGAGCAGACGAAAGAAAAATGAATAATAATAAATAATAATAATAGAGAAAGAAAGAAAAATTCAGAAACCAAGCAAGAACAATATAGCGTTTTTCTGACCCCCCCGAACTCACCCCCAAATTAAATCTTTTGACTTTCCCCATGTCCCTAGGGTGTCAGAGGTCACATTTGACACACTTACAGTCATGTCAGTGACCCTGAGTGGGCGTGGCCCATAGACTCTCATTCATTCTGAGAAGTAACAAATATGCGGTGTGTGCGTGTGATGAGCACATGCTCGGACACGGCTCGCTACCGTGAATGTGTGAGTGTGTGTGAGTAGTGCGAGTCATCCCTGGCAACCGCGCCCCTGGCATATTTCGTCACCTGGCCATCACAGCAGACTCAATAGGCCTTGCGCCGACGTTGTCTGTGGCGAAGGCCTAATAATAAGAACAAGAAGAAAGAAAGAAAGAAAAATTCAGAAACAAAGCAAGAACAATATAGCGTTTTTCTGACCCCCCCGAACTCGCCCCCAAATGAAATCTTTTGATTTTCCCCATGTCCCTAGGGGGTCAGAAGTCACATTTGACACACCTTCACTCATGTCAGTGACCCTGAGTGGGCGTGGCCCATAGACTCCCATTCATTCTGAGCAGGAGCAAGTATGTAGTGTGTGCATGTGATGTGCACATGCTCAGACACGGCTCGCTACCGTGAATTTGTGAGTGTGTGTGAGTGGTGCGAGTCGTCCTTGGCGACCGCGCCCCTGGCATATTTCGTCACCTGGCCATCACAGCAGACTCAATAGGCCTTGCGCCAACGTTGTCCGCGGCGAAGGCCTAATAAATGTTTTCACTCGCTTACTGGAGCCTCATCCATATTGTGTGGCTCCATCTACCGATCAAAACAGCAATCGGCAGGCTGCACATAATTTTAAAGAAAGTTAGTATTTCTGTCCACAAAGACATGGTGCACCACCATTTCATAACATGAAACAATTAAAAACAACAGTGAACTGCATTTAAAGGCTATATTCCTAAAAGTAATAAACAGGCTTTGTGACAGTACAACATTAGTATAATCTCGGCGGAGTTTGCTTCAAAACTGATCTGTGCTGATTGTGTTGATCAGCGATTGGGTGCAAACAGTTCAAATGCATTGGCTGAAGAAAAGAAGGATGGACATTATTATCATATTGAGAAAACGCCTGTTTTTTAAGCGCGTTTTCTTGGAAAAACGTCCGTTTTTTTAAGCGCGTTCTCTTGTTGAAAAACGCCCGTCTTTTGCATGCGTTTTCTTTGAAAAACGCCTGTTTTTTACAGATAAAATGACAGTTTTAACGCGTTAAGCACTGGCATAAATGTGACATATTCGGCTTGCCAGAATTGGCTGCTGTGCTCAGCATAGATATATGTACACAATACAGTATGTCAGTATGTTAGCATGTCCAGCCTCATGTGCCACAGCTGCCATCTTGCTACAGGGTCCCTATGTTTCTCACACTATCCGGGAAGATATTGCCAATTGATCATCAGGCAACCAGTGTTACCCCTTATAAAGATGGTACTGATTAAACTGAGACGTTCATTCCAATAGACCAAGGGTCTCAAACTCCGGTCCTCGAGGGCCGGTGTCCTGCATGTTTTAGATATTTCCCTCTTTCCCATGATTCAGTTTAACCCTTTAACTCCTGAGACTTTAGCAGTTCCACATAAAAAACAATTACACTAAGCAACAAAATAAAATAAAAAAAAAAACAGCTAAAGTCAACAATAAACTGAACAAAAATGAAGAATAAACCAACAAAATCATTTGTAACATGAACAAAGTAAGACAAAAATGGAGCAAAATTAAAGGAAAATGTATTAAATAAAGACAAAATATTAAAAATTTCAACAAAATTAAGCAATAGTACAAATAAATACTTGCAAAATTATAAGTAACATGCAAAAAATTACCAAAAATAATAGAAGCATTCTTGAAATTTGGTCCCAGCAGTTCCAATTTTGACTTATTTTTTTAATTAGTTGCATTTTGACTCAGTAAAAACACAGTTAAAAAAGGAAAACAAATGATATTTTTAGGAATATATAAACTACACCATTCATTCAGAATACATCAGTTCTGACCCTTAAGAGTTAATAATCAGCTCATCATTCTCTGCAGAACCTGTTAATGATGCAATGACTTTGAGGTGCAATGGAAGAAGGAATTATCTAATTGTCTTATGTTTTCTTTGCTAATTTTTCCATATGTGTCCATTATGTGGAACTGCTGAAGTCTCAGGAGTTCAAGGGTTAAACTGAATCATGTGAAAGAGGGAAATATCTAAAACATGCAGGACACCGGCCCTTGAGGACCGGAGTTTGAGGCCCCTGCAATAGACAGAGATAGTCAATGCAACGTGTTCTCTATTTTTGACCCCATGACATGAAAATAAACATTTTAAATGGAGAGACTGAGAGGTTTCCTTCCCACAAGGAAACTGTTAAATGGAAAGAAAATGTTTTGCAAATGAGTCCATATTTAACACTGAGTGAATATTAACACAGCATTATAAATACAATAGCAGAATGTAAAAATGTACACTAATAATAAAGGTTATAATAGTTTTGTATTTTTCATTATAGTTTTGTTTGAGTTAGTTTTGACTTGTTTTCCTCTAATCCAGTTAGTTTGAATGTGTTTTGAACAGGTTTCCTAGTTTTTATTAGTTATCTTTTTTCTGAATGCTTAGTTTTAGTTTCATTTTGTTTTTTCCAGATCTTTTATTTTCTCACTATTCTATTCAAAGAAAAGTGATGTGTATATTAGCTGGGTCAGGTTGAGGTGGTTATTGACTGAGCAGAGACACAAACACGTGGACAGTATGATAATAAACTCCCTATAGCAGGTTCAGCAGCAGTACATTATAAACCCAAATATTGCAAATAATGTAAACTACTATAAAAAGGCAAATACTGTTCAAGATTAAAACCATATTTCCATATTCATATTCAAAGGATGTGAATATGTTTTTCTTCCCTCATATCTGCACTTTATATTAGCTGCTGTAATTGTAGAATGTCTCCCATGGTGGAATAAATACAGCTTTATTCTATTCTTTAAAAAATACAGAAATACATATAAACCAGTTCATCAGCAGTAAACCTGATGTTTTCACAGATTAAGTGTCACAGTTTAATTATCTACAATAGCATAATTAGCTAACTTTGCTTCATTTAATTTTCTCAGTTTCTGTTGCGAGTAACGTCACACTTTTTTTAACATTATAAAAGGCTACATACCTCTATAATTGGATTATTCTTCTGCCTCCTCTTTTCTTTGCTGTGAAACTGAAGGTTAGGGCTTGGAAGATCTTTTAATCCTGATAAATTCTGCTCCTTTACCTGGATGTTTACTGCAGACGAGGCTAACACTACACTAAGCTAACACCAGGCTAAAGTAACAACTGGCTAGGTTACATTTGTCTGACGCTGCTCTTTGCTCTGTTTACTTGAAAAGGACCCGACTTGAGGAAAAAAAAAGGAAAATTCACTAAAGTAAATCCCAGAGCTCAATGTCCCAGCTTTAGTTTGTTTGTTTCAGGTAGAGTTTAGAACAGAAGACAGTAAACCACAGACATGATGGACTGATGCAAACAAGTAAAACAGCTGGAGTGAAATAAATCAATATTAGTCCCACATTAACATAGACGAAAACAAAGGTAATTTTACCCATAAGTTTTTAGAATACGTTTTACTTATTTTTGTCAGCACAATACAGTTTCACTTAGTTATATTTTCCTTTTAATTGTAGTTTATATTTATTTCAGTTAATGAAAATGATTTAATAATTTCCTTAGATTGTGCTAAGATTATCACTAATAATGTGTTTGTTTTTTTTCCAGTGCTTCAGGACTTCTGACAAATGAGAAGACTCTATGATACATAACTATTTAGAATTAGAACACAGACTGGATCTGTAGGTGGGATGATATTTTTTCTACTTACAGGTCAAATTAAGAACGAGGGAAATTTGGGTTTTAATGTACGATTTCTGCCCGTATATCCGTTTTAATATGTGTTGTATGGAGCATAATAGCAACAGGGGTGACTTTATTTTTAAAAGATCAAAAAAAAGATCTGGGGCTTTTGGCATCAGATCAAGTCCCCTCTCTCTGCCGATGGTGAGGAACTAGGGGGTATGAACAGAATTTTAGGGGTAAAAATAGGTAAAATAGCCTAAACTCGCCCTTGGTTTAAGAGATAATTTAGATTTAGTTTTTCCTGAAGTTATTTTAAATTCAGTTAAAATTTCATGGAAACATAGCTACTAATGAAGTATCTGAAAATAAGACTGAATGTACATGTTTTAGACCAGGTTAATTTGATTTTTGCTTTTGCTTTGTTAACGTGATCAATCTCCTTCAAGTGTAGACAGAATCACTTGGATTGGTTGGCTCTCTTGACATGCAGTGTAAGTTTTCCGAGTTTGTTCTTGTATGTTCTTGGGATCAAACTTTGTAGCAGGTTTATGGAGATGTCTCAGCGGGGACAGATGGCAGGTAGAGTGACTGCAGTCTTCCAAGTCTGACTTTCCTTTTAACCCACACATGTTTGACAGGGGGAATTCCAGCAGTGACAGTAGAGTATAAAACTACCTCCTCCCTCTGTCTTCTTCACAGACTCTGACTCTTGCCAGAGACTATGCAACAGAGGTGAAAAAGCCTTTCCCACATATAAATGATGAAATCCTGCAAGACAAAGATTGGCCAAAAGACTGCTACATCTTTGAGGGAAAAGACAAGGAACCCACCATTGTTTTCATGCCACTCTTCAACAGAGGAAACTGCAAAGGTACAACAATGTTTTAGGAGCATAAACCCAGCTATTTCATACCTGCTTTTTCCCTCTCCTTTTTACAATGCAGGTGTTCACATTAAAAAAATCACAGATGTTTAAATAATGGATCACTGATATTGATCATCTCTGTTCATGATAATTATTTGTCAAATTAACATATCCTTAGTAGTACCAAACTGTTGCAACACAATCATACATTGATCCACAATGATCCAACTGCAGAATTATACACAGATCAATTCTAAACACAACCATATGCAGTGGCATACGTATGTTATGTCTTTATGAGTTAAGTTCATTTAAATTTTTTTAAAGGGTAATTTGGTTTCATATAATTTTCTTCTTGGTCTATGTTACTCCTTTAAACTGCCAGTTTTTCTGTCATATATTAAATGACAATGCAAGTCCACATTCAAATGTGAATAATCTGCATAGGTCTGAAATAACACCAGTAGGAGCCAAAATAATAGATTTATTTTGGACATTTAACCTCTCACCATTCTGGAGTGATTTTGCTTAAAACAACTGAAAAATACCTCTACAAATTAAACTTATAGCTTTTATTCAACTGTTTGGGGTGCAGATAAATTAATGGACTCTTTGTTTTAGCTACAGGATGTTACCTTTACACTCATATTTACTGTGTATTTCATTAGTAATAACCTGTAGACTTACAAACACTAATAGATTTAGACCCCCCCCCCCCCACACACACACACACCTTAATTTTTTGGGTGAAAATAAGGATGTATAAAGCTGCATTTGGTAGGTATGATCTGAAGCACACCATTTATCAACAGACCAACATCTTTGCACTTTACAGTTTGAAGTTGAGAACTTCTTTTTTTAAATGTTGGTTTTAAAGCATCTTTTTCTATGGTTATGTCTATGCATTGTACAGAGGGGACTTTTTGGGACTTATCAATTTTTCCAATGTGGCTACATTTGAAAATGATTCTAATTGTAATATATTAATAATAATATGAATTAAGTAATTATACATTATATAATTAATTCATTATATTATATAATACTATTATAATTAATGCTATGTAATGTGAAGGTGTAGCCTTAATTATAATAGTATTATAGTTCTCATACACACATACAGTGTCACAACCTGCCAACCTTTGCCCCAGATTCACTCCAGATCACCTGGCCCGTACTGTGCAGCTGCAAGCCGTTGCTGTTCGGCAGCTATATAAGCAGTGAGGCTTGCAGTTACTGGTGCGGGCCCATTCAGTTTGTCATCTCCATAACCCGGACACTTTGCCTATTTCCCCTGTCACCATAACCCGGACATTTCGTCACCACCACAGACTCTGGCTGTTCTACCCCCAGGTGTTTGTGTTCAGTCTGTGTCTTGTCTTTATTTTGGTTTTGTTATTAAATCTGTTCTCCCTTCAGCACTGAGCATCCGAGTCCTCTCTTGCCAATGTACCAAACCAATGTATTATTATGTATTCATAACTTATCATTCCAAGACATCTATTATCTCTCATTCTTATTTTTGATGTATTCTCTCATAACACAGTTCCTTTATAGTTTTAAACAGCACAGCACGTATGACGAACATGAGCTCTTACATTAGCTTAAGCTATTGGGTTAGCATAGAAATAGGCACACACGTGGTAACAACCATGAACATTCAAGACCGTTTTCCATGTCTTCCTCAAAGTCTCTGTCTTATATTTTACTTTTGTGTATCTGTGACACTCACATTAGTTAATTTTTCCATGTACATAATTCACACACCATGCTAGTTTTTAATGTGTAGGCTGTGCTAATGTCCTGCGCCTGCCACATTACCTCACAAGCTAACACACTGTTTTCCTCTATTTTTAGCTTGACACTGCTGTTACGGCTCCTCCCTTTCTGCCTATCAGGTGATCACCTGAAGCTGCAGGAAAGGGAGAGTCGTTTGATTTAACAGGTGGCACCTGGTAGAGCTGTGGGAGGCTACAAAAGCTCACCTGGTCTCTCTCTGTAGAGATCTCCCAGATGCTCCATACACAGCTTTGTTGGGTTTGTTCTGTCCTACTTGGTTTGGTCTACGTCTGGTCTAGGTCTGGTCTGGTTTGGATTCGGATTCAGTTTGTGTTACCTTTTTCACTCAACATCCACACTCACATTTTCACTCACCCATGCACTACACTCATAACTGATGCCAAGATATTTCACACTTCACTCCTGTTTTTTGTGTTGTAAACCTCTTAAGTTATATTAAAGTTCTATGTTATATATAAAAACCTGTCTGATCTCCCTTAATTTGCCACTCCAACCAGGCCGGTTTGTGACAAATGGGGGCTCGTCCAAACAGCGTTAGCTTAACTGATTACATTGGAAATTGTTGGTACTGAGAATGTGGTTCTGAATTGTTTGACATTTGACTTACTTGGGCTGGTGTTCTCCTCTGTTAGGTGTAGCAGCAGATTCTAATAGAGAATCTGTTGCATGTGGTTCTTAGTGTGACGGGGAAAGTGGTTGGAGCCATTGGCTCGGGATCACCTTCATGGGTTTTTGGATTGTCGCTGTATTATGCAGTTGCTCTCCAGGCCCATTGAGTTTGAGTGAATAAATACCCGCCACAACTACCTGTACGAAGACTAGGGTTGAGTGAGTTGGTTTGTTTGGCTAGGTAGTTAGCAAGAGGAGATGCTGGTTTTGTTTGGCCACATGCGTAATGCAGTGATTTGGGTGGTAGTTTGATTTGGTTTTGTAAAGTATTAACTTTGATTGGTGGTAATGAGCACCATAGTTGATGACTTCATTCAGTGTCCCACAGAGAAGCTGCTGGAAAGATGCACCAAGGAACAGCTGGTGATGATTGCTCAGCATTACTCTGTGGAGGTTGATCTCAGACGCTCAAAGGAAAACCTCCAGCGTATCTTACTGGCTAACCTGCAAGAGGGTGGTATTCTTACTGAGAGAGAAGGTAAGGGTGAAGTAAGTACCATGGCTGGCTTAACGTTTGAACAACAGAGAGAACTGCTGTTGTTGAAAATGGAGCATGAGAAAGAAATGGAAAAGATAAAATACAAAACGGAACAGATGAAATTGGATTTGGAATTGCAAAAACTATCTATGATTAAGGATGGTAAAATGTCTGCAGCTGTTTTCAATGGGGAGACTCGTGAGCCACCTTTTGATATTTCAAGTAATCTGAAATTAATTCCGAAGTTTAATGAGAAAGAGGTGGAGATTTTTTTTTCTATGTTTGAACGTGTAGCGGATTTGAAAAACTGGCCTGATGAGCAGCGAACTTTAATGTTGCAATGTGTCTTCACAGGTAAAGCACAAGAGATTTATACCACGCTATCCACTGATGACTGTAAAGACTACAAAACTGTCAAAGCAGCTGTCTTGAAGGCATATGAATTAGTTCCTGAAGCATATCGTCAACGTTTCAGGAGTTGGAGAAAGACGGGTAGACAAACACATGTAGAATTTGCACGGGATTTGAAGTCACATTTTAATCGATGGTGCTCTTCATCTGCTGTAACAACATTTGACAAGTTAAGTGATCTAATTGTTCTAGAACAGTTTAAACAGTCTATACCAGACTATATTGCAACATACATTAATGAACAAAAGACCACTTGTCCCAATAGAGCTGCTGTATTGGCAGATGAATATGTGTTAACTCACAAGCGCATTTTTGGTGAGCGTTATCAGAGGGACGAATCCCAGACAGCGGATTCTGTGTCCCCTACATTGCAGCAGCATGGTAAGGGTAAAATTCAGACACATGGTCCAACCATGTGTAACTACTGCCGGCAGGAGGGTCACTGGAAGACAGACTGTCCTCTGTTGAGAGTGAAAACTAAAATGTCTCAGGTGAAGTCGGCTGGTTTGGCTGCATCTGTTCCGAATCCCAGTGACCATATGGAGCTAGTGGCTCCATTTCAAATGAAAGTTAAATCAGTAGACACCACAGAGGTTGACTCGGGTTATGCTCCATTTATGTCTAAAGGCTATGTAACATTAATTGGTGATAACGTCAAAGTTCCAGTCAGAATTTTGAGGGACTCGGGAGCATTGCGGACCTTTGCGAGGACAGCAATTCTGCCTTTTTCTGCTGAGTCAGACACAGGAAGCTGTGTTCCGGTTAGAGGAATGGGTTTGCAAACTATTTTTGTGCCTGTTCATAAAATATATTTGTCTTGTGGTCTAATACAGGGAGATGTTGAAGTTGGTGTTCGTCCAGCACTGCCAGTGGAGGGAGTGGATATCATCTTAGGAAATGACCTGGCAGGTGCCAGTGTGTGGGCAGATGTGACACCAGATAGGGTACAAACGTCAGATAATGGTGCTACACTTCCAAATCAGAATGAGAGAACTGAACCTGACCAAGTAGGTTCAAGAATTTGTGCAAAAGAACCACAAAAAGTGGAAGATCCAGAGCAAGCTGTGTCTACCGTCTGTGCTGTGACTCGTTCAATGACTGCTGCTTGTGCTGATAAGGACATAGATTCAGAAAAGGATTGTGAGCTTAAACAGTTTGCATTTTCACTACCAGCTGATCTTTGTGTTTCTCGTTCAGAGTTGGTGAAGGAGCAACGGGAGGACCCATCTCTGAAGGGCTTGTATAACCTGACTTTGCCCAGGTTGCAGGTTGCCAAGGCCAAGCAGGGGTATTTTCTTCAAGATGACCTCTTGCTCAGGATGTGGGCTCCTCATGGTGAAGCGTTCACTGGTGATCCTATTGTGCAAATTGTACTGCCGTTAAAATTTAGGCCCAGGTGGCGGCGAAGAAGGCGCAGGATGAGCAGCAGACCCAGGTTCTGGAGAAGAAGGCGCTGGACGAGCAGAAGGCCCAGGTTCTGGAGAAGAAGGCGCTGGACGAGCAGAAGGCCCAGGTTCTGGAGAAGAAGGCGCAGAAGAAGGCGCTGGACGAGCAGAAGGCCCAGGTTCTGGAGAAGAAGGCGCAGAAGAAGGCGCTGGACGAGCAGCAGGCGCAGGTGGCGGCCAAGAAGGCGCTGGACGAGTGCCTTGGTCTTAGGATGTCTTTTTGTTTTACAGAGTCATTAAGATTGGAGGGGTCGGCAGGCGAAGATTGAGGATGCGTTGGTTGTCAAGTGGAGTGGGCTGTTTTTTGTGTGAATGTGGGTTAGATGTATTGCTTGGTGTGTGATGCATTTGGGGTTGTTCTTATGGAGGGGGGTGTTACGGCTCCTCCCTTTCTGCCTATCAGGTGATCACCTGAAGCTGCAGGAAAGGGAGAGTCGTTTGATTTAACAGGTGGCACCTGGTAGAGCTGTGGGAGGCTACAAAAGCTCACCTGGTCTCTCTCTGTAGAGATCTCCCAGATGCTCCATACACAGCTTTGTTGGGTTTGTTCTGTCCTACTTGGTTTGGTCTACGTCTGGTCTAGGTCTGGTCTGGTTTGGATTCGGATTCAGTTTGTGTTACCTTTTTCACTCAACATCCACACTCACATTTTCACTCACCCATGCACTACACTCATAACTGATGCCAAGATATTTCACACTTCACTCCTGTTTTTTGTGTTGTAAACCTCTTAAGTTATATTAAAGTTCTATGTTATATATAAAA
Source organism: Siphamia tubifer (assembly GCA_020466265.1). Lineage (NCBI taxonomy): Eukaryota > Metazoa > Chordata > Actinopteri > Kurtiformes > Apogonidae > Siphamia > Siphamia tubifer. The sequence continues at coordinate 5,238,872 of CM035790.1, forward strand.
ACCTGTCTGATCTCCCTTAATTTGCCACTCCAACCAGGCCGGTTTGTGACACTGCTTACTCACAAACGCTACAAAGTACTTAAGAGTACTTTTTACTATTACTATTACTATTGTTAATCTGTCTGTTAAATTTAACCAGCTTTACCTGCAAAACACAAAAAGCAGTTAGTAACCTGGAGGGGACTTGGCGACACATTCAGCTCATCATGTACTGACTGAACTCACTTTGCATAACCACGTACCATCAGCTACTGATATACCTGGTTCCAAGCGCCCTCTGCTGGTGAAATTAAATATAGCTTTTGTAGCATACTACAGATAAGGAGCACAGATAAGGACAGTAGTTTTACTTCTCAATAAATTAAATGGGGGGCAACTTTTCTAATGCATGATTTATTTACATAGTGCCTTATTATTCTTCTTATTCTTATTAGGCCTTCGCCACAGACAACGTCGGCGCAAGGCCTATTGAGTCTGCTGTGATGGCCCGGTGACGAAATATGCAAGGGGCGCGGTCACCAGGGACGACTCGCACCACTCACACACACTCACACATTCACGGTAGCGAGCCGTTTCCGAGCATGTGCTCATCACACGCACACACCGCATATTTGTTACTTCTCAGAATGAATGAGAGTCTATGGGTCACGCCCACTCAGGGTCACTGACATGACTGTAAGTGTGTCAAATGTGACCTCTGATGCCCTAGGGACATGGGGAAAGTCAAAAGATTTCATTTGGGGGTGAGTTCGGGGGGGGTCAAAAAAACGCTATATTGTTCTTGCTTGGTTTCTGAATTTTTCTTTCTTTCTTTCTTTCTTCTTATTATTTCTTCTTATTTATTTTTCTTTCGTCTGCTCTTTGAGCTCTAATGTGACCCACTGAACATGCACGAAAACTCCCCAAATTTTGCACACACCTCAGAAGGGTGAAAAATTGCAAGTATTTATAGGTTTCATAAAAGTCGGTCAAGAAATATGTCTACAGCGCCACCTAGAAAAGGTGAAATAGTTTTTATTAGGCCAGATCACGCCCCAGTGAAGTTAGAGCTATGAAAATCAGTCCACATGTTCGTCATATGATGATGAAAGAAAAAGTTAATGATAACCACGCCCATAAACCAACAGGAAGTCCGCCATCTTGGATTGAAATTTGAAAATTTTTGAGTCGTTTTCGCTGTCATCGGAATTTTTCTATCTCCTCCTAGGCCATTGGGCCAAATGAGCTCAAAATCGGTGAACACTATCTAGACAAGTGGGAATTCAATTTAGTGGGAAAAGTTGCATCGTTTTCGTGCTACGCTGTCGCAAAGTTTGCCAAGATTTCGGGAAAAATTACCACCACATAAATTGCTTCAGCTCGGACATACGAACACCGATTTTGCTGAAATTTGACACAGACGTCTATCTTCCAGGTCTACATCCATTTAGCTAAAGATATTCTGATTTTATACTATAGCGCCCCCTAGAAATGTACTTTTATGAAAATGGCTGTACTTCGGACATATGAACACCAACTCGGCTGAAATTTGACTCCGACATCTTTCTCTCGGTCCTACACTTGGTTGTCATATGAAATTGTTATTTCATGTTATAGCGCCCCCTACAAATTTACCAAATACACTCTTAGTAAAATGGTCTTCGTTCAGACATACGAACATGGATTTGGCTGAAATTTGAGTCGGACATCTATCTCTGGGTCCTACACATGTTTATCAATAGAAATTGTGATTTCGCCCTGTAGCGCTCCCTACAGCACCACCTTTACTAAAATGGCTGCAGATCGTGCATACGAACACTGATTTGGCTGAAATTTGACTCGGGCGTCGCGTGGCAAGGCAGTCGTCAGAGGAGGTGGTCGCGAGGGAGGGCGAAGGCCTTTGAGACTGCTTGCAGTTTTAATTTATTATTATTTATTTATTTTTCTTTCATCTGCTCTTTGAGCTCTAATTTGACCCCTTGAACATGCACGAAAACTCCCCAATTTTTGCACACACCTCAGAAGTGTGAAAAATTGCAAGTATTTATAGGTGTCGTAAAAACCACATAAATTGCTTCAGCTCGGACATACGAACACCGATTTTGCTGAAATTTGACACAGACGTCTATCTTCCAGGTCTACATCCATTTAGCTAAAGATATTCTGATTTTATACTATCGCACCCCCTAGAAATGTACTTTTATTAAAATGGCTTTAGTTCGGACATACAAACATCAATTTGCCTAAAAAATGACTCAGATGTCTGTCTACCCATTCTACACCTGTTTGTAATACAAAATTGTTATTTCGCACTATAGCGCCCCCTACAAATTCGGCAAATACACCGTTCGTAAAATGGCAGTAGATTGGACATACAAACACCGATTTGGCTGAAATTGGACTCCGACATCGCGTGGGGAGGCGGTTGCCAGGGGAGGCGGTCGCGAGGGATGGCGAAGGCCTTTGAGACTGCTTGCAGTCTTATTCTTATTATTACAAGATTTCAGTGGAAAACTGTCAGACTTGGGTTGGTTCTTTTTGAGATTGCTGATTGTGTTAAACAGAAAGATGTTGTAACTGATGTAACCAGGTCAGCCTTGAGTTCTTGCCTGACAGAAGCTCTATAGACAAAACTGCATGAAGATATTTGAAATCAAACATATGTTTTCATGGTTTTCTTTAGATGCAGAAGAGTATAAAGCAAAGATGGAGGAGTACTCCACCTTCCAGCGTCCCTTCAGCCCGGAAAAGATTCAGTTTTTGTTGGAGACGGCGAAAGTCAACATGAAGAACAACAAAGAGATTCTGCTGAGAGAGATGAGCAAGGCAGCTATGCGCCGACAGAGAAAAAACCAGGGCTGAAAGAATCGGAGCTCATTTTAAGTTCTACATCATATTATGCTGAGCTACTGTAACATAGCAAAGGCTTTAAAAAGTATAAAGAAAAAAAGTAACTAATGTATAACTAATCTTTGATCTTCTTTGTGCATCGTATGAATTCAGTTTGATTTTTTTGTGAGTTAAAACCAGCGGTTCCATCATGAGCCATTTATTTACAGCAAGAACCAGTTGGATGGGGATTAAATATTATAAACCCTGGTGTTACCTTTATTGTACTTTATCTGTCATGACCTCTGCTCCATTGACCTTTCCCCCCAGTACTCTCCCCACTCACCTGGCCCCGCACTGCGCAGCTGCAAGCCGTTCCTCATCTGTGGCTATTAAAGCAGTGAGGCTTGCAGGTGCCAGTGTGGGACCATTCTATTTTGTCACCTCCATAACCCGGACAGTTTCCCATCTCCTCAGTCACCATAACCCGGACATTCATCATCACCACGGACTCTGGCCATTCAATGCCCAGGATTTAGTTTGGTTTTGTCTTTATATTGCTTAGTTTGTTATGATATTCAATGGATTACAACTGTCATGAAGGATTATATATGAGTATGGAATGATATCGGTGCCGTATGGATTCATGTTTTTATCTTTTTACCTTATTGAATTTTTGATTGAAAATTGTTACACTTCGTTTAATATGCCTACTATAAAAAGTTGCTTTGAACATTAACTGATGAGTTTTGGTAGCTCATTTATCCCCTATATACTGTGCTGAAGATTATGAAGTAAAACCTTAAGTATACTGCAGGTCAGACCGAAGAAAGTTTATCCACCTCACTAAATAATGAAATGCACCTTGGGGATTTGCTGTTTCAGATCACCGAAACCAATTACCTGGTCAGTGTGAAAAGGCAAAAACCATACCAATCCAAGACGTGTATTGGGAAAAATTAATTAACTAATACTTGTTATATAATTATTAAGCATATTTAACTCTACTCAAATTATATTTATAGCCTAAGCGGTTGGTTAAGATAAACCTCTTGGAGGCTTCTCATTGTCTTTTCATTAATTTAATATCACAATTATAGTTTACAATCAGTTACAGTATTACAAAATATTTCAGCATAAGATTACTTTTAAGATTACAAAGTCACTTGTTAGAGAATCCTGTCTGAGTCTGGTCGTTGAGTGTACATGGCCTGAATGGACACATAGCACTAAGGGAGCTTTAACAACTTAGTCAACCACCCCTTCTTCAGATGTTATCTGTTTTTAGCTCCTGAAGGATCGTTGGTCAGATTCCTGATGAGTTGTGGGTATCGGTTCTCCTGGAGGCTCCCATTGTTTGTTACTATCCTAATCATCCCATCCCACACTGCGGTGACCTGCATGCCTGCCATGTAAATTGCTTCACTGTGATATCTTTTACAGTGACCTTTAAACTTCAAAAAGTCCATTTATGTATTAACATTTATATCTCAAATATAGACCCAGCTTTCCAGCTCGATGGCTGGCTTTTGTTCCGTGCGGACCGCAACCAGCAGTTGGGGAAAGCCCGCGGGGCGGATTATGCATCTATATAAACAAAGATTGGTGTACGAACTGTACTTTGGTTAACAGTCACTGCTCCGAGGGGATAGAGCATTTGACTGTGAAGTGCCGGCCACACTATCTGCCTCGTGAGTTTGCGGCGGTGTTTGTTGTGACTGTTTACATCCCGCTGGATGCTAAGGCTAATGTAGCACTAACGGAACTTCACAACCACATTAGCTTGCTCCAGCACAAGCACCCGGAGGCGTTTTACATGGTTGCGGGGGATTTTAACCACGTAAACCTGACAGACACTCCGCCAAACTTCTATCAGCATGTCACCATACCGACACAGGGGAACAACACGCTGGACTGTGTTTATACCAACAAGAAAGACTCATACAAGGCCACCACCCACCCCCACCTGGGCTTCTCTGACCACATCTCCATCTTAATGGTCCCTGCCTACCATCCTCTGCTACAACGCCACAGACCAACACAGAAGATCATCACTGTGTGGCCCAGCGACGCTGTCCCCGCACTGCAGGACTGCTTCCACCGCACGGACTGGCAGATGTTCAGAGAGGCAGCTGTCTGTGAGGGAGAGGTGGACCTGGAGGACTACACATCAGCTGTCCTCTGCTACATCACCAAGTGCACGGAGGACGTCACCAGCACCAGGACTGTTACGGACTATCCTAACCAGAAACCATGGCTGAATGCAGGGGTCCGGTCTCTGCTGAAAGCCAGGGATACTGCGTTCAGGTCTGGAAACGGAGAGGCACTCAGAGCGGCGAGGAGGGAGCTGAACGCCAGAGTGAGGAGGGCCAAGGCTGCATACGCTCGGAGGATCCAGGGGCACTTCACATCCAATGACCCAAGCAGCATGTGGAGGGGAGTGAAGTGCATCACTAACTACAATACCAGAGATGCACAATGCCCCAGGGACCCCTCTCTGCCCGATGCGTTTAACACCTTTTATGCCTGCTTTGAGGATGAGAATGCCTCACCTAGCACCAGACTCACCCCCCCACCAGATGAAGAGCCCCTCAGCGTGACCACAGCAGAGGTGAGGAGGAGCCTCCTGAGGATCAACCCACGCAAAGCTGCTGGTCCGGACAACATCCCCGGACGGGTGCTTATGGGCTGTGCACACCAGCTTACACACTGACGGACATCTTCAACACCTCTCTCACACAGGCGGTGGTCCCCACCTGCCTGAAGACTGCCACAATCATCCCCATCCCCAAAACATCCACAGTGACGGGCTTAAATGACTACCGGCCGGTAGCCCTCACCCTGATAGTCATGAAATGCTTTGAGAGTCTGGTCAGGGTCCGCATCAAAGACACCATCGACGTCACTGTGGACCCGCACCAGTACGCCTACAGGAAAAACTGATCTACAGAGGACGCCATCTCCTCTGTGGTTCACATAACCCTCACCCACCTAGAGAACAAGGACTCCTACGTTCGCCTCCTCTTTGTGGACTTCACCTCAGCCTTTAACACAATCATTCCACAGACTCTGATCCAGAAACTTCATACACTGGGACTGAACTCCACCCTGTATAACTGGGTACTAGACTTCTTATCAGACAGGCCACAGGCTGTGAGGATCCACAACATCTCCTCCTCCTACATCACACTGAGCACCAGCTCCCCCCAGGGCTGTGTGCTGAGCCCTCTCCTGTTCACCCTGCTCACACACGACTGCTCAGTGAGACATCCGAGCTGTCTGATTGTGAAGTTTGCGGATGACACGGCAGTGGTTGGACAGATTACCAACAACAATGAGCCAAGCTACAGGCAGGAGGTGGAGCACCTGGATGGCTGGTGCAGAGACAACAACCTCTGCATCAACGTGAAAAAGACCAAGGAGATGATCGTGGACTTCAGAAGGGGCAGGCATCCCCCTCCCCCCCTGCACATCAGACGGACAGTGGTGGAAGTGGTCTCCAGCTTCAGGTACCTCTGCACTCACATCTCCAAATACCTCACCTGGAAGACCAACATGTCCTGTCTGATTAGGAAGGCACATCAGCGCCTCTTCTTCCTCAGGAAGCTGAGGTGTGCTGGATTGGGGAGCGCTATTCTGACCTCCTTCTACCGATGTGTGGTGGAGAGCATCCTGTGCTCCTGCATCACTGTGTGGGACGGCAGCTGCTCGGCAGCAGAGAAGAAGTCTCTGCAGAGGGTGGTGAAGGCTGCACAGAGGCCTGTAGGGCACAGTCTAACCACCACTTCAGACATTTACACCACCAGATGCAGGAGGCCTGCCTCCTGCATCATGAAGGACCCCACCCATGGACTGTTTGTCCCGCTCCCCTCAGGTAGGAGGCACCGGACCATCAAAAGCGCAGGACCTCCTGACTGAGGAAACGCTTCTACCCAGAGGCTGTGAGACTGCTGAGCTAACTCCTCCTCTCACAAACTCAACAGACAGTTACACATAAGCTCTGCGGACACATGCAGCTGTCCCTGTATGCACTAGCCATTTTACTGCCAGCCACTTTTTCAGTCTGTACCTACTATTTTGCACAGTTCCGTTACGCGAATATTCTGCACGCACTTTATCTTATTTTATTTTCTATTTCCTCTGTACTAGTACTTATTAAGTTGCTCTCGTCCTTTGTACTTTTCTGGGTTTGAACTGGGACCAGGGGTTTTTAAATTTCATTTCTTCATGTTATACATGTCGAGATGGCAATAAAGTTGCCTTAATTATTGTATTGGCCATGGCTCAGTTGGTAGAGCGGGTCGCCCATTGACCGAAGGGTTGGCGGTTCGATCCCCGCTCTGTCCTAGTCAGTCCGTTGTGTCCTTGGGCAAGACACTTTACCCTCCTTGCCACTCACAATTGAATGAATGAATGAATTAACACTGCTGTTAATTCATGTTGTTAATATATCATGAATTAACACTCCTGTTAATTCATGCTGTTAATATATCATGTATTAACACTGCTGATAGCTATCAATCCAATCATATATGAATCAGACTTTAGTGAAGGGTGCATGAGTAATGATGGAGTAATATCTGATTTATGGTGAATTAAAATTAGGGCAGGGGCTTCCAACTTTCATATCCGTCACCTGCTGGCTGTGGTCTACTTACCCCTCTGCTGGACTCACAGCCCCTGGCCTACTCTGTCGACTACTGTCCCATTCACTTTTTTTTACTAGCTACTCCCATTTTAATATTAATATAACATATTATGTCCCAAGTCTCACAGAATGCTTGTTGTACGGGCTTTACGGGCTTATTCTGTAGTCATGACACACTACACCATTAGAAAAAGTTATATTCATGATGAATTAATGTATGAACAAGAGATATTCATGATGAATTAATGTATTACTTAGCAAAATCTTTTGAGTCACTATATGAGTCATGATATATTAATGATTAACATATCATGAATTAATGTATGAACAAGAGATATTCCAAGTATGTTAATACATACTGACTCATGATAAGTTGCCCCTTATTCTGCAGTCATGACATTATAATGATTACTACACCATGAGTTAATGTATGAACAAGCATATTCATGATGAGTTAATGTAATACTTCGCAAAATCTTTTGAGTCACTATATGAGTCATGGTATGACTCATACCATTAATTAATGTATAAAGATTTGATATTCAGAATGTGTTAATATATACTTAGAGAAGAAATTATGATTCAAGTGTTTTTTGCCTCTTATTGTAAAATCATGACATCACAATCATAACTATACTATTAACCAGTGTGTAATATACTATTACAATACAAATGATTTATATAAACCAAGTGAAATCATAGCATTGTGTATTTTCCAACTGTCATCAATACAACCAAAATACAAGATTGTGTACAACAACATTTTAATAACCAAAAATATCCAAAGGCAGATCACAGAGAGAGAGAGAGAAAAGTCATTCTTCACAGTCCACGGATGCATTGTCCTGCATGAAAAAAGTTAGAAAGTGCACAAAAGTCAAGTCAAAATCTGCCTTGTTCAGAGAGACAACCAGAAGGAAGTTTTCTCATCGCCTTCTCCGCAACCAGCTGTTTCTGTAGGTCACGCACGCCTAATATGCCGAATACCTACTTTTTCTGTCGGCTTGTTGCTGCAGCCCTTCCGTGGTGATACTGTAAAACACAAAAAGCAAAGATGGCAAACTCATGATGAGGACAAGGGGGAGTTTGTTAAAAAAAAAAAAAAAAATTGAGAACTACCGCGTTAGTGTATGTGACCTTTTCTTTTTTGCAACTGCATTTTTTTGCAGCATATTGTTGGGTCTAAACAACACTTATCAAATTTAACGAAACCAAGAGGAGACGAAAGATGTCATTTTTTGCCTCTGCAGAGGGAGAATTTTGGCAGGAAAAAATACAGAGTCTGTACCAAGCTCCTCTCTGCCTCTATTCTGCTTAAGATCTCCTCCTGCTTAAGCTTTTATTAAGAGATTTAGAAAAAACATGACGTGAGTTACTAGGACAGATAACAGGTTATAGAGAAGGGAAGTCTTCACACAGCGAAACTTTCAGATAAGCAAGCTACAGAAAGGAATGTGACCTTCAGATAAGCAGATGTCCAGCAAAATTTATATTTGTAGGTTCATAAGAACACTCAGACAATAAATGCTTTGTCTATGAGAATAGTGGAATTATATATTATAATAGAATAGTGGAAATCATATTTTGTAATAGAATTTACTTCACATACAATATAATTAATTCATATCTTATAATAGAATTTACTTCACATGCGATAGAATTTACTTCACACATATCAAAATAATGTCCACCATGCCAAACGCCAAAGCGATCACATGGAACAAGCTCCAGCAGGACCCACCCCTCTCTACTGTACCATGCCCACACTAAACTAAATATGTGGATTAGAGATGGTCTCCACAGCCACCTTTTGCACCACAAGAACAAAACCGTCACTGACACGACACTGTGTATAATAATAATAATAATAATAATAATAATAAGTCATATGTTAATTCATCATCAATCAGACCATGATTCCATCATTATTCATGTACCCTTATTGTAAAGTGTTACCCAGCCATCAGCATAACTGTAAACGCTACAGGCGCAAGACCTGATAGGTATCAAACCTGTGTAAGTCTCTGCATGAGGTCAGAACCTCCAATTGGGTCATCTCCAGGAATCTCCAACCTGGATAAACATCTCTGCAAATTATTGAGAAAGAAAGGACAACTCCATATGTTTTCTATATGACGGCATCACAATTTAAACCAAATATATGCCAAATCACATGGAAATTCCATAACGTTTTCATTGTGAGAGGCCCTGAAATTTATAAAAGAGACATTTCTAAATTACTAGTTTATATTTAAACCTTAATATTGTCTTATTTCTCAATGTGATCTTGTACAATACTTTTATTACTTTTGTCACAAGAGAAAGTAAACATTCTAATCACATATCTTGTGGAATATGTAAATACAAATTTTCCCCTCTCTCTCTTTTTTTTTTAATAAGCATGTATCTCACTTCAATACACTAACCGTTACTCCAATGGCATAAAAGATTTGTTAAATGACGAGGACAAATTTCATTGTACAATGTATAATGACAAAGTATTTTACCTTTCTTAAATCTCCAACATATTCCTAAGTTTAATTCTGTTTGAAAATAATGAAGAACTCAAAGCACTTCTAAACATTCTCATTAATGACCAGAAACACTCTGTTTAAATTAATTTCAGTAATAAGTTGTAACATGCAACAAAATTAAATTAATAAAGGCACATTTGATGTCCTGGCATGTATTGGTGCTTTGGCACATACGACGTCCTAGCATGTAATGCTGCTTTAACTGCTTTCAGGTCTTGAACAAACCACCATTCTGGGGCCACAGGGGACTCTAGTTTTGTACAGGGAAAACAGGTGAGTCGTTACAGATGATTACTCCTGCCTGGAAGAGAGACTCAAAAACTGCTCTTATACCTTCAACGGCATCTGTATGCAGTGGATATTGTGTTGCTGAATCCAGGCTGTATTTAAAAAACAAAAAACAAAAACACACACACACTTTGAAACACCTTCGGGAAGGGGGGGGGGGTGGACTCTTATTTTGAAACTTTTATTTTGACACTTCTATAAGAATAGGAAGTAGTGCATGACTTCAGGTTTTTCCAATTTACATTCTGATAACTTTGAAGGAGCACACCAGTGTGATTGCAGTTAATATTCTGTCTGATTGTGACTGAGAGAACTAAAAAAACTCGAGGGGAAGAATCCGAGTTGATCCATGATTGACCCCAGACAGCTTAGGCCTTTTTCAAGTTTAGGCTGATTTTAAAGAAAATACCCCAGGAAACTTGACAGCTGAAAATCACCGCCAGCTACCAACAGAGTTTGAAAACACTGTGCAAGATTAAATACATTGTTATGCCAGTTGATGACAAAGAGGCTGTAAATGCTTCAAGGACCAGAAGATAAAAGGCTTCAGTGTGTCCAGAAAAAATCATAAAAAGGCAGCAAGTGTTTAAGCATAAAATATTTAAAAATAAATAACTAAATAAAAATAAAATGGCTGAAGATGCACTAGGTAAATCAGTGGAAAGAGAAAGCGTAAAGAAAGAGAACTGTTGTGAAGGGCTCTTTCACCATGTACACGGGAACGAGAGCTCGAGTGACGACGCCGGATGGTAACAGCGAGGAATTCAACATCCAAACCGGAGTGCTGCAGGGAGACACCCTAGCCCCCTTCCTTTTTATAATAGTATTGGACTACGCTCTGAGACAGGCTATTAAAGGCAGGGAGCAGGAGCTCGGCTTCACTATTGTGCCCAGAAGGTCTACGAGACACCCTGTGGAAACCCTCACAGATCTGGACTACGCTGATGATATCTGCCTGCTATCCGACAACATAAGGCAGGCACAGGCTCTCCTAGCCAGAGTGGAGCTGCAGTGTGCTGAAGTTGGCCTCAGGCTAAATGCAAAGAAGACCGAGGTCATGACCTATAACATCCCCAAAGAACATCTGCCCCTAACAACAACAGAGGGTACTGCGCTAAGGGAGGTCAGCGACTTTAAATACTTGGGCGCGTGGGTCGGCTCCACAGAACAGGATGTTAAAGTGAGGAAAGCACTTGCCTGGAGTGCTCTTAACGGCATGACAAGTGTATGGAAATCCAACCTCCCCCGGCACATCAAGATCACTTTCTTCTCTGCAACCGTGGAGTCCGTTCTCCTCTATGGCTGTGAAGGCTGGACACTAACACAAGCCCAACAGAAATCCCTGGATGGGTGCTACATCAGAATGTTGCGTGTGGCACTGAACATTAACCAGGGCGAGCACATCACCAACAAGTGTCTGTACGAGGCATTACCAAGTGTGTCAGAGAAGGTAGCAGTAAGGAGGATGAGACTAGCTGGCCACTGCCACCGACACCAAGAACTCCCAGCCAAAAAGCTTGTACTGTGGGAACCAATACACGGGCATCGATCGAGAGGACGTCCCACACCAACCTTTGTGGACGTATTAAAGAAAGATGCTGGTGCAAAGAGCACAATTGAGCTGGCCAGATGTATGGAGAACCGAGATGACTGGAGACGCCGATGGAGGACTCGTCTGAGGACGACGTAGAGAGACCAAGCAAGTTAATTTCCTCAGAAATTCTGCTGATATGACTGAAAAAGAGCTCAAGACAGAATTCGCTAAGCTTTCTGGTGATGCACGTCGAGTTTTTGAAACTAATGATGATTACAGAGCTGGACAAGAAGCTGAGGTTCAAGCTGTGGGGGATCTGGTCCACTGGGACAGTCCTCTTGAAAGATGGTAAGGGGAGCTCACCCTGACCTGTTTGAGCAAGTGGATGTGGCCGCACACAGGTCAAGGACGCATTGGGACAGTATTGGTGTAGCCTGTGAGCCCAAGTGTGGTGGCTGTTTGTACAGAAACTGCCAGCCAGGCAGAAAGGAGAGGACTCTCGCTGAAGAAAGGGAGCGTTAGATCATATAAAAAAATGGCCTCACCTATGTTATTAGTGATGAACATGCTAAGATTCCGCATTGGGATGCAAGATATCTTTGGATAACAGATCCAGCTTGCCTTCCTAATAAGTGGAGTTGAGGCCACCTTCTTAAGAACGGAGAAAAGACTCCAGAAGAAACCTGAGGGGCTTGCTGCTAACACAGTTAAAGTTCATGAGATGGTGGAGCATGGAGCAACAAAGAGACTCACAAAGCAGGTGACTGATTCCTGGAATGGACCAGTCTGGTACATAAGCCACAAATCCCCATTCTGTCACCACTCCAGTACATCAGCAGTCAGCGGTTCAAAGGTGTTAGCATGAATTACCTACTTCTGAAAGACCCAGATGTGTTGAACCCCATTAGAGCTTTTCTGTGAAGGTTTTGGAGTGGACTACAGGCAGCCATTGCAGACATCCAGAAGATGAATAACTCCCTGTGGCTAGAAGACCATGAGGTGCACTTGCACAGATTCCTGTGGAGAGACAGGCAGGTCGAGGAGATTGGAGAATTCGCCATCACAAGAGTGAATATAGGTGACAGGTCTACTGGTTGCATAGCACAGCTGGCTATGCGAGAAACAGCACGGCTTCCCAAGTTGTCTCACCTGAAAGAGGCATGCAGAGTGTTGGAGAGCAGCTACGTCGATGACATATTCACATCCCATGACAATGCTGATTTCTTGTGGAGGCATTCCTCAAGACTGAGGAATGTTGATAAAGCTTACGTGTTGCCGAACCAGATGAGGGATGAGGATAACAAGGCCTTAGACATTGGATACCTGGTAGAGGAAGATAAATTCTACATAATGTCTTGAATAAACATCTCAAAAAGAAGGGGAACGATGAGGACAGGCCAAGACCTCCTGATGGAGGAAGTTCAATCGAACACACCCGATCCTTTGACTCGAAGAGAACTCCTGAGCCAAATAGCTGGGCTCTATGACCCCATTGGCCTGGTCACACCACTCAAGCAAGCACTCAAGGGTGTTATCCTGGTCAGGAAAGACTTTCAGGAGGCAGGAAGCGGAAATGTGGCCACTGGTACCTGGGACAAGCCACTCCCCTAAGGTCTAAGAGAGGAGGCCATCAGGCTGTTTCAAGAGTATGCAGTTAGGACAGATCACCTTATAGAGAAGTCTGACACCAAAAGGTAGGAAGGGAAAACTCTCAGATGGGAGTGACACTTCCTATGGGGCTGTGCTATACCTTCGATTGGAAACAGACTAAAGTGTAGCTGTCTGATTAGTGGAATCCAAAGCCAAGCTAACACCACTGGACCAAAAAGGAGATGCTGTCAAAGCAGAGGTCTGTGGTGCCATCTTTGCTTCAAGGGTTAGGAAGTATGTGCAAAAGACTTGTCGGTTGGAGATAGATGGTTAGTTCCACCTAGTGGATAGCCAAACTGCACTTGGAGCCATTCAGCGGGACAGTTATGGCGACCATGCGTTTTTTGCCAATAGGATTGGAGAGATTCAACAGTCTTCCCCCGTTGAAGACTGGTGGTGCGTGCCCTGCAACCTCAACATTGCTGACATCATCTCGAGGGGTGCTACTTTGAAGGACCTCCAAGAGTCTTTGCAAGCTGGACCAGAGTTTTTCAAGCAGCCATTGACTGATTGGACAATAAAGACTGCTGCTGAAGTTGTCACTGACGCCAGAGAAAACATCAGTAGGATACAGAGAAAGGCATTCTCAACAGTAATGACCAGAGCTCAGACCAAGAGGCACCAAAACTTGGTCTCCCAGTCCCAAGCCAGTGCAGTTGTTGATATGCCTCTACCAAAATTAACCTCAAATCTGTCTAATACGAACCATGAGGCAGGAAACAATGAGTGTTCACCAAGACAAATACCTGCAGCCTCAGTTGTTGAAAATCTTCTGGATGTAAAGACATTCAGCAGTTGGTCCAGACTGGTGGGTGTTGTCGCTTGGGTGAGAAAGATTGCCGACAGGTGGTTAGTTTTAAGGCACCAAGCTGTCAATCAAAAGACAAGTAAAGTATCAAACCCTAAAGAAGAACCTCAAGCACTTGTACTCACTTCTGAAGACCGTGAGTATGCTTTCAGAACCCTTTTCCTGGCAGCTCAAGCAAGTGTCACATTCCCAGACACAACCCTCATTCGTCTAGTGACAATAAGAGAGGAAGATGGACTCATCATGTGTGCCTCTCCTTCAGCCTGGTCTCTTCAGCCTATTGTCAGATTTGGGTGTAACCACTACAGGTTCACAGTTTCTGATTAACCCTACATCATACTTGGCTTTCACCCACAGGGAATCAGAGACAACCCCTAGGGCTGGGTGAACATCAGTGGTGCTGAGGAGTGTATGTGCATGTTCAGTGTCTGGGTCAGTATATAGAACATATATTGAACTGTTTGGCAATTTATTTTATACACATGTGCAGATGGTGAATAGAGAATATCTGGATCTGTAGTAACAATCCAATCCACTAGGGACGCACAGGGCTTTAAAGCCATGGTCCCAGGACTCTCCACTGATCTTTTTTTTTGAGAGTGTGATGTGTGGAATGCTGTCAGGAATCTTATAGCATTTGAGTTGTGAAGCTGTTAACACTACAGTTATTGCACTGCGCATGTCAGACCAATGAAAGAAGCCAATGGTCATGTCATCATTCAGGTCAGTGAGGAATTTTTCCTCATATTCCCCATCTGAGTGTGGAGAAACATGGAAAATCCATGATTTACAAATGGAATACAAAATGCAATTAAAAAGAAAACTCTACTTTATATAGCCTTTTTAAAGAATAGAACCAAACAATCTGAAATCACATATAAGACATAAAAATAAGCTAACAGATATATTAAGGAAAAGTAAAAAAGATTATTTTTCACAAGCAACTTACTCAACATAAAAACATGCAGGGAACATCGAAAATACTGAATAGTCTAATTAAAAAGAGAAACATTAATGCTGAAATACCAAATTATTTAAAAAAAAAAAAACAATACAACAATTGAAAGCACAATAGATATTACAAATTAATTCAACACTTTCTTTAATAATGTAGGATCAAATCTGGCAGGAAGGAACATGATAGACTGGATGAAAGATTAATTAAGATGAATCCTCACTCTATATTCATTGTAGCAGAGAATGAGTATGAAATAATAAAAATTGTACAAAGTTTAAAAATAAAAAGTCAATGGATACACAGTAAATTTTGCAGTGTTAAATCAACACTTAGAGAGTTTATTTAACTTATTCTAGAGTGTATTTGGTCCCATTGTCTCCAAATTAACACTGCAAAATCTACAGTGTAGTACTAATATTGACATGACAATAGATGATTAGACACCTATGTAACACCTTTTACATAAATATGTAATCTATCATTCGAAACGGCCATCTTTCCAAAGAAAATGAACGGCAAAAGTGATACAAATTTTTAAAAACGGAGATAAACATTTTTTAATAACTACAGACCCATCTCACTACTGTCTCAATTTTCCAAAAATAAATGAAAAACTTTATGTGGCTAGATTTGACAGCTTCATCAGTAAACATCAGCTATTAAGCAAACATCAGTACAGATTCAGAACCAAGAGATCCACCTCAATAGCAATTGTTGAGTTGGTTGAAAAATGAACAACAGCAATAGATAATAAGTAATATATGATAGGGGTCTTCATTTACTTACAAAAAGCTTTCAACACCATAGACCACATCATACTATAACTACACAGATATGGAATCAGAGGCACTGCACACATTTGGCTCAAAAGCTACCTTGAGGTAAGGAATCAATTTACACACTATAATGGACTAGATTCTGACATATTACCCATAACTTATAGAGTCCCCCAAGGCTCAGTCCTTGGGCCAAAGTTATTTATACTGTATATAAATGATGAAGGAACTGTAGGGGCAATGTGGTGGGAGGTAGAGGGAGTGTGTGGTAGGCAGGCAGAGTCTCGGTCAGGAGACAGATGGATGGATGGAGAGAGGACACAGAGCAGGTTTCGATACAATGCCAGAGGCCTTTATTTGTTGCCTTCAAACAAGGTATCTTACATTCATGTTGGTATAGTTTAGTGTGTGCTGTATAAAGGACATAAAAAGAACAAAGGATATAACAGTTGAGTGTCAAATAAACCAGAATCATAAACAATTAAATAAACAATAAGCTCTGCTAAATCATTACTATCAATTAACTCTCAACTGGAATGTACTACTAGACAGAAAGCCAGTTCTCAATATCACAAAATACAAGACTAATCTTTCAGTCTTTCTTGCTTTCATTCTATATGTGAAATTTCAATAAGGTGGGCACAAAAAGGTTTGGCTTCAGCCCAAAGCCTTTTCGGTCTGTTTTTACCTATTGTATATCTGTTTCTGTTACCAATTGTTCTGTTTTGTTTTTGACCGAAATTAATAAATGCAAACAAATGCATTCTGAGAGGTCACTGATGAGCGGAAAGTGTATTCTGATGTGTCAGAAGCATAGGCGTGATAGATGCTAGGTGGTGGTAGAGCACTTGCCCCTTTGCCCTTTATCAATGAAAGTGCTCTTTTTAAACTTCAGGGTTTTTAGTTTGTTTTAATGATGATGATGATTAGTATTATTATTAACACTTTAGTGGGGCCAATTTTGAAATTAATATTTTATAAAAGCTGCACGATTGAAAAAAAAAAAAGATCTGGAAACAGGCCACCTCCTCACACACTTCTAACCTTTATAGATGGGATTATTTTAAATTAATAACTTCTGTCATATTAGTGTTTTTGTTTTTTTTTCCATTGTCTTCACCTTGTTCTTTTTCTTTAGTTGATGTTAATGAGTTTGTTTCAAACACTATGGTTAATTGTAAATGTATCAGTTGTAACGGGTTGATTTCTAATAAGTCTTGGCCTCAAACCAGTCCATTTCATTTGTCATTCATACAAAATTATCGTCAAAAATTAAATATAATCTCACTCCTCACTTTACATTTTTGAGACATTTATTTCAGTCAGCACTGAATACCATCTACAATAAAATGGACAAACGTGGAAGAGGAAATGTTCTTAAAGTGGTGCAGTGAACATTGCTAGATTTTACACACTGCCAGTTACTCCCATTACTTTAAAAGGACTTTAAAAGGATTGTGCCTACATTTTTCAACTGAATGATCTAATAACCTTTAAAAAACTATGTTAAAATAAGTAATTCTGAAAGTGATGCTGTTACTTAAACTGTACTTTTCTAAAGTTTTAACTCAAAAATACAAAATGAAATGTTCAGTATTACGAATGTAAGCCAAGATATATCAACATTGAATCTTGCATTTATCAGCATTCAGACCTTTTCATTCTTGCATGACTCAGATCTGTTTTTTATTCACAAGTATGAGATTGTTTCCATTTTGAGCTGAGCTACCCATCAGTTCTCCTAAATCACTTATACACCTGTCTCTGGACAACCACATCAAAGTTCACATTAACCTTAGTCTAGTAGTTTTTTCCTCATATTTTGTCCTAGTTCTTGTACCCAAATACACATGTTTGAAGTTTAAGACAAAGATTCAAGTATGTGAACTTTTACTGGCTGTAACTGTGCTGTTTGACACGTGACTAAAACAGAACCTACATCACATCAGTTTAACCCTTTGATGCATATACTGGTCACTTCAGTGACCAGTATATGCATTCCACAGCTGTTCTCTTGTATATTCATGGGTTTTGTACCATCCAATACACTGACATGTATATCATTACTGTTTTTGTTTAGTTTTTTCATGCCTGAAAAAGAATAAAAACAGAAATAATAAATCTCCACTATTCTCTGATAACTCGAAAATGACCAAGCTTGGGTTTTTTGTTCTAATATATCAGATTTGATTAAAACTCAGTTATCCCACTCAGAGAGGACCTTACTAAGCATCAAGTGTAAAAAAGCACATTTGTGGAATAATGTTAAAAAAAAAGAAAGAAAGGTGTAAACCATTTTAAATGATATATTGTTTTGTTTTTCTGCTCTAATTAGCTTTTATTTTTTTGTAAATCAAGGTCAGCCTTAATATCAAATCATACATTTGACATTTTTTGTCCCTTTAAATGGCTTCTATTGACCATGATACCATTAAATTTTTTTGTTGCAAAAAACACAGTGACTTTTTGTTTTGCATTATTTCTATCTTAATGGCTTATGGATCAAAAACAGTAGTTAGTGTTTTGGCACACTTGGGGGATGCATACTAGTCTTGTCATTTTCTTTTGTTTACAATGTGCAAATTTTAATTGGTGGCCAAATTTGTAAAGATAATTTAAAAATGAGAAAATTTTGAATTCTGATGTTTAAATTTAGAAAAATAATATGAAGTTATTTAACACAAGTGTGTATAAAAATAGTCAGTAGACATGTGACATAAATCTGGCATAAAACATATACTATGTCTTGTCAAGTGCACCTATTATAAATATCAGATAAACAGTATTTGAAACAAAATATAGATGAGATACAATCCAAAAATAAAAGTTTACATAAAACTAATCAATAGATGATCTCTGGCTCTTTTCACTCACTGAAGAAAATATGATTGGCTGAAATCTTGAATGAGTGCACACTCATTTCATGAGATGTCCTACAATAAAAATAAACAACATCTGAGGGCTCCATCATTTCTTTGGAGATAAACAAGGTGAGAAAAAGCAACACAACAACTTTGAAGATGTTGTTGCTGGGGGAACTGAGTTGGTTTTTTGGATTGTATTTTTAGTGGACTTATAATGGATTCCAGCAATAAAATTATCCATCTTGGAATAAATTGTACTTTTCTAAACACTGGAACCCAATGGACTAAAGGAATCTGAAGAAACCCTGGAGACAGTTTAACTTCATGATGCTTCAAATTGTAACAACTTGATATTTTATATCACACTGTAAAAAATTAAAAAAACAAGATGTTTAAGATGTTTAAAGGGACACAAATGAACACAGTTCCCTGGTGTCTCTATGACCTGTCTGTAATACGCTTTGGTCAAAATACCACATTGATACAGATATACAACACAGCATCCTCTTCATCCAGGAGAAACTGCCCTCTTTCTTTAGCCTTACTGGTTTTAGTGCCTCATGCTTTTAACCAAATGAGCCACAGCTGACTCCGCCCCTGTCTTCTGCATTCTGTCGAGAGGAAGAAGAGAAGAGTTAGAAAAGGAGAAATAAACTGACACGAAGAGAGAAACTGAGACAAAGACACTGATGGACTAAAATCAGCTGGAGAGAGTCAAAGTGGACAGAGTGCTTTTACAGCCATTAACATCCGCTGATAGTATTTACTAGTCTCAAACCATTTAATATCCTCACATGTGCATTTCACAAATTTATGAAATGCCACAAAAAGAACACTAGCTCTTTATGGATTACTGCAGTCCCTGTAATCAACCACTAGGTGTCAGAGAAGCTCCATAAGTGTTTCCAGGGTCTGTATGTGGGTCAGTGCGTGAATCAAGGCCAGTATCTCCATACATGAACCAGTCTGCGTTTACACATTAAGCAATAATGTGGGTCATGTTTTTTTTGTTTTTAACATGAAGCCCATGTAATTTCTTAAGATTTTTATATTTGAACATCTGAACAAACTTAAAGATTGTCAAGTCATATGTGTTGGGTGAACTTTCTATAAATAGTAATATTAACGTTCTCCAAACCTGTGCGTATTGCTTTGTTCTAAACACATATCTCTTCATGAGCAAAACCGAAGTTTTGTGCAACTTGTTTTGTCGTTGGTTCATTTCTGCTTGCGTGTGACAAGAGCTAGTCTGACTGTGTTTACATAGATTCTCACCCAGTGTGTTGAGCGGTGCGTTACCTCTGTGCGCCCTACGTGTGCTTTGCGTCGTCAGTGAAGTTGGATGATCCGCTGCATGGTAGCGGTGCACGAGCATCCGCTTGCTCCAAAGAAAAGACACGAGCTAAAAACATGCACCGTTAGAGGATTTAACAACTGACATATTCTAAGACTGAAAAGAAAGATGACTAGGTACACTGCGGACAGAGAAATGTTCCCCAAATACCAAAGCGGACACTGAAGAAACACGACGCTGTGAGGACGGAGCTGCTTCAAATAAAAAATCCAAACCTATCTCTGCGGGATGAAACGGGGCTGATAACAAACTAAAGACAGGAAAAAATGGTCAAAGTTTGGTCGTGTCGTCTACAAGTGCGACCCCGAAAAGAGGCGCCCCGAAACAGCTGAAGAAAATGAGCAGCAATTGAACGAAGAATGCATGTCGTTTGGGATTTATCTGTGATTTTACAAACATATTTCATCTGTACATCATCAGGTAAGGGGCAAAGAAGTAAGTATTGACCTTCAAAACATTCAAACATCCAAACAATCACACACGTCAAATATAATCTGTACAATCAAGAAAATCTCTTTGGTACGTTTCAAGTTTGCTTTAGGACTTCCACCTATAAGGACAGTGTGAGCTGTTTAGGTTGGACGAATACAATCTGATCATTAATGACACATAAGACTGTAACCACCTACATGTGACTCACTTTTCCTTTTTTTAACACATGATCTGTCACTGATCACATCTAGACCACAGCTGTAAGATTCCATGTCACAACTCTGTACCTTTCAGACACATGCAAATCATAGTAATAATAATAAATAAGTTGTAAGCGAGGGGGTTGAAACGTACAGCAGAAGAGGGCAATGAACATCAAATACAAAAGAAAAAAAAATAAAGACGGGATGAAAAAAATTGAAGAGATTTGTTTGCAGTGACTGAATGGCATTAATACCAATACAAATAGTAAGTAAAGTAATGAGTGTACAGTAATAAACATGTTATAGTCATAATACAGTCACATATTGTAGTTACAATCCCTTAATATAATAACGTACAATAGTATGTGCTATATTAATAATTATAATAGCAGTATCCAGTAATACGTGTCAAAATAATACAGTAATATGTATCAATAATACAGTAATGTGTCATAATCATAATACAGTAATATGTGTAATAATATTACAGTATATGTGTCATAGCAATATGTATACATATGTAGCAATAATACTTTAATATGTGTCATACTAATAATACAGTAATATGTGTAATAATAATATACAGTAATATATGTCATAGTAATAATACAGTTATTAATGATGCAGTATGTGTAATAATACAGTAATATGAGCGATGGATGCTAGATTGGAAAGGACGGGGGAGTGGGACTAAGGTCTGCGGTTCCCGATTTCGTTGCTATGGCCTGAAATATGACACTCAGATGCAGCGCAGTCTCCAATAAGTCTCCATCTCCAAGTAATTCCCATTTCCTGTGAAAATATCCCCAAATAGGACATGACAGCAAAGATGATGCTGCTTTACAATAATCCACTTTAGTACAGTCTGTTATTAGAGTATAGTCCACTTTACACTGGTCTGTTATTAAAGTATAGTCCACTTTACTACAGTCTGTTATTATAGTATAGTCCACTTTACTACAGTCTGTTATTAGAGTATAGTCCACTTTACTATAGTCTGTTATTAGAGTATAGTCAACTTTACTACAGTCTGTTATTATTGAACGCTTCACTACAGTCTGTTATTAGAGTATAGTCCACTTTACTCCAGTCTGTTATTAGAGTATAGTCCACTTTAGTACAGTCTGTTATTAGAGTATAGTCCACTTTACTACAGTCTGTTATTAGAGTATAGTCCACTTTACTACAGTCTGTTATTAGAGTATAGTCCACTTTACACTGGTCTGTTATTAAAGTATAGTCCACTTTACTACAGTCTGTTATTATAGTATAGTCCACTTTACTACAGTCTGTTATTAGAGTATAGTCCACTTTACTACAGTCTGTTATTAGAGTATAGTCCACTTTACTACAGTCTGTTATTATAGTATAGTCCACTTTACTACAGTCTGTTATTAGAGTATAGTCCACTTTACTACAGTCTGTTATTATAGTATAGTCCACTTTACAACAGTCTGCTATTATAGTATAGTCCACTTTACTACAGTCTGTTATTAGAGTATAGTCCACTTTACAACAGTCTGTTATTAGAGTATAGTCCACTTTACAACAGTCTGTTATTATAGTATAGTCCACTTTACTACAGTCTGTTATTATAGTATAGTCCACTTTACTACAGTCTGTTATTAGAGTATAGTCCACTTTACTACAGTCTGTTATTAGTGTATAGTCCACTTTACACTGGTCTGTTATTAGAGTATAGTCCACTTTACTACAGTCTGTTATTATAGTATAGTCCACTTTACTACAGTCTGTTATTAGAGTATAGTCCACTTTACTACAGTCTGTTATTAGAGTATAGTCCACTTTACTACAGTCTGTTATTATAGTATAGTCCACTTTACTACAGTCTGTTATTATAGTATAGTCCACTTTACTACAGTCTGTTATTAGAGTATAGTCCACTTTACTACAGTCTGTTATTATAGTATAGTCCACTTTACTACAGTCTGTTATTAGAGTATAGTCCACTTTACTACAGTCTGTTATTAGAGTATAGTCCACTTTACTACAGTCTGTTATTATAGTATAGTCCACTTTACTACAGTCTGTTATTAGAGTATAGTCCACTTTACTACAGTCTGTTATTATAGTATAGTCCACTTTACAACAGTCTGTTATTATAGTATAGTCCACTTTACTACAGTCTGTTATTAGAGTATAGTCCACTTTACAACAGTCTGTTATTAGAGTATAGTCCACTTTACAACAGTCTGTTATTAGAGTATAGTCCACTTTACAACAGTCTGTTATTAGAGTATAGTCCACTTTACAACAGTCTGTTATTAGAGTATAGTCCACTTTACTACAGTCTGTTATTATACTCAGCGCTGCCCGGGTCCTGATGAGGGTGCGAAAACATGACCACATCACCCCCATCCTTCGCACTCTGCACTGGCTCCCCATTCACCTCCGCATACAGAACAAAATCCTCCTTCACACCCATCACTGTCTGCACGGTGCCGCCCCCACTTACCTCACTGAACTCCTCCGCCCACATACTTCAGCCAAAACCCGGTCAGGCCAACTGCACCGTCTGCACCCGCCCAGGACTCGGCTCAAGACCATGGGTGACAGGGCCTTTGAGGCTGCTGCCCCCCGTCTGTGGAACGCCCTCCCCGACCACCTCAGGGCTCCACAGATGCTGGACTCATTTAAAAAAAAAAATTATTCCGTGCTGCCTTTGCAGACTAATTGATTTTACTGTTTTTAGTTGGTTTTTTTTTTACTGCTTTTATTGTTTTTTATCAGTTTTTTTACTGTTTTACTGTGCAAATAAAATAGGGGCGACATGCAACATCTGCATAGTTAAAGTTGGTGATATTGTAAGCACTACATCGAATTTAATTCGACATTTCAGGACCGCTCATTAAGAGGGGTAACTTAGGCTGCTTAAAATAGATGGATTTAACGTCCTGATTATTATTTTGCTACTTGGCTGCTGACATCAGAGATACTACTCCTGGAGACCATGCGTTTGTGTCATCTTGTTTGGATTACTGTAATGCACGTTTTACCTGCCTCAGCAAATCATCTATGGATCGCCTACAAGAGATCCCAAATCCTGCTCCCAGACTATTGACCAGGTCTCCTAAAAGGTCCCATGACACTCCTATTTTAACTGCTGTCCACTGGCTACTGATAAAATTTAGAACACAATTTACAGTTCTTGTAGTTATGTACAGAGCTCTGCATGGTCAGGCACCAGCCTACACCTCTGACATGTTGGAGCCTTATGTCATCAGCAGGTCTCCGAGGTCCTCTGATCCTGCTGGTGATTCCTCGTTCCAGACTAAAAACTAAAGGAGACTGCACCTTTGAGGTTGTGGCACCCACTCTGTGGAACTCTCCACCACTACATTTAAGATCTGTGGACACTTTTAAAAAGCAGCTGAAGACACATTTGTTTAAACTGGCCTTTGTTTGAATTGTTGTTTGTCTGTTTTTATCTTGTTTCCTGCTTTTACTGTATGTTTTATGCCTTTTATGCAGTTTTATGTTTTTACTTTTATGTTCTTGAAAGGTGCTCTATAAATAAAGATTATTATTATTATTATTATTATTATTATTATTATTATTATTATTATTAAAGACTATTACTAGGCCAGTGACCATATGCTAATATTTTTCTCATCAATGTTTTTTTTTTTTTTTTTTTTTACCTTAGCTGAAAAATAAAAAGTGGCAAGTAACTGCAAACACTGCTAATGTTAGTGCTAACCAAGTTTGCTGTAACTCAGTCCATGGGTGTTACACCAGAACAGGCTAATGTTATGTACTAAATATTTATGCACCAATACCTGTAATGTAGCTATAGTAATTTATACTAATAAGATTATAGGGTAACATCATTGCAGTCTTAACATCTGGGGAAAAAACTGTTGATTCCTAGTACTGTGTTTGTGTGTGTGTGTGTGTGTGTGTGTGGGGGGGGGGGGCTTGGGCAGAGTGCTGAGCGTTTGGGGGAGGGGGACTGCTCCAAGACTGATACAGTTGGGGGAGGGGCAGATGTCTCCTCAAACCTACAGAAGTAGGTGTTTAGTTAATCTGCCCGTATATGGCCCCCTGCTGCCTGGACATTTGGTTTCTGGTGGCTTGGGATGATCTTCAGGCTTCTCCAAATGTCCTTGGGGTTCTTTTCCTGCAGCTTCTCTTCCATCCTCCTCCTGTAGCAGTCTTTCCCCTCCCTTATTTTCCTCCTCAGCTCCCTCTGGACAGTCCTCAGCTTCTCTCTGTTTGCAGACTTAAAGGCCCTCTTCTTCTCCTTTAAAAAAGCCTTTATGTCAGGGTTAATCCATGGTTCATTGTTGGAGAAACATCGTACTGTCCTGGTGGGTACGATGTTCTCCACACAGAAGTTGATGTAGTCTGTAATGTTCTCTGTTAGACTGTCAATGTCCTCATGAGAGATGCTGAATACATCCCACACCATTGACTCGAAGCAGTCCTTCAGAGCCTCTTCAGCATCCTCAGACCACTTCTTCTGGGTGTGGGTCAAGCTGGTTCCCTGTTCACAAGGAGTCTGTAGACCAGCAGGAGATGAACCAAGTTGTGGTCAGCTCTTGATGAGGTGTATGCCTCCTTGGTGTTGGCATAAAGTAAGTCCACTGTTTTATTGTTCCTAGTCGCACATGTGACATACTGGATGAAGTTGGGCAGAATAGAGGACAGAGTGGCATGATTGAAGTCGCCGGAGATCAATAAGAGGGCCTGAGGGTTTTGAGACTGAAGCCTGCTGACCGTGGTGTTGATGACATCACAGGCTGCGTCGGCGTTAGCAGAGGGGGGAATGTTCACCGCCACTGCTATGGGGCGTGTGAAAACTCTAGTTTTTTTCAGATAGTGTGGCCTCAGACTAACAGGCAACAATTCAATGTCTGGGCAGCAGTGCTGTCCCTTAATAGTGATGTGCCTAGGGTTACACTATCTATCGTTGACAAACTCTGCCACCCCCCCGCCCCCTTTCCTCTTACCACTCCTCATTGTCCGGTCTGCCCGTATGAGGGTGAATCCATCCAGTCTGACAGTAGCGTCTGTCTGCTCCATGGTCAGACATGTTTCTGTAAACATCAGCATACTGCACCATCGAAAGTCCTGCTGGTGTCAGGTCAATGTCGGCCAGTTCGTCTTGTTAGGGGGAGATCTTATGTTCCCCATAATAATGGACGGGAGAGCGTGTCTGTATCCTCTCCTCCGGTTTCAGCGTTTGACCCCAGTTCGGCACCCCTGCCTCCTCCTCCATAGCTCGCGGGGTATATCGGGCCATTCCGTTGACTTCACCGGTGAGTGCTAACAGCTGATCTCTGGTGTAAAACAAGAGCTGCCATATCTGCTCGCAGAGCCACAACAGCGATGAAAAAAAAATTGTTTGTGTTTAAAGTTGGTGAAAAAATAGCACCAGAAACACCGCGTATGGTGTGTCAGATGCATGTAAGTTTCCCAGATGTGCATATAAAAATACCAGAAGAAGGGGACATGAAAACACACAATAAATAGAAAAGACTCGTGAGAGTCCGCTGAACTGCGGTAAACAGCAGCTGCATGAGCGGTGCTGAAAATTTATTTTTTTTAACTACTTGATCGTCCTATAGAGATGACTTGGACTTACTTGAGACTTGCATGTATGGGACTTACTCCCATTGTTGATATTTACCTGTTTATTTGTACATTGCTCTCTTACTGTTGTATGTTCCCTAAAATCTGTGGACTCACATTCTGTACTTGGAACTGTTTTTATTTTTCCAAAGTCTGTGTACAAATATTTGTAAAAGCAAATGACAGCCAAGGACCTAAAAAGCTTTAAGACAAAACCCTATTCAAGAAATCCCAAGACTGGGGTCCACATTGTCTGGTGGTTTGCAGATATTCTGTTGTTTTTAATCCTAATAATGGTATGAATACAAAAGGCCTGCCACTGGTATCAGAAACCATTGGCACAGATAATGATGGATGGCTGAGGGTTCTACACTGGAATTACTTGTAGCGTGTAGCGTAGAAGTCTCTCAAATAAAAGATCTTTTGGGCACCAGACCATAAAGTTTGACATTTACCTTTAGCAATCATTTTACATCAATTAATTTGGAGAGAGAAAAGAAAGTTTAACCCGACTGCTCACTTCCAGGCTACTAAAAAATGACAATAACACCACACCATTAAATTAAGGTTTCAGTTAGTTCTTATTAAAAAACTCAAAAAAGTATAACAAACATTTCATCATAATACAAAAACAAACAAGTATCAACTATACTTTCAGTACATTAAACATTACATTTCTTGAACCAAAAAAAAAAAGTCTTGGGTGTGAAAGGGGAAGGATGAGCAGATGCAGGAGGATGTGGGGGTGTGTCACTGAGGTGTATGAATGGGTATGCAGGTCCACTGAGGTTTTTTGGGAATGATGAGGGGTTTCTTTGACCAGTCAAGTTCTTCCAGTTGAAGGTGTAGATGTGGGGTAAAAGTGAAACAGAGTGATGAGCCTCAAACTCACCCTGGCTCTTGGAGCCAGGGTGAGGTTGGTGGTGAGGGATATTGGGGGTGTGAGAGAGTCCAGGAACCTCTTCAGGTCAGGTAAAAGAAGCCAGGAGAGTTTGAAAAAAAGTCGCTTAACTCAGGGGGGGGGGGGGGGGGTAATCCAGGTGAGATGATGCTGCTGAGTCCAAGCAGGAACTGTTCCGCCTACTCCAGGGATTCCAGGCTTTTCTCTCCAGTCCTGAGGCCACTCCAGACCACTTTAGATTCTTCTTCCTTTTTTCTATTCAGTTTTCAGGCTTCTTTTCCTTTACTCGCACTCCTCCTGCTTTGTTTTCTGACCTCCTTCCTGTCTCTGCTTTGCTCCTCCTGCTTTGCTTGCTCCTCCTACTGATCTCAGGTGTGCCTCCTTCATAGTTTTCCTTCCAGTGATGTCACAACTCAAAGAATCTGCTACATGCGTGACGGAAAAAGTCAAAAAAATAAAATAATTTTTAGAGTTGGTTTAATGGTCCGTTCCACAGCTATTGATTAATTACATTGTTTAGTGTTTGAGTTTAATTTAGTATATTGTTGTTTAATTTGTGTCAGTACTCAATTCTGCAATACAATACACAGTTTTTACACAGTGTTTCCATGTACAAAATGGCAGTTAATGGTTGTTTAAACCAGTTGTGAATTTAATGGCTTTCTATTTTTCAAATATTTTTCCTCATCATTTTATTAATCAAGAACTTCTTTTTTTCTGCAGCTCAGCCTATTACATCCAAGCTTGATGAGGGTTGGTGGGCATATAAGGATGTGGTCCAGGGAAGCTTTGTTCCAGGTAAGACCATTACATCCCTGCTACCAAAATTTTTGGAACAGAAGACAGAACAAAAGCTATGAAAGCCAAAGAAAAGCTTTTCAAATGACTAAATTGTCCATGTGTTGCATCAAACTCTTCTTGAGCTGAGGTTGAGAATAAAACTATCATCACTGTGAATCATATTTATATTCACTCAAACTCTGACCTCAATGTTTTCTCATAGATGCATTGTATTCAATGGCAAATGTATCTAATGGCACCTGTGGCACCAACATCTCTGTTGGCCCAAGGGCTGACCTGATTGTCTTAGGTACTGTTTGGGATATGATGTTTACATCTAAGCTTCATTTAAGTGTAAGATTTAAGTGTATACTGTGTACAAGGGGGCAGACAACCTATTTTTTCTGGATCCACCACTGTTAGCAAAAGTAAAAACAGAGCAGAAACCAGTGGTTTAAGAGTGCAGGAGCAGCAACCTCTTTAGTAATTACCCATAATATTCTTCATACGGAGGCTGTTTACTTTTTCTCAGTAGAATGTTTTGGATGCTTCATGGTCACATACAGTCCAACTCATGAAGTCACTAGATTTTAACTCCACTTTGTAAAACCTGGACTCCAGCATCAAGCGTCAAGGCACAGTTAAGCAGACTGAAGCATGTACATACCTGCTTTGTATTTTTTTTCTGAGTAGTATTAGAAGCCAATCACTTTTGCAGGTGCATTACATGAATACAGGTGTTCACATAATAACCTGTAAATTAGTTTTTTGTGTTTTTGTGCCAGGAGTAGATAGATAGATAGATAGATAGATAGATAGATAGATAGATAGATAGATAGATAGATAGATAGATAGATAGATAGATAGATAGATAGATAGATAGATAGATAGATAGATTTCGGTATTTCGTGGTCAGCTGAAGGGGGGGGGGGTATTTCAGCAACAGACTCTCATCATTACCTCTGACAGTCTAATTATGTTCCACTGGGGAGTGTCTGTAGTTGGAGGAGGTTCGCTGTGAACCATCAGGGGGGGCTTTTGGGACTTAAGCCCCGCATCTTTTTGGGGGGGGAATCTTGTAATAAAAGGCAACTGTGTACTCCACTCCATATAACACATATTAAAACTGATAGGCAGCAATCCTACATCAAAAGTAAAATTTCCCTCATTCTTAAAATGAACGTTTTATTTGATTTGATTTGCCGCAACTTGTAACTCATAATAAGGCATTTCTTTTAAAAAAAAACTAGCCGTGATAATCAAGTTGTTTAATAATAATAATCAAGTCAAATTGTTCACAAAAACCAACGAACTGACAAAAAGTAAAATTTATTTAAATTTAAAATTAAAATTTTAATTTAACTGAAATAATTCAAAATTCTAATTAAAAGGGGGGAAAATGATAACTAACTTAAACTGTATCTTGTGCTTACAAAAAACTAAAACATATAACAATCATGGCTAAAATTGCCTTTGTTTTCGTCTTTGTCAGTGTCAGACTGATATTGATTTATTTGGCTCCAGCTGTTTTAGACGGTATATGACACTTCACAGTCTATCATGTCTGTGGTTTACAGTCTTCTGCTCTAAACTCTACCTGGAATATACAGACTAAAGCTGGGACAAAGCAGCACAGTCAGGTATTGGGATTTATTTTAGTCAGTTTGAATTTTTTTTCTTCAAGTCGGGTGTCAGTGTCAGACTGATGAAGCCTAACCAGATGTTAGTCTAGCCAAGGAGTAGTTACAAGCAGTAAAAAGGAGCAGAATTTATCACAATGAAAGGTCTTCCAAGCCCTAACCTGCACAGTTTCAAAACAAAGCAAAGGAGCAACGAATGCTACACCTGGTTTATTTGTTTCTGTCTGGTTTACTGCTGGTTAGCTCGTTTCTATATGCTAATATCTGACTGGTTTCTACATGTTTAACTGGTTTTCTGCTGGTTGCATATCTGCCGACCTTTACGCATTTTGCGTAGCAACTACACATTTTGACACCAAACTACGCTGCTACGGTTAATCACTGCAAAATACGCATAAAGGTTTTTTTTGTTTTTTTTAAATTACTTATTTATTTTTGGGTCACAGTGCGCCCGTTTCCATGTAGTAGTAATAGTAGATTGCTGTAATGGAATTGGGCAGCAAGTCGGAAGGGGAACGCAGACCGAAAAGTCACTAGATCTAAACTCCACGGCCTGTGAATAGCAACCTTAGCTGTCCCTGTCTGACAGTGAGTGCGAGTAGGCCATACGAGCTGTGGATCAACTGAAACGGAGGTAGCAAAACTGGTGGTCAGCCCTCGTCCGCTTTCTGATTTTGACTTCGCTCATCACCCGTCTTGGTCTTGGTACCGTCTCTGTATTATATTAGTAGTGAACACAACTCAAATCACCTTGGTTAAGGTAAATGTGAGTTGGCCAGGGAATGGGAATTGTGAACTGCTTCCAAAACACTTCGATTATATGACTTTAGAAGTTCAGTCCAAACATTACTTCACCCCAAATCTCCATATTTTAACTCATATTATAACTTTACTGTTGCTGCTCGTTATGATATGACGACTAAAATAGTATTAAGCAGGCTTCCATAGTGTGAGAAAATATTACCGACTGACGGTAGGTTGCATGTCTGCTAATTGGCAGATAGCAGCGAACTACATGGGTTCCCATACACTCAGATCATCGCGGGACCATTTCATTTAATTTGAGAAGGACAACACCTTCCTGTGTTTGGCGCCCACATATGGCTATGAATCCGTTCAGACACGGATGGGAATATTTGTTTCCTCTAAATGCAATATTTTAATTTAATCAGCACCGGATTGGATTTAGACATCATGTTGCAGCTAACTGTAAACTGTGCTGTCATGTCGGCCCACAGTCATCACAAATTGCATTTGTGACTGTTTGGTTATTGTATAAAATGTATTCAAACATACTCTAATTTTGAAAGGTGTTAAATTTCAGAGTTAAAAAAGTGAGGGGAAAAAAACAGAAAAAAAATATCAGTGTCACGAATTTCAATGTTTAGGGGCACTCAACTACAATCTACTGCAATATACCTGGTGATGAGTAATTAAATAATATAATTAATATAGGCATACAAATATACCTTGCTGCAATGTGTGCCGCACTGCCGAACTGCCGCGCTGTCTGGCTGCTACACCGCGGTAAGTTGCTACTCAAAAAAATTTTCAAAGGTTGGCAGGTATGTGGTTGGCTGGTTCATCTTTGTTTGGCCAAAATGGCTAGAACTGCACCACACCCCCCACTAACCCCCTCAACCTGCAAAAGAGAGTTTATAAATCATACTGTAAATATGTTTGTGTGCAATGTCCCACCTCAACATGGCCCAACTGATCCACGACTCACCTTTCTTTGAATGGGATTGTGAGGAAGATAAAATATATGAAAACAAACTAATACTAAACTCAAACCAAAACTAAACATTCCCAAAAAAATATAACTAATAAAAACTAGCAAACCGGCTTAAAAAACACATTAAAACTAACCGAATTAGGGAAAAATGTAACAACTAACTAAAATGAAACTATGATGGAAAATCCAAAAGTATTATAATCCTGATCTTTAGTTGCCAATTCTTCATTATGCTATTTTATTTAGAATGTTGTGTTAATAGTTACTCAGTGTTATATATATATATATATATATATATATATATATATATATATATATATATATATATATATGTATAATATATATATGTACATTATATATGTATTCATTTGCAATACATTTCCTTCCCATTAAACAGAGATGCCTTGTGGTAAGGAAACCTTTCAGTCTCTTCAATTAAAAAATGTCTATTTTCATGTCACAGGGTCAAAGATATAGAACACATTGCATTGACTATTTACTATCAAGAGAGACAATAGACATGGGTAGGCAAGAAATTGTTGATAAAATTACTCACTGCATCTTGTTTCATCAAATTTTTTACATCTGCCACTAAAATCTAGGCGGTAATGTCGGCCATAAATTAACTCATTGTGTTCGTATCTACATCACACACACTGCAGCCAGTGACAAGCCACAATCAATTGCTGGTAACGATTTAAAAAAATGAGCAAAAAACTGAACTGAGGACTTAATGCTGAAA
The DNA here is from genome assembly GCA_020466265.1 of Siphamia tubifer. Lineage (NCBI taxonomy): Eukaryota > Metazoa > Chordata > Actinopteri > Kurtiformes > Apogonidae > Siphamia > Siphamia tubifer. The sequence continues at coordinate 5,271,122 of CM035790.1, forward strand.
AGTTTGACCACACAGCTATTGTGTTCTCCCGAGTATTTTTTTTCATATCACAATATATATCCCAGGGTTAAAAACATCCCAATGTTAGATTTTTACAATATCATGCAGTCCTAACTGACATATTTACTGTCAACTTCATCATTGGGGAAGCGAAGCTGGCAATTTTAACATCTAGGAAAAATAAGATAGAGGCGAGGGCAGGGACAGAACCAGCCTCAGTCTGGCGCTGTAACATCAAGTGCAGACTGAGGCTGGAATTCACTTTTTATAAAATAACCAATGATTTGAACAGTTTTAAAAACATTTGGGCTTTTAATAAGACATTATGGACTGTACAAGATGACATGCTTGTTTTTACTGATTGTCTCTCTGGCTAAAAGTGTTCACCTTTTGGTTTCGTATTGTTTTAAATTCATGTTTATATTTTTTACAATCACAGAAGACTATTTATTGTATATGTGAATAACTAAACATATGAATAAATGTGGTCGTAAAAAAAAAATCTTCTTATTATCTACCAACTGTGGCTCAGTTGGTAGAGTGGGTCTCCCAATGACCGAAAGGTTGGTGGTTCATGTCCCAGCTCTGGTTGTCCACATGTCAAAGTGTCCTTGGGCAAGACACTGAACCCTGACTTAGGCCCCCAGTAGGACAGACCTTAGAAACCTACTGGTGTATGAGTGTGTGTGTGAATGTGAGGCTAATGTAAAGCCAGCGCCGTAGCTCCGCAGACGCACATAACGCGCACTGCGTAGGGCAGTTTGGTGCCGGCAGGGCACCAAAAGAAATCAGGGTCGTGGGGGAAAAAAAGTGTAAACCATATTAATAATATGCGCTAATATGTTTAAACAATACAAAAACAACATAAACCAATTTTCCAGAGAAAAGGGGTGAATCTGCTTCGTGCCCCTCTCTTCAGTCTCATGGTGCCCCCTCCCCTCCCAGTGGTCTGTTCGATTATGCCTCATTCGCAATTTGGTGAACACCTGTGCTGTGCGAATATGGCCTCGAAATGGCAGCAAGAGTCTGGAGCTGAGAAGAGGAAAAAAAAGAAGAGATGATGCAGGAAATCATCAACCTTCCTACTTAGGGCACCCAAATGGTTAGCAACGGCCCTGTGTAAAGCGCTTTGAGCACCGTGAAGGTGGAAAAGCGCTATATAAGCGCAGTCCATTTATTATTATTATTATTATTATTATTTTGCCCAGTTCTTGTTCTGGTTGTTATTGTTGGTATCATGGTTGGTATTGTTTCTAATATCAATACTGTCTTGTCAGGGTTTTTAGAACTTTTCTTCCCTGTACCCCCACCACCTTTTTCTTTTTTCACCACGACATCAAAATGTTTAATCACCCCATAATAAAGTCAGTAGAATATCAAGCTGAACCTCATATATGGTATAAAGTATCCTTGGTAAAGCTAATTAGCTTTAGCACCAAAAGGAGCCAGACTAATATTCTACAGTTAAAGACGAAGGACTGGACAGATTTAAAATAAAAATAACTAAATAAAAGAATGAAAGGAAGGGGAAAAAATCATGCCTTAATAATGAGATGCAATAAAGTCTTTTACAGGAGACAATTCTGAGGCACTAAAAAGAGAGGGATTTTTTGTTTTTGTTTTAATTTTTTTGTCTGTATTTGTTCTCATTATTTAACACCACAGAGAGGGAGTCAACATTGTTTGAGATCAATGCATTTTTTAGTCTTGCAGCCAAATATTTTAATATTTAGTGCATGTGTGTGACCATCATCGGTCCTCCCTGAAAGCTGAGCAGACATCCTTTATTAGAACTCTCTATTATAAGACAGGGAGGGCAGTGCTACACCTCAGTGATGTGTGGGGGAAACAAAGACTGGACAGAACGGACAGGATGGACAGGGAAAGAAATGAACAGGCGGTGCTATTGCAGTTAAAGATTGTAAGGTGGTGTGTTATTCCCAACTACTAACTGTCCATTAATAAAAATACATAAATAAATTGAAAAAAAGAGGACAAAACCAAATCAGTACAAAAGAAAAAGAGATTCAATAAATAAATAATTAAACAAAACGGTAGTGAGCACCATAATTGTGGATGACTTGATAGTATAAAATAGAATGCAAGAGAATAGAATAGAATAGGCCAGAAGAGGATACTAGTGCAAAAAGAGAATGAGTTTAGGGTAAAGATTCTGGAGAGATTCTCAGCATATTATGGCGGGTCCCATCATTCACTGAAATGGGACTCGGCAGTAGCTGGCGAGACACGATCAAACATCCAAGTGTGAAGGGCCCCGAAGCCCAGAACAGCAATCACAGCAAGGCAGGGCCAAGCCAACAGGGCACCCCCCATCCCGGGCCGCAGGAGCCACAGGGCGTCGCCGCTAGAGAGCCACCGGGGCCACCGTGAATGATGCAAACCCGGAGAACAAGAGGGAGCAACTACAGATCCCCCCAGCACACCAAGGCCGACCCAGGCGGCCCGGGGCACAAGGACCCAACCCCAACCCCGCCCACCCCAGCCCCCACCAAACCCCCCACCTGACCTGCCCAACACCACCCCCACACCCTCCCCCGAGGGGGCCAACGGCCCCACACAGCCAGGAAGCCAGACACTGGGGGCCGAGCGGCCCACCGAATGGGCAGCCCCCAGCCCATCACAAGGCAGGCCGCTACTGGGAGTCGGTCAGAGGACAACGGAGCCGGGACCCTAATATTTTACAGTTAAAGACGAAGGACAGGACAGGTTTAAAATAAAAATAAATAAATAAAAGAATAAAAGGAAGGGGAAAAAATCATGCCTTAATGATGAGATGCAATAAAGTCTTTTACAGGAGACAATTCTGAGGCACTAAAAAGAGAGGGAATTAGAGAAAATCAAATGACTCAAATCTCACGATACTAACTACCCTTGCCGCGCAATCCCCATTCATTACATGTATGGGTCTACTCATGCTTCATCGGCAGGGGAGGCGGGGATAAAAGGTTGTCTTTCAAATTCCTCTGTGTTCAATAGGTTGGTTTACAACCAAACAGCGTAATCTTTAGGATAATGTCGTTAGAGCGCTGGAACGTTCATGAAGGAGTCTGGAGAAAGTTATGAATGACTAAACATAATTGGGGATTATGGATCTTAACAACTGTTGTTGCTTCTGTAAAGATAATTTAAAGATTTCTGGCATTTTCTCACATTCTTCTCTCATCTTTTATTGAAGGAAATCGCCACTCAGTTGGCAGCCATCTATCGTTGTTGTTCTTATTCTATGGTTGTTTTTGGTTATTTGTTTCCGAATCGTTGCAGTGTCACTATGTTACTCCCACTCTATACTTCACCGTGATTCATTGGCCAGTTTCTGGGAAATCTAGCTAAAAGTTACATTGAGCCTACCTAGACTAGTATGGTAGCACATTATATTTGCTGTTGCTAGCAGGGTCTAACACTTCCAGGGTAAGTGTGAGGTGCAAAAAGGTATGTGATGTGAGCAGCTCATTTCTTTTCATAGTTTACACATTGAAAGCAAGCGAGCCTGATGACACCTACAATGTAATAATCATTAGCACAAGACGGGCTAGTTCTAAGTTTGGTACTGGCTAATAACACCTTTTTCATATCAAAGACATCAAAGACTCAAGTGTGTCTCATCAGGTTTATTGACACTCAAAAGGGTGAAACTAGAAAGGGCATACAAATTTCCCAGTTACCATATGTTTTTGTGTATAATGCTATGCTACCTGAAATATCAGAACAATACATCTCACATTGTGTATGCCATTTTGACCACTTCCTGTTGAAATAAACTTTATTGAAAACAGTACACATTTGTGAGAGCTACTGAATTCAACCACTAGGTGGTGCTAAATGGACATGAAAATCTATGAAACAGAGAAAATGGTCTGCACATTTTTTTTTTATTTGAATGAACTTTTTATGCATAACAGAACACTCCCCGTCTGGCGTAATATAATGCCATAATTATCTTAAGCAATTATGACAAGGGGACTAGAACAACAATCTCTGTAATTGGCCTAGTGAAGACTTTCATTCCGTCAGATCTGTAAATGTTGACATCTACTCTATGGACTTCACTGTCTTTAGAAGGAAACACCTGAGAAACAAGTTCAAGAGGCCATTCATTTCTAGGTATTTGACTTTCTTTGAGAACACCGGTACTTCCTGGAGTCACATTAGTTTGGCATTTATGCCCTGGCTGAAGTGTAGGCAGGAATTCTTTCCTCCATTTGTTCCAAAAGGTGTTGGAGAGATGCTGAACCTGGTGCTACTGATGTTTGTAAAGGTCCCACACTGAAAGGTTGCCTACTGGACCTTGGAGTGGTGCCTCTTTTAAGCGTGAGAATAGTTGCTGGAGTCAAATCAAATGGGTTTCAAGGGTCGCAAGAAACAGTAACAATGGACCTAGCGTTTATAATAGCAGACACCTTTGCCATAAAGGTAACAAGAACTTCGTGTTTCTGAGCTGGAAAAACAAGACCAACCATCCTTTCCCACAATCCACCAAAGTGGGAAGCATGTGGTGCGTTAACAAATCTACAGCCTTGTTCTTTCAAAGAGGTTTGTACAGCTATAGTGTTCATGTTTGAGGGGATTTTGAGTTCCTTACATGTACTGACAAAGTTTGTACCCGTTTGAACCCGTTTTCACAGGTCCCCTAATAGCAAGAAATTGTGTAAGTGCATTCATAAAACTGGATGTGTCGAGTGACTTGAACACTTCAATGTGGACGGCCCTTATATTTAAACAAGTGAAAAGGACAGACCACTTCATATTTTGTATGACATGTCCTCTGGTTCTTGTTGAAGACACAAACCATGGACCAAACACATCTATACCCACATTTGTGAATGGGATTCTGTTGAAAAACATTCTGGTGGGAGGTTAGACATTTTCTGAATACTGACAGGAGCTGGAAGGCATTTGCATGTCACACAATGATATATAATTGTGCTCCGTTTTCTTTTATGATCCGCCATCTTGCAGGACATACAGCTCTTTCTGTGAACAAGCAACCTTGATGATGAGTTTGCTCATGGCAATGTTTACTGAGAAGGGCAGAAACATGATGGTGGCCAGGAACAATGAGAGGATTCTTTTCATTCTGTGAAAGAGTGGGCGGTTACTCTTGCGAGTAACCGCCCACTCGCAAGAGTCCATTTTCATCCAAGAAGGGGTCCAAAGTTTTTTAAATGACTGGTTTTGGGGAGCATTTCTTGTTTTTGTAGACACTTTATCTCATTAGCATATTCATCCTGTTGCACAACTTGGATGATAACATTTTGGACTTGCTTAAGCTCAGCTACAGTGACTCCAAATTCACAGTTGTGCCATCCATGACACTGGTTGGGTTTTTGTGTGTTTGGGATCTAATGATGTGTAGCCAACGAGTGAATGTGTGTGTGTGTGTGTGTGTCTTTCAAGTAGGAAACTGAAAATCTGTTTGGAACAAGTAGTAACTTTGAGAGTGATTACCTGTGGTCTAACTTTGGCATCAGTGTTGGGCTCAACAAGCACAAAGGTGTCTTTTAGCAAGGTCCTGGTTTTTATGAAGAATATCTGGGCCTGAGGACCAGTTCATAAAGGGTAGCTTGTAGGCAGGAACAGAATGTGTAGCATGATCTGCAGGGTTCTGACTGCTGGATATGTAATGCCACTGACTTGGCTGAGATGACCTGCATATTCTTTTGACACGGTTGCTATCATCCACATAAAATCTACGTTTCATTGTATATATAACCTAAAACTACTTTGCTGTCTGTATAGAATGTAGTGTTGTAAAATTCAACATCTAACCTGAGATCTCTAATCTGAGATTAGGTCTGCAAACTCTACTGCAGCACAGCACAACACAGCAACACTAAATTCTAGCCTTGGTATGGTCTGTTCAGGGTGTGATGCTAACTTTGCCTTGCCCATAACAAAGCCGATGTCACAGTTTCCTTCTACACTTGTAAATTTTAGATAGGCTACTGCTGCTATTGCTTTGGTGGATGCATCAGAAAAAATGCACAGTTCTGTCTTGTGAGCAGTAGAAGGGGAAATGCGTGTGTACACTCTGGGTTTTTGAGTGAGTCTAAAACTACATTTCCTTTCACCACATATTTCATACAAAATCAATAATTTTTTTTATCATTTTTAAAGGATGTGAGGAGTAGTATTGGGGGCCTTGGAACAAATTAAGGCTTTTACATGTAAAATGCACGGTACAAAAACACTTCTGGAATTTCGTAAGTAAAGGTACCACTGGACTATTAGTTTGTAAAAAGGTGTGGAGTTTAAAAGTTTTACTTCTTCCCACTCCTTTTGAAGTGCAATTTTTTTTTTATTTTGATCATTTTGATTGATGCCTTCATGTTTTGATGTTGTGTGCTCGAAATAAAATGGAATTGAACTGAAGGTTCAATCACCAAATTGGCACAGATTGCATGAGGACATGACACTCTTTAATACCCTGTTTGGAAAAAAAACCCCTCTTATAGATGTGTATAAGTTTACTGTGATTGTGTTGATTTTTTTGTTTGAAATGTATGTTGTGGTCGTGAGGATTTTGCTGTGGTGTTATGCCAAAAAGCAGAGTAGTTTTACTGCACCATGGCAAAAACTGACCAGTGGAAATGCTGAGTTAGTTTTATCACTTTAACCTCTTCCACCCTGACCATATGTTCAGGAAAAACACCTAAGAAAACATACCCAAAGTAAATGAAGAATTGCTCCACAAACCTAGAGTTTATACGGATGTTCTTTGTATATATGAATATCTACAGAGTTCACAGAATCTATTTCCATTGACTGAGTAAACCATATATATATATATATATATATATATATATATATATATATATATATATATGGTTATATATATAAATATATAATGTATATGTATGTATGTATGTATATTATTAGCTAACCTATATTGTTATTATTGTATAATTGTACATATAATACCTTGATATTGTGATCTTATTATATTCATCTTTTACTTAGTTTATCAAATTACGTTTGTATGAATGTGTTTGTGCGTGCAAAATGATAAGTGAGGTGAATTGATGCAAAGGACTTGATTTGTTTTTCAGTGTGTGCAAATGAAGTGCAAATAATGTTCAAATGAAGCAATGTTTTGTTTTGTTTTTGAGTGCCTGCTGTTTTGTTTGTTGCATATCGTCGAAATAAATTGAATTGAGAAAATAACTTTGAGCAAAAGTTGAAACAAATATCCATTGTTGACATTAATTAGGTTTTTCAATTGATGAAAATTTCCACAATTTTCTCGGCCCGGTGGCTTAAGGGGTAAAAGCAAAGTTTCCTCTGTGTGTAAACAGACATGAACAGTTGTCTCCGGTGTAATTGCATTTATCACCGTGTCACTTTAGTTTCTGTCTGTCTGTATTTCTTTGCTTCAGACTACACTTGTCCTTCAGGTTCATCCTTTGCTTGTACAGTTCTTATGTATATTTGATCACATCTGTGTCTGCTTGTCTCCCTGTCTCCTTTTATCTTCTCCTTCCTCTTGCTGTTATTCTCTCTCATCTTTGCCCTTTCAGCTCTCCTCGTCCCTTTTCTTTGGCTTTTTTTCATGGCTCGTCCACTTCTTGCTTTGACTTGATTCTTTTGTTGCTTTCTTTCTCTCCAGCATCTCCTCCACATCTTGTCCCCAGTCACCCATCTTTCTCTTTCTATTTGTTATCGCTCTCATTTTTCTTCTCTGGCTCTCTTCTTTCCAGCCTGAATGACTCTGAGATGTTGCTGTCATTCATTTTCTTCTGTCGGCAATTTGAGGCCGGTGCAAAACCTCAGAGGAATCTCACTGCAGTGGGAGATGATGCTGATGAGGCCATGATGCTGATCAGGCCATGAATGTGCAGGATTTGCTGGTCAGGCTAATGGATAAATAAATTATATACACATTCATTTTTCAGAGGATGAATTAAAGCTGCAAGGATCCTTGAAATACTAATGACATTTTCATCAGCCCAAGCAGGAGATTGGGTTCAGCACTAATATTCACCTTAGTATGATCAATTCAACCATCTTTGGCACAGTGAATTTGGTTCTCCCAACCAGTTATTAGAACGAACTGCCATGGATGAAATAATACTTATTTAATCAGGAAAAATCAGAAAAGTTTCAAAAGCATTGGAAAATAAAGCCTTTAAAAGTGAGTTACTATGTGGATAATGTGCTTTATCGCGATACTCAGTTTTGTGGATATGGACAGGAAATGTAGGAAAAATATTTATGACTTCAAAAAGTCATAAATATGAGATTTAAAATTATGCCATTCTTATTATGAGATAAGAAAGTCCATAATTGTGAGAAAATGATTTAGAATTATGAGTTAAAATGCAATGTTGAGATAAAAAGTCATAAATATAAGATAAAATTCAGAATAATGATATAGGAAAGCACAGCTTAGTTTGAAAAAGTAATGAGTCCAGGCCAGGACTGGCCCACGGGACAACCGGGACGTTTCCCGGTGGCCCGTCTGCTCATTGGCCTGCCTGGCCTGATATGCCCCCCAGCTTGCCTGTCAACGATGGTAACGTGCTCA